>CM062813.1:1152504274-1153186029 GCA_031772625.1 Pinus tabuliformis | reverse complement strand
TTCTATTAATCCGTCCCTTTGATGTCCTTGATTTCTTTTCAAATCCCGCTTTGTCTGATTGTTACCTCTATCATTGGCATAGCATCTGTCACAGGTGGGGTTTGTGTCAATACAGGGCGAATAAGTGCATGACCATTTGCCAGCTCCATAGAATTTGCAAGCTGTCCAGCAGCATGGTCGTCATCTCACGTTTTATTGATGTTGACTTATGAGTTGGAAGAAAAACCAGGCATCATGAATCCATCTTCATCATGCTGTGTCTCATGCTGCACCAATGAAAATATTTTGCTTCAAAAAAATATAGGTGACACTAGGCAGAATCGATTCAAGATTTAATCGCCCACATGCAAATCACAAACCACTTAAATCATGGGACCAGTGGAACAGAAGTAATGGAAGATTAAAAAATCCAAGGTTGACAGATGTAATTTTCTGAAAAAGCTTACTGTGCATTTGACCTTACTATCCTGGACAGGAATAACTTTGTTAAATGCACTGTATAATGAGATTTTCTTTCTTCACGCTAGCTTTGCTACTAAATTTTGGATTCCAAAGATTCAATTTTAATTGGAATTATTTTTTCAAAGCTTTTTATAACTCAATTGGATCTGGAATATAACAGCAATCATGGGATTCCAATAACAAGGATGAATTACAAGTCGCTATAACATGAAACTATAAACTATGTCAAATTATAATTTTCTAGATTAAAAATTCAAAGGTTTTTAGTATTATATTGCCAGCTGTTTTGAAATAAACGTCCATTGTCAATCTCATTAGAATAATATTCTCACAAATATTTAAATCATTTTTAGTGGATACTTGTAATGACCAAAGGTCGTATATGCAGCGGAAATATTAAAATACTTCGTAGACAAATACATCCATCGTACGACAGTAATTGTAAATTGTATATTGTATACAAAATTGATGTAGGATGAGTACAATTGAGAATGAAGGTCCTGTATATATAGCCAGGTAAGTACCCTTTCACGAACAAACATGTCTCTAAGACATGCCTTTTCATTATTAACTAACTAACTATTAGTTAATTTACTTATTATTTATTATTATATTTATATTATTATGATTATTATTTATTATCTAATTTTATCTATTTTTACATAATTTATGTTCATAACATTGCCTTCTCCTTCAAAAAGCTTTGTCCTCAAAGCTTACTGATGAAGGATCGGATCTCTTCTATCGTTCGGAATATCTTCTTGTTTCTGAGCTTTCATCTTTGTTGATACAAGACGATATGATGTTCTGAGCGATAGACAGAATTGTCGTACTGAAAATGGATCGGACCATCCTAGATTAATCTTCTGGGGAATCTTCTAATCCTTGGAGATGTGTGGTGAATAGTTATAGTATGACCGGATTGAGCTCACTTCAATATTCTTCGGAACATAAGTTTGATTAAGATTAAGTGATATAGATTTGTAGATTGATTAAGTTGTCTACTCCTGTGATTCGGATGTAGATAAGGAATTTTTCTTGTTTGAACTTCCTTAAACGTTTTTATGACAGTTTCCCGATTTCCTTCAGGGATTGTTGTTGTTGACTTGACTTCTGAATCCTCATTTGGGGTGTTTGTTGTTTGAACTGCAACCTCAGAGCACGTCTTTACTTCAGTATGATTTGGAATTGCCCGAACTGTGAGATTAGTGTGATAGATGTTTGTTTCTTCAGCGTGGGCTACTACATCTGGAGATTTTGATGCTTCCTTTGCGATAAGTTCTTCATATCTATTCTTCAACGATTTTTTTATCAGTCTTAAGTTTTTTTAATCTGGTTGAGAAGATTATGGTTATGTTTTTTAGATGTAAAAGTTCTTCTTTTTTTGAATCGTTGATCTTGTCACTATTATCCTTCTCTTGATCTTTGAATTTTTTAATTTGTTCTAATGATTTTTTGTTAAGTTCTTTTAAACATAAATTCTCCTCTTCTTTCTTTGATAGACTTTCGTTGAATTTTTTGTTAAAACTTTCTTTTTCTTGTTCTAACTTGTGCTTCTTAGTTTTACACTTTTTGACTTGTGCAAGAAGTTTCTCATTGTGGTTCCTTAGATGCAAAATTTCTTCATTGCATTCTGTTGATTTTACATGAAACCGCTCTGCGAGATCCTTATATTTCTTCTTTAAGGCTTGGTTCTTTTGTTGAAGTTTTACGATTTTTTCTTTTATATGTTTAATTTGTGTCTCAGTGTTATATTGATATTCTTCTAGAGTAAACAATCTTCGACATTTGGGACAAGGTATTGTGCGATTTTTATAAATCGATAAATACTGATCTTCTGCTCCACAAAATGGACATCTGATCCAAAATGTAGAGTTATGTATGGATTCCATAATTTCTCTGTTCATCTTCAAATTAGACTTCTTTCTTCAGTGATGAACTTTTTTTTGTGTTTGTTCGCTTAGCGTTTAAAGGTAACCCTTCTCTCTTATAATCTATAAAATATATTTCCACTTCTCTATTATAAAAAGCTAATATATATATATATATAACTTTAATCTTATATTTCATTATAATAACTACGATGGTGACTATCTGTATGATGGTGATTATCCTTTATGCACTTTAACATATAATCTCGTTTGATTTCTTAATAGAACCTTAAATTAATGGTTATGTACGGATTCGTACAGTCGTGTCTATCACAAAGTGTATTTGTACTCTTTCTAGCAACAATTATGTTACGTGACCTTTCTTAAGCACTTGAAGCAAGCACAGGTTTTGGTTTAATAAACCCACGCAACCAGCAACTTCAACAACGATGAACAACACAAACCCTGTGCGGTTTTCATACGGAATATGGACTGCTACACAGCGACAAGTAAATGGTAGTTCGGCAAGTCAGACGTGGTTGTGCTGGCGGATGTGACGGGAATGCAGAAATGGCAGTGGCATAGGATGGCGGTATGGCTTGTTTCAACTGTGTGAACGGGCTGAAAAATGAAACCACAGGTTGTATCTCTACTTGGGGTAGCCTCGTCACCAAATTCGACTAAGCTGCTGCAAATTACCGAAGGTTCAGATTTGAGTGGAACTGGCACTGTAACCCCGACGAAGGTTTATGCTAGGCTACGATGGAACAATGTTCGTGCTGGCGTGGAGTTGAATTCAACCGTGGAGATGGTGGTTGGATGTTTGCAGGCTGGCCCAATGCCTTCGGCTCTTAGGACAACGCAGCAGGGAGAGGAGTGGCAAACGCACAGGGAAGCTAGATTCGGTCAACGTCTCCAGTGGTGGTGGAGTTTTCCGCTGACAACAGGGGAGTGGAGATCCGACGACTGCTCAGAGGGTAGGCAGAGGCAGTGGTGTGGAAGGGCAGCAGTCGCTGCGTCCTGGATAGTGGTTCAACATTTGTGCGGTTTGCAGAGGTCACATTTGACATCGGTGAGGAGGCGGAGGTGGCCTCGGGTAATATATTTTTTATTTCGATTTCCTTTTTTTGTTTTTTTGTAATGCAATTTTAATTTTTTTTATTTTCTTATTATTTTTTTTTAAATACGATTTTTATGTCTAGTGTTTTGTTTTTTTTTATCCCTTTTTTAATATAATTTTTTTGTTTTTGTTTTTCCATTTTTTTTGTTAATATGGCCAAGGCCTAGTAGCGACTAGAAGAATGGAGAAGCTCCTTCGTAGCAAATGCTTGATTGACGACAACAAGGTTGTCGGGAGATTGATGGCCAAAGGCCTGTTGATCAGGCAATGTGGCTCTGATACCATTGTAACGACCAAAAGTCGTATACGCAGCAGAAATATTAAAATACTTGTAGACAAATACATCCATCAAGGACAGAATTGTAAATTGTATAATGTATGAAGAATTGATGTAGGATGAGTACAATTGAGAATGAGGGTCCTGTATATCTAGCCAAGTAAGTATCCTTTCACAAATAGGCATGTCTCTAAGACATGCGTTTTCATTATTTAGTAACTAACCATTAGTTAATTTACTTATTATTTATTATTATATTTATATTATTATGATTATTATTTATTATCTATTTTTACATAATTTATGTTCATAACAATACTATTCATTTTAGTTCAACGTGTATGGATCAGACATGCATAAGTATGTGAACTTAGGATAAGCATGCATTCAATAGGAAGAATGCAACTATTCATGGTTATCCATTTTGATAAGCTCTTGTATTACAAATAGTTAATTCAACTTGATAGAAGTCAGACAATTGTGGATCTGTGAATCAGATGCTCAGAATTTTCTCGTTTGTCAGTGAACATGTCCACATCAGAGAATTGCTCCTAGCAATGGGTTCATCCCTTCGGGTTTTTTCTATTCACTGTGTATTACTCTTTGGTGGCAGCATATTGGAGCTTCTACTCTTTTTTTGAAATCAAGATTTTTTGTTGCTGATATGGCTTTTTTGTGGCTTATTCTCTTTAAAGAACTTTGTTGGGTAGTTCGTGCAGAGCAGATCTCATTGGAAAATTTTGTCAAACACATTGCAGGTGGAGCAATTTAATTCAGAGATTTTGTCAAGCAATTCCACAAGGAAATTACATTGACAATTTGACATATTTCATCATTCATTTTTTTCATGCCAAGGGTTCTGAACCCGCTGAAATTCCCAACTGGAGGAGCATCTCTCAATGTTATTTGGATGCTCCCATGGGTGGCAAGCCATGGCCTCTACATGGCTGCCTGCCTGCACTTCTCACAAACTCTACTATCTACAACCATCATACAGTCCTTCCTAGTAGCCATCTCCTACAGTGGCTTTTGTATGCCTGTAACCTTGCAGGTTTTTGTTGGTTTTGCTGCACTTTTGCATTTTGGTTGCTTGTTCTCATATTTGTGGTGCATCTGCATTTTTGGCGGCATTGCTGGCTGGCAGCATTAAGCGACTTCAACAATATTTTTAGGGGCATCAGTTAATGTCCATCAGTGAACTGACAATGTTCATCAAGTATGTTTCAAGCCATTTGCTTTAGTTATGCAGCTCACAGTAATAAACTAGTTGCTTTGACATCACATTGCCCTCACATTGTTTCGTCTGTTTTTCTCAGCAATGCATTCAATTTGCAAGTTCTGAATTGTAACAATTGGGACTCAGCAAGCAATTTGTCTGAATTATGTCTTACAAAGTTTTAATTTGGAAATACCCATCTTATACTTTCAAGCATCCACATTGTTTCTACTAGTCTGGTTTCACAGCATCACTGCATTTGCGACACTTGCATTCATTCTTTCTTTCCCATTGGTTAGTGCCATTTGTCAATTTGTCCTCAGTATTTAGCCTACATTTATCTTCATCATGTAGGTTATTATATTTTTCAATTTGTGCTAGTCTCACTCTGTGTACATGAATATGTATGAATTTTGAAAAACTCCTTGTGGTTTTTGGTCCTAGCCTCCCTTTAAATAGCACTCGCCCAGTCTCTTTTCACAGCATAACTGCATTTGTGACGCTTGATTTCATTCTTTCTTTCCAATTGCTTAGAGTTGCTTGTCAGTTTGTCCTCAAGTTTAAACCCCTCTTTAGCCTCCATTTATCTTCATTGTGTAGTTTATTATATTTTTTCAATATGTGTTACTCTCACATATCTTGAATATGAATATGTATCAAAAATTCCTTTCCAGTTTCTGGTTCTAGCCACAGTTTAAAGAACACTCCCCCAGGAAAACCAACTCATATGAAATAGCAGCGTTACATGAGTGCAGCTGGCTGCAGAGATGAATACAGTAAGGGCCAGGACATGTTAAAGAACCTGTGCAGCAGTGCAGTAATTTCCCATTATCAAAGAGGTCGCCAAGAATTGGCTGTGCAAGGTATAGGTACAGCTGATGGGCTGATAGAAGAAACAAAACAGTGTGCACTGCCTTAATTCATGTATGCCTGCTGCAATCTACAGTCCCTTCAACCATATTTAGTTGTTGAATGTTCCTACTAGAAGCTTTGACTAAAAGCAAATATATTTACAAACCTGAACCAGAAATTAACACCAGTCAGCAGAATGTAACTTGCATCTTAAATATTTCCTTGCACGCAAAATGCTTCCTTCGCCAAAATAGGCTCATTACTTGAATGTTCAAGTAATGAGCTTGTGAAGATTTTACACTCAATTGTAGGCAATGCTATCATTTTAAGAAACAACCTTAAGTGGGGGTGGAGAATGTATCAAATTCCAGATACATGGTACAAAGTTGCAGAGAGAGAGAGAGAGTTAACCTTATTATTCAATTATGACAGTGAGACACAAATCTCAAATGTCTATGAGAGAGAGTCACCCGCACAACCAACTAGCCTTGTGTTAAGACGAATGGAGCCTAATTACCACATTACATGTCTTTATCTATCAGTGCAACGTGACTTTATTACATTATAACTGAATTCACTTTATTATCAAACTAATACTTAATAAATATAATGATATGACCATTAGACTAAGCTAACCCTTCTAAAATAGATATTATCATTGAAGAGAACTATTATTGCTTCATCACTTCCAAACCTCATACAAGTTCTATCGTGAGTTCACAATAGGCATCTCACAACCACAACTCTATAGGATCATACACAATGTATTTAACATTTAAGTATGTGACTCACAACTAAATTATACCAAAGGAAGTGAGACAAGAGACCCAAACAAAGTTGCATCATAATCCTTCAGTCAATTGCTGAGTAATTTATTCTAGTGTGATTTTCTCTTCTCTGACTTTGTAGCATGGTGTCAGATTAACATTTGTGATTAACCAGTGTTGCAAACATCCCGATTTTGTTGCGAACAAAATAGTGAAATAGCAATTTTTTGGCCTAGCCAATGTTTGCCGATTTTTACTGATATTTTGGTGGTATCTTAATTTTTCCAATGTTTGCCGATTTTTACAACATTTTCTCAATTTTTTGGATTTTTGGTTTTTCGGACCCTTCAAGATTTTATCCCGATGTCGATGTTTGCAACATTGTGATTAACACATGTAATTTTAATTCTCAACTTCAATAGACTGGAATCATAACTGGTTGGTTGGTAGTTACCTCCAACTATGGTACACTAATGTGGGGACACATATCTTGGGTTTGCACGAGGATTTCCTCTGAAGGAAAAGTGATGGATATATATCAAATGATAGTTTTGAGAATAATTACAAGCCAAGAACTTCTAATTGGGTATCTCCAGTTGTTTCCTGATATGAAGAATAAGGGGAAAATCAGGATTTTTGTGAAACTCACTAAACTAACTGTTATCACCAAAAAAAAAAAAACGCTTTTCCAATCCCCTTCATGATTGTATTTTCAAGCAACTAGTGGTCTAAATCATAGAAAATAGATTTTTAGAGTAAAATAACACAACTTGCTAAAGAAGATGGGCATAAAAAGAGTTTTGTGACTAAATAAGGAATTTAAACCCATAATAAATTGTCATTGGGACTCTGCAATGCTACTACAACTTTTGAGAGGGTTTTGTACACTTGTTTTAAAAACTGACTTTAGGGAATGTGAATGTGTTTCAATTTTTAAATGATCAGTTCACTTTTCAATGAACAGCAGTTGATTTGAAGTTGGTTCAAGAATGCACAAAGATTTGGAGAAGGGCTCTATCTATTCTCGAAACCAAAGAAATGCACTTTCATACACCAAATGGGAAGCTCTTGAGCATGTAATGGCCTTGAGAAAAATGGAAATTAACCCAGATAAGGCCAAAGATTGCTGTAAAGACAAAGCTTACTCAATAAGTGAATGGGATTTGAGGGCATGTAGGATATCATCAAGGGTTCATTAAGTATTCTGTAGCTACCAAACGACCATTTACAGTGAGACACAAATCTCAAATGTCTATGAGAGAGAGTAACCCGCACAACCAACTAGCCTTGTGTTAAGACGAATGGAGCCTAATTACCACATTACATGTCTTTATCTATCAGTGCAACGTGACTTTATTACATTATAACTGAATTCACTTTATTATCAAACTAATACTTAATAAATATAATGATATGACCATTAGACTAAGCTAACCCTTCTAAAATAGATATTATCATTGAAGAGAACTATTATTGCTTCATCACTTCCAAACCTCATACAAGTTTAATCGTGAGTTCACAATAGGCATCTCACAACCACAACTCTATAGGATCATACACAATGTATTTAACATTTAAGTATGTGACTCACAACTAAATTATACCAAAGGAAGTGAGACAAGAGACCCAAACAAAGTTGCATCATAATCCTTCAGTCAATTGCTGAGTAATTTATTCTAGTGTGATTTTCTCTTCTCTGACTTTGTAACATGGTGTCAGATTAACATTTGTGATTAACCAGTGTTGCAAACATCCCGATTTTAATGCGAACAAAATAATGAAATCGCAATTTTTTGGCCTAGCCAATGTTTGCCGATTTTTACTGATATTTTGGTGGTATCTTAATTTTTCCAATGTTTGCCGATTTTTACCAACATTTTCTCAATTTTTTGGATTTTTGGTTTTTCGGACCCTTCAAGATTTTATCCCAATGTCGATGTTTGCAACATTGTGATTAACACATGTAATTTTAATTCTCAACTTCATTAGACTGGAATCATAACTGGTTGGTTGGTAGTTACCTCCAACTATGGTACAGTAATGTGGGGACACATATCTTGGGTTTGCACTTGAGGATTTCCTCTGAAGGAAAAGTGATGGATATATATCAAATGATAGTTTTGAGAATAATTACAAAGCCAAGAACTTCTAATTGGGTATCTCCAGTTGTTTCCTGATATGAAGAATAAGGGGAAAATCAGGATTTTTGTGAAACTCACTAAACTAATTGTTGTCACCAAAAAAAAAAAAATGCTTTTCCAATCCCCTTCATGATTGTATTTTCAAGCAACTAGTGGTCTAATTCGTAGAAAAATAGATTTTTAGAGTAAAATAACACAACTTGCTAAAGAATATGGGCATAAAAAGAGTTTTGTGACTAAATAAGGAATTTAAACCCATAATAAATTGTCATTGGAACTCTGCAATGCTACTACAACTTTTGAGAGGGTTTTGTACACTTATTTTAAAAACTGACTTTAGGGAATGTGAATGTGTTTGCAATTTTTAAATGATCAGTTCACTTTTCAATGAACAGCAGTTGATTTGAAGTCGGTTCAAGAATGCATGAAGATTTGGAGAAGGGCTCTATCTATTCTCGAAACCAAAGAAATGCACTTTTCATACACCAAATGGGAAGCTCTTGAGCATGTAATGGCCTTGAGAAAAATGGAAATTAACCCAGATAAGGCCAAAGATTGCTGTAAAGACAAAGCTTACTCAATAAGTGAATGGGATTTAGGGGCATGTAGGATATCATCAAGGGTTCAATAAGTATTCTGTAGCTACCAAACGACTATTTACAAACTGAACAAGAAGGGGATACTTTTTCATGGGGAATAAGTTCAACAACAAGCTTTTGAAGATCTGAAATTCAAATATAATAGTGCCATGCGACTATCAAACAAAACAGAACCAGATAAGGCCAAAGGTTGTTCTAAAGATGAAGCAAATTCAATATATGTATTGGATTTGGGCCTTTTGGGGGTATGTGAACAGTCAGATACCAGCAAGGGTTCATTGAATATTTTGCATGAATCAAATGATCAATCACAAACCGAACAAGAAGTAAACAAGTTTTCAACGGGAATCAGTTCAACAAGAAGCTTTTGAATATTTGAAATTCAAATATAATCTGCCACGAGACTAGCTTTTCAAGATTGCAATAGAGAATTCCATATCCAAGTCAATAACTCTGTTTGCAATTATTGTGATTTTTCATGACAGATCAACTAAGATAGATAACCCAACTTTCATATTAGGAAGCTAAATGCAGAAGAATGAAATTACACCACAACAGACGCAGAGAAGGCATTGGATGATCTAAACCATAAAAAAATATAATACTGTCTTTTACCGAGTCTCTCTGTTGTTTATTAAGATATATTAGATATGATAAATAAGTCAATGATTTATGAAATACTTTGCAAATAGCTAATTTTGTTTCAAGAACTCAATTTTCAGGTGGCTGTGTCACTTGGAAATTTCATAATGTTATCCTTAACGTTAGTCCCAATGTCCATTGAGTTTCACACCATCCACAAACTGTTCAAAATAGACATTGGTAAAATCGAAATATAAAGGTCGTGGAGGCGGCGTAGTGGTAAAGTCGGCCTCGTCATGACGGACCGTTCTTG
The DNA here is from genome assembly GCA_031772625.1 of Pinus tabuliformis. Classification (NCBI taxonomy): domain Eukaryota; kingdom Viridiplantae; phylum Streptophyta; class Pinopsida; order Pinales; family Pinaceae; genus Pinus; species Pinus tabuliformis. The sequence goes on along the minus strand of CM062813.1, from coordinate 1,153,175,829 downwards.
TGTTCGATCCCGAGCAAGGTCGTAGCTCATTGTGCTAGTAGTAACCGATACCGGGCCAAGCCCACTACCTTTTAAGGTCGTGGAGGCGGCGTAGTGGTAAAGTCGGCCTTGTCATGACGGACCGGTCTTGTGTTCGATCCCGAGCAAGGTCGTAGCTCGTCGTGCGAGTAGTAACCGATACCAGGCCAAGCCCACTACCTTTTAAGGTCGTGGAGGCGGCGTAGAGGTAAAGTCGGCCTCGTCATGACGGATTGTCTTGTGTTCGATCCCGAGCAAGGTCGTAGCTCGTCGTGCGAGTAGTAACCGATACCGGGCCAAGCCCACTACCTTTTAAGGTCGTGGAGGCGGCGTAGTGGTAAAGTCGGCCTCGTCATGACGGACCGGTCTTGTGTTCGACCCCGAGCAAGGTCGTAGCTCGTCGTGCGAGTAGTAACTGATATCGGGCCAAGCCCACTACCTTTTAAGGTCGTGGAGGCGGCGTAGTGGTAAAGTCGGCCTCGTCATGATGGACCGGTCTTGTGTTCGGTCCCAAGCAAGGTCGTAGCTCATCGTGCGAGTAGTAACCCATACCGGGTCAAGCCCACTACCTTTCAAGGTCGTGGAGGCAACGTAGTGGTAAAGTCGGCCTCGTCATGACGGACCGGTCTTGTGTTCGATCCCGAGCAAGGTCGTAGCTCGTCGTGCGAGTAGTAACCGATACCGGGCCAAGCCCACTACCTTTTAAAGTCGTGGAGGCGGCGTAGTGATAAAGTCGGCCTCGTCATGACGAACCGGTCTTGTGTTCGATCCCGAGCAAGGTCGTAGCTCATCGTGCGAGTAGTAACCGATACCGGGCCAAGCCCACTACCTTTTAAGGTCGTGGAGGCGATGTAGTGGTAAAGTCGGCCTCGTCATGACGGACCGGTCTTGTGTTCGATCCCGAGCAAGGTCGTAGCTCGTCATGCGAGTAGTAACCGATACCGGGCCAAGCCCACTACCTTTTAAGGTCGTGGAGGCGGCGTAGAGGTAAAGTCGGCCTCGTCATGATGGGCCGTCTTGTGTTCGATCCCGAGCAAGGTCGTAGCTCGTCGTGCGAGTAGTAACCGATACCGGGCCCCCACTACCTTTTAAGGTCGTGGAGGCGGCGTAGTGGTAAAGTCGGCCTCGTCATGACGGACCGGTCTTGTGTTCGACCCCGAGCAAGGTCGTAGCTCGTCGTGCGAGTAGTAACCGATATCGGGCCAAGCCCACTACCTTTTAAGGTCGTGGAGGCGGCGTAGTGGTAAAGTCGGCCTCGTCATGATGGACCGGTCTTGTGTTCGGTCCCGAGCAAGGTCGTAGCTCATCATGCGAGTAGTAATCGATACCGGGCCAAGCCCACCCTTTTATACAGTGATATGGGGTTTAGCGGTGAGTTTCGTTGGGTGTTTCCCAGGAGATGAGGGTTCAAATCTCATTGAGTATATATTTGAGCTATTGTGTCTTGGCTAGAAGAGTAGGCGACCCCATAGAGGACGTCTCGGCTCTTGTTGAGGCATAAGTTTCCTGCTATTGTGCGGCTTGCGGGTTGTTGCACGTAGCCTAGGTTTATAGTGGCAGCCAGTTAGATTTGATCATGGGTCTGTTCAGGATAACTCTCACCAGTTATCGATTATCCTAAATTCAATAGAAAAAAATGAAATATATGGCATCCATAGATTTTGAGAATATGCATTGAATTTTGTCCTTGAATTTCACGATTTGCAAGTGAAATTCTGCCAAATTTTGTCAAGGGTGGACATCCATAGAGAAATTCCATTTGACACTCTTAAAAGCGAGCATCATCATTTTTTTTGTAATGAAGTACAAAGCCATTTGTACAACAGGATTTCACAATCTCATTACAGCGATTGAAACAACAGAAACTGTTTGGATGGGAAGGTATCATTACAAGGCATCATTAAGTGCAACGAAAGACGTGTAGTTGTCATTTAGTGTACTTTTTCATGTTGGTATCGTAATAATCTTCTTGGTTGATTAGTAATCAGCCATAATCAATTGGCAACTGTATCCAACAATTGCATTTTTAGATTATAGAGATAAGCCCTGTCAGGCCAGGAGGTAACTCCTCAAAGCGAATTGTGATTTTGTATTGAGACTGATCATAGATATATACATAGAGGGAGAGAATCCTGGGTTTCATCTCCCAGTGTCTCTTCATATTCTAATTCTCCTCATTTTCTTATTTACAATATTTACATGGATTCACCTAATCCCAAAGATTAGGTGTCAACATTCCCCCCCCCTTAATCCGAAGGGATGTCGGTGAATCCAAGCATCATTCTGAATCGTTCAAACTTTTCTCTTCCAAGTGCTTTGATGAAGATGTTTGCAATCTGCTCATTTGTGGAACAATGGAATAGAAGGATTGTCTTGGCCTCAACATGATGTCGAATCAAATGGTATTTTGTATTGATGTGCTTCATTCGATTATGGAACTTTGGGTTCTTGGCCAACTTCACTGTAGAAGTGTCGTCAATCATGAGAGGAGTTGAATGCACTTGTTTCTCTTGCAAATCTTCGAGAATTTTCCTAAGCCACACAATTTCCTTTGTTGCTTCAACTACTGCCACATATTTTGCCTTAGTTGTGGAATCCACTGGAACTAATTGTTTGCGTGACCTTCAGGAGACGGTTCCTGATCCAAGACTCATAACATAACATGAAGTAGATTCCCCAGTTTCTTTATCTCCATCGAACTCTAAATTAGAGTATCCAATCAAGTTGAAGTCGCTCACATGTGTATACTTAAGTCCAAAGTCTTCAGTTCCTTTTAAGTACTTTAGAACTCTTTTTACAGCAGGCTTTTCCACAAACCTGGAGAGGATTCCAAAAGCAAATGAAATGTTTGGTCTGGTAGTAGTCAAGCAGTTGAGACTTCCTACAAGTTGTCTATACTTTGTTGCATCCTCAAATTCTTTTCCTTCAGTGGATGTGAGCTTTAAGTTCTGTTCCATTGGAGTAGTCAAAGGATTGCACTCAGCCATGCCAAACTTGTTCAACAAATCTCCAATGTACTTCTTTTGAGAGAGGAATATAAACTTCGGATGTTGAGTTACTTCAATACCAAGATAGTAGTGAACATAGCCCAAGTCTGTCATTTCAAAAACTTTCCTCAATTCCTTCTTTATGGATGCAATATAGCTCTCATTGTTCCTTGTCATCAAAAGATCATCTACATACACCACAAGATATACAACTGTTTTGCCAACTTTCTTGACAAACAAAGTTGCATCATCAAGATCATAATGTTTGAAGTTGAGTTTCAGAAGATGCTCAATTAACTTCTCATACTAGGCTCGCGGAGCTTGCTTAAGGCCATACAAGGATTTACAAACTTGCATACTTTATGCTCTTGACCCTTCACAACAAATCCTTCTGGTTGGGACATAAAAACATTCTCATTCAAATCTTCATTCAAGAAAGGAGTTTTTACATCCATTTGATTGACTTTCGAACCATTATGTGTTGCCAAGGCAAAGAGTGTCCGAATGGTAGCCCATTTTGCTATGGGGGCAAAAGTCTCCTCATAATCGACCCCTTCTTTCTATGCAAAACCTTTTGCCACAAGTTTGGCTTTGTGCTTGTCAAGTGAGCCATCATCTTTATACTTGTTCTTGTAGACCCACTTCCAGCCTATTGGTTTGGATCCCAATGGAGGATCAATCAGCTTCCATGTGTCATTCTTTATCAAGGCATCATATTCTTTCTGCATGCTTCTTTCCATTCATCATGAGAAGCGACTTCTTTGAAGGAAGTTGGCTCAAAATTTGTAGACAAATTCAATTCACAATCATAAGAAACATTCATATCAATAGGTGAATCAGAATCGTCTACATCACCTCCATTTTGTCCAGTTGAGCTTCTTGTTCTTGTTTTCCAACCTCATCAAGATGAACGTTTTCAAGTGTCTTTGTCAGGCATTTTGGAGGACCTTTCTAAGATGGCACGAGCTGCTCAGTGAATTGAGATGGGGTTGAATCAAGATTTAGTCTCCCAATTTTGTCAATCACATCACTCAAAGCAACTGCCCTTTTGAAGTAACGGGCATGAAAAATTATTACAACTAAGGAGTCTACATAGGAATTTGAGATTCTAGGTGCATCATCCACGTGAATTGATCTTGGGATTGCACATGCTTGCCATTCTCCATGTATCTACAAAAATTGAAAGAGAAATACAATCAATACGGTCTTTATTTTATGAGTAAATTTTCTTCCTATTTGAAGACGCTCAGCACAGCTCTGTAGACTTGAAAATAAGATGGAAAGTGGGTAAATTGTTCGCTTCATGCTTTCCTGGTTGTAAAATATATAGTTACATGATCGCACATGTTGTAGATGCCATCAAAGTTGTCCATACGACTAAACAATAGAGGTGGTCCCTCCATCGTTCCATTTTTAAATTGTCACTATTGGGAATCACGATTGTCATTAAACCAAAACTCGCAGGCGTTAGTCAACGATCACATCGCCAAAGATAAGGATCCATGAGAGGCATTTGTCCATGTCAAGAAACACATAGGGAGCATTGGTTTATCCAATGTCCAACAACCCCCCCCCCCAAACGCGAGTCGGGTGTGTATAGAACTCATGACCTATCCTCTGATACCACTCGTTAGGAATAATGATTGTCGTTAAACCAAAACCCATAATTGTTAATCAACGATCACATCGCCCGAGATAAGGATCCATGAGAGGCGGTTAGTCCATGTCGCGAAACACACGAGGAGCGTTGGTTTATCCAATGTCCAACAGTAACTGTCCTTAAATCATTTATATCAAGGTGGATTTCCACATTTAGAGAACCCATCTCTCTATATTCATAAGCTTGATTCGATCCTTGCTCAACTTGATGTCAAGCATCAACCCCATCTATAGTTGTTCACCAATTCAGCTTGGACATTATGGTTTATAAGCAACCATACTTTCCCATTTTGGTATTTACACCAATTTAGACTAGTTTTCCATCAAACTAAAGCTTTTGATTTCATTATTTCACTTGATTTTATAGTTTTACGAGATTGGAGATGTCGACTTAAATGCAATATTTATCATGGATCACTTGTGCATGTGTGCAACACATTACTAATATGTGAATGATGTCAGTCAACAAATTGGATTTGCACCCATTGCTCAGCATAATAAAGCTTTCTAATCTTAACATTTCATTCTATTAGGGTTTGATCTTTTTAAACCCCACCAACAATGTGAAAAAACCCTATGTTCTCCCATGAAAAGGTAGTCATTCAAGTTCCTCATTTTCTTCTTCCTTTCTACCTTGCAAAGCAACCTTTCTCAATGCAACGATTGACTTATGCAATGGATCCGTTGTAACACTCCAAGGAGCACCAACCGCTCTTAATTGTGCCTCCAATCTTCCCATATATAGTTGTTCAACAACAACGAAATCCGCAAGTGCATTTGCATCCAGCAGATTGCAAATTAGCAAAGGCATTTATTAGTATATGATTATTGGCTTTTTATCATGCCTTGACAAGAATAGTTGGAATTTAAACATGCTTGTGGGTTGTGCACATGTGCGACGTAGTTGAAGGGGAGGATTTTACAATCAGCAAAGGTTGAGATCTATTACTCCTCAAATTCCTCCTAATCCGCCATGTTTATAAAACAGTGCGTCGCCAACTAGACCATCCAAATATAGTTGTCACAATCTAAGGCTTTGCCACCTAATTTTCCAATTCAAGGACTTGAAATATTGTTGAGGCTTAATAATGTGAAAATTCCATTTATTGCAACAACTAGAAATCATTTATCTAATTGTTAACTAATTTAACAATTTATCTACTTTGGAAAATATCAAATAATTCACGTTGCAACCTTCACAAATAAAGTGTGGAAGAAAAATAGCGCTGGAAACTGAGAAAATACTAGCACACACACATAAAAATATGACACAATTATTTTTGGACAAATGTCCCTGGAAAAACCCAACTTGGGAAAATCGATGCAACAACTAAGGGTTTTTATTATTATGCAGTGGTGAAATCTGAGTACAATCTATGGATGCCCAATTGGCAATCCAAATAGAGAAAAACATTGGCAAAAATATTGTGAGGAATTTTCCTCACCCCCACAAGCAATCCTGGATCAATCAAGCCAATCGAAATAGCTTGCCAACTGCTTCTGAGCAACCCTGAAATACGCTGCCTAGGAACTACCTTTGATCTACTTCTCACTGACTATCGTTGGTCTAGAGTCCTCTGGCTTGGCTCCCTGGAAATTCTTCCAACTACTAGCACCTGAAATGACCCTTCCTCCAGTTAAATCGAAATTTCCTCTAGATGCTTCTGCGTCAGCCTCACTGTGGCTCTTTCTGCCTCTCTGCAATGTACTTCCCAGGATCTGGAGAAATTCCTTCAGCTCACTATCTCTGCCCCTCACTGTTTCCGCTTCCTTCTCTGGCTTTCCGGCAACTATTGTTGCTCTCTGAAAATCGAATTGCCAAGTAAATCAAACCCCACAAACTTGTTCTCCATCTACAATAGACTTCTTATAATCCTTTGTTGGAGCACCAACGGCCAAGATTAGAACTTAATCAAGGGCCGAGATCAATTCATGTTCGATCTGTGTGGATTTCTCGAGAATTCTCACCTTATCTCAATTAATTTTGATTAATTAACCCCTTTTCCTAAGTTTAGACTTAGTAAATAATTAAAAATGGGCTCTTCTAGGTGGAATTTCCATAAACAATTTCTTGGTTATGGAGATCTCATGTGTTTTAGCCTCTCCACAAAGTGTTGAGACTAGAACACCTTTGATGCTACAGAAACTAACATATAAAACATCTTATCAAGACTGTCTAGATAGGTTGCAATATCAAGAAAATCACCAACCTCCAAAAGTTGGCATCAAGTGTCATCATGCTCAACCTTGGGATGTCGTGTGGACTCACTAACTAAGAGGAAACCATTCTTGAGTTGTCTGTGGATTTTCTCTCATGTGGACCTGCATGCTTGAGCATAAGCATCCTAGAAAAAAAGTTGAGCATACAGTCAAGAAATGTAATATTTATCAGTTCTAGAATATTAAACCAAAGTTTCGTTGTTGGCACAAAACGAAGGCTTCAAGATATCCATTATTGCCTAAATATATTTAATTCTTTAGACATTGATGTTTTTAATATAAACATGTTATCTTGATAGATCGAAGTGTCGAGATTGCTTACGATTGATGGCTAATACTCATATCGGGTGCCAAAGTGCTTGTAACATAATTTTTTTGTGATAGCCCAATGTGATCTTCATCGTACAAGTGGCTCTCCTCCATTGCTTGTAAAATATTTATAAAGAACCTTTAATTGTTGTGTAACCCTTCATTTATATGATCAAGAATTCATGGGTCAACCTCATAGGGAAAATAGGCTTATAATTATGGTTGAATGTTATCAAGACCGAACTATTAGACCCCCCAAACTAAGAATAGGTCAGAACTACACCAGAACTCGAAAAAAAGTGGAACCAAAGCCAGTCGACCAAAAAATACATAAAATATTCAAATTTTAAAGAAAAACATATATATTCATGTGCATCCATATGAATCCATACCATTTATACACAAATATGCAAAGTTCTCATTTATATAGCAAGTAAGAGTGCACAATGATATAACCAAAATAACACTTAATGCAATACATCTCTAAACGAAAAAAAGAAAATCAACAAAAAGGCTCTAGACGACCTTTGGCATCAGAATAATTAAAATAAAAATAAATAAATAAAAGCATGCTACAACAAATACCTCCATATCATCAAAATCGCTACCTTTATTGGGATCCTTATCATCAATATCAAACTTCTAAGCATTAAGATAACATAGAAAGAGCTTAATATGTAAAATTTAAGTAAAAGGATGTGCCCTAGGGTTGAATGTTAGACTACCCCACTCGTAAACTATTATTATTCTTTTTTAATTTTGCATTCAGAGGGTCCTTGATTGCATTGTACAGAACTAGCCGATTAGGCGATAAAAACTCAATTCAGTACCAAACCGACCTTTTTCATTTCCAAGCTATTGGCCAAACTAGTTTTGGCATCAAAATAGCTAAGATCAGTTAGTTCCAACCATAGTTATCAGAACCGGACCGGTATACCCCCTGGATCGGGAACCGGTAAAAAAACCAGACCAAAAAACTGGTCAACCAAAAACACATAAAATATTCAAATTTTAAATAAAAACATATATATTCATGTGCATCCATATGAATCCAAACCATTTATACACAAATAAGCAAAAGTTCTCATTTATATGGCATGTAAGGGTGCACATAACCAAAATAGCATCGAGTGCAATCCATCTCTAAACCAAAAATACATCAGCAAACAAACTCCACATGGCCTCTAGCATTCAAAAAAAAATATGCTACAACAAATACCTACATATCATCAAAATCATTGCCTATATTGGGATCTTCATCATCAATATCACCCTCTAGAGTCTAAACATTAAAATAAGATAGAAAAATCATAGCATGTCAAGTCAAGATTTTGTTTAAGTGATGGGTACTTTTTTAGTAGGCTCATGATAGAGGAGTTCAACAACCAATGCCACTAACATCAAGGTACATAGAGGGCTTGGTGCTCTTGATTAAATACTAGTTCCATACCCTCGTACATGAGAAAATCCAATGTAGTATTGCAATCCTCCCAATCTTGAAATCCTAGAAAACTGTTAAGTCTGCTAGATTTTGAGTGAGATCTAAAATTCTACTTTCTCCATATGAAATCCAATGAGGTCAAAATCACTCTCAAACATCCTGAGTCATTTCATGGTAATGTTTAAAATTTAAGTAAAAGTGGCATTCTCCTTAATCCTTGTACTTTAAGAATTTAACATTACCATGAAATTCATAGTAATAGTAGGGCCATATGCTTGAATATTAGGCACATTTTCTAGGGTTGCGCCCAACTAAGACAAACATTAAAAGAAAAAAGCAAAACGCACCCCATTTGTTGCGTTCTATGTAACTTTACCGAAACTGGACAAAAACGGTTCAAGTCACCGATTTAAACTGGTTTTGGCCTCAAAACGATCAGACCAGTCTGAACCGATCGGTCTGGTTTGGTCCTTATAACACTGGTTCCAATGATTAACACTAGGTTAAAGTAAAAAAGAAATATATCAAAACTTTTGGTTAGAGCTCATTAAAATATTTAATTTTTATAATATATTCTTCTATTATATTATTGATGAATGAACCATAATGGGGCTTTACAATGAATTCGAGGGAGATTTTTTATTAATATGAATAAAACAAAAGTGCAAAGTCTTGGCATATGATGAAGAAATGACATGTTGGGATATGAGGTCAAAGAAAAAAATACGATTAAGGACTTCTAGGAATGGTTTTAACCTAGGAAACATTGATGAATCAAGAAGAGAAGACGTAAATTTGATAAATCAAGTGAAAAAACGATCAAATGACTACTCATAATGAGTGATAAAAATTGAGAATGATAAGTCTCGTGAATAGAAAGAGACCTAGAGGAAGCAAAAAGATGGCCAATAACTTGGTAAAACATCCAGACAATTGAAAGCAAAATAGGAGTAAGTTTGAGCTACAACACTCATACCCTTATATTCTATTATGAATTCCTCTTGTTACGCCTTTATTATGTTTACCAAAATTTGGATGTAAGAGACCAAAGGCTTCGAAGGATGGAATTCTAAGTGAGGGAAATTATTCATGTAACAAACAAGAGGAGGGGTTTCACTTAACTAACTCCCGTTACCTCTATGATTTCATTCATAATGTTTTCAAATGTAGTTAAAAATTTAAATGTTGTTCTTCCTAGTGCCTAGTCCCATTGACTAATTTTGGTAATTCATGGACAATAATATAATTTTGTTTTTTTTCATCATTCATGTTTTAATGACTACCTCAATCAAATGGATACAACGGTGAAATACATCCTAGATGAAATTGAGACAATCCATTACCACGTAGGTCCATCTTAGATGTAATGGAGATAATCCATCAACTCATAGGCTCGAGCAGGCAACAAGATGGCCATCTTGAAGATATGTTGTTGAATCATGTTCCAATGAATACAGGAACGTACTGCATCACTCAACAAAATTGTTGATCATCCTCACAACAACTTGAAAGAACAATGACATTAAGAAGATGCCTGATAACAAACACTTGAGGAGGGAATGACGATTGATCCCAATGATAACAATGAGCTTGCTTCCTTGACACGGGGATAAAAAAATAGTTGCAACCCAACCAGTCACTACATTTCAGACATGGAAAAGGGGAAATCAATAGGCAAAACATCAGGGTGGGTAGCCAGCTTGATGTTGAGGTATATGTACATGCAAGACAATCAGTAGGTTCACTCATTTTGTAGGATTGGTCTTTGCAATACAAGATATTTTAGTAGTGATTCACATATTTGTTTTACTTGAGTATGGCTTATATAAATTTTGCAATCTCCTGCCCAAACTATAAGAGGTAGTAACGTGGATAATCAATCAAGGCTCTATAACACTAAATCAAAGTCACATGGTTCAGGTTTAAGTTAGAGTCCAACAAGTATGAAATTCAGTTCGAATTCAAATTTTACGATGAGATTAAAATAAGACTCACCATTAGGTTTATATATATATATATATATATATATATATATATTCAAATATAAATAAATATTATAAAGTATAGATTATATTTTGTAAAATATACATTTAATATATAGAATATTGTATTGGCACATATTTTTAAGATATAATATATATCATTTACGGCACCACCACCTCACTCAATGAGTGAGGTAGACATGCCACCCTATCAATCTTACTAAATACATGTGGCTTGAGGCGGGGTTCAGTGACACAACAGGGAAGTCATTATGGTTGCATTCTCGACCGTATTGGGATGAAAATGTAACGACCAAAAGTCGTATACACTGCGAAAAACTTTAAAATACTTTAAAGGCGTAAATGTCCATTGTAATACATGTAACTGCATATTGAATATTGTATAAGAATTGATGAGATGATTACAAATGAGAATGAGGGTTTGCTTATATACCCTAGGCAAGTACCCCTTCACTAGTGGACATGTCCTTAGAACATGTCTTTTCAATACTAACCATTACTTAGTTAATCATTCATTATGATTATTATTATTTACATTATTTTTTATTATTTTTATATAATTTTTATTCATAACATTGTCTTCCTCTTCAAAAAGCTTTGTCCTCAAAGCTCATTGATGAAAAGCTTTGATCTATTTTTCAGCTTGTCGCGGACTGTCATCCTTGTTGTTACAAGACGATATGATCCTTGGAGCGATAAATAAAATTGTCGAATCGAAAATGGATCTGACCATCCTAGATTAATCCTCTGTGAAATCTTCCAGTCACTAGAAATTTGCAATGAATTGTTATCATCGGACTAGATTCTACAAACTTCCATATTCCTTGGAACATAAATATGTTGTTTATGTTTTGAGTGATATTGGTATGTAGATTGATTAAAAAGTCTTCTCTTATGGTTCAGATGTCAATAAAGAGTTTTTCAGGTTGGATTTCCCCTTATCATGTGTGTGGCAGTTTCCTAATTTACTTCAGGTACTGTTGTTGTTGAGTTGCTTATAGAATATTCACTTGAAATCTCTAGCATTTGAACTATAACTTCTTAGTACATCTTCACTTCATTAGGTTTATCCGCTTTTTTAATTGTGATATTGAATGGATCAGTATTTGTTCCCTTATCTTCAACTTGGACTGTTACAACTGGGGACTTTAATACTTCTTCTTAAGTAAGTTGTTCTAACTTATCATTTAGTGACTTCTTATCACTTTTAAGCTTCTTTATTTGTGTAAGAAGGGCTTGGTTATGATTCCTTAGACATAAAAGCTCTTCGATATCTAGATAGTTGACTTTATTTTTAGTCTACTCCCCATATTTTACACTTTTGATTTGTTCTAGTAATGTTTGATTAAGGTTTTTTAAACGTAAATTTTCCTCTTCTTGTTTTGATAAGTGTTGCTTGAGTTCCTTCTTGGTGGCCTTAGCTTTCTTGACTTGTTCAAGTAGTTTTTCACTGTGATCTTTGAGGCACAAAATTTCTGTCTTTACTAGAGATGACTTCTTCAAGTTCCTTCTATTTCTTTGATATTGTTTCTTGATTTTCTTGTAGCATCAGTTTTGAAATATCCTTAAAGTTTTTTGATGACGACAATCTTGACTTTGACTTCATTGTCACTTCTTGGAATGTGATCATTTTTTTCTTATAAGGAAACATCAAAATCTTTTTTTCTAAGTTTAGCATGAATGTACCCAATTATTTATACCACAGTTAACCGAAAATTATGTTAATATTTGGGTTAAACATAGTTACGACTCGGAATTGAGAGAAGCATTCATAGTGGTCAATTATTACTTGAAAATCATTAATTTCATACTCTTTTTGGCCAAAATTATTTGTTCTTTCTCCTATGCCTGACTCTAGAAGTAATAGTTGATTCGCCAAATTAACATTGGTGAAATTTTTCTCACCATTTGTGTTGATAGCAATATTAATCCCCTTTCCTTGGATATTCCCTTTTAATATAATTAATTTACAATCTGCAATTGGAAGACTTTTATAGGAAAATTTTCCTTCCTCGGTTTCTGGATTATAATCCATTCTTTTGTCTTCATTAATTGGCTCCATATTGTTGTTATTGAGATGAGATTAAGGTTTGAGGGTAACCTTTTCCCTATCTCTATAATAATAATATTTTATTTATTTATTTATTTATTATTATTATTATTATTATTATTATTATTATTATATATAGTTTAATTCTCAACAATTTGTTATTTTTTTCTTAAACTCTCTTCTTTTTTATAAATTTTTTAACTTTCTTTTTTTCTTTTTCTATATATATTTATAATCTTTTTTTGAAAATTTACAACCCTACTGACTCGGTTAATTTTCTCCACGTAAAAAGTAAAACTTACCATTCACATAAAGAGATTTTGTATTCCTTTTGTTTTTCTTTTACCTTGAAAATACCATGGCCAATTACCATGGGTTGCTAAAACCACGAGCTTGTAAACCACTTAATGAAGAATTAAGATAATCTTATATACTCTTCCTTCTCTTATTTATAGTTTTAAAGGTATTTGGAAAGATTCCCTTTTGACTTTATCGTGCACTTTTTATCAATAATGTATAACCTTTTTCTATATATGAATCTTCTCCTTCAAAATTTACATCGAACTATTTTTTTACTAGAATCATTGAAATGTCAATGGCCAAAAGCCTTTTCCTTTTTTTAATTAAATAATTCTTTTTTTTAACTCTTTTCTTTTATAATCATTTTTCCAATTCTTTTTTTAACTCCTTTTTTAAGTGGCCAAGGACCTAACCAAAAATGGAGAAACTCCAACTCATGTAGCGAAATGTTTTAGTTGTGATGACAAGTTGATGGCCAAAGGTCAAGATCTGCCAACATCGCTCTAATACCAACGTAACGACCAAAAGTCATATATGCAGCGGAAATTTTTAAAATACTTCAAAGACATAAATTTCCATTGTAAGACATGTAACTGTATATTGAGTATTGTATAAGAATTGATCAGATGATTACAAATGAGAATGATGGTATGCTTATATACCCTAGCCCTTCACTAACGGACATGTCCTTAGAACATGACTCTTCAATACTAATTATTAGTTAGTTTATCATTAATTATGATTATTATTATTTACGTATTTTTTATTATTTTTATATAATTGTTATTCATAATAGACGACTGTTGTTATGTATAAAATTATTGTACTAACTTAATTAACTTCATTTTTAGATTACGGGGCATGATCTATTGTAATAACTTAATTAACTTCATTTTTAGATTAAGGGGCATGATCTATTGTACTAACTTAATTAACTTCATTTTTAGATTAAGGGGCACGATCAAAGATCATGCCCCCTCATGTAATGGCTCTTGTGCTATATTTAAATCTAGAGCCCTCATTCATTGTAATCATCATTTTTTTTACTCAATTAATAAAATATATATTTCTTCTACAAATACTGAGCGAGATCGCTCCATTTGGTAACAGAGCAGTCAACCCTCAGATGCCCTCCTGTTGCACACCTTGTCATTCATCTAATGCAACTTCGTTGACTCCATACGCACCACTCATGTTCGTCCTTTCATCGACTTCCTTAGTTCGTTGTTCTTTGTTCTCTCCTGGTATTTCGCGTATTTTGTCATTCGCTGCCATTACACTTCCCCGATGTTCTCCACCGCAATCTGACTCACCTATCTGCCCTCGTTCCTCTGTCGACCTTGCACTGTTTCACTCGACCACCTCTCCGCCATCCATTGAGCACATAATTATCATCGTCACAATCTTGGTATTCCCTAGTGATTTTGTTCTCCCTACCATCAATGCCATTTTCTGCTCATTATCATCTTGTCGTATCTCCCCAAACCTTCTTCATGTCCGTCGTTGCCCAGTGTTCTCTTGTCCCTTGACCATTGGCCTTTAGCCCAACCGTCACGCCCTTCGATACACTTCATTCTCAATCGTCTAACGTTGTTTTCCTCAACTCAACTCTTTGTATCATTGTGGACCGATCAAACATTGAATTAATTAAAAAAAAAAAAAAATACATAATGGTATTTCTATATAATTTATTAGCTCATTATAATAAGTTGTATAAATAAGTTATTATATAGTTAATTATTTTATTAAGCAAATAAATAAATAAATAAAATTAGGGTCAAAGTAAGAAAAAAAATTGGATAAGTATACACCACCACATACCCGTTCAATGTCTTCATCAATGTCGATCGCTGATTTTAATAAAAAATTGGTATATCTTGAGAATAAGGTTATCAAACATTCTAATGAAATCAAGGAACTCCAAGACACAACGAAGAGAATAGAGAATTAGCTCGAGCATAATCATAACGAATTTAAAAAAGATCATGCAATCCTTTCAAATAAGGTGGATCAAAATCATAATGTAGCATTAATAGCTCATAATCAAGCATTGGTGATGTTGAATTGTATTTGTGAAAAGTTGAAAATTACACCGGATCAACTACCCCAGAATAATGAAGCTACTCAACATCCAGATTCGTCGAATAGATCAAACTCATCAAATCCCTGAGTCTCCAAAGGCATCTTCCATGCCCAATCAACAAAATAGTAACATGAATTTTCAAAATATGTAGCTTAGGAATCAATACTCAAATATGCAATGCTTGAATCAATACCCCTTCAACAACCCACTAGTTGCTACATATCCATGAAGAGAAAAACTTGAGCTCTCCAAATTTGACGGTAACGAGAAATACAGTGTTGTATGGTTCAATAACACAGAAGAATAGTTCGAGATTTACGGTATAGACAATGATGATGAAAAAAACAAGCATGCATCCATGAAAATGGAAGGCGAAGTATATAATTGGTATATGTGGTGGAAGAAAACAACACATGCTATCAGCGGGATGAAATTGAAAAAGGCGTTCTTTGAGAGATTCCAAGGTGTCAAAGAAGAAGAGGTATTCTCAGCACTCACCAGGCTGCAAGAAAAACTAGAGAATAGGAAACTCTAGCTACACGAGTACCTGGATAAAACAAAGACTCGTCTTATTCAATCATAAATCACAGGACTTAAACCACATCTCTAGGTTGCGCTTAAGCTTCATGACATCACTTCTAGAGAAGAAGCAAGACAGAAAGCAAAAGTTGCAAAAAAGAAGCTCAAAAAGATACAGTGGCCAAAAGTTGAAAGAGTATATTCGAGATGAAAATTTCCCCAAACTGCTAATGTGGATAATACAAAATATGTTCCACCACCACCACATGAAGGGGGGAAAACTAACTTGGAAATGAAAAGAATGAAAGAAGGTAAGTGCAAACATTGTGGGGAAAATTGGAATTCTAAACATAAATGTGTTAAGGGAAAAGAGACCAAGAATTTGTATACATGTGAAGCAACCAATGATGCAGAAAGTGAAGAATCAAACGAAGAAGAAGTTGAAGATTCTCCATAATTCTCTCCATAATCAAATAGCGAAAATATTTCGTAAGTGTCATTATCGGCCATGACAGGTATATCTCAGCCACAGACATTAAAGTTAAAAGGGGAATATCAAAGAGCAATCTAATGGTTCTAATAGATACTGGCAACACCCACAACTTTTTGGACTCAAATATGGCAAAAAGGCTCAACATTCTCGCATATCGCACGCCCAATATGAAAGTGATGGTAGCTGACAGAAAGAAAATTGAAAAGTAGGGAAGTGCCATAAAATCAAATTGCAAATTCGGGACTACAATCTGGAAACTTTGTTCTACACTGTACTATTAAGAGGAGTGGATGTGGTTCTAGGCATCCAATGGCTACAAACCCTACGCACTTACTCTACCAACCATCAAAAGCAATTTATAAAGTTTAGATGGGAGGGGTAGAAATACAAGTTATATGGGTTCTAACCCCCTCAAAATCAAATTGTATCGTCATACCAGATGGTGAAGTTGATCCAGAAGGGTGCACCAACGTATGTAGTGCAGTATCATGGAGATGTTGGCTTTAAGATTGGTTAGTGAAGAACCATTTGAAGTTCAAGAACTAACACTTGAAGTTCAAAAACACAAAAAAAGTGTTTCAAGATCTTCATATGAAGATGCTGCCTAAAAGAGAAATCGAGCACATAATCGAAGTCAAATCAGGGTCAAACCCTGTCAACATCAAGCCATATAGATATCCACATCATCAAAAAACTGAAATCGAAAGATTAGTCCAAGATCTTTTGAAGTGTGGAATCATTTCAAAAAGTAGAAGCCCATATGTTGCTCCAGTGGTTCTAGTCTGTAAGAAAGATGGATCCTTTAGACTATCTGTAGATTATCGAGGATTGAACAAGGTAACAATTAAGAACATGTTTCCGAACCCCTTTATAGATGAAATGCTAGATGAACTTCATGGAGCCCAATATTTTTCAAAATTGGACTTGAGATCAGGATACTACCAAATCATAATAAGGCTAGAAGACATAGCAAACATTGTTTTTCGAAGACATGAAGATCATTATGAATTTAAGGTAATGCCCTTCGGATTAACTAATGCTCCAGCAACCTTCCAAGCCACCATGAATGAGGTATTTTGTCTGTATCTAAGGAAGTTTGTGTTAGTGTTCTTTGATGATATTCTAATCTATAGTAAAACCTAGAAGGAGCATCTACAACATCTGGAGCAAGTTCTCACTATATTAGAAGAACATCAGTTCTATGCAAAGATGTCCAAGTGCACCTTTAGAAAAGGAGAGATAGAGTACCTCGAACACATAATATCTAAGGAAGGAGTAAAAGTAAGTCCTAATAAGATCAAGACTATAAAAGAATGGCACAAACTAGCTAACATCTCCAAATTAAGAGGATTCTTAGGGTTGGATGGGTACTATCGAAGGTTTATTAAAAACTATGCCCATATAACCACACCCCTAACAAACCTTCTAAAGAAGAACTCATTTCGATGGGATGATGAAGCAAAACAAGTGTTTTGAAGACTTGAAGGAAATTATGTCTATTGCACATGTATTGGCAACTCCAAACTTTTCAAAGTCGTTTGTAATTGAATGTGATGCTTCGGGATTTGGCATAGGCACAGTATTAATGCAAGATGGTCACCCAATTGTGTTTGAAAGCAGGAAGCTCAACAAGCGAGAACATCTCAAGTCTACATACAACAAGGAAATGCTTGTCGTTATGCACGCATCAGCCAAGTGGAAACAAAATCTATTAGGAAGTAAATTCTTAATACAAACAGACCATAATAGTCTTCAGCACCTCCTCCAGAAGAAAACACTCTCTACAAAACAACAAAAACGGATCGAAAGAATTGTTGCTTTCGACATGGATATAATACATAGGAAAGGAAAAAGCTACATAGTAGCAGACGCTTTGTCTAGGAAAGATGAAGAATCATCATTACTTGCAATTTTAGTTGCTATCCCATAATGGCTTACTGAAATTCGAAGTGAGCAAGCAAAAGATCCAGAAACAAGTGTTATAATCAAATACCCTCCTCAAAATTCAAAATTTGAATGAAAAAACGATATTTTGTGGTACAAGGGGAGAATTTAACTAAGTCCAAATTCCAAATTTAAAGCCAAAGTTCTTAAAGAGTCCCATGATTCACTGTCAGTCGGACATGTAGGTTTCTTTAAAACCTACTATAATGCACACCAATCATTTTTCTGGAAGGGAATGGATAATGATATTCAAAAATATGTAGCCAAATGCGATCAATGAAATAAAAGTGAGAACATTATGACCACAGGTCTGCTACACTCCTTAAATATTCCAAACCAAAAGTGGGAAGAAATATCAATTGATTTTATTGAAGAATTACCCATGTCGGACGGAAAAGATAAATTCTTGTAATTGTAGACAGATTCACAAACTATGCACACTTCATAGGAATGAAGAAGTCAGATTCAGTAAAAGAGATCGCTGAGATATTTAGCAAGAATGTCTACAAATTACATGGATTTCCCAAAGTCATTGTTAGTGACAAAGATGCCAAATACAAAGGGAATTTTTGGAAGGTGTTCTTCAAACATATTAGAAATTTTTCAAAAATAATATTCGAAATAAGGTGCTCTTGATTTCTGAGAAATATTTCAGTGATAATCATGTTGAAATTTGATGACTAAAACGCTTCCTGCAATCCCAACCCGATTTTAATTTCACCTTATCACTCCCATTCAGTTAAATGCCCTTTCCCATAAACATACATTCAACATATAGAATTCTGAAAATGAGATTTTCATATTAAAACACATGGGACTGTCAACACATGCTGAAAATAAATATGGACATAAACAGACCAACAACACACATAAAAATACACATAGATTTTTGGTCAACTTAGACCCAGGCAAAACCCCTTCAATCTTCTTCAAGGAAAACCTGTTAGAGAGCTCTTCAAATTTATTTATCTTTCAAGTTCAAGAAAATACATTTGCAGACAAAACAAAATAGCAAAATACAATGTATCTCTTCAGCCCAAGACTCCTTGAAAATCATGCCCACTTTGCCTCGATTTCCATGCCCACTTGAAGCTGAAAATATGTATTGTACGGATACGAACTATACAGACTATACTGTACGGATTCCGTACGGCCTGTATGGATTTTTCAAAAATAAACAAATTCAAAAACTTCTCTCGAACGGCGTGGAGCGCACAACATTAAATGTTGTTCGTATTGTACCTTCGGTTGTCTTCTATGCTTTGATTTTCGTGCCCAACTTTGCCTAGAAATTAAAGAGTACCTTATCAAGTGGAAGAACCTTCCAGAAGAAGAAGCCTCTTGGGAGACAGAAGCATTTCGTCAACAACACCCATCGTTACGTATGCTTTGAGGTCAAAGTATTCTTTAACTTCATTTTTAGACTAAGGGGCATGATCAAAGATCATGCCCCCTCGTGTAATGGCTCTTGGGCTATATCTAAAGCAAGAGCCTCATTCATTGTAATCATCATTTTTTTACTCAATTAATAAAATATATATTTCTTCTACGAATATTGAGCGAGTTTGCTCCACATCCAAGGCCGACTAGATGGATATGACCTTGATTGCTCTCCCATCATTTCCAATGTCGGATTGGTCCTTAGCATTCCTTGCCCACTTTCTCAATTTGTTCATGGCTTTAAGCCCACCATTCTAAATGCAGTCAGTGCTACTTTTTTCTTTGTCACATTTGTTTATTTTCTTGCTCCCTATGCCTTGCCAAGTACACTGCAAGAGGTTGTGATTTTTCCATGCCCATGCCTGGGGTTTTCTTTAGCTCTCTAGTCTGCAACCCCTACTGCAGTATGTGTATCCAATCTAGATCCCTTTTGATTTGCAAAAAGGGTTAGGCAGAGGGCACAATGCAAGTGCGGTAGTAGAAGTTGTGGAGAGATTGGAGGCCATCAAACTTGTTGGAGGGAAGAGACTTCTACGTGCATATTTAGGGAACAAGTCCTCGCGGATGTTCGAGACGAACTGCTTGATTTTGAAGTGGATGTTGTTATTGAGAGCGGTTATTTAACGTATTCACAATTTTTAGCTAATATAAGGGATTGGGTGCCTGACACGAGGCACATGCATAGCAAGCAAAACCAATACCTGATGACAATTGATTTATATTGGAAAATGAAGATGTTGCTAGGTAGGGTAATCATGGAAATGAACGATGCAAAGCAAGAAATATTGTTGATGTTGGACAAGGTGGTGCTCCATCAAAAGGAAATGTGGGCACGACTCAAGCAGATTGAAGCACATGTTTTTGCTGCTCCAAGTCCAAGTGGCTACAACCAAGGGAATACAAACCCCATAGACATGGACATCTCCACTTTTTCCTAGTTTTATGAGGACTTTGGTTTTTCTGTTTGTCTGGTCTTCTTCTCTTGCTAGTCCTTTGAAAGATGGCTAGCATAATCTAGTTTACAGTCAATTTGCAGTTTCTTATTGCCATCAAACCATGTATAATTAGGTTCCTATAGAACACTCTCTGATTTTGGAGACTTGATTTGGACATAGATTATATTTCGACTGATTCCCTATTGTTTTGCCAGTGGTCTGGTTTCCCAAGTGGTGGGCCACTGGCAGGTACAGTTGTGGGGCAAATGTAACTTTCTTTGGATAAAAGAAAATAAGCTTAAAATATATATATATATATATAATAAAACTTTATATCATATAATAGTTAATATACAAAAAACTTGATAACATGTATAGTTAATATATAATATATAACATAAATATTACCTTATACCTATCCTACTAGACTACGAATCACGATCTATACTATCTAACATTCTAAACAATCACATTTAAAAAATCAAAGCACTGTCACTGTCGGGGAATGGAATACTCACTGACACAAACCAACCACTATCGAATAGTCATAAACAGAGCATCATTTGCCCATTGCCATTAAGATGGAAAGAATATACAAAATAAAACTTGAGCGAGTTAGCAGGTTGTTGGGACCTCGAATGGAAAGGAATGTGTTGGCCAAAGTTAGCAGGTTGCTGGAATAGGAGGAAAAGAATTTGTTTGTGTTCTTTGTGAGTGATCCGCACTCTCAGAAAGTTGAGGAAAAAAGGAGAAAACACCATAATAAAAAGGGATTTGTCCTTCAAATCCATATTGTACAGTGATGGCAACAAGTTTCATCAATCAAACCTCGACAAATTTCAATTTTTCATTGAAGTTTGATGGATTTTGAAATTGAAGGTTCAAAATCAGCCACCACTGTGACTTAGAACTATATTGAAACCAATACAACATTACTTTCATCATAATTTTGTTAAAAAAGTATTTCTCCAAAATATTATGTCATATGGACACTTCAAACCATAATACTTATCTTTGCAATTGCTATGTCACAAAGGATCCTAGAAAGTTGCTTCTCTAACAAGTCACATAAATCAATTCAGGCTAGGTTGTTAATGTCTTCCTGACAGAAACTCATACAGTACCTACAAAATTTGTTAAAAATGTAAATTTAAAAATTCAATAATTTTTGCTTGAGCAATGTTATGAATATAATTTATATAAAAATAATATAAATATAAATAAATAAACAATAATCATAATAATAGTTAATTAAATACTAATTAGTTAATGAAGAGGCGAGTCCCTAAGGACATGACCGTTCATAAAGGGGCACCTACCTAGTTATATAAGTCGACCCTCATTTGTAACATTTTCATCATCCTCTACCTCATATCTTGTGTACATTTCTTATATAAATATATTTTTCATATCATAGATATTTATATATTTCATATCTTCTGAGGAATTTGTTTCGTATATGAATTTTATTCATAACATTTGGTATTAGATTTGTTTAATCCTCTGGCTGCTCAACTGCTACACAGAGCCAGTCCGATCTGGCCTTTGGCCATCAACCCTTCGTCAACTTCGTTTCCATTGTGATCGAAGTGTTTCGCTACATAGTTTCGATCCAAAAAAAAATTGAAATAATAAATAAAACAAATTAAAGAAAAGAAAATGCACTACTAGCCACGGTGCAGACGTCGTGGCTAAAACCCTGCGACCATACCACGGACGTTGACAATATCGAGCAATCATCGCGCATGTAAACTTCAATTGTTGCATCCACCCCATTTCCGCACAAACGTTGATCGGCCCTAACATCTCGCAGTGTCGTCTCACCGCCAATCTGTCGAACCACCCTCGATTCTCCTGCCACTAGAAACAGTCGCTGTCATTTCACAACATGTCGCACGCTTAGTGACAAGCCGCAATCATGTGTTCCCATTTAGTCACCTTTCAGCGTTCGGGCAGCCAATAACTTCGCCTCGAGCCTTCCATTGTTGTTGCTAGCAATCCAAGTCGTCATCGTGCCTCTGCCATCGTTGCGTATTGCTCCTATTCTACCTATCATTGACCATACATTTCATCTCATTAGCCAAACCATACACAAAAATCGTTATGTTACTGTACATTTAGTTGCATCTTTTCACAAGAACGTTCTAATTTTTTGGAGAAGGTGTAACATTTGGAAAATCAAATTAAAATATTAAAAGAGGGTATTTTTGAGTAAATTAAAAGCAAATTCAATTATAAAGTATCATTATTAAGGTTTTAAAAAATATAAAAGGGTGAAATTCAAAAGTCTTAAAGTTCCACATCGGAGTCAAAGGGGTGATATATATATATATATATATATATATATATATATATAGGCTTAATATAAAGTTTATATATACATAAAAGGGTGATTTAATAAAATCATGTTTTATTAAAAATAAAAAATAAAAAAGAGGTATTATTTTTAAACCCTAAACTCATCCCGAAAAAAGAAAAAAAATGGAGACCAATAATGAAAGATTTCCTAAAACTTTTAATATATGTGTTAATGCATTATTTAAAATCAAAGGATCACTTGCAGGAAAGGATATTATAATCTCTATCAATCCTATTCAAGATAATAATTACAGTAATACTAAATGTGTTAACCAATTAGTGATTCATGAATCAAATAGAACTGAAACGATGGATTCAATTAATCAAAAACAATATGACGTGAACAATCTACAATTATGTATTGGAGACTATACTTTTCTCTTACAATTCACAGTCAAAACCTTATTTTGTGACAATAGTGATATAATCTTGGGTTCACCTTGGATGGAATCATTAGGGTCCTTTATCCTAAATACGAAAAAGAAATTTTTGACATTTCCTATAAAAAGAGAAAAATAATGCTACAAGTTGTTACATTGAAACCAAATTCAATAACACCAGAAGATGTAAAAGATATCTCAAAAATAATTCTTCAAGAAAACCAAAGGCACTGCAAAATATGTAAAAAGAAGTTGAAAAGATTATCGCAAACAAAAACGAAGAAATTACTCGCCTCAAATACCACTGCGATAAATTATTGACGCAAATTAAGAAACTTTAAAATGATAAGAAATCATTGAAAAACAAATTAAAAGAACTAATCACAAAGAAGCATCAAATTCTTCAGATGTAACAGTCCAAGTTAAAGAAAAAAAATCAATATTGATCTAGTGAATATCACAACTCAAGACGATGACAAGCTAGATGAAGTAAAATCATATTCAAATATTGCAGCTTCGATGATATCAATACCTGAAGTAAATCAAGAAGTTGTGACACAGATGGTAAAGGAAAATTAAATCACAATAACTCCTTATTGACATATGAATCACAAGAGTAGACATCTCAATCAATCTACATATCATGTATCACTCAGAACAAAAACCACTGACTTATATTCCAAAGACTACTAATGTCAGTGTCATTCAATCTTGTGATAAAAATTCACACGAAGTATCCAATAACCACAAGATTCCATAGAAAATTAATTTAGGATGGTTAGATCCCTTCTCAATTTGACAATTTTGTTTATCACTCAGAGGATCCTATCATCTTGTATCAACAAAGATGACAACTCAAAGAATTTTGAAGGATGCAAATCGAAACAAATGACACGCCTTGTCAACAATAAGCTTTGAAGACAAAGCAATCTAAATAGGAAGACAATGTTATGAATATAATTTATATAAAAATAATATAAATATAAATATAAACAATAACCATAATAATAGTTAATTAAATAATAATTAGTTAATAAAGAGGCACGTCCCTAAGGACATGACCATTCAAAAAGGGGCACCTGCCTAGGTGTATAAGCAGGACCTCATCTATAACAATTTCAACATCTCATATCTCATATCTTTTGTACATTTCTTATATAAATATATTTGTCCTATCATTGATATTTATATATTTCAGATCTTCTGAGTAATCTGCTGCGTATATGAACTTTGTTCATAACAAGCAAATTGTTCATTAAAATGTTTGTTAATGTATTTAGCTAAAAAGTTGTTTTTGGCTTGTTTCCATACAAAAAATATGATCCTCATGCAATATATCACTAAAATGGTTTTATGTTTAAACTTTAGCCTCTCTAATCTAGTTGAACAGCTATATCACATGACTGCATTGCTCATGTTGAGGTTATGAATGACCTGCTTAAAGATCACAGCATCTAACTGGTCATATGTTATATCGATGCTTCTGGTTGTTCAAGTATTATTAGAGATTTTGGCAATCAATCATGTTGGAGAATCAAGTAGGGCAGCAATTAAAACAATTTTCCTTATCCTTGATAAAAGCTTGTGAATTTATGTTAGCTTCTTATTATTCTTAGTTAGATTCTATTCATCATACAATTATCAAGACCATAAACCATGAAAATCATAAAAGACAATGGACACATAATATAGGCTCCAAGCCAGGGCAAAACTCCTCCGAGGGGAAAACCCGGAAAGAATCTCCTCTTCTTATAGAATCAGATCAAAGGAGAAATCCAAAACCCAAATTTCAAGACCAAGTCCACTCACAAGTCCCAAGTCAGCCCTCCTTCCAGCCTTTTCAACAAGTCAAAGTCTCCTCTAGTCAACGATAGTCAAACCCTGCCAAAACTGGTCAAACATCATACTTCGGCCACTGCAACAAAATTTCAGCCTCCTGCAATTTTTGGCCTTCCTGCAGCTCTGAAATTTTCGCACATGTGAGGTTTTCTAGGGCAGATTCTCTCTCTCTTGACTTCAGTTTTCTGATTTTTCTTCTTCTCTTGATTTTTTCGCTGATCTTTTGCTCCTTGCTTAAGAGATTGAACTTCCTTGGATGATCTTCAAATGAGTCGAAGTTCCTTCTATATATAACCTTTTCAATGGGTCGAAAAGGCCTCTCCTAGGCCGACTACTGCTGGTAGGGTTGACATGGGCTTGTAGGGACAAATTTGAAATTGTCACTCAAAATAAAATTCTCTTTTTACTTTCTTTTCAAAGTCCAAATGGGACTTGACATCTACACTTATGACAAGTATTCTTTTTGACTTGACAAACCCTAGAAGCATGAAGAACATGCTTGACCTAGTGACAAATCAACTTGAGCATGAAACCCATGCTTAAAATAATAATTCACTTTCTTCTTTTTATAAAAATATACAATGTCATAAGTACAAATGTAATTATGAAGACTGAAACTAGTTACATTTTCCAAAAAATCAAAACAGATGTCTGATTGTAAGCCTAAGCGGCTATTTATGGCCTTGTGCCCCATCATCCCAGCATGGCTACAGTTCGATGGAATTTGTCCTTTCACTTTGTTCAGTATTTTTTCAATTAACACTTGATTCCTTCAATGCTGAGGTAGACCATAGCCATACCAAGGCCAGAGCTTGACACAGCCCTGCTGGGGATTTTATTGACTGCATTTTCCATATAAACTTCAAGCAACGAATCACATTTAGAATAAAATCCAACAGTGGCCTTTTATGACATACTTCCTTAAAAAAAAGTTCAAAGGTCTTTTCTTTTACAACTCCAACTATCCTAATAATTCAGACAAAGAAAATTTCTACAAATGTTTCATGCCCAAGCACATAAAGAAAGATCAAGCTAGTCAATGCTGACTAACAATACCATATCTATACATTTCTTAGATCAACAACTCGTTTGTCATTATTCAAAAGATTAATTGTCTCAGTTAAACAACTAACAGAAGAAATACATCAATATGACATACTCATAGATAAAATAAAACAGGTCTGAAAATGTGTAAAGATTATCCACGGCTATCAAAACCAATTTTCCTGGAAACAATATCATTTTGAAATTAACATAACCGAAAGATACGCTAGTCTTAAAGAAGTACATGCGTACCTTGCATTTAATCTGGGCTCTTTGCAAGCTTATTTCACACTCCATGAGTTCCCGTTTTTTCTCTTCCCTCTGTAGAAAGAATAAGTGCAATCATCACATAGAATTCTCAAGCTTTATCATAACATAGCATTAGAATTATGAAACTAATTTGAGATAAATGACAAATAGCAAAAAGATAAGCCAGAGAAATTATGTACTTAAAACCCCTAAGATAGACGCAGCTTCTACAAATAAATACCTTGGTCATAGCTTTCAATATGGTTTTGGCTTGATCAAAGTTGCGCCTAACCTGAATCTCACAATGAATTAGCTTCTCACAGTAATGTTCCAATTGGTATGAAATAAAATAAAATAAAGTACTAATTGGAAAATGTTGTATGATGCACATGTGTAAACAAGCACTCCCAATTTTATATTGCTGATTAAAACAGCTTAGTATCCCCAGTATTATTTTGCATTAAAAAATATCATGTTCAACAAAATAAACACTAAGTGGTTAAAATATGGAGAAAAAAATAGAGTGAAATTAAAAGCAGAGTTGCATCCAAAACATGTGAACTTGAATGTTTCAATGGCATAATATTGATCTAGGTGGGAAAATTTAGACAGAGGACATAACTAAAGAAACATTTGGGGAAGAGACGAAGAATAAATACATAATAACCAAAAGAGATTGTAAATTTATAATAAATATAAACTGAAGTGGCTCTAGAAGCTAAATCTAGATGGAAAATGACAAGTTGCTAACAACAGTAGATTTTAACATTATTAAAAGTTAAACCAGTCCACTAACCAACATATTTTAGCCACTTATTTCCAATATGTGCAAGGTTATCAGGACTGATGTTAAGTTATGGTATGTTCTATGCTTATAACAGTGTACTTCTTTTTCTTATTATATTCCACCAATTAGCAATCACATGTACATAAAGTAAAGTGCAGATAGAACATTAAACGATCGACAGAAAACAAGCCAAGACAAGAGACACAAGATGTGGCAGCTAGCCAGGGACAAACCCCACAATGTGTGGGGAAACCCTTTGATCAAATCTTCTTTTATCTTCAATAATTCAGCAGAAAGAAATAATACAATAAATCTGATTCATATCAGCAGTAGCAAACCCTAGATCAGTAGCATCAGCATTAGCGGCTTCATTATCAAACTAGGGCAGACCATATCTCACAAACTGACAGTCGGATTGACTTCATTCCACCACCAAAAGTTTCAGCTTCCAGAGGAGGTTCAGATGAACCTACAGCACAGTTCAGATGAGGAGATCTTCTAGGCCACGCAAGTCAATCTTTACTTCTGCAGTTGCAGCTTCAGTTTCAGCAGTTTCCGGCTTCAAACTAGGGCAGTCGATATCTTGCAAACCGTTCGTCGGATTGACTTCATTCCACCACCAAAAGTTGTGGCTTTCAAAGGAGGTTCAGATGAACCTATAGTGCAGTTCCAAAAAGGAGATCTTCTAGGCCACGCAAGTCAATCTTTACTTCTGCAGTCGCAGCTTCAGTTTCAGTATTTTCCGACTTCAAACTAGGGCAGTCGATATCTTGCAAACCGTTCGTCGGATTGACTTCATTCCACCACCAAAAATTGCGGCTTTCAAAGGAGGTTCAGATGAACCTACAGCGCAGTTCCAAAGAGGAGATCTTCTAGGCCACGCAAGTCAATCTTTACTTCTGCAGTTGCAGCTTCAAATTCAACAGCTTCCGGCTTCACATGTGTGAGAGAGAGAGACCCATTTCAGCGCAGTAGAGAAGAGACTCATATTTGCGCAGTAGAGAGAGAGAGATGTGATGAGATGAGTGAGTCCAAATGAGGAAAAGTTCTCTTATATTTATATACAACGTTGGTGGGTGAATAGATGCGACTGTTGGGCTTCTGAGCCTACATGAGTTGTAGGTCAGCTTGATAATAATTCCATAATAAAAATAAATTCATATCTCCATGAATACTTATCGGAATTGGATGATCTTTATATCAATCCTACACCTCTCGATGAGAGGAATTTAATAAAAATATTATTAGCCATGAATAAGATGACCCACATGAAGTTTTGCCCTGGTTGCCAATTTTAACAACTGACCATTTCCAGCCTGAACCAACCAGTTTGGAAGTTTTCCTATCTAGACCAGGAAAACTGGTTTTGGCCTGTCTGGTTACGAACCAGTCCAACCAACCAGATCAAGCACAAAGTAGACCCACAACCCCCACAAAGAGTAACTAAAAAATAAAAAATAAAACCACAAATAGAAGTTCAATAGGGTTTTTACACCTTAATCCTACATTATTTAAAAACCATCACCCCCCTCTCCTGGATCACATTCTTCCCATTGAATATTCAAGAGCATTTACAGTTTCTTCACTGTAGCAAGGATAGTTGATTAAGAGTGAGACTCGCACTAATTTGGAGCTGTTTGTGGGTTGATTTCAATGGATAAAGAAAGTACACCAGGGTTATACATAATTATCGAAAGGTTTGGAGCAAATGTGACACTGGATTTGTGTGCTAGTTTGAAGGTATGTAAAAACAAATTCAAACACTTTGCTGGAATTATTAGTATAATCTATACATAAGACCACAGCTTATGTCTCATTATTACTTCTAACTATGACTGAGGACATATTCTTTATTCCTTTATTGTACTATTAGGTAGTCAAATTTGAAATGTAGGCTCAATAACCCTCTTAGGATGTGTGCCCTTGTTTTGTTGGCCCATAACCCCTTCATAAAGGAACACCTCACTTGAGTTGTGCATAAATACACAACTCAATCTCTTAATTGTATTATCTCATCATGTGGCCTTCTTCATCTCTTACAAAGTATTTTATGCCTAGATGTACCTTATATCTTTGACTCTAATTTCTATGTCTACTTGCACAATTCTTGTGTATCAAAATTAATGTGGAATATTGGTTTGTTTTTGGTTACAATTGGTTGTCTGCTTTTATTTGAAAATTCCAACATTGTAAAAATGCAGAATGTGAATCTTACCCTCTCAATTCTCTTGGATGATCCAAAATTTATTGGCTAATGGAACCATATCGTGTGGTGTAGAATTGAGGTTTTGTTGGATTATCAATTTTTAGGGTTATTTTCTAGGAGTTCTAGAAGTATAAACCTTAATTTATTTTTCAGATCTTAAAAAGTTCGTGTAGCACGTAATGGATCCATCTTACATTGCACATCTGCCTATGCACACTGCATATTCATCCTCCTCCACTTGACAAGAATGGATCGATAACTCTAGAGCCACAAAGCTATGACAAAACACCAACGTCTTCACTATGATTATCAACATCAGCATACTGATGAGAAAGTGATTATTAGTAATAACTCAACTCTGCCTCTTTCAGGATGTGATGATGTTCTCATTGACGCCACCAAATTTAGGGAAGTCCTTCATGTTCCAAGAGTAGGGGCCAATCTTTTCTCTATTTACCACATCACTTTAGCCACTGAAAATATGGAATTTTGCACAAATCGATAGGTAATTAAAGAAATTAATTATGGTTTTAAGGTGGTCACCTCCAAACCAACCAATAAAGTTTGAGAGGGACAAAGGCGCCTACCTAACCCTAGCTGCTCCACCCCTGTATCATCCCTCTTCTACTACCCCATTGTGTTTTCCTCCCTTGCAGGTGTGCGTGCTGGTTATGTTGTTTTCACAATGTCTCCAGGCTCGGTTGGTGGAGTTTATGAGGGATGGAGCTTCACAAGCTCTATTTCATGCCTCTACCTCCTTGTTTGATCGCCTACACATGGAATAGGCATATTGTGGTATGCTGTTTTTTTTTTCCTGCGTGGGATTGAAGTTAACTGAACAACATCTCTTAGACCAGTGGTCTTTTTATCACTAAATCAAATTTGTAAGTGTGTGTGAGACAATTATTTGCATATGCACTTGTGAGGTTTGTGAACCATAATATTAATATCTGGAGATTGAAATTGATTTGGTCTTTAAATTGTTGTGTTGAATGAGGAATTCATGCACTGTATTTTCTCTGTTATTTACATTTAAATGAGAACCTGGAGAATCACATTTTAGTTAATCTTCTAATCCAGTGCTTTTGCATCCAAGATTGTGTATTGGAAAGAGTCATTTACATTACAGATTCGAGAATACAGAGCACTCTGTATCAAGCCAACAGAAGAAAGAAAATTCGTAAGGGAAAACTGTCATCAAATTTGCGGGTCAATTTCTAATCAAAGGAAGACGAAATTCAAAATTCTAGCATCTGGGTTTTGTGCAGAGCAGGGTGTATTTGGTAACCCACTTTCCAAAAAGATCCTTGGTTGGGGAGATACAAAGGGATCTGTTTTTACATATTGCGTGGCTGGAAAAAACGACTTGCTGCTCCCTTGCACCAACCCCTGTGTTTGCAGAAGTTGGAACTAGAAAAAAGATTGGTTGTTCCCTTGCAGCAACACCTGTGTTTGCAGACATTGAAACTAGGGAAAAACGATTTGTTGTTCCCTTGTACCAGCACTGTGGTTTGGGGAGGTATCAACGATTTGTTGTTCCCTTGTACAAGCGTTGTGGTTTGCTGAGATAGCAGCCATCACTTTTCATGCCTTATCACGCCTCTGTTATGAATAAATAATTCATAAAAAATAATATAACAATAATAATAATATAATAATTAATTAATTAATTAATTAACATTAATAGAAATTAGTTATTGTTAATTTTAGACAATTTACTTCAATGTTCCTTTAGTAGCCCAATGACAAATTCCAATTATATCTAGTGGCAATCACATTAACTTATAAACATTGATAGTAAATAGTAAATACAGATAGAACATAAAGTCATATGCAGAAAACAAACCAAGACAAGAGGACACAGGATGTGGCGGATGCCAGGGACAAACCCCAATGTAGGGAGACCCTTTGATCAAATCTTCTTATTATTCTTCAGTAGTTCAGCAGAGACAGTGTGACTACAAATATCATAAATGTAAGCCCAAAACAGATCTGCCAAATCAGCGGAGAAATAAGCAGTCAATGCAGCCCTAACCAGAAAGTCAACGGAGGTCAAAGATGCCCCAAAATGTCCTCCAATCAGCTCGGTAACAGCAATCCAATTCGGCCTTCCAGGGGAGTCAAAATCAGCCCAAAACAAGTCGGTCAAACCCAGTCAAAGGAAAGAGAAACACAGCTATAATTTTCAGCAGGCCAATCTGAAGTCAACCTGAAGTCAAAGCTGGTCAACCTATCCCAAACTTCTCGATTTCTGTGCCAATAAATGCGGAGTAGAAAAAATGAACTTCTGGCCCAAAAACTGAGGTCAACACTGGTCAAATCACCCGAAGTCAACTCTGGTCAACGCCCTGAAAACTTCGACCCTTTTACCCATAAAAACTCGGCCTCCTGCCACGCGTGCGAAGAAGAGAGAGAGAGAGACCTCCAAGTTGTATGAACCAATCAAGAGAGAGACCTCCAAGTTGTATGAACCAATCAAGAGAGAGAAGATGTTGTGATGGGATGAGTCCAAATGAGGAAAAGGTCACCTCTATTTCTACAATTCGTCCCATCTATTGGGCTTCATGAACCTACATTTCACTGTGGTCGACCTTGACAATTTGTCCATAAGAGAAATAAATTGATAATTCCATTTCTGCTTGTCAGAATGAGATGATCTTTATATCAAAATTGTACCTCTAAGAAAAAGGAATCCAATGCAATAATCATTTCCATCATATGAGTTGTCCTATGGTGGAATAGGTCCCTAGTTGCCAATTTTAACAGTTATGTAATGAAAGATCAACAAGCATGACCATTCAAACCCTCGTGGCCAGTCAAGGCCTATTTAGGCACACCATCTGAGGAAATGTAACTCACCATTTTTCAGATTTTATCAATAAAAATTACTTACTTACACTTACATTTACAAGAATACATAATAAAAATTCTTGTGCCACTTTTTCTCCCTACAGTGGTATCAGAGCCATCAATCTTCTCAACCTAAGTTGTTGCGCCCATTCCGCTTGTGTTTTTGTTCGTTGTCCCTTTCTCATGTATTCAATCATTGTCCCTCGCAGCAATTCCCTGCTAACCACCCCTTCCCTACTAACCGAATGCATCTCAGACTTTAGCTCCCTATCTACCCACACACAATCATTGCTCGTACCCTGTTCTGTGTCGTTTGTCGTCTCCTTCCGCCTCAAAACACTATTGCTGCCCACCACCCTAGTCGTTGCCAATTTCCCATCATCGTGATCGACCCTCGATGACCATTGTTCCTTTGCCACTTCTCACTCTGATCCACCGTGTCGCCCACAACATCAGCAACTCACCTCTTAACCATGTACCCTTCGTCATTGTCTCAACCAAACACACCAATCATATCATCTTGTTCGTATATCTTCTGCCATTCTCTGACCTCAACTACCGTCTGTATCATTTCCTATCCATGCGGTCCACTCTCATCCGACAATTGTTGCCTACTCCCAGTCAACGCCCGACACAGCAGCTCAAACTTTGAACCCCGTCGTTTTCTTTGGTCAAATTCGGACAACCTTTCAATGTTCATTTCGCTGCATCGTTTGAAAGTGACCTTTGATTATCAATATAATCATAAGGTTTACATATATATCAAATTTAACTATATAAATCTTATATAATTATACATAATATATATATTGGAATTATATAATTAAATTAATTTTAATTAAAAAAATATTTAGAAAAAAAAACGTTATTATTTAAAAATATAAAAAATAATAATAATAATAAATTTATAAAAATTGGTTCCATTAAGAAAAAAAGAAACAAAATGGAGTGTAGTAATGACGATGCCAAACCAAAAAAAATTCAAGAGGAACTCGATAAAGTATGACGACGCCTTGATAATGTCGAAAAGAAACAGGAAGAATTAGGAGAGGGTCAAAATAGGCTACTTGCGACTCAAGAAGGAATGGCAAACGATATTAAAAAAGTAAATAACATTGAGAGAATGTTGCTAGGCATACAAACCCAGTTAATGGGAGGATTTAATCCAATTTTTAATCCTTTAATTACTCAAGAACCAACACAAAGTCCCAAGACTCCAGAAGGCGAAGATTTTCCAAATCATGAAATTCCACAAATGTCACATATACACTTCTCAGGAAGTGAGTACTATACAAAATTCCCAGAAAAAGACTACTGACGAATTAAAAGAGAATTACTTAGTACAATGGTAAAGATCATATAGGCGCTATTGTGTGGGTTAATAAAATGGAGGCCATTTTTTAATCAAACCCGCCAATAGGTAAGTAAGAAAAGATCATGACCGCATACAACAACTTGGAAGCTGAAGCATATGATTGGTTCCTATGGTGGTCCAACAAATGTGAAGCACGTTCATTCCTTTGGAAAAATTTGCGGATGCCCTACTAAAAAGATTTCAGGACAGTAAAAGATGATATTTACAAAAAAACCTGTTCATCTCAAGCAAAAAGGGTCTGTAAGCAAATACGCCCACGAATTGGAAGTATTAGTTGTAAGACAAAGAGGATTTTCTAATGAACTGCTAAAAATGTATAGATGTGGACTTAAGGAATATATCCATGCAGAATTGAAGTTATACAAGCCCAAAACTATTGAAGAAGCTAGACATGCAGGGAAAATTATTGAACAAAAATGTAAGTTCAAAATGTCATCATTCAAGGAAGATGAAGACCAACAACAATACTCAGGTAAAAGGAAGTCAAACAAATGTAGGTATTGTGGAGACAAATGGACATTTGGACACAGATACCTTAACAAGAAATTGTATACTTATGAAGTCGAGAAATAATCAGACATTTCTAGTAATGAGTCAGAAAAAATGATAAAAACGAAAAATAATTGTCGCAAGTGTTGAGAAAATTGGGCGCCATGACATAAATGTGAAGACACATCCTTACGCTACTATAAAATAGTAGATGGGAAGCAAGTTGAAATACAAGAACCTGTTGAAGAAACCGTTGTCACACACAATGAAGATTCAGATCCTGAGGAACCCATCATTAGCTACAATCTCATGTGTCCAACAAAATCAGGATGAAGAAAGCAAGTCTTCAAAAAGTCAAAAACAACAAGTCATTGAAAATACATTCCACCACACCTTAGGGAGCAGAGAAACCAGTCTCCAAGTAGAAAGAACATTAAACCTGTTAATGCTTCCAGCTTCAAAGAAGGTGCAAATACACATGAGGACTTTACCCGCACAAATAAGGTCAGGGTAAAGATGTCATTCCTTAGCTATGTCTTCAACTAGAGAAATCCCTTCATGTTATGCTTTGAGAACAAAGCATCTTTAAAGGGAGTGGCAATGTTATGAATAAATAATTCATAAAATAATAATATAATAATAATAAAATAATAATTAATTAATTAACATTAATAGAAATTAGTTATGTAATGAAACATCAACAGGCATGCCCAATCAAACCCTGGTGACTAGTCAAGGCCTATTTAGGCACACCGTCCGAGGAAATGCAACTCACCATTTTTCAGATTTCACCAATAAAAATCACCTACTTACATTTACATATACGCAAATACCCACAAAATTAAAAAAAAAAAAAAAAAAAAAAAAAAAAAAAAACTTGCACCAATTTTTCTCTCTATGGCATCTTCTTGCATAGCCTCTACATGGGCTCCTGTTGGGTTCATGGCATGCTTTTTGAGGTTATCACGACCTCTTGGTGTGGGTTTCAAGCCCTATTTTTGTTTCTTTACAATCACACTTCTTGTTGCCTAACTGTATATTTTCTTTTCTTTTTCAATCCCTTATGGGACTTGGGAGCCCTACGCACCTTATTTTTTGTCTTTGTTTTCCAACAGCCTATGGCCTGAGTGCCAGTTTTTATGTCGGACAGGCATGCATGCCTTGGTTTATTTAGCATAGGGCCAAGGTTTTTGATATAAGGGTTTCATTCTATGCTTCTCCAGTGAAAGATGTCTTGTATCAAACAAGGATGCTCATTCATAGCTTTACGGCATACACACTTGTTGTGATTACAAAGTGTAATTTTCATTTCTATTAATAAAATTTTCGAGTTATTTTCTATGGAAAAAAAGGTGGCCACCTCCGGATATTGTAATGAATTTGACCATGTGTAGAAGTTGGAGAAACCTCGTCCTCTTTCAACACAAAAACCTAGTTATCCGTCAACGCACAACATTTGTTGCTATGGTGGCTAACGTCGATGTTAGAAGTAGGCTATAAAAGTTTGGGTTCATACAGACATTAATTCCTTGCCACATATAATTGGTTTACACATGATTCATGACCTTCCATAGATTAAATCACCTAGTGGTGTCCATGAAAGATGTATGTTGGAGGAACATCATCAAGAGTCCTTTCTTGCAGCGAGACATGTTTCTCAACCTCTTGTTGTGATTCACAGCGAAATTTGCAAGTCTATGACCACTCAATTTCTTTGGGAAGCTAAATACTTCCCTACTTTAATGAATGTTTTTTCTCAACTTACTTGGATATAGATTGTTCAATCCAAGGATGATGTTTTTAAAAATTCAAGGATTTCAAACTATTAGTTGACAATTGAGTTGAGACAAAGATCAAGTGCCTTAAAACTGATCAAGTTTACACCAACACTATTTTCCAGAATCCAAACACTTCTCAAAGATCATGGGATCTATTGGCATGGGACCCTTTAGCAAGAAGACAAAGCAGTTGTCCAGAGGAATAAAGTTATTCTAGAAATGGCTTGATGTATGTTTCAAGGCAAGCAAATGTTGACAAAATTATAGGGGAAGCAGTTGTTTGTGCATCTCAAAACATCAACCGGATTCCCACGTGTGCATTTCAAAGTATGACTCCATATAAGAAATGATATGGCTATAAGTAACAAGCCTTCGAGTTAAATTGCCAAATTGCGTGTCTAGATCGGATTGGCAGTTAGGGAATTTTTTTCAAATTGGGTTTGTTGGAAATACTGAGAGGGGTATGAATCAATACTTCTTACAATCAGTATTTTTAATCTTTCAAAGCATTAATTATCTTTAACATTTCATCAACAAAACAGTAAAAAACACCATTCAACAATGCGCAGTAATAAAGACAGTAGACACAGAGTTTTACGAGGAAAACCCCCTTCGGGTCAAAATCCACAGAACTCTTCTTAATATTTGTCTTTCAAAAATAATTACATCAAGTTTTCAACTCCAATTGAAGGAGGCTCCAACCGATAGGATGCTCCTACGCCCTATTTATTGTTGCAACCGGAAGGACACTCCAACACCCTGGACTTAGGGCTCCAACCCAACGGATGCTCCAACACCATGTTTACCAACTGCTACTAGACAGACGCTCCTATGCCCTATGCAGGCTCTCATTTGCCCTAACACCACACTCTCACCCTTAAGTGTTCTCAGGCTCCAACCTGAAGCTAACTCCAATCACCTTCCTTGCACCACCCAAACAGCTTGATCAATGGGCAGACCACGTTTCACAATTTTTAGACTAGATCCCCTTGTGCTCAGAATCAATATAAAGAAATTGTAATGAAGGTTCTATTGCTCTGCTTGGTATGTATATCATTGTCAAATCCTAATAGCCTCACTACTCAATTTTCCTCGATCTAACCATTGCACAATCGTACCTCAAATACAATCCTACCTCTGCTCAATCTCAATGCCAAATCAAGCCATTGCACAAACTACATATCAAACCCTAGCTACCACATCAATTGACTACCATACAATATTGCCAAACCCAACTTTGCAAAGTATCATTATGTTATGTCAATCAAGTACTATCATAACATCAAGCCACACAATGTCCTTAGGGTACTGTTATCATCAAGAAATTGTCATGTACATGTTGAAATGTGTAACTAAGTTTGGTCTTCATAAATGTGAAATGTATTCTTGAATCTTGTATATTGTAAAAAGAAAGAAAAATTATTATTGTTATTTTTGTAGCATGGGTTTCATGCGCAAGGTCTTTTTATTCAGAGGTCAAGTACACATTGATTGCTTCTAGGGTTTGTACTAGCGTCAAGATGTCAATAGAGTCATTGTCATATGAAGAAGACTCCATTGGGCACAATGTAACATGTCAAAAGAATTATTTTTGTATTTAAAAGTGTCAAAATACCCTCCAAGACCAAGTCGGTGTGGCAGCTAAGAATTCGGACTCATTAGGGCATGTCGTTTTGGAAGCCTATATATAGGAGAGAACTCGACCTCCTATGGACACTCACTCGCTTCTCATCATCCAAGCGAAGGAGAAGCAAAAGAAAGGCAAGCGAAGAAGGATAGAAGGACGAAAGTCGAATTCTCGGGTTCTCTCTCTCTCTCTCTCGTGCGAAACAATGGCTAGGATTTTGTAGCAGCAAGGTCGAAGTTGTGAAAGTTGCAGAAAGAAGGTCGAAGGACTCTTAGGTCACCTACAAACCCTAGAAGGAGAAGCAACCCAAGCGAGGGTCAAAGGAAGCCTTGGAAGCCCTAAAATAGCTCACACGTGTGAAAGCAGCGACTGTTGCAGGAGCCGAAAATTTCAGACCTGCAGTGGAGGTCGAAATTCTATAGCTGGGGCTCGAAATTGTGCAGCTAGAAGAGATTTGACTAACTTTGACTTGGATAGAAGAAGCACATCATCAAGAAGGTTTGGCTTGGTCTTGGAAGTGTATTGGTCTTGGTCTAGAGGTCTTGGAATTCATCATTTGAAGAACCTATAAGAAGAGAAGAGATTTGTAGGTTTTCCTCTCAAGTGGAGAGGTTTTGGCCAGGATTGCAGCCTACATCTTGTGTTCTTGTGTACTGTTGATCTTGCTTTGGTAGTTGTTTGATGATAAGAACAACATAATAATAAGAGAAGAAACTAATAATCAAGAACATGTAAGAACACATCACAAGTAGTTATCAAGTTTAAGAGAAACCATCCTAATTGCAGCCCTTTATATTTCTCAACATGGTATCAGAGCCAAGGTTGACTAAGGGCATCATGAAGATCACTACATATTTGAAAAAGTCATTGAAGCAGTTTTCTATGGTGGTAAGTCATCTCAAGCAAGGCATGAAAGCATTTTGGAATCTCCTATTATCTATCAAGAATTGCATGACCAAGACTTCTACAAAGGACAAAGGGTTATTCTCAACACTTACAGATACGTTTGAAGATGAAAAGATATAGGTAATTGACAGTGGAGCATGCAAACATATGATGGGTGAGCACAAACAACTAAAGACCCTATCAAGAAGAAAATATTGCTACTCTTTTCAACTTGGTGAAAAGAAGAGCTATCCTGTAACAAGAATTGGATCAACCTCATTGGAGCTGGAGAATGGAGGAAACATACATCTCAACAACATTCTATTCATACCAGGTTTGCAAAGGAATTTACTTTTTATTTCATGCCTAGAAGATAAGGGAGATAGAGTTGCTTTTATAGATGAAACAATTGTGGTGTGGGATAAAGGCTCAAGCATCATCAATGCAAAATTCATCGTGATTCATGAAGGAAGACTCTAAAAGTTGTTGACACCTCTCTCTCAAGCTTTGGTTCACATTGAAGTAAGTCCATGTGAACTTTGGCATAGAAGGTTTGGACACCTTCACTACAAAATCTTACCAACTCTAAATTCAATGTTAAATGGCATCCCTGAACTTAAGGAAGATCATGAAGGAGTGCGCAAGGGATGTGCATTAGGTAAAAATGCTAAGAAACCATTTGGAAGCAGTGCTTCAAGATCAAAAGAAATTTTGGACCTCATTCACTCTGATGTCTATGGTCCTATGTCTACAAAGTCTCTCGCAAGTCATCTATACTATGTAACTTTCATTGATGACTACTCGAGGAAAACTTGGATCTATTTGCTTTAGTCCAAAGATGAAGTATTCAAAAAATTTCAAGAATTCAAAGCAGGAGTAGAAAATCTTACAAAAAGAAGAATAAAGGTACTAATATCTAAAAATGGAGGGGAATACACTTCAAAGGAGATCATAGCTTTATGTAAGGAGGCTGGAAAGGGAGTTGATATTTCCATATAATACAGAGCAAAATCGAGTAGTAGAACGAAAGAATCGCTCGATTGAAAAAAGTGTTAGAGCCATATTACAAGACTTGCCTTAATTTATGTGGGTTGAAGCAACCAAACTGTTGTCTACATTCAAAATCGAAGTCCTCACAAATCTCTAGACAACATGACTCCTGAAGAAGCATTTACTGAGAAAGAAACTGTGAGTATACCATCTCTGAATATTTGATTGTGTTGTCTACATTCACATTCTGAAAGATAAAAGAAAGAAGTTGGATCCTACAAGCATGAAAGGTATATTTGTTGGCTATAGTAACACTTCAAAGGCATATAGGATCTACATAAAAGAAGGGCACCGAATTGAAGTAAGTCGAGATGTGATCTTTGATGAAAGTATTGCATTCAAGAAATCTAAGGATCTCCCGATTGACTTTGATGATGAAGAATTTCCAATATTTGAAGAATGTCTTAGAGAGGAAGAGGATTCAAATCATGAAGAAGAAGGTCCCATTGAACCTGTGCAGCAAATCATCATCCCTGAAAATAGAAAGAGACCTAATTGGTTGAAGTCTACTCTTCTAGATGCGGAAGGACATGGAAAGCCAAAGGTACGTTCAGGGAAAGTAAGAAGCCTAAAAGATATTCAAGGTATCTAGCCTATATGACAAAGTTAATTGAAGCAGAACTATACATCCACCTTTGAAGATGTTGTCAAACATCAAGAATGGAAAAATGTTATGAACGAAGAATATCAATCAATAATAAAGAATGGAGTTTAGCAAAACATTCCTAGGCTTGAAGACAAATTTGTGGTGACTTCCAAAGGGCTCTACATGATCCAGGTGGATATTGGTGGCCACCCGCCTATTCCACCTAGAGCTTCAGTCGGTTTTTTTTGTTTCCTTGATTATAACAGCATTTACTATTTTTAGCAGTTTTTCGAGTCCTAACTTTTCGGAGTTGTTTTGACCCCCTAAACAGCGTTTTTTTGAGGTCAACAGCAAGCCTGTGGCCGTAAGCAAGGGCCTACTGCAAATCATGTAGTACTCGGAGACATCTTTCCAATGAGGCATCATACGTGCCAAGCGGAGATCGTATGGAGGCATTTGGTAGGCCTTTGAACCACTTTCTAGCCTCTCCATCGAGGGATTGTACAAACAATATCATGACTACATCCAGTGGTTCCACATTTAGGATGTCAGCAAAAGAACTGAAGATTTCAACGTGACTCTTTGTTGTTTTATCATCTTCCCCATTGAACCTAGGCAGCTGCTTTAGGTAGTTATGGGGCATTGCACTCAGAGGTTGAGGTAAATTAAGAGGTGCATATTTATTTAGCAAGAAACCCGAAAGAGCTATCTGGATAAATAGAGGGGGATTAAAATTTGCTTGAGGAACTGAGGTCAAGACCACAGGGGTTGGAGGGGAAGGAGGGTATGTCAAGATCATAGGAGTAAGTCCTAAATAATGAGCCACATCAGGCCGAGAACTGGATGAGGAAACTTCAAAGGTCGGTGAGATGGTAGAATAGTCAAGGGCAGT
This sequence comes from Pinus tabuliformis, assembly GCA_031772625.1. Taxonomy (NCBI): domain Eukaryota; kingdom Viridiplantae; phylum Streptophyta; class Pinopsida; order Pinales; family Pinaceae; genus Pinus; species Pinus tabuliformis. The sequence continues at coordinate 1,153,135,033 of CM062813.1, read as the reverse complement.
TTTCTCCTTCCAGATTTTCTTGGAAATTAACTTTTCTGGGTCAGATACAAATGTGGCTTTCCGCTGGGATGTATCTGAGAGAGTATGATGCCCTTTAAAATCCAGGGTTATGAATGATGATGAGGGGGGTGTGGAGTCGCCAAGGTGATATGAACGCAATCAGAACAGACTTCGCTCACCTATACGAAGGGTGCTCAACTTGTCGTATCCCGAGGGAAAAATCCTTAAATTAGTCCCCAACAACGGCGCAAAAAGATGTTGTATCTCCCAAAGACAGTCTTGGATTGCTTCAAGACCAATTCCTGGGCACATCTAAAATAGTGTGTCTCTAATGATTTATAGGATACTGGAGACAACACTTATGATCTATAGATACATATGTACATAGGAAATTGATTGGTTCATTAATCCAAAGAAATAAAACATGGATTTCTAGTACTTCTTCACAAGTTCAGATCTTAGAAATAAGCATAAAAATAGTGAAGGTCGAGAGCTTCAAGGTCTTACAGCTAATAATCTTTTGCGAAGTGTGTGAGAGAGGAAAAGAGAGAAGAGTAACTCATCACATAGAGCATAAGGCTTCAAGACTTCTATATTTAACACACAGAGCTTGAGGCATTAAGGATTTCTATGCTTATTTGGGTTACAAGCAGAAATAATGACTGAAGGAGGAGCTGAAAGCTATGATTCATGTGTTGCAGATTTAAAGATCTAATCTCAATAGTCCTCACAGGCATATACATAAACAATGTTCAGACAAATGAATCTGTGAAACAGTTACAGGCATTTGCATTAACATGTAGATACTAATGAATCTGCGAGGGAGCTTGAAATGCATCTAGCAACAATAATTACATGAATTTAGGGAAGAAGTATGAACATAAAAATGAGTTAGACAAGGGGAACACATACTGTAATCCTTTGAAGAGGGAATCACCACTGTTTCCTTGCTATTCTGAAAAATCTGTATTACAAAGGAGAGCAGGAGTTACAATCAAAATATCTCAGAGTACAGGGCTCCAGCTGCCATACTACACTAGTTGTGTCAGCCTCTGTCAGGCTCTGCTACCACCTACCTAAAGATTACAATAGGGATCGAATCCCTTTCTTAGAAAAATATAGAAATAAATGCACAGAGAAAGAAAATCGAGAGAGGAAAGAGGAGGTGTCCCCTCTATTGTTCTTGTGGAGGTCTCTGTTTGAGCCACGTCCTTGCTATCGTCATGTTCTTTTATGTTGTTGAGGCGGTTCACTGTTGATCGGCCGGCTTCTGTCAATTCTCCTTTGAGTGTTTTTGGCGCCGACCATGGATACGTGTTGAAAAATAGTTTTCTCATGAATGTGCCCACACCTACATTAACCACCCCAGTTGTCGACCCATCCATCTTTTAAATCTCTACGCAATCCTTTCAGCGCTCTGGTTGCCTTATGTTGTAGCGAACAATTGTGTGGTCGTGGGTCTTTAATGTTTAAAACAAATGAACAGGCGGGCAATTTTAATTTGCTATTAGGCCCCTTTTATTACGACCCCCTCTGTAGTCTTTCGTATGTGACTGGGCGCTGGAACCAAGGGCCCATGTCTTTTGGCGTTAAAGCTCTCAACAACTATGTGGGGGCCTTTTCTTTTGTTACTGGAAATGCCTTTGATTTACCCTTACACAGCGCTGGCCAATATCCCAAACACGAAAACTTCATGAAATATGACTTATGGAACATAGCATCCAGGGGCCCCTTTTCTTATCGCAATCGCAGCCGGGGAGGAATTTCCGCAGAAAAGAAAGCTTTACATTGCGCAATCATCGATCGCCAATTGCGATGGGTGACGTCATCCATGCCACGTGTCACCCTATGAGTGGTGACACGTGTCACCCGAAAATGGCCCCAGAAGACCCCTGAAAACGCTGAAACTGAGTGACACGTATCCACCTGCCACGTCAGCATCTATACTGCCACGTCACTGATGATGTCAGTTGCCATGTCAGCTCTAAGAACCAATCATATGCTGCCACGTGGCCCCTACAGGAGAGAGAAAAAGCCCTGCCCGACCTTGTTTTCCATGCTTTTCCTTTGTATTTGGTTTCTCGGCCTCCCCGACAATGTGCCATTATACCGCAAGATCGGCAGTTTTGCGAGTCTTTTATGTTGAAACCACGTCGATTCGTCGATCGTCGGTACTGCGGGACTGCAATATCGAGCTTCGACGCCGAGGATTGTCGATAATCCTTAAGTGTGTGCCCTGGGACTCCGCCGATGGCCGATTGCGATATATACTCTTCCCGAACCCGCCGACTACCGATATGCAATATCAGCAATCGATGGATCGTTTTTTTTTTTCTTTCTTTTTTGCACCCGCCAATGCTCCTTACCTGCCAGCAAGCCCGATTTGCGATTGCGATAAGCCTCCCGGGTCCCGATTGCGATTTACCTCGACACTTAGTCATTTTCTTGGTTTGTTGGGCTTTTCCAAGGTAGACTTCAAAATGCCTTAACTTCTGCTCTAGGAGTCCATTTTTGGACTTCCATATACTGTTGGAAAGCTCTTTCCGAGCACTATGCAATGGAGAGGGACCAATTAAGCTCTGATAGCTTTTGTGGCTCAAAAATTGGCATCAAAATTCACCGTTATTTGGCTTGTTAAGCAACTGATCACTGATAAAGCAGTGAGTGACAACACCATAAGAGCCCCAATCACAACAAAAGTGAGTGTTGAGCTAAGCAGTCACTGGTGGTCGAGCTGAAGGCTTCCGAATTAGATGCATGTTCCGACTTTGAGTTAGAAACTGACAAGGGGAATGACAAATGGAAGCAGATTATTGATGTGAAGCTTAGTGCCATCGTTGCCACCACCAATATCTAGAAGATTAAGCCAGAAGATCTAGAGGAGGGGCAGCGGCTCTTCTACTCATAGATGTGGGTGAAGGGTTCTCCACTACAATTCATTGTTGACAGCAGAAGCCAAAAGAACCTCATTCAACAGAGGTCGTGAAGCAGTTGGACCTACCAACCACACACCACACACGCAGTCGTACACCATCGGGTGGGTTCACCAAGGGCGAGATCTTCGCGTCAGCCAATAGTGTCGCCTTCCCTATAGCATCAAGCCCTTCACAGATACTCAAGTAACGCGGATGTTTGTGATGTATTATTAGGCCAACCATACTTGTGGAAACATCATGTTGTGTATGAGTCTAGGCCTCGCACTGTCATTATTTCTTTAGGCAATAAGTTATACAGGACACCGAAGGTAGCACTACCTACTGCTATTTCTTTGATCTCTGCGAAGCAATGCAGTAAGATCATTTCCCATACTGAGAAATTTGTCTTCCTTATGATTCGCCCTCAGGGCAAGAAGAAGACTATGGCCACATCCACAGCCTCCAGAAAGGGCTCCTCCGAACCAATAGCAAATGGAAAAAGTCGTGGAAGAGTAGAGGGACATTTTCACCTCACCCACAGGGGTACCCCTGCATTGTTAGGTCAAGCACTCCATCAATCTGACCCCAGGCACGTCGCTACCCAATGGACCGATATATCGATGCTCTATTCTGGAGAACAATGAAATTAAGAGGCAGATTCAGGGGTTGTTGCAGAAAGGGCACATCAGGACAAGTTCATCACCCTGTAGGAGCCCAATCGTGTTGGTAGAAAAGAAATATGGCACCTCAAAACTTTGTATTGACTATCAAGCATTGAATAAGATCATTGTCTGGAATAGGTATCCAATCCCACAGATTGATCACCTTATGCACCAACACAAGGGGGTCAAATATCTCAGCGAGATTGACTTGAAGTCCGGTTATCACCAGGTACCAATTGAACCCTCCAATGTGTGGAAGATTGCCTTCAAATCCAAGGAGGGCCTTTTCAAATGGTTGGTCATGCCTTTCGGGTTGACGAATGCCCCCACAACCTTCATGTGGCTGATGGACAACATCTTGCAACCCTTTACCAACTCGTTCGTGTTACTATACCTGGACGGCATCCTGATTTTTAGTCAGAGTTGGGTAGAGCACATACACCATATCCAACACGTCCTCTAAACCCTGCAACAGCACAAATTGTGTGTCAATTTGGAGAAATGCACTTTCAATATGACCCACGTTCAATACCTAGGGTACATCATTAATGGGCGAGGTGTACATGTGGACCCAGCCAAGATACAAGTTATTCAAGATTGGCCAGCGCCAACCACTCTAATAGAGCTTCGCAGATTTCTGAGTCTTGCCAAGTTCTATCGCAGGGTCGTGTTGGGATTCTCTCATATCACTTAGCCTTTCAGTCAAGTCACCAAGGGCAGAGCGAAACCAAAGTTCTTTTGGTCAGAACCGCAAAAGAAGGCGATTGTCGAGTTGAAGCATCATCTCTACTTTGCACCAATGCTCACATTACCAGCCCTGCAACAACTATTTGAAACTGACACAGACGCCTCCGACTATGTTATTGGTGCAGTTCTTACCCAAAAAGAGCATCCGGTGGCATATCAAAGTGAGACACTTCCAAATATAGTCCAAAAGTATCCCACTTATGACAAAGAGATGTATTCTAATGTGCAGGCTCGCCGACAATGGAAGCATTACATTCTACGGAAGGAAATGGTCATCCACACAAACCACTAACCCGTGCAGTTCATACAAACACAAGGGAAGTTGCAGAATGATCACCATCAAAAACGGTCCACATATCTACAACAGTTCCATTTGAACATCAAGTACAAGAAGGGCAGCACCAATAATGTTGCAGACTGTCTCAGTCGACCATCGGTTATGGCACTGACCACTGTGCTCGACTCTTGTGGACACGAGACTTCGGGGTGGTCGCATCTTTACAAGAGCGATCCAGAATTCGGCAACACATACCATATGCTCCTGGAAGGCAAGCAAGTTCCAAAGTTTCACCTCCAGGGTGCATTGTTATGCCACCTGGGGCACCTTTGTGTTCCTACAAGTGAGTGTACCAAGATGATTTGGGAGACGCACTAGAGTCGGGTCGCTGGACATTTCGGAGTAGAGAAAACAGTTGCATTGCTGCAAAAGTATTTTTATTGGCTTAACCTTCGACAGGCTGTTGGTAAGTACATGAGATCCTGCATTGCCTGTGCCATTGCCAAAACAACAATCAAGAAGCAAGGCCTATATACTCCTCTGCCTACTCCTAGTCGACCTTGGGAATCCATTTCCATGGAATACATGTCAGGCCTTCCTTCTACTAAGCATGACAATGACTACGTTTTCGTAGTCATCGACAAATTCTCTAAGATGGTCATTTTGGCAGCCTGCGAGAAGAGTATCACAGTAGAAGCCATTGCTAAGCTCTTCTTTGAACGAGTATGGGTACAGTCCATTATCTCAAATTGGGACAACAAGTTCTTGAGTACATTTTGTCAAGCCTCTGGTCGATGCTGGATACCAAGCTCACTAAGTCCACAGCCTTCCACCCACAAACTTATGGCCAAATAGAGGTCGTCAACAGGATGACTGTGCACATTTTGCACATGTACAACTCAAAGCATCCACACGCATGGGATGAAAGCTTCCCCTATATTCAACACAGCTACAACAGAGATCTCCATAGCTCAACTAGCCACAACGCCTTTCAGTTGGGATTCCAGCCACTATGTCCCATTGATTCCAGCCACTATGTCCCATTCAAGAGGAGTATTTTACCAAAACAACTTTGACTTTTAGAGAGCAGTATTGGACACGTCTTTCAAATGAGTTGAATATAGGCTTTAATAGAACACAGACCCTCAACAAAAAGGATTTCTTTCGATAGACTTCGATCTTTAATAAGCAAATTTCATCAAACATCCTCAACCTTCCTTACCAAATTTCCTTAGCCATTGTGGTCATGTTCGACCTCTAAGGTATTACAGACTGAGGTCTAGCCTGTTATAATCTCAACCTCCCTGAAACCAACTCTCTCAACCTACTTGAGGTTAAACTAAGGCAATTTTCGGTCTCTTGAACTAAGCTAAGGTCATTAGATTCTAATCTAGGGCTTCGACCCTTCCAAACCATGTAGACTATCCTCCTTGGAATCACTCCTAATGGTCCTCAGCCTTCTTAAACAAGCTAGGCCTAACAAGAAGATAAAATTGTTTTCAGCTGTGAATTCTCAACTAGCCATTCGGATCACTATTGTAAAATAACTAGGTCTCCTTCAAGGTTGCTCTTTCCAACCTTCGCTCTGATACCAATTTGGTTTTTCAAGCATCCTCTAAACCGATAATTACCTCTTCTGACTTCTCTTAGGCTAATATTTCCTTACATTCATATTCATCATAAAGCAATTACAAAGAGGATGTCAACAATAAAACATATGACAATAAAGAGATAGCCAAACAAGAACACAAAATTTTTACCCTATGGAAACCCAATTGGAGGAAATCCCAGCAAACTTTTTCTTAGAGAAATTATTCAAGTCAACAAATACATCTAAGTCAAACTGACAGCCATGGTCACACCTAGTCAATATGCCCATAAGACAAGTCAATATGCTACTTAACAAATTCGGCCTAGCCTACTATGGAAGGACTGAACTTCAGTCTTCTTATTCTCTCAAGAAAAACATGATTCTACTCCTCAAATAAACCCAAAAACTTTGACACAGATTTGTCCTTTATCTGCCTTAAATACATCTTTGTTGCCCTCAAATTTGACTTTCTCCGCCTCAGATATGACTTCTTCTTTCCTCGGATTCGTCCTCTTTGCTTGCCTCAAAAAAACTGAGTTACTTGCTCTTCAAGGACGACAAAATGGTGTGTATATATAGTGCCTCGAGAGGTCGAATGGGTGTGACCAAAGAGGCAGGCTGACCTGAATTTGTTATATACCTAGGGGGGGTAATATGGGGTACCAAGGGAGGTACCCAAAGTAATAATGTAATAATGGGATGGGCCATAGTAATAAATAAGGTGGTTAACCCATGTCATGTAAGGGACCACAAGTAGTTAATAATAATGTAATGGGCCCATGGTATTAGTTGATGGTATGAGGGAACCATGGTAATGACCCATGGTATTGTAAGTATGAGGCCTATATAGAGGCTAGAGACTCCATGTGGAGATATAGTAAAGGATTATTGTATGAACAGGCATATGGCTTGTGGAGTGTTCTCCTTCCTTAAGGAGTGAATGTATGGTGTTGCCCTACCTTAAGGGTTTTGACAATAGAGAAGCATTTCTATCTATTTCTATCTTATTGTTTCTGAGTTTATTTCCATTATCATATATTTCTGGGTTAGATCTATAACAAGTGGTATCAGAGCACTTTCTTGGGCAAACAGTGGAGAAATTTTTTTTTATTTTTTGCAGGATTTTGGGGGTGGCGAGTTTGCAGATCAGATCTGTATGTTTTGGTGCAAGATCTACAAAATCTAATTGCAAATCTGTATTCTTTGTGAAAAAATAGCCAATTTCAAAAAAAAAAAAATCGGTTGAATCGGAGTCCGGATGAAGGAGATATCGCTGATCTAAAAATCAGTGGGGTTGCAGACAATTTTTCAGGGCAGCGAGTTTGCGGCGCAGATCTGGACGTCCTAGTGCAAGATCTGCAAGATCTAATTGTAGATCTGGAATCTTTGTGAAAAAACACCTAGTTTCAAAAAAAAAATCAATCGAATCGGAGTCCGGATGAGGGAAATATCGTTGATTTAAAATCAGCGCTTTTTTGCAGAAATTTTGGTGACAGCGGGAGAGTTGCAACACAGATCTGAAATTTTAAGTGCCGGGATCAAGATTTCTATCACAAGGGTAGATGCAGAATGATTGTTCCATTTCTAAAAACAGGTCATAATAGGGATTCTGAGCAATATTGACGAACTTGTGACAATTTCAAATTTTCGCCAATATTTTTTGTGATGGCGGGCCTAGATCGGGCTTTGAGGAACTTGTATAAATTTGATGGCTCTCATCCAGCTAGATGGCTAGCAAAAATGGAGAAATATTTGGATCACGTCTATGATGATGAGACTCAGCTTATGGTGGGAAGCATGTACTTGGACAATGAAAGACGACAATGGTGGCAAGAGCATCAACGTTCCAATGGAAGGTTTTTGACTTGGGATGCCTTCAAAAAAGCTCTTATAGAGCGCTTTGACCGTAAATCTAATCTTGTGGATAAGCTCACACAGACAGACACACATCCTAGCAAAGATTTTATTTTTACAGGAAAGAAGGAAACCAAGGAACCAAAAAGGTTATTTTTTGCTGGTATCTCTGTATTGTAGGTTCATGGATTGATTCAGAAGGAGAAAATCATTGTCTATAAATCCGAGTTGCAAGCAAAATCTCATAAATGTCAACTTGGCAAAAAAATTGCAAAGTTCCAGCAAAACAAATTAAAAATACACAGGTTGATGATAAGGATGTTCAAATTTATAAGGATTTGAAGCTTTCTATGGATAAGTATGTGTTTCATGGTGATTTTTATGCTTCAGATATGGATAATATGGATGTTGTTTTGGGATATCCTTGGATGGAATCAGTGGGTACTATCAATATTAATGTGCAGAAGAAATTCCTGAAGCTCTGGTATCAATGTTGTTAAAAGCGCGATCGGGATTTAATCGGCGCCGGGAAAAAAGCGGAAAAAATCGTTAAAATCGGGAAAAAATCGGAAAAATCGGGAAAAAATCGTTTGGCACAAAAATATTCATTTTTTTTCATTTTTTTTCAATTTTTTTAATATCTAAACCATCTACAACATAAAATAAATACATTGACACATAAATATGATAAAAAAACTAATATATAAGATGTTTAATATCATTTCTAGCGCTAAAATCACACATAACATTGAATCATGTCCTGAATAGTAAGTCCTGAGTCCCAACTCAGCCTCAAAATATCAACAAAAAATATGATAATGTATCTCATCATGTCATAATGTCATATACAATAAAATGAAAGTCTAAGACTCTAATCCTATTGATTTCCTTTGCCCCTCTTGCGAGAAAATGTCACTGCTTTCCCTTTCCCCCTAGATGAAGATGCTGGTGCCTGTGGTGGTGGAAATGGCAGTGGAGTCTGACGTGCTCTAGAAGCTGAAGAAGTAGCTGTAGAAGTAGCAGCTACTGTAGGTAGACAGAGACCACGTCCTCTAGTGGTAGCCCGGGTAGGCGGTGTCACCTCCTCCTCCTGCTCCTCCAACTCCTGCTCCTCCAACTCCTCCTCCTCCTGCTCCTGCTCCTGCTCCTCCTCCTCCTCCTCCTCCCCCTCATCCTGCACTAACCAATCCTCAGTGGGATCCATGAGAGGCCTCTCGGTCTCAACCCTCCATTCAGCAGTGGTGTCAATCTCATCCAATGAGATGGCTTCCATATCAGGTGTCTTGTCTAGTTGCCTCACCCACAATCGAAGATTGTAGTAGACATAGACCATGTCATTAAGTCTACGGGACTCCAACCTGTACAAAGTTCATGAAATAATAATTAATAATTAATATTATAAAAAAAAATATTGTTTAATGAATTCAAAAATTTATTTGGAAATTTGCAATATTTTAAATGTTTAAGTGTTAAGTTGTTAACCTATTGCGCTTCTTGTTGTGTATTTTTTCAAATACACTCCAATTGCGCTCACATCCCGAGGAGCTGCATGTTTGGCTGAGGATGCGTATGGCAAGCTTTTGCAAAAGGGGTACTCTGCCACCATACATCTTCCACCATGCGGCTACAACAAAATTACAAATAAACATAAGAAAAAAATGGAATTTGAAGAGACAATGAAATTTGAAACAAAGTTACAAACTAAAAAATACCTGGCATTTTGGCCGTCCTATCAAAGATAGCCATATCAAAGCCAAATGTGCCACCTGACATCTTATACGTCTCAATTTGTTTAGAGATCTCCATACATTGTTCTGGAGTTCTCACCATCTTCTGGACACAGGTTAATAATCCATCCATGATCTCAGCATCAAAATCAAACCCACATGCATAAGAAAATGCAGGGTTCAGGAAAAGCCCAGCAGCATGAATGGGACGATGGAGTGTGTTGTTCCATCGCTCATCAATGACGTTCCATAGAAGGAGTTGTCTCTGGAACCCATCATCTCCCTTGTCATCATAGTAGGACCGAATGGCTTCTTTGGCCCTGTCCATGGCTTCATACAAATAGCCCATTGCGGGCTTCTCACCATCTACCAACCGAAGAACCTTTACCAAAGGTTCAGTGACAGCGCACACCTCCTGCACTCCCGCCCAGAAGTCTTCTTGGTATGAAACAAGTCTGCAGACGGCCTCTCCTTCTGGTTTGCGGCTCATTGGCGAAGAACGCCACTCCTCTGAAACAAACATTCTCTTCAAATCCCACATAGATTTCAAGAGGGATTGAAGAGATATGAAACTCGTCGCAAACCGTGTAATGGCGGGGCGCACCAACTCTTTGTTGTTGGTGCATTTTCTCATCAAGCTAAGCACAGATGTGTGATTGTAAATAAATTTTGTGATGCTTTTTGATGAGTCAACAGTCTCTTTGACAAAGGGAATTTTCCCTATGTCCTCTAACATCAAATCAATACAATGGGCAGCACAAGGTGTCCAAAATAAAGTAGGATGCCTGTCCATAAGCATTCTACCAGCAGCAACATAATTTGCAGCGTTGTCCGTTATGACTTGGACAACATTTTCTGCACCCACCTCCAAAATAAACACATCCAGCAAATCACATAAATTTTTTGCATCTTTGATTTGATGAGTTGCATCAATAGATTTGATAAACATAGTCCCCCTGGGACAACTAACCAAGGAGTTTATAAGGGTTCTCCCCTTTTGGTCAGTCCAACCATCTGACATAACAGTGCATCCTGTTTGTGCCCAGGATTCCCTAAAATCCTCCAATCTTTGGGTGCAGTCACGCTTTTCATCTTGAAGAAGTCGGCCTCTGAAATCATGAAGAGAAGGGATTTTGTACCCCGAGCCAACACTGGCAATAGCATCAACAGTAGGTTGGAAAAATGGATTATTCCTTACAATGCTGAAAGGAATATCACTCCAGAGGAGAAATTTTGTCATCAACTTGTCAGCTTGTTCTTTTTCAGTTCTTTTCATCATTGAACCGATAGTTGGTTGTGCACCAGGTGTGGTTCGAGGAACAAAAAATGATGATGCAGCTACCGGATTGACTGACGCTGCAGTAGAACCAGTGCCACTTGGCCCACTTCCTTCAGCTGACCTTTTTAGTTGCCTTTTGAGTTCTTCTTTGGCCTCTTTAGAGTGCTCTAATTCTCCCAATGCTCTCATGGCTTTTCGGATAATTTCAGCATTTGTATTAGGACAGGGCACCACATCACGTCCAGGGATTTTTGCAAGGTGGAACTTCAACCTGTACACCCCCCCGAATATCTCCTTTCCACACAACTTGCAATACAAGTTTTGTCTATCATTCGGAGTTTTAGGGTCACCATATTCCCAGAAAGGATCCAATTTCCTTAGCATGTTTGTTTTTGAATTTTGAATTTGCAAACCTATGGAAAAATAAGGATTAGGAAATAAGAATTTAGGATTACATAATACAAATTACAATTTAGCATTTACAAAATTACAAGTTAATTATTTCCAAAATCCCAATTTCCAAACCCAAGTTACCCAACCAAATGCCAATGGCAAATGCCAAAAAACAATGAAAATTCAAAAAAAATAAACAATGTTTAAAAAAAATGAGAAAATAAAAATAAAAAATTGGTTCTCATAGTCATAACAAATAACCCATCCCAAATCAATGAAAAATTTCCAAAAATTCTTTAAAAACAATGAAAAACAAAGTTTTTATAGAAGCAAAACAAAAAAAAATTAATCTACATACCTGGTTTATGGACAAATTGGTGATCTTGGTTTGGATTCCTCCTAAAAACGCTTGGATTCGCTCCCAAATCCGACGGCAACCCTTCAGCTCCTCTCCCTCACTTCTTCTCCTCCTCCTCCGCGCGGACTGCTCAATGAAATAAAAAAAAAATCGAATTTCCATATAAAACGCCCGTTGCCCCCGTGCCCTGCGATTTTTTCGCTAAAAATCGCGATTTTTTCGAAAAAAATCGCGATTTTTTGAAAAACTCGCGATCACGTATAAAAAAATGGCCGATTTTTATGGATAAAAATCGCGATAAAATCGGTTTTGCGAAAAAATCGCGATTTTCCGATAAAATCGCGATTTTAACAACACTGTCTGATATAAAAAGAAGAAAATAACCCTACGAGATATTTCCATCAATAAACGGGTAGAATCCACAGAAGTTGACGCAGAAGATGTTCCAGGGACTGACATATCAGATGATGAGCAGTTGATGGTCGACAACCAGACACAAACAGAGGTTGAAGCCGAAAAGGTTACAGGTGTTGACACATGTGATGAGGGTTCAGTGGTTGAAGTCATATTGGAAAAGAAGACACCACAACAGACACCACAGCAGGGTGAATTAAAGAAAAAGACACCGTGGGTTAAAACTTCAACATATCATCACCCACATCACCCCGCAAGACAACCAGCAAGATGGCAACCAATTAGCCACATGGACAACAACCCCCACAGGACAGATAGAGAGGAGCGAAGATCCACCTACTACACATCCACATAGAAGGGCTACCACAGTCAACTTCCATCTCAAGCGAGCGAGGCACCAGCGAGATCGAGGGTTCACCTTTCTCTTGGATGGCTAGATGCACGTGCATGGTATCAGTGGACTACTCTTTTGAGTAGATCTTATTATTTATGTTCTTCCCATGTTTCGGGGACGAAACATGCTTAGGGGGGTGGAATGTTATATACCTAGGGGGGATAATATGGGGTACCAAGGGAGGTACCCAAGGTAATAATGTAATAATGGGATGAGCCATAGTAATAAATAAGGTGGTTAATCCATGTCAAGTAAGGGACCTCAAGTAGTTAATAATAATGTAATGGGCCCATGGTATTAGTTGATGGTATGAGGGAACCATGGTAATGACCCATGGTATTGTATGTATGAGGCCTATATAGAGGCTAGAGACTCCATGTGGAGATATAGTAAAGGATTATTGTATGAACAGGCATATGGCTTGTGGAGTGTTCTCCTTCCTTAAGGACTGACTGCATGGTGTTGCCCTACCTTAAGGGTTTTGACAATAGAGAAGCATCTCTATCTATTTCTATCTTATTGTTTCTGGGTTTATTTCCATTATCATATATTTCTGGGTTAGATCTATAATAGAATTCTTGGATGGCCGACTTTAAGTTTTGGGGCGAAGAAATTCAATATTATAAATTCAAAATCTCTTTTAAAAACCGACATGAAGAACATGTCAGGTATTTGATCTTTTCACAATAACATGAAGAAGATGTTTTATATTTATCATTATAAATACATCAAGGGCTAAAATAATATTTATGAACACCGACCCTAGCTACAAAATTCAACATGTATCAACCTGTAATGTCCCCGACCACTTAGGAAGCTTATGACGGAGTCCAATAGCTTAATGTGGTTCCCATAAGCTAAAGCGGTGAAATATTTAATAAAGGAGACTTAAATTGCCTAAGGAAAACATTATAATGTCTAAAAAGGAAAAAAATTGATATTTCCTAGGGAAGTGAAAAGTCACTTTAACTTTATAAAGTGAAATATCATAAAGTGACATTATAAAAGTTGATTTAATAAAAGGAAGGCAAAAAGGTGACCCTAAGTTTATAAAAGAAGGAAAATAAAGAGACTCTTCTCATTCGTGCATTTGGAGTTTTGGAGAAAAGAGCTCTTCGACAGTTTTCGTGGGGAGAAGCTTAGGGTTTTGGAACCCTAGCTATCATAGCTGACTTAAATGTTGAAACCAGACACACTAGTTGGATTTGTGAGTGAAATCACACAGATTTCACCACTAAGCTTCATTGGAGAATAAGATTTACAAGAAATATCGAGGTACCCAGGAGTTATCAGTTGATTTTAGGAGCTTATTTGGTGTTTCTATACTATTTTGGCAGGTTGAAGGATTTCATGGAACATTGAGCACCCAAGCCCAAATCTTAGCCTTGGAGGTCAAATTTCACATCCAAACTAAAGGCTGAGTTTATAGTTTCAAGTGGTTGTTTTTATCGTGGTGATAGAATGACGGCACCAATGGTTCAATTCACCTTTTGAAAGGCAGCTTGAGTACCCAACCAGGGCCATTCCTTTATATCAGTGTTGGACAAGTTTCCTGGTTTCCTGAGCTGTGTATTGGTAGCAGAGTTGAGCGTAATAACTGTGGGGCCTATTCAATGTCATAATCAGGCCATATATCCATTTTCTGGGGTGTGTATTAATCAGTGGCTTGTGTGTGGGACTGTGGAAGACCCAAAGGTCGAGTTCCCTCTTCTAGTCTTGACCACGACTTCCAGAATTTATAATAAGGGGACGAGAGTATTCCTGGTATGCCTACGCTGCTGTAATATTACTTCTGGGACAGCGTGCCATCTCTGAGACATATTTCACGTGGGTAGTTGGTGGTGTAAGGGCCATTTCTTGAGTTCTGGACTAGCATGTCAATTTCTGGGCAGTTTCTTTATAACCAAATGTTGGAACAAGGTTTTTAAAGGACTGATATATGTATTTGGATGTATCACTTGACTGCCAATAATTACCGGGTTCTGCTTTCCTAGTCTGCTCTCTGTGCATTCAATTTTAATGAGAAAAATATCATTTTCTTTGGGTGTCATTACATTATATCAGCAATGTATTGAGTCTTGAATTTATATAAAAAGTTTGTGTTGTTATGAAAGCTGTTGATGCACAATAAACTCTGAGAAAATTGTTCTGGTCATGAAATATTTGATAAGTCATCCACAGCACCATACATTTAAATTGTTTGTTGCAAGTCACCACTGAAACTTTGAAATGAAAACTCAGAAATTTATTCAGAGCTTGTGAAATTTCCAAGTGGGAATCTTACAGTGGTATCAGAGCATGCTCCTGGCAAGTTGTGTGGTCTGAGGGCAGCGTGACAGTTGTGTGGTCTAACAGAAAAAATCCTTATACAAGGATAACATATAGAAGGAGACTCACCGACAGAGAACCAACTCCCCTTACGGAAGAGGATATCCTTGATATGGAGAGTGAAGAGACACTAGAAAAGGGAAGGGAGCTAGAGGAAACACCTGAGATTGAAGGGGCAGATATGGGAGACAAGGAGGAACAGGCCTTTAACAGCTTGCTCAGGGCTATAAATGACTTGGCTAAAGGCCAAAAAGAGATGGTAGACTTGATGAAAGGGATGACAAACACAAGGGCCTCCACTGGGAAGGAGCCATTGAATGGAGAAGGGTCCAACAGTGCTGAGGGTAGTCAGGCTCGTACGACACTAGAAAAGGGAAGGGAGCTAGAGGAAACACCTGAGATTGATGGGGTAGATATGTGAGACAAGGAGGAACAGGCCTCTAACTGCTTGCTCAGGGCTATAAATGACTTGGCTAAAGGCCAAAAAGAGATGGTAGACTTTTTGAAAGGGATGACAAATGCAAGGGCCTCCACTGGGAAGGAGCCATTGAATGGAGAAGGGTCCAACAGTGCTGAGGGAAGTCATGCTCGTACCCAATTGCAGAGCCATTCACACACTGCTAGTAAAATGCCCAGACCCAATATGCCTCAGTTTGTACAAGAGACAGCAGAGGACTTAACAAAGCAAGCTAATTTTGGGATCCCTTAGGCAGATCACAACGAGCAGTACCAAGCACTAAGACGGGTTTTCCATGCTGCTGTGAATTTTACTGATTTCTGCCACCTTTAGTTGAAGAGCAGGCCTAAACCATTTCAGAGGGTCCCAAGGCAAAATCAAGAGCTGCAAAAAACATTGGGGAAGGTGACCATCCCCTGTTTTGATGGGTCGTCCAAATGTTCAGCTCGATCATGGGTACAGAAATTGGACACCTATTTTCAGTTGCATCAGATGACAGAGGAGGAGGTTATCAAACTAGCCACCTTGCACTTGGATGGTGAAGCCCATGAGTGGTGGTACCATGGGTTGGTGACTATGGACCATAGCAGCATCACCTCATACACAGAGTTGACTCAAAGACTTATTGAGCGGTTTGACAGGAAGGATCTGGAGCTTCATTTTAGTGAGCTGGCACAAATCAAGCATGCAGGTAGTTCGGCGGCTTATATTTCAAAGTTTCTGAGGCTGGCAGTCATGGTCACGGACATCTTAAAGGCCAAATTGGTGATGCTTTTTGTAGAGGGGTTGGCAGAACTTCTACGTGGATGGGTCAAGGGCTTTAAAACCACCACTCTTCATGCGTTTATCAACAAAACCAGGGACTTATAGGATGTTGATTCCAAGAATAAATACACTCCTAAACCTTCCTTCCCTAAAAAGGGCAAATAAGTCAAGCCCTTTCGGAAGGAGTGGACCCGGAAACCAAGGATGGATGAGGAGACCCGGAAAGAGATAAGGAAAAAGAAATTTTGTTTCAGGCGTCAAGAGCCGTGGGCACCGGGGCACAAGTGTGCTACCAAAGACAAAGTAGGCAAGGCTCACCAAATTGAGGTATATTCGGAGAGTGATAGTGATGATGGGGATGAGGAGCCAGTAAAGGGACAAATGCACCAAACAGCTATGTTTGAGTCTTTACATGCAGAGAGCAAAGCACCTAATATTGCCTCTATGTCAAGATCCCCTAGATATCACACCTTCAGAGTCAGAGGTGTTATAACAAGTCACAAGGTGACAACATTGATTGACAGTGGGGCTTCCCACAATTTTATAGATGTAGAGATGGTGGAGCGGAGAGGGATTCCTACTCAAGAGTTTAATGGATTTACAATTGTCATTCCTGGGAAACATCAAATGGACTGTAACAGATACATTCCCAAATTACAGCTCACCATGGGGAACTAAACAGTGACAGAGAACCTCTTTGGGGTGGATGTACCAAACACTGATGTGGTGTTGGGTTGTTAGTGGCTTTACTACAACGGGAAGTACACCACGGACCAGCTGAACATGGAAATGGAGTTCAACGACCCCGTGAATAGTAAGAGGGTAGTTTCAAGGGTCATGCATCAGTTCTCGCCAAAGCTTGTTTCATCTAACAACATGGAGGTAGTCTTGAGGCGAGGCCATATTGAGTGGGAAATAGAGTGCCTTATTACAAATAACAGGCAGCCAAAGCAGCCACGACAACACTCAGACGACATTCAGGTATTATTTCGTAAACATCAAAAAGTTTGCAGAGATTCCTTCAAGTAGACCACGAGACAGGGGTTTTGAACATGGCATAGAACTTGAGGAGGGTGTGCAAGCAGTAATAACTGCTCCTTATCGGCATCCAAAGGTTTATAAAGATGAGATAGGCCATAAAGGAGTTGTTGAGGTTGGGGTATATCCGACCGAGCTCTAGTATGTTTGCTTATTCATTAGTGATGGCTACAAAGAAGGATGGCACCTTGCGGATGTGTATAAACTACTAGGCTCTCAACAAGAAAACAATTAATAATCGGTATCGTATTCCCAAGTTCGATGCACTGATGGATGCGCTGAAAGGGGCCAAGTATTTTTCGAACATTGATCTTCAATCTGGCTATCATCAAATTCAGGTTCGGGAGCAAGACACCCCAAAGACAACTTTCAGGTGCCACTTTAGGCACTACGAGTTTTTTGTTATGCCATTTGGGCTAACAAAAGCTCCCGCAACTTTCCAATCTTGCATGAACCATGTGTTCAATAAGTAGTTGCGGAAGTAATTGTTGGTCTTCTTCGATGACATATTGGTCTACAAAGTTTGAGATGAAGGACATCAAGTCGATCCATTATTTCTTGGGATTAGAGGTATTGCAAAGCTCAGGTAAGATCTTCCTTGGTCAAGGAAAGTATGGATTGGAGATCCTAAGGTGATTTGGGATGGACTATAGTGCTATGGCTACACCTATGATCACCAATTTGAAGGTCTTGAGTTCATAATCGAAGTTGGTGGATCCCATGTTGTAAAGAAATTTGACAGTGTCCTTGAGGTATTTGGTCATCACCAGGCCAGATATTTGTTTTGTTATGGACATCTTGAGCTAGTTCATGGTGGAGTCGAGATGGGTGCATCGAGTTGCAACGAAGCATGTGTTGTCGTACTTTAGAGGTACAATGGAGTATGGTCTGAGGTATATTAGTGGTGATGGAGTGAAATTGCAGGGATATACAGACTCAAATTGGGTAGGGAGTGTAGCAAATAAGATTACCTCAAGTTTATGCTTCAACCTTGGATCAATAATGATTTCGTAGTTCAGCAAGAAGCAGACTTCAATGAAACTCAATTAAATAGAGGTGGTATATGGAACCAGGTATGGTGAGTTGAAAGGCCATTTGGCTTGGCAAAACACCTACAGGATTGATTGGTCAAGAGGTGGAGCCTACATTGATACACTATTATAATCAAAGTTATATCAAACTCTTTGAGAATACAATGTTCCATGACAATTCCAAGCATATTAAGATCAAGTATCACTTCATCAAAGACAAGATCTAGAAGGGGGAAGTGAAACTTCCATATATCTCCGCAAATGAGCAAATTCCAGACATTCTCACCCAAACCCCTGGTAAAACAGAAGTTTGTGTTTTACAGGGACAATCTAGGAGTGGTTCAAAATACATTCCTCACTAAGAGGGAGTGTTGATGTTTGTAGCTCAAACAAGTGCTTTTGCACTGTCTAATTGTCTAGGTGTGTAGAAGTCGTTTAATAGTCCTTTAACCTTAGCAATTACTGTAATTATTAAAGTAATTTCTTTCTATGAGAAAAAGTCAGTTAATCTGATGAAATGCAGATGTTATTTCCATTAGCGAATCAAAGAGTGTATTTTTTCTTAAAATTTTAGCATTAGAATTAATCATTTTTGGGTGTTTGCCTCGCCAGACTTCATGTGGTGTTAATTTTAGGCAAAAATGGTATGTTCTATGCTTTAGAACAATTTTACTTCAATTTCTTTATTAGCCTAGTATCAATATTCAGATTAGCAATCACATCAACATGATAGTAAAATGCAGATAGAACATAAACATAAACAGTAGAAGACAAGCCAAGACAAGAGGACACAAGATCTAGCACCAGATAGGGAAAACCCCAATGTGGGGAAACCCTTTATCAAATCTTCTTTTAGTCTTCAATAGTTTAGCAGAGAGAGATAGTACAATTTACAAATTTGATAATTTATAATAGCAGCAAAAGAGGCCTAAGCAAAAAAGTCAACGCTGGTCAATAGGGCAAATTTGACCCTCAGCAAATCAATCAACTTCAGCCTCCAAACAGCAAGATAAAACAACCCTCAAAACAGTGAAATTCATCCCAGTCAAATTCTGGTCAAACAGCCCACCTGCGCTCAGCCCTAGCTACATTCAACATTGATCAACACTTGGTCAAACTGTCCAAAAATTTAGTCTCCTAAAATTTCAGACTCCTGAAATTTCGCTCTCCTGAAATTTCGGACGTGTGGAGAGATAGAGGCCCAGAAATCCGTACCCAATCAATGAGGAGAGAGACAAAGAAGTGTGAAGATCAGTGAGTCCAAATGAGGCTAAGTCACCTTCTATTTATATGCAACGTTGAGGATGAATAGACGTGACTGTTGGGCTTAAAAGCCTACATAAGTTTCCTGACCGACCTTGACAATTTGACCATAATCAAAATAAATTCATAACTTCATTTATACATGTTAGAATCGGATGATCATTAGATCAATCCTACACCTCTTGGAGAGAGGAACCCAAGAAAAATATCAATTGTCATAAATAAGATGACCCTGTGGAGTTTGGCCCTAGTTGCCAATTTTAACACTCCCTCTCAACTAGGGAGAACTCCATCTGCTAATCCATCTGCCAAACTGTACTATCTCTGCCATCAATGCACTGCTCTACACTGCTTTGCTGAACTATGAAGAAGAAAAAGTGATCGAGAATGTATCATACCATTCTCTAATGACCCGAAGTCACTCCCTATCAAAGGAGAGTGTGTCATACCACTCTTACTGACCCGAAGTCAGTTCCAATTCAAAAGTGAGTGTCTCATACCACTCTTACTGACCCCAAGTCACTTCCAATTGATCCCAGATCAATATCAGTCATCCTAGCATAAGGAGTACGGCAGTACACGATGCGTCCATCGGTAGTACTATGGTCCCTATCCTCATTTCCCTACTCATTGGCCAGATGAGAGGCACTTCCCATGAGTCCCTAACTACATGGGTAGGATGTCTCAGCGAGAGAAGGATGAACCATTCATCCTGCCTACATGTCGCCAAGGGGTATCACAAGCAAAGGCTGAACCACTCACCCTGTACACAAGAAACCACTAGGAGAAGGTTGAACCACTCACCCTATGGTTGCTCATTGCTCCAAGAAGTACCTAAAAGTCGTCGGAGCACTCCCAAAGCTCAATGTCCATCTCATACAGGACCCTCAAAAGAGGGTCCCTCCATGACTCCAAGTCGTTCTTGGAAGGCCAAGAACTTGACCTTCCTCAGGGGCTTTGTCAGATATCGGCGACCTACTCATCAATCCCAATGTGATGGAGCCTTATTGCTCCTCGGTGTACCATATCCCGGATAAAGTCATACCCGATATCTATATGCTTGGAGCGATCATGAAACACAGGATTCTCTGATAATCGGATCCCACTCTGGTTGTCGTAGAGGATCACAGTGGTATCTAGCACATGTCCAAACAGCTCACTAAAGAGCTTCCTCAACCTGACAGCTTCACAGGAGGCCATACTAGCAGCTATCTATTTGGCCTCGGCGGTGCTCAACGCAATCGATTTCTACTTCCTGCTCATCCAAGATATCGAAGAAGAACCCAAAGAAAAACAGCATCCACAAATGCTCTTGCAATCCACCACTGCCAGCCCAATCAGCATCAGAATAACCATGCAGCCTCACATCTCCAGCAGTGTATCTCAGTCCATGAGTGATTATGCCCCGAAGATACCTCAGAAGATTCTTGGCACCAATCCAATGTATATGATGAGGCTCAAACATATATTGGCTCAATGTGTTAACTACAAAACATATGTCCGGACAAGAGTTCACAAAGAACATTAGTGCTCCTATGAGTTGACGATACTCAAAAGCATTTCCCAATTCAAATCGAGCAACACAACGACATAAGTTCTTAAAGTTAAGTTCCATCGGAGTAGTCACAGGCTTGCAGTCCACCATACCAAATCTTTCCAATATCTTCACAACATATTTTCCTTGAGAGAGGAAAATTTCACCTAGCTTTTGCCATACCTCCAACCCTAGGAAATAGTGCATCAGTCCTAGGTTCTTAATCTCAAATTCAGAAGCCAACTCCCTCTTACATTTGTGAATGAGAGGGTCTGCACCTGTTAGAAAGAGGTCGTCCACATAAAGTACCAAAATGAGAGGTTTATCATTTTCAAACTTAAAGTAAAGATTCGGGTCGGCTTCACTAGTAGTGAATCCTAGCTTCATCAGATAGCTATCGATCCTCTCATACCAAGCCCAGGGTGCTTGCTTCAATCCATAGAGAGCTTTCTTCAACCTGCATACATGAGAATCTTGAACATGAACCTCAAACCCCTCGGGTTATTCCACATAGACTTCCTCTTTGATTGAACCCTGCAAGAAAGCGGCCTTAACATCCATCTGATGTAGGTTCCATCCTTGCGAGGCACCAAGGGCTATGATCGAGCAGATGGTGGTGTATCGAGCAACAGGGGCAGATATCTCATCATAATCTACACCTTCCTTTTTAGAGAAGCCTCGAGCAACAAAGCGAGCCTTGAACCTTTTTGCACTTCTAATAGCTCCATGCTTGATTTTGTAGAGCCACTTACAGGTGACAACCGATTTGTCATGGGGTCTAGGGACCACATCCCAGACATCATTCTTCATAATTGACTCGTATTCTTCATTCATAGCATCCTTCCATACGTCATGCTTCACGGCTTCTTCAAATGATGAAGGCTCATTTTGAATGATAGTGCTCATGGCGGTCAAATATCCTTGATACATGTTCGGCTTCTTGCTTTCACGAAAAATCCCCCTTGGTACAATGTGTCTCTCGGCATCTTCGAGAGTATCCCTAAGCCATGAGGATCTCCTTTTGGAGGAGGAGGGCTCATGAGGAGGCGGATCAATAGGATCCATAGGTTCATCAACATCAGGCATCGTTTCGTCTTCTTTTGCACCCTGATTTGCAGTGTCAACTTCTTTATCCTTCCTTAGGATAGGAAGGTTGTTGATCTTCCTAAGGGCCATATCTTCGTCGAAGGTGACATCATGACTTATCTCAACTTCCTTTTGACCAGCCACATAAATTCTATATCCCTTAGAATTTTCACTATAGCCCACAAAGATTCATTTCTTTCCAGATGCACCCAATTTGCTTCTTTTCTCTTTCGGCACATGAAAATATATGGGGCTTCCAAAAATTCTAAAATGAGAGACATCGGGTTTCTTACCAGTGAACATTTTTTTAGGAGTCTTGGAGTCCAATGCTTGATGAGGGCATCGGTTTTGAACATACACAGTGGTATTTGCAGCTTCAACCCATAGGAACTTCGGAAGGCCTTGATCATGAAGCATGGCACGAACTGCTTCTACAATAGAGCGATTCTTCCTTTCAGCCACACCATTCTACTCAGGAGTGTATGGCATTGTAGTCTCCCTCTTAATGCCAACTTCTCTGCAATAATCTTGGAATTCATTGGATTCATACTTGATCCCATTATCAGTCCTCAATATCTTGATTTTCTTCTCGGATTGGTTTTCGATCAAGGCTTTGAAGTGTCGGAACCAGGTGAACACTTCATCCTTCTTCTTCAAGAAGTAGATCCATGTCTTGCGAGAATAATCATCCGTAAAGGCGAGATAATATAATTATCCTCCCAAAGAGTTTATGGGCATCATACCAGATATGTCAGAGTGGATCAATTGTAATATATTTGTGGTCTTGTTATTACTTGAGGGGAATGGTCCCCTTGTAAGTTTTCCTTCAGCACATCCCGGACATACACCTTCATGCTCTACTTTGAACTCGGGCATACCTGTCACCATCTGTCTCACATCGGGTAGGGCCTTATAATGAAGATGGGCAAACCTCCGGTGCCATAGTTCAGATTGTAGAGATGTGTCGCAAGACATGGCTCCCAATGGACTTCCTCCAACTTGATACAAAGTGTCAACCCTGAACCCAAGAGTAAAATCATCTTTAAAATTTCTTTTCCAAACACGTACCTTTCCATCGATGAATTCCACCTTGAATCCTTTGTCTTCCATTGCCGAAATGAACACCAGGTTCTTTTTTAGATCAGGTACATATAGTACTTCTTGTAAATGAATAGTTACCTTGATTCAATTGAATGGTAACATTCCCTACTCCCTTCACGGGATAGGTGGCATCATCTCCAAGGATGATCTCCAAGTTTGTCTCCTTTTCTATCAGATTAGGGAGAGCTTCGTTGTATCTGGTGAAGTGCCTTGAGGCACCACAATCAATTAGGCAATTCCCCAAAGTGTCCGGCGGAGAGGTGGTGGAGAGGGTCGAATCTCGATATAAGATAGTCGTCATTTTTCTTATTGTTAACAACATTTGATTCTTCATACCTGGAGTTCCTTGCTTTCTTGGAGGGTCAATCATTTCCTTGATGTCTCACATTCCTTTTTCCCTTGCCATTGGACCTGCCATTCCTTTGATCGTTGTTGTTTAAGTTTCCCCTGGAATGATTGTGATCATCATCATGCAATGTGTCCCTCCTATTTGGACACTCCTTTACATAGTGGCCAAACTTATTGCAAACAAAGCACTTGCCCTTCCTTCCTCCCTTAGATCCAAGCTTTCCATTAAAATGACCTTTAGACCCTGCATTATTTCTCCTTTTGGCATGAGCGAAGAATGCAGTAGGGTTGCTTCTATTAGAAGGCATTTCTTTCTCCACCATTTATGTTTCTTCTTGAATGCATCTCGACATCAATTCTTCAAACCCTAGAATTCGATCATTGTTGAGGACGGTGGTTCGAAATACATACCACTTAGGTGGGAGTCCTCCAAGGGTGGTTAGCGTAAGTTCCCTGTCCAAAATGACTTCTCCAATTGAGAGTAGATCATTCTTGATCTCTGTAATCCTCAAGAAATAGGATTGACTATCCTCGTTCTTGCCCTTTTTAATATTCTTCAACTTATTCTTGAGAAAAAGAATTTGATTAGCATTACTAACCTTGAACATGTCAACCAACCTGTCCTATATCTCCTTGGAGGTCTTCAATTCGAAGATATAGGCCACCAGATGCTTGTCAATGGAATCCCTAATAATCTTCTTCACTTTGACTTCAGCCTTATTGTACTTGGTCATTGCAGCAGCCGGTGCATTTGAAGGAGGCTCGGAGATTTTACCCTGCACATAGTCCATCACTTATTTTTCTTCCAAGGTCAAATCAAGAGACATCTTCCATCCATGATAATCAAATTTATCATGGAGCTTGTTTCAGCCGGGAAGTATGATGAACCCATTGAACCTTTTGCCCTTGTCCAACTGTCTTTGGTGATTGCTCTTTCACTCTTGCTTGGTCTTTGTCTTCACCTCAGCTCTGATACCATGTTAATTTTAGGCAACAATGATATGTTCTATGCTTTAGATCAATTTTACTTCAATTTCTTTATTAGCCCAGTATCAATATTCAGATTAGCAATCACATCAACATGATAGTAAAATGTAGAAAGAACATAAACATAAACAGTAGAAGACAAGCCAAGACAAGAGAACACAAGATGTGGTACTAGCCAGGGACAAATCCCCATGTGGGGAAACCCTTGATCAAATCTTCTTTTAGTCTTCAATAGTTCAGCAGAGAGAGATAGTACAATTTACAAATCTGATAATTTATAACAGCAGCAAAATAGCCCTAACCAGAGAAGTCAACGCTGGTCAATAGGGCAGATTTGACCCTCAGCAAATCGGTCAACTTCAGCCTCCAAACAGCAAGATAAAACAGCCCTCAAAACAGTCAAATTCAGCCCAGTCAAAGTCTAGTCAAATAGCCCACCTGCGGTCAGCCCTAGCTGCAGTCAACGTCTGGTCAAATAGCCCACCTGCGGTCAGCCGTAGCTGGCCAACCTTGACAATTTGACCATAGTCAAAATAAATACATAACTTCATTTGTACATCCCAGAATCAGATGATCTTTAGATCAATCCTACACCTCTCGGAGAGAGGAATCCAAGAAAAATATCAGCTGTCATAAATAAGATGACCCATGTGGAGTCTGGGCCTAGTTGCCAATTTTAACCTATGGTGAATGTAGAAATTTGGAACCCATTTAATATTCAGCAGACTTAACAGTTTTCAGGGCTTCAGGATTGGAAAAATGGCAATGTTTCTACTGGATTCTATCATGTATGAGGCTATGGAACTGACATTTAATCCAGAGCACCAAGCCCCCTATGTACCTTGATATCAGTGGTGCTGCTCATTGAACTCCTCTCTCGTGACCAAAGCAAAAATGTACCCTTCACTCAAGCAAAATCACTGATTAGACATGTTAAACTTTTTATACCTTATTTTCATGCTTGGATTAGGGAGTTTCATCAAAATTGTTAAGTGTTGACTGATGCCCCTAGAGGATCAAGCTTCCAACTAGAGGCAAAGGCTAGAGCCTATAGGAGGGGGGCACAGGGTGATATTGATGATGAGGATCACGATATAGGCAATGATTTTAATATCTAGTTACTGTTTATAGCATGATGTTTTTGTAGTCTAGAGGCAATTTAGAACCTCTTTTTTTATGTATTTTGATTCAGATATGGAGTGCATTAAGATATTTTGGTTATATGCACTCTTACTTGCTATATACATGAGAAAACTTGCATATTGTGTGGTTTAAATTTACATGAATATATTTTCCATGGTGTGTGTGTGTATCAAAATTGAATATTTTATAACTTTTTTGGCTCTCCAGTTCTTTCTACTGCTGTAGTCCGGATCCAACCAGTTTTCAGTTTTAAGTGTCCACCAGTTTGCCGATGGATCCAGTTTTGATAACATTGGTACAAACTAAACACGAACAGAATACACGGAAATTTTGAAAAAACATTTAAATCTCAAATGGATTACACAGTTTACCTGTCGAAGTTTCTCAAAGGACTGAACACTGTTCTCACGCCTTTGCATCTGCAACCAAAGACATTCTTATCATAAAATTGCTCATATCTAGCATCAACTAGAGCTCTGAAAATTTATTCTGGTGCTTTCGCGCAATCCTCCTTTTGTGAAATCAAAAAGGTAGCAAGAAAAACATGTATGAACACTCCAATTTCAATTAATGGTTTTACAGAAAATATAGATATATTGTTTTTATTCACAAAACAAGACCATTTACACTAATTCATTCAAAACCAAGACAGGTACACCTTGGCAAATCAACTGGCATGAAAAATTTATTCTGCACAACTCACAAGAATGCTCTTTATATCGAGCAGTTAAACCTACCCGCCTTGTGTGGAGCCGATGAGCCTTCTCTCTTGGCCTGAAAACATTGTATGGGTTGGTGTCATTCACAGGTGGAGGTGGCTGCATACAACAAAAATTGAACAATTAGAAGAGCTCAGTAGAATATTTTAATGATAGACAAGTGACACAACCTCCATGTTTCCCATTTGCATACAATAGCTATGTAAATAGATGGACCCAAAGAACAAAGTATTCTGAAAACTGCAATTATAATGAGAGGAAAATGTGTCAAATCAGTGAAAGGTATCAGCGTGCTCCCTGCACGTGATAGGGAAACATCTGGCATGGAAGGTTGGCAACAGTGTACAGGTGAGGATAGGGAAATGTTATAATCCTTAGATGTGGAGAGAGATTAATATTTCCTGCTAATAACTTGGTTTTTACAGGGACGGGGCTTCACAGCACTGAATCCGGTGGGAGCTCCAAATGACACTGATTTATAGACTCAAGGCTGGATGCGACCTCGGGAATTATAATAAGCTGGAGATCATGCAAGGCTTTGGAATTCTTATACAGAAAAAAACAAAAAGGGGACATGTAAGACTTTGGGATGATGAGGACACACTAGTTTGGGCTTACAATAAAAATTGTGGTTGCTACATTGCATAATTGGGCTATTAATCTATGAATGTATCAGGCCCACAAATGAACAGCTGGTGGTGGAAGAAGATCAGGAAATTAAAGGCCGCATTAAATTCAAGGATATTGTATGTGGTTAGGATTGAAGAATAACGTGTTGATTTCGGAATTACATCAGAAAAGATGTAGTCCAGTAACTGGAATTTATTATAAATGCAACATATTCTGAAACCATTTCGCATTTACTTATCTATTGCCATTTTCTCGACAGGTCTGGAAGGACGCAGAAAAGTTAACAGGCATCCTAAATTGTTGGAATGCAGAGGCTGTTGAAAGATGTCTGAGAACGTGGGATAATAATCCATGTATAATATGTTGGGGAATCTTGCCAGGAACTCCGCACTCTTTGAGGCCAAGATAATTCTATCATTTCAGATCATTTTACAAGCAGATCAACCAGTCAACCCATGATCCTGAGAAAGCTGGGGGTTATCACTATAGATAAATCTCTTGTTTGGGGATTTTTTAATGACATTATGCAATGATATCCAAGTTTCTGCAGCGCTAGGGGTTTTGTTTTATTCTGAATCACAAATATTTAAAATTCAAGGCAGGTTTGGGCCCAGGCTCAAATAATCAAGTTGAATTTTTTACATTAAACAGTTTATTATAGGTTTGCATTGGACAGAAATATAATACACCTACAGGTTTATTGAAACTCTTATATTGTTATTAATTATTTGAAGGGTGTTGATGGTCTTTGAATGTTCAGCTTAGGCCTGTGGGGGAACTGATAACTAAAGTCTGCACATCCTTTGACTTATTTCATTCACACAAGTCTCAGAAACAAGCACTGAAGAACATGTTGAAGTTACCAAGCCAACCATTCCCATTTATGCAGACACATAGTGCTTCATTGATAAGTCTATCGAGGTCACATGGAGCGGTATATACAACACATTCATGCAGGAAAAAAATTCTGAGAACATGGAGGACTTGGAAGTGTACATCAACATTAAGAAGTCCAAGATGCACAGGATCGCATGCAGATTCCCTGCCATCCCCTGTGCAGAAGTGATTGAGTGAATCATTACACATATGGATGACTCTCAATCTCTGGGAAGTAAATCAAAAAGATGATTATATTTCCAAAGAATGTCAACATTTCGCTGAAGGTGTTCTCGAAATTGTTGAATTCCAGGAATACAATGCGACATATATCTTCTACAGTTTAAGACACATCATAGTTTTTCTGGCTTTTACTAGATTTTTATTTATCCCATTTTATATTTGATGTAATTTAATCTGGATTTTGTAACAAACAAGGTTTGTATACGCAACGGAAATATTCAGAATATCTGGAATATAAAAGTATCCATCGTAAATATAGATATGAATGTTTGAATACAAGTGATATGAGATATAAGATATGATTGATCACAAATGAGGGTCTGCTTATATACCTATTACCTACGCAGGTGCCCTTTCATGAACGGTCGTGTCCTTTGGAACATGCCCCTTCAGTACACTAATCATTATTAACTATTAATTAATTACTTATATTCATAACATTGCCTTCCCCTTAGAGAAGCTTTGTCCTCAAAGCTTACTGATGAAAAGGCTTGCTATCTTTTTCTATCTTGAATGTCTTCTCGTCTCGAAACTGTCGTCTTTGATGATACAAGACAATATGCACATCTGAGTGTCATACAGAATAGTCGTTCTTTGAAATGATCTAACCATCCCAAATCAATCCTTTGTGGAATCTTGCGAAAACTGGAAACTTGGGATAAATTGTTATGATAAGACTAGATTATTGGAGTAAACTAGATTTTACTCTGAAAATTAACAGATCATATATATATAATAAAAATTCAATGATGATTTTTACATAGAGGGTCCCTAGCTTATATACGGCTTATATAGAGGGTCGTGAAAGTTGAAAGTTGTTTCATTTCATTTCATTTTATAACATTTCATTTCATGTTAGATATTATTTATTGTAATGGTTACACTTAGCTTACAAGTACAACTTTGGTGATCAATAATGATAAATGTTACATATTGAATTTTGAAAGCTTGAAACTTTAAGATTGATGAATCATGCTTCATGAGACTCAATATGTTGTATGTTACTACCTTGTGGACGTGGTTAATGAAGATTATAACTTCTAGATGATTGTTGTTATATTGTTCAATATATGTTTTTTATATCTAATTCATCATTTACATGTTTTTGTTGACACATGTGCATCAAAATATTATATATATATATAGATAGATATAAAAAATGCTCCGGGATTCACTCCCAAACCGAGAGCTTCTGAAAATGTCGCTCCCGCTCCCAAGTAACCTGGATACTCAACCCAAAGAATCCTCTTAATTTGGAGATGTTAGTCAGTTTGGGTCATTCTTTTATAGCTATGATCTTATTATAATCTACTTTTACACCTTCCTTGGATATTATGTGTCCGAGCTACTCTACTTCTTCCTTCCCAAAGCTGCATTTGGACATCTTTGCATAAAACTGATGTTCTTCTAATATAGTGAGGACTTGCTCCAAATGTTGTAGATGCTCCTTCCATGTTTTACTATAGATTAGAATGTCATCAAAGAACACTAACACAAACTTCCTTAAATATGGACAAAATACCTCATTCATGGTAGCTTGGAAGGTTGTTGGAGCATTGGTTAACCTAAAAGGTATTACCTTAAACTCGTAATGACCTTCATGTGTTCGAAAGGCAGTCTTTGCTATGTCCTCTAACCTTATTCTAATTCGGTAATATCCAAAACTCAAGTCCAATTTTGAAAAATATCTGACTCCATGAAGTTCATCTAGCAGTTCGTCTATAAAGGGAATCATATATCTGTTCTTAACTGTTATCTTGTTGAACCCTCGATAACCTATGCATAGTCTAAATGATCCATCCTTTTTTCCAACTAGAACCACCAGAGCAGCGTAAGGGCTTCTACTTTTTGTGATGATACCACACTTTAAAAGATCTTGGACTAATCTTTCAATTTCAGTTCATGATGTGGATATCCATACGGCTTGGTGTTTATAAGGTTTGATCCTTATTTGACTTCGATTACGTGCTCATTTTCTCTTTCAGGAGGCATCTTCATTAGAAGATCTTGGAACACCTTTTTGTGTTTTTGCATCAACTCCTAAACTTCAGGTGGTAGTTCTTGAACTTCATGTGGTTCTTCGCTAATCAATTTCAAAGCCAACATTTCCATTTGATGGCACTGCACTATAGACGTTGGGTGCTCCTTTTCAGATCAGCTTCATCATCCGGTAGGATGATACAATTTGATTTTGAGGAGGTTGAAAACCATATACTTGTATTTTTTGCCCCTCCCATCTAAACTTTATAAATTGGTTTTGATGGTAGGCAGAGTAAGTGCCTAGGGCTTGTAGCCATTGAATAACTAGGACCACATCCGCTTATCCCAACAGTATGATGTAGAATGGAGATTCTAGATTGTAATCCTGAATCTGCAATTTGACCTTATGGTATTTTCCTACTTTTTTTATTTTCTTTCCATCAGATACCATCAGTTTCATATTCGGCATTGGATATGTGAAGATGTTGAGCCTTTTTTAAATATTTGAGTCCAAACAGTTGTGAGTGTCGTCGGTATCTATTAGAACCATTATGTTGCTCTTTTTGATATGTCCTTTTAACTTTAATGTTTGGGGCTGAGATATTCTTGTCATAGCTGATAATGATACTTGCAGAATATTTTCGTTGTCTGATTCTGGGGAAAATTGTGGAGAATCTTCAACTTCTTCTATTCTTCACTATCTGAATCATTGGTTGCTTCACATGTATACAAGTTCTTGGTCTCTTTTCCTTTAACACATTTATGTTTAGAATCCCATTTTTCGCCACAACGTTTGCACTTACCCTCTTTCATTCTTTGCACTTCCAAATTAGTTTTTCCTCCTTCACGTAGTTGTGGTGGAACATACTTTTTTTTCATGTTAGAAGTTTGGGGAAACCTTCGTCTCGAATATACTCTTTCAACTTTTGGCAGTTGTATTCTTTCGAGCTTCTTTTCTGTGACTTTTGCTTTTTGTCTTGCTTCTTCTATAGAGGTGATGTCATGAAGCTTAAGCTCATCTTGGAGATGTGGTTTAAGTCTCGTGATGTATGATTGAATAAGATGAGTTTTTGATAACCCAGGTACTCGTGTAGCTAGAGTTTCCCATTCTCTAGTATATTCGTCCACATCTCCTTTTTGTTGTAGCCTGGTGAGTGTCGTGAAGAACTCTTCTTCTTTGACACCTTAGAACCTTTTAAAGATAAAGCATTTCTGAATTTCCTCCAACTGATAGCATGTGTCGTTTTCTTCCACCACATATACCAATTATATGCTTTGCCTTCCATTTGCATGGATGCATGCTTGATTCTTTCATCATCATTGTCAATATCGTAAATCTCGAAATATTCTTCTGCTTTATTAAACCATGCAACATCGTATTTCTCGTTACTGTCAAATTTGGAAAGCTCAACTTTTGCCCTTCGTTGATATGTATCAATTGATGGAGTGAAGAAGGGGTGTTGAGTAGAACGCTGCATATTTTGAAAATTTGTGTTACTATTTTGTGGATTAGGAATGGAAGATGTATGTGGAGATTCATGGATACGAGGTGAGCTTGATGGGCTTGATGTATCTGAAGAATCTAGTTGTTGAGTTGCTTCATTATTCTGATGTAGTTGATCAGTTGTAATATTCAACTTTTGACAGATAAGGTTCAGTGCCACCATTGCTTGAGTATGATTTTGATCAACCTTAGTTGAAAGGGTTGCTTGTTCCCTTTTTAGTTCATCATAATTTTGTTGGAGTTGATTCTCTATTATCATTGTTGTATCATGTTGTGTCTTAATGTTTTCGACATTCCCTTTGACCGTATTCTCAAGTTTAGTCAATTTTTTACTAAAGTCACTCATTGTCATCGATGCCATTGACCGAGTTTGTGGAGGTGTATATTAATCCAACTTAACTTGCCTTCACTTTAAACTAATTTTTTTATATAATATAGTAATAATTAATAGTAATATGATTATTAACTTCATATATATATATATATATTCTATAGTTATTAATTATATAAATATTAATTATTTATATAATCATATAACTGTATAATAAAGTTATATATATATATAGATATATATATATATATATATATATATATATATATATATAAAGTTATACGAATTGATTGTTTGACGTTGATCGTTGTGTCGGTTCAGTGATCTAATGGTTGTTGTGTCAGACAGTTGGTCGAAATATGTGGGAAACGAGGCAGCGGAGTTACAAGTACAGTGGATGAACGGCGGCGGATATAACAGAAGTGATACATTGAACAGGGTGTAGGGACAAGAAAAATTGGACGTGGGGCGTAATGGTAAACAGTGAATGACACAAGGACGTTGTCAAGATAACAAGTGCAGAGGGCTAGCAGAACAGGGGTCGGGGAATACAACAGATGCGGCAGGTTGACAGAGCGGAGCAGAACTCAAGCGATGCAGCAGAAAACACAAAAGGAAAACAGGGGTGAATGCAGTGGAGAGAAGATGTAGCGAGTAGTGGTGTTGTGGGCGGCTGGAGAACACGTGAATTGCGCAAAAGTGAGTCGAGGAGTGACTTGCTCAGATAAGGAGTTATTGTGATCAATTTCGCCTTGTCCTGTTTGTGGCGATTTCTTGATTTACTTGGGGTACTCTTGTTGTTCAGTTGGTTACAAAATCTTCGCTTGGAATTTTCTACATTTGAACTATACAACATCTAAGTATGCTTTGGCGTCAATTGGGTTTACACTTGTATGAACTGTAAGGTTAATGGGATTTGTACTTGTTCCATTTTTTCAACTTGAATTTCCACATTTGAATATTTGACGCTTCCTTCTTGACAAACTGTTGTACCTTGTCTTCCAACAACTTCTTGTCCTTCTTAAGCGTTTTAATTTGCCTCAGTGATTTTTCACTGTGGTCCTTGAGGTGAGGAACTTCTTTGTTTGTCTGTGATAATCTTGTCAGCTTCCTTTGGCATATTTTGCATTGAATCTTCTCTTTCTTAAATAATTACTTTTGAGATATCTTTTATATCTTCTAGTGTTATTGAATCTGGTTTCAATGTAACGTCCTGTAGCATTATTTTTTTCTTTTTGCAGGAAAAAGTCGTAAATTTTTTCATCGAATTTGGGATGGACACTAGTGATTCTGAAACAACAAAACTATCGCTTATTGACTTTAAATGTAAAATACACAAATTTATTTGTAAATAATATTTTTATTAATATGATAAATATACAAGAGATGATTGAATGTTACAATGAGGACTCGCTTGTATACTTAGGTAGGTGCCCCCTCATGACTAGGCATGTCTTTTTAGACATGCCTTTTCATTAAACTAATAACTATTAAAATAAACCCTACTTTGATTATTTATTATTTACATTTATTTTATTTTATATCAGTTATATTCAAAACATTGCCCCTGTATTCAAAAGATTTGTCCCCAAAGCTTAATCATTGACAATTTCATCAGGTTGCTTACGTCATTTAGGGATGTCGAATCCCTCCCTTGCGAATCCACTTTTTTTTTAATTAAATATATTTATTTATTTAAATAATATATATAACTATATAATATATAATAATATAATTATATATATTATTTAAATAATATATATATATATAAGTATATGACAAATATATATTATCATTATCATTTTTTTATCATTATCATTATCATTATATTAATTATATAATCAATTAATAGAATTATATGATTCCACACTATATATATAATTAATGAGGATTCGACTATAAAAATCAAAGCCTAGAGGAAGAACTGGTCAAATGGCGTGAGGAGACACAACAATCGGGAACAATGTTGGACCTGTCGGAAAATATGACAAACCGGAAATTACATGACGCCTCTGATGCTCGACCCTATAACTTAAAATTTCCTCTTTATTATACAATTCTACTGTACCTCTAAAGAGGCTTCG
Organism: Pinus tabuliformis; assembly: GCA_031772625.1. Classification (NCBI taxonomy): domain Eukaryota; kingdom Viridiplantae; phylum Streptophyta; class Pinopsida; order Pinales; family Pinaceae; genus Pinus; species Pinus tabuliformis. Next base: position 1,153,100,974 of record CM062813.1, on the reverse strand, counting down.
AGTCCTGGAAAAATACTTCATTGGTGGATTTCAAGGAGTACCACTACAGACGCTTTTACAAAGCATTTCAGTAAGTATGGGGAATTAACGGACTCTGTTATAATGAAAGACCGTGTCACTGGGCAGCCTCGAGGATTCGGGTTTGTAACATTTCTTAGCCCCTTTATTGTGGACAAGGTTATAGAGGACGAGCACGTCCTTGATGGCAAAATGGTGGAAATTAAAAGAACCATTCCAAGACGAAATTTCAAGAGGCCCAAAGCACAGACTTCTAGGTCCTGGATACTTGTCGGGTCACTGTCGACGAATTTCGCTGGAAGATGGGAAGTTATTACAAGTTGTTTAATTAAAGTGGGAACGATTCCCTCTCCCACCATTGTTTTTGCATCTTCCTTATTAATCTTGAGAATCCTCTTGAGAGCACGAATGGATGTGTTATTTTGTTGAGTTTTCCACAACCCTGTTTCTGCTGCCCATCGCAAATTATCGTGGGACTTGCTAATCATCACAAAATATCTGCATAGGCCTGCCAGTGGCGACCCATGGAAACTTGCTTGATTATGAAAAGTTGATAGTAATGTCATGCTATGCAATGTAATTTCTTGTTTAGGATTGGACGTTACTGACGCTCTATCGTCGGTATTTTTCTTATTGCCAATGACACTTGGACTAGAGAGGTTAGTTTGTTGTCCCTGTTAAGCACCAACGACAGAGCTAGGCTGCCTGGGTTGGCCCAAAACATATGATTGTGTAGAGGCTTCAGACATTAATTCAGGTTGTTGTGAAGAAGAAGGTCCAGCCACTGACCCAGCTTCTTGTGGAGGAGAAGCTTCATAGGACCGATGTCATTTCCACCCAAAGAAACAACAAGAATTTGTATTATTGCATCATCATTGCAAGAGTCAATTTCTGAATTGCCTTTATAAAAAAATGGTGTTGTCTCGTTATCTGAGGTTGATTCTACCTTAGTTGAGCAACTACCTATTTTTGTATCTCTCACCAAACTAAACCCTTGATTCTCCATACTCAATATTTCATCAATCTCTTTTTCTTCTTCATCTTTATGTGACCAAAGGGTGTGAACCAGTAGGTGAAAACCTTGATGCCATGGTGGTCCGTGAATTTCTACTAGAAGACCCACTTCGTTGTGTGCTTGACACACATGACCCCACTCTTCTTGAAGTTGAACTGGCCATGGTTTTTAATGGAGGAAGTGGAGGGGGAGGAGGGAATGAATAGCCCATATGCGATAAGCCTACTGCACCGACACCCAACTGATTATGGCTATTATCTTCTTCTATGACTAGTTTCTCTAAAGTATCATATACACCCAATTCCACACTAGCCAGCTCTGATTTAAAACCCGAATTCGTAATGTTACTGTCAATTGAGGCAGTAATTCCAGACAAATCAACACTAATCTGTCCTTGTTCTAGTTTGCCAACAGCACTATTAGTCCTATCTGCTGCTAGATGAAGTGAATTCAATAGGAATGCAATGTGCCCATCTTCGATAGAATTAGTTTCACATGCTCTAACTTCCTTAGGGGCATCATCAAGTTCACAAGATTTGGTATTTGCATTGCTATTAGTTTCAGGAGTCCCTTGATCAATCCCAAGTTCATTAAGATCCTTGTAATTTTGTTCTTCATCCTCCCTTGTTTGCTGCAAATCAACTGTATTGGAAATTGACTTAACTAGATCAGAACCCACGATTTCCTAGCTTGCAACATCAATTTTGTCATCTTCTTCAACGGTCTTATCTATGTCACCTTGAGGATTTCGAAATCCAACATGTTCAACAACATTTCCTTGGTTAGAACATTCTTTAATGTTAGTTCCCTTCATGTCAATGTATTCTTCCTTTAGACATGTATGTTTTGCACATGACTTTTTTAATTGCTAAAACGATTCTCGAATTTCACTTAACTACTCAATGATTTCAAGACTTAAACTTAATGGCATATTGTGCAGCAGATAACATCTAAAGGCTCGCATGGCTCTGATACCACTGAAACAACAACTATCGTTTGTTGACTTTAAATGTAAAATACACAATTGTATTTGTAAATAATATTTTCTTTAATATGAAAGATGTACAAGAGATGATTGAATGTTACAATCAGGGCTAACTTATATACTTATGTATGTGCCCCTTCATCACTGGGCATGTCTTTTTAGACATGCCTTTTCATTAAACTAATGACTATTAAAATAATCACTACTTTGACTATTTATTATTTACATTTATTTTATTTTATATTGAATTATATTCATAACAGATTCCATACAGGGCGAACCCAAAATTATATCACTATCATCACAAAATAAGAATTTAACGGTGAATTGTGAGACAAAAGTATAGTCTCCAATACTTAGTTGTAGAGTGTTTATGTCATATTGTTTTTTATTCCTAGAATCCACCGTTTCAGTTATATTCAATTCAGGAATCACTAATTGGTTAGCACATTCAGTACAAACATAATTATTATCTTGAGTAGGATCGTTAGAGATTATAATATCCTTTCTTATAAGTGATCCTTTGATTTTAAATAGCGCACTAACACTTTTACTATAAGTTTTAGGAAATCTTCCATTACTGATCTCCATTTACTTTTTTGGGATGAGGATCTCCATTTACTTTTTTGGGATGAGCTTAGTGTTTTAAAAGTAACTCTCTTTTTACCTTATAAATGTTTTTTATATTAATTTAGAATATTCCTACTTTAGGAATATAATAATTTATTTCTTTTTAACTTTATTTAACTCTTTAAAATCCCCCACTTCAATATTAATATTAAAATGTCTTACTTATATAAGGTTCACCTTATTCAATGTCTTAAATAACAAATCAAGCATTCATTATATGTTGTAAGATATTAATTTTTTATAATACCGCAATATGACTAACTAGCAAACGGTACGGGCCACATCTCTTGCTTGGACCCAAGTCCTCCTTGATGTTGAGAACGGCTCGTTATTTCTAAGGCCTTCTAGACACATGAGCGCCCTTATGCACTCTATGAAGATGTAAACGCGATGGCAGATTTGAGATGCGGATTAACATGGGTGATGGCATCAAGTATCGCTTTCAAGTGCAATGTAAACACCTTATCTCTTTGGTACTCGTATGGCTAAGGTTTCGATTTGTACCTTAATTAATTGTTGTCACTCTAGCATTTTCTCTCTCTACCATCATGACTTTCTGCTCGGTGGTATTGTGTACTGTCACCACTTTCTTCTCGGTGGCACTGTGCAAAGAACCCACCTTGTCGAATGGCAATAACAACAATTTCCTCCAACTGTGTACGGCCTAATAGGGGCACCGGCCGCTGCTACAGGTTGGTGGTGGCAGTGTATAAACTACACAGTCTGGCAGCCCACAAGTATGGTTAGACCAGCAACGGTGGTTGTTGTCGAGGCAGCTAGTCAACTACGGTTGCAGATGTTGTCGCTGAGGAGGCAGCGGCTAGTGGCTGCATACCTTTTAGGTTTTTAATTTTTATTTTCATTTTTAATTTTATTTTTTCATGGTATTTTTTTTTATCTTTGACCTTGTTTTTTAATTTTTTATTATTTTTATTTTATAATTTTTAATATATATATATATATATATCTTTCCTTTTAATGGCCAAAGGGCTTTTTTTTTCCTTTTTTTGTAACGACCAAAAGTCAACTCAACCTCTGATGGCCAAAGGTCGACATTTGATTGACTATCAAAATATAGGAGAAAGTCCAAAATTTTTGAGTGTGCAACAAAAACTTGGCCAATGGGTGAGATCAGAGAACGAGGCTCTAATACCAATGTAATGAACATGGTTCATATACAGTGGAAATATTCGGAATATCTAGAATATAAAAGTATCCATTGTAGGATAATATATATATATGAATGTTTGAATACCAGTGATATGAGATATAAGATACGATTGATTACAAATGAGGGCCCACTTATATACCTAGGCAGGTGCCTGTTCATGAACGGTCATGTCCTTTGGGACATGCCCCTTCAATGCACTAATCATTATTAACTATTAATCAATTATTTATATTCATAACAATTTTCAAGACACTTTTTGACAGACTCTACCAGTTAATATATATATTTTCTGTTTATCATACCTTTTGGAAGGGATATAGCACATGTTGTTTTGACCCAGTGCTTGAAATAATAACCTAAATGATATGTGATCTATATCTGAAACAGTGGGGAAACGGTGTTTCTTTATAACACCTTTATTTTTTTATTATCATATTTTGACATGGTCAGAATGTGGTATGGCACCTGAAAGATATAACTTCCATTTTCAGTGAAATAGAAATTATGAAAAAAAAATCTTGGAAAAACAATATTTCCGTTATGAATATTAAACACAACTATTAGTTTACTATTCCAAAGATAATAAATGAGTTCTCATCATCAGTTCCGGATTTTAGAGCAAGAGGTAAAGGGGCAGAAAGCGCAAATCAAGGCAAAATGGTCAAAATCACACAAAATATGCATAAAAAACAGCAGAGGCTAAATCCAGGCTAAATGGCAAAACCTTTGCTAAGCAATCAATACGAATAGTATTCACAGATTACCAAAATATAAAAATAAAAAACTGGTGAAAAGGGCAATGATCAATATAAAAGACTAATTTGGCGACCTGCATTTCTTATCATGAATATAGCATTCTGCAAGATGCTGTGACTATCTGTTTTTCATAGATCTCTCTCCATCACTGTCTACTCGTTGATCACATGGATACACCCAGCTATAAAAAAAATAAAATAAATTGCTTTTATTATATTCAGTGATTAATCATAAAATGCTTCCATTTTCCTTGCATAGCAGAAATGTCATGTCTGAAACTATTGGAGAGTGGGGTTTTGTGCAGGTTATCGATGAAGTTAAAGGACAATCTATCTTCCATATATATTTAATGTCACATTTTTCTTTGCTGCCAAGTCTCCATTCATTGTATAACACAAACTCTGAATCAAAAGTCCTTCTGAAACATTGCTGGCAGGGAGAAGAATTATATTAGCAGATAGGTGTATCAGTGTTTAGTGTACTTTAATATCTCTGAAGGAATTACCACCATACAGGACCCAAAGATACTGCATATTTCATTAACTTTGCAGGTTAACATCTGCCTCTTTAAAAAATCATTTGAAAAACAACACCAACCCTTCATGTGCTCCGTCCTGAAATCAGTCAATGTTCTTCCATACACTAACACTATCCAAATGTTTAAGCTTCTACAGAATCTCCCGCAGCATTTTACACCAGATATTAGCAGAAATATATCCATGACATGTATCAAGGTTGAGCAATTCCAGATGAATGTATATATCATCTTATACCAACCACTTGGTCAAATGCCAACCTCAACCTATCCCATGCACTCTTTTCACGCCATAAAATTCTTATCAGCCTGTAAACTCCAGATGCATAAAGGGATATTGATTCTTTGCAGACTTGCAATCTGAGTTCTTCACCCAAAAGCTAGTGATGAAACTGTAGTAAATGAACTGATTTATCACTGAAATTGCAATATATATATATATATATATATATAATTGATTGATAGAATAACAATGATCGATTACAATGAGCCTTGTGACGGTCTACTTATATGGTTATACCAGTTTTATCAAAACCAGACTGGAACAGACTGAACTCGTTGACCCAACTAGTTTCAGGTGAAAAACAGTCCAATCCGCGGACATGGACTAGAAAAGAAGGCCAGTTCAGTACCAAACCAGCCAGCTCCGTATGGTGCCGTTGGCGTGACTTGAGAACCAAAAAAGTAACATTGTAAAAATAAAAACATTTTGTCGGGTGGCCCACCTCCAAAACAACTCTAGGCCCCCTGAAACTCATTTAAGGCACTTCCCCTCTATTTCGCTCACACTGTTCATTTGAGCCTCTTGAAATGCTCCAGCTCAGTTTCCTAAGTAGGTTTGAAGAGACATTTGCAGGGCTGTTTTCAGGAGGTTCTTGAGCAGATTTTGAGAGTTTGAAGGACTAAGTTGGAGAGCTTTTGGGCTGGGTTTGTTAGGGAGATTTGGAGCTGCTTCAAGGATATTTTTTCCCAAATATCTTGGGCTGTTTTTGGAGGTGATTGAAGCAGTCATTTTCAGATTCTTGAAAGCTGTTACCGAGCTGTATTCGTGATGTTTGGAACTGCTCTTCGTGTCAGCATTTGGAAGGCTTCTCAACGTATCTCAAGGCATTTGATATTCTTGCATTTTCTCTCAAAAAATTTTGAGTTCTTTCCTAGAAATTAAGAATTGTTAGGGCGTTGTATGCAGATTTTTATTTGATGTTGTAAAAGTAGTTGTGGCCCTTAAAAGCAGGAATGGTCCAGCATGGTTACATAGCCATTTGAATGAATAGGGGATAAAACTATGCAACTGTTGTGGGAATAACGTTATAGGTAGGGGGTGTTGAAATTGTAGCTATCGTCGGTCTTCATAAAAATTATTAATTATCTATGTACTGGGGAAAAACAAAATTATTATTATTAGCATGTTCTCCATGCATTTGTATTGGTCAAATATATTTTTGAAAAGAAGAAAAATATTACTTTATTGTAATTACAAGTAGCTCCACATGTGCTAAGTCGGCTTGCTTCGAAACTCACTCATTCGGATCAGATAAATCCTTCCAGATAGCAAAGTTGGTTTGCCTAGAAAGGCACCCATCCGTATCTTATGATGGCTATATAAAGACCTCCATTCGTCCTCCTTGCAAGGCAATTCGATTACACACTTTCGTCTTATGTTCTCCTATGTGAAGAGCCACAGGGAAGAGTTCAAGGGCATATCAAGTGAAGAAGAGTTTTTGTTCTATCTCTCTCAAGATCTGATCTAATCCAAGTTGAAGGTTGAGTTCTGTGGCCTTTCGTTTGTGATCTCAAATCCAGTGGTTCAAATCTGCTCATTATTGTTTGTGATCCGAAGTCTGGTGGTTCCTATCTGCTCTTTATTGTGTGTGATCTGAAGTCTGGTGGTTCAGATCTGCTCATTATTCTTGTGATCTGAGGTTTGGTGGTCTGAGATCTGAAGCTATTGATTTGATCAGAATTTCGATACCTCCACAGAACTATTTGTTGAGATCTAACTCATATCTGTCCGAGATCTAAAGCTATTCCAGAACTGCAATTTGATCAAAATTTTGAGCATCTACAGATTTGTCCGAGCCTCAAAGGGAAGAGATCCAAGCTTTGTTTTTGTGCTATGGTGAGTGGATCAGCCTCTCATTGGTGATCTTGTTGGACATTATGTAGCAGGCATTGTGGAGGAGATCTTAGTGTTGAGAAATCTAGGGCATTAGGATTAGATTATTTCTCTTCTAATGATAACTGTTTGTGAATGTTTTTTACTTCTTTCGATTATTTTCTTCTCTTTGTTTAGATTATTATAGTGTTCTTCTTCATCAAACAGCTATCAAAACATAAACAATAAGGAGACAAGAGACACAGAGTGTAGGCGATCAGCCAGGGCCAAAACCTCTCCAACTTGAGAGGAAAACCCAAAACGAATTATTCTTCTTATAGAGACTTCAATTGACGAATACCAAGACCAAGACCCTTGACACAACAACCTCTCCAAGACCAAGTCACAAGACCCTTCTTCACTGCTTCTTCTACTTGCCCAAGTCAACAAGTCAAACTGCCTTCTTGCACTGCTAGTCTCGGCTACTCTGAAATTTCGGTCCCTTTCCATAGATCTCCAATCTGTACCTCTGCAATTTCGCACGTGTGAGGTGATGGAGAGAGTTTAGGATTCTTTCCTCCTTCGCTGTACTTGAAGACTTTTCCTAGTGATCTCAGCTAGCAAGGGAGGTGGATTGGAGACCTTCTTGATGACTTCTTCAAGGACTGATTTGATACCACTGCAGAAACCCTAGTTTCTGCCACACGTGCAAGTAGATTAACCCAAAAATAGTGCCAAAGATCTTCGCTCTTCTTCTCCTCCTTCTCGCTGGTTATGAGGCTGCTCTTCATGTGATTTCGTGCTCCTTTTCTTGTCTTGGATGCTTGATCGAGTTGAGTCCTAGGTGAGGCCAAGCTGCCCTATATATAGTGGTTTGTCCATCAAGAATAAGCCAACTTTTCCTTGTGACAAGGCCGACATGCATTTCTAGATTTATCCTTAGGCCGACTTCAAGGGGAGCTTGTGACAAGGTCTTTGGAGGGTTAACAATTTTTTCCCTTACAATGAATTATATGCCCAAATGGGTCTTCAATCTTTGACATTGACGTAATAGACTTTATGACATCATGATCAACCCTAAAAGTTCTCAATGGTAGCTTTAACTATAAAAATAAAATTCCTTGATCATGAAACTCGTGATTCAAGCATTACAAAAATAATTTTTACTCTTTACATTAATTACATAAAATCATAATTACACATGTCATTATGAACACCGAACCTCATTACACTTTTCAACGCTCACTCTTAACTAGGGAGGTATTCATAATCTACACAAGGTACTTGGACATTCTCAATCTAAAGAATTTTCATAAGATGAGTCGGATTGGCAACCCATATGTATAGCATCATATCATCTAGCATTGTCACATAGCAAGCCCTTGACTAACAGCTCTATCTTTCCACAAGATTAGAGCTCAATGTTGGCAAGACCAATGATGTATAGACACCCACATAATTGTCTCTCTCGGAACATACCCTACCCGGGTTCTCAGAGTGTGTTCCACCAGGACTATTCTTATCTTAGATTCCCAATCCTCAAAGAATATCGATCCTTTACGACTATTATTATCTTGGATGCCCTAACTCATCCTCAAAGAGTATCAAATGCTAGATGTTTAGCCAATCCTCCATTCTGTCTTCCCAAGTGAAGACAAGAATGATGTGTCGATCTCTTCCTCTCAACTTAGGGAGGACATACCCATTCCTATAAAAAAAATATACCCAAGCACCCTCTTAACTAGGGACTTGACCAAGCTCCCTCTTGACTAGGGATTTGCTTCCAACAACTCTTCAGGTGGAGATCAAGGGATAACCAGTTGCTTGTAGAACTCCTTCCTTTGATGTCATGAATTTCTTCATTGTCATAGAGTCTACATCTTTCGAGACTTCTTGATGTCATGAATTTTCCAAACTTTCCCTTTCTTTTTGTCATTGCAGCATATACTTGATTTTGCTCACTTGATCCTACATCAATGTTTGCCTTCAACCTGGTTTCTTCAATTTTGCATAGTGACCATAGATCCTTGAATGGAATAGCTTCTTTCTTCCTGTAAATGCTTCAAGTTACCCCATTCCTCTGGTAGTGCATTTAATACTACGATGGTCATCTCCTTGTCAGACATTATTTCTCCCAAACCTTGAAGTTGATCCCTTATTTCAAATATCCTCATAAAGTATGAGGTTATTCCTTCTTCTTTTGATATCCTTAGCTTGTAGAGTTCTTGCCTTAATGAGATAACTTCTTTTGTAGTGCTTACGAAAAACAACTCTACCAGTTTGTCATATATTTCTTTTGAAGTTTCGAGTTTAGATACATATGGCATGAGGGGATCCTTGATGGATTCTATGAGAATACTTTGAGCCCTTATTCCCCCTTTCATAAACCTTGCAAGTGCTTGAGAATCTTCTTTTGGAGGTTTGGTGATTGAGCCTTTAACATGCTCCATGACCTCATTTTCAATGAGATTCAGATCTATCCTCTTCTTCCATGCAAGAAAGTTTGAAGCCCCAACCAATTTGTTGTTTTCCTTGCAAAAAGACATTTTGACAGTTTTAGAGGTAGACATAAATATAATTACTTGTGAAGATGCTTCTTCCACTTGTTGCTTCCTTGAATTTGATGATGATATAGATAATAGAGAACTTCTCCTTGATGAAGATAGTTCTCTTCAAGAGTGATCCTTGACTCCATAGAGAGGGAGATCACTTTAGATCCTTTGATGGTGATGTCCTTGTTGATGATGATTGATGATGACTTCTTAATGATGTCTTGATGCCTCTTGGATGATCTTGTTCAAGGATATGGATTTTCTTTTGAGATGAAATCTTTATTTCAATGAGACGGAGATTGCCTTAGAACTTTTGATGATGATGACAACATTTTTGATCTTGTTTCTCTTAGATGAGTAGTCTTCAAGTTACTTTGATTTGTAGATCTCTTCAACTTGAGCAGGGTCTTTGTGGTCTTTTAGATGATGACTTGAGGATCCCAAGACTTCTTCTGGTGTAGACTTCTTCTTTGATCTAGGGTTTTGACACTTCTTTGTAGATCTTGACTTCAAGATGATCTTCTAGATTTGCTTTGATGCCCTACTCGAGATTTGGTCCTTGAATGCTTGAGATGCCTTTTCCTTGATTTTGTCACCTTAGCTTTGATACCATGTTGAGAAATCTAGGGCATTAGGATTAGGTGATTTCTCTTCTAATGATAACTACTTGTGAATGCTTTTTACTTCTTTAGATTAGGTTCTTCTCTTTGTTTAGATTATTATAGTGTTCTTCTTCATCAAACAGCTACCAAAGCATAAACAATAAGGAGACAAGAGACATAGAGTGTAGGCGATCAGTTAGGGCCAAAACCTCTCCAACTTGAGAGGAAAACTCAAAACGAATTCTTCTTCTTATAGAAACTTCAATTGACGAATACCAAGACCAAGACCCTTGACACAACAACCTCTCCAAGACCAAGTCACAAGACCCTTCTTCACTACTTCTTCTACTTGCCCAAGTCAACACAAGTCAAACTGCCTTCTTGCACTGCTAGTCTCGGTTACTCTGAAATTTCGGTCCCTTTCCACAGATCTGCAATCTGTACCTCTGCAATTCTGCACGTGTGAGGTGATGGAGAGAGTTTAGGATGCTTTCCTCCTTCGCTTTACTTGAAGACTTCTCTTGGTGATCTCAACTAGCAAGGGAGGTGGATTGGAGACCTTCTTGGTGACTTCTTCAAGGATTGATTTGATACCACTGCAGAAACCCTAGTTTCTACCACACGTGCGAGGAGATTAACCCAAAACTAGTGCCAAACATCTTCGCTCTTCTTCTCTTCCTTCTTGTTGGTTATGAGGTTTCTCTTCTTGTGATTTCATGCTCCTTTTCTTGTCTTGGATGCTTGACCTAGTTTTGTCTTAGGTGAGGCCGAGTTGCCCTATATATAGTGGTTTGTCCATCAAGAATAAGATGACTTTTCCTTGTAACAAGGTCGAATTCAAAGGGAGCTTGTGACAAGGTCTTTGGAGGGTTAAGAATTTTTTCTCTTACAATGAAATACATGGCCAAATGGGTCTTCAATCTTTGAAATTGACTTAATAGACTTTATGACATGTTGGTCAACCCTAAAAGTTCTCAATGGGAGCTTTAACTATAAAAATAAAATTCCTTGATCATGAAACTCATGATTCAAGCATTACAAAAATAATTTTATTTTCTTCTTTACATCAATTACATAAAATCATAATTACACGTCATTGTGAAGACCAAACCTAATTATACTTTTCAACACTTAGCACTTTTGGAAGTCGTCTTGTGGTTAGTATTATTCATGTCTTGATGTATTGTTGAAGGATCTCTCTAAGGATTATTCATGTCTTGATGTATTGTTAGCTTTCAAAGTTTATAAGTTTTGTTATTCGTTAGAAAAGCTTTGTCAAACATTCAAAATCAATTGATGAATATTTTTGTCTTTTGAACATTGAAAGTACCATTATAATAAATATTTTGAAGCAAATGGGGAGGTAAAAGAGGGACTTTACAAATGCATTAAGCACATGGTACTCGATCCCAAGATTCAAGGCAACATATTGGCATGTATATGGCTATAAGCAGTAGAACAAAGGATCCAACAAGTAAAAAATGTCAATTTTTTCAAATTATATTACTCATTGCAAGAGTTGACTCCAAGTTTCGAAGTCATTTGCTAATACTTCTTTTCCTTCAACTCTTACTGCAACCTATTGGTGGCATCAGTAGCCAATGCCTTAATTTCCACAAATTTACAATTTGGATATTCAGCCACACATTCAATGCTTCAATGTGTGACCGAAATTGGAGCGTTTTTTAGCACGCATTCACACCAAGAAGAGGAACTGTTTGGAGCAAAAACGGTTGAATGATATGGTTTATGATTAGTGCAACCTTAGGTTGAGACATAACCAATTGTTGAACAAAACCCCTAAATTGTTGAAAATTAGCAACTAAGGGATGAATTTCTTTGAATAAAATTTCATTTCTGACTATTTTAGAGTGACTTTATAAAAATAGAAAGCCATGGCTATCATTGCAACCATGACTTTCCAAAATTAGCAAGTCACCTTGTTTCAATTAGTAATCATATATATATGATGGAAAATCACTTAACTTATCCTTAATCAATCTCAATTGTTTAATTTTATTTAACCATGAATATGTATATTTAATATCATTATTCTCCTTATGATACTAAAATATTTTATTAAAATGAAATTCCAAGCCACCCTCTCCTACTTGGAACTCAATCATGCCACTTTGCATCTCTCTCTCTCCTTGATGGCAAATCGAACTCTCTCTCATTCAATGATATGTTACTCTCTCTTCCTCTCTCTCTTTAATGCTCGTACACACCTCTTACTCTCTCTTACACAATTTAATGACTCGTCAAAAAAAATTCCTCTTACACCTCTTTAATGCATAGGTTACACTTCTCCTTAATGACTCGAATTACTAAGGCATGTGTACTCCCTCTTGATGGCATGAGTTACTAAAGCAAGTGTACCTCCCTTATGGCATAAGTTACACTCCTATTTTGTCATATGTAACTCCTCCTCAAGGCATGGGAGTTACTCCCTCATGAATTCGACCTCCTTGCTCTTCCTATATATATGTGTCTCTCATCCTCTTTTACACACTTGTGCATTGTGAAAGGAGAGTACGAACTTGAAAAAGAGAGAGTTAGAGGGACTAGAGAAAAAATGTGTGAGAGAGAAAGAGAGTCTTGAAGAGTAAGAGCAGATCTTGATGAGCCAAAGTAATTTAGTGTTTGCATCAGCTAGAGCCGTCAAAGATTTTCTTCAGATTTGGGTGAACTTCTTCTTTCTCTCATTGTATTTTGTATCTCTATTGAACATTTGATTTCTAATAGAAGAAGAATCTGGTTGGGCTTTCCCCTTTTGGGTTTTGCCCTTGTCATTAGACCTAAATTCTCTATCTCCATGTGTTCTTGGTTGTCTTCTATTTTGCATATGATTTATATGGTGCATGTTCTATCTACAATTGCTTAACTAATATTGCAGAAGAAAGAAGTTTTGGAATAAGTAATTGTGGCAGCATAGAACCATTAGTTAATTAATTATTATTTATTATTATTATATTTATATTTATTATTTTTATATGAATTATATTCATAGCAAGGAACATGATGTTTTGGAGTCTGTTGAAGTAGAGGTAGCAAAACCAGTTGAAAACTCCAATGTTGTTGTCAAGACCAGATACAAGAAAGGAGAAGTCAAGGCTAAAAAGATTATCTTTGACTCTCTTGGAGACCACCTCATCACTTATGTCTCCAATTTGAAGAAAGCCAAAGAAATGTATGACAAGTTGATTGGAATGTACCAAGTGAACAACTTGAGTCAAATTCTTGCTCTGAAGAATTAGCTCAAGGATGTTAAGAAGAACAGAGGAGAAACCATTCAACCATACTTCATGAGGACATCCAAAATGAAGATCAATTGTCAACATATAATGAAATTGTTTCTGATAAAGAGTTGGTGTTGATTACACTTAGAGGTCTTGCTTCTTCTTGGGAAACTTTTATTACTACCATCAGTTTCCTACATTTGATGAGATCCTGGGAAAGTGAAGTCAACAAGAGGCCAGAATGATTTTTGGAGGAATAATTCTCAAGCATGAGAAGGGAGATCCTACTACCGTTGTTTTCCAAAGCAAGAAGAAGAAAAGAAGAGGCCATCACTATTTTAAGAAGCTTACTACCATCAATTCCTCCAAATGGACCAGAGACTTGTCAAAAGTCAAATGCTATATCTGCTATAAGAATGGCCACTATGCCCGTGATTGTCCTAAAAACAGAAGAGCACCAAGATCCAACTTCAACAATCGCTCCCTCAAATCTAATTATATAAGAAGAAGAGAAGCTCCTTCTTCTCGTAAACAAAGTTTCCGTTCTTCAAGGAACTCAAGATATGATAACAATGCAGTTGAAACACAATCAGAATACTTTCATGTTTCTGCTCTTTCTAGTTCCTCTCCTGCAGATTCTTGTGACAGCTGGTTGGTTGATAGTGGTGCCTCAAGGCACTTTACTAGCTATAAAGAAGTGCTCTCTAATCTAGTTGAGAGGCAAACCGATTTGAAAATCATTCTTGGAGACAACTCTACATATCCTATAAAGGAATCTAGCTTTGTTTCCTTCCATCTGGATCATGGTAAAACCTTATCTCTTCAAGAAGTTTTGTATGTACCTGGTCTGAAAAAGAATCTTGTTTCTATTTCTGCTTTAAAAGATAAAGGAATGAAAGTTGTGTTTTTAAATGGTAAAGTTCTCACTTAGCCAATAATATCTAGCATGAGAGATGCCTTCACTCTAGGATCAAGATGTGAAGGTCTGTATAAAGTCAGTGGAAGACCTAATCATGCATTGATCCATGACAGTAATCATCAAAGTGAACTTTGGCACCGAAGATTCGCTCATTTGCACTACAAAGCATTACCTCATGTGAGAAATATGGTTTCCGGAATGTCGGAGATCAAATCTGATCAAGATGGAGTTTGTCAAAGGTGCGCTAGTGGGAAGCAAGTGAAGGGACCATTCCCTTCAAGCAAAAGTAGAACCAATCAGGTATTGCATCTTGCACATTCTAATTTATTTGAACCAATGCCTATAACTTCTCAGAGTGGTAACTTGTATTATATAATCTTTGTGGATGATTTTTCTCGTAAGACATGGATTTATTTTCTGAAAAATAAAAGTCAAGCATTTAACATGTTTAAAGATTACAAAGCTCTAGTAGAAAAGAAAACTGGAAAGCAGATCAAAATGTTCAGATCTAACAATGGAAGAGAGTTCACTTCCAATGATTTCATTGACTTGCAAAGACGCTGGAATCAGAAAAGTGACCACTGTTCCACATGACCCTAAACAAAATGGTGTGGCCGAGAGAAAGAATAGAGCTATGATGGAAGCAGTCAAAGCTATGTTGCACGATCAAAAACTGCCAAAGTTTCTATGGGGAGAAGTTGTGAACACAATTGTCTATGTTCAAAATTGATCTCCTCGTTGTGCTCTAAACAACAAGACTCCTGAAGAAGTTTTCACTAGAAAAAAGCCCGAAGTTGGGCACCTAAGGATCTTTGGCTTCCCTGTATAGTTCCATGTCCCAAAAGAGAAGAGGAACTGGAAGCTTCAAGTAAGAAAGGTATATTTGTTGGTTATTGTGAGAATTCTAAGCTTACAAAATATATGTACCAGAACAAAGAAATATAGAGTTTAGCAGAGATGTAACATTTGATGAAGATGCAGCTCTTGGAAAGGCGAGAGACCCTCCTCTTCCCCCTACTAATGTTGATAGTCAAGATGATGCTTTTGAGAGATAAGAAAATCTTGAGCCTGAAATCGATCCTATTGATGAACCCATGGAGCCCATGGATCCTTTGGATCCTCCTCTGTGTAATCCTCCTTCTAAAAGGAGAACTTTATGGCTTTGTGACACCCTTGAAGATGTCGATAAACATGTTGCTCCCAGACGAACCTTCAGAGAAAGCAAGAAACCATGTTAGTTCCATAGATATGTTGTAGCCATGAGCAACATTATTCAAGCTGAACCATGCTCTTTTGAAGAAGTTGTGAAGGCGTGGAAAGACGCAATGGTTGAAGAATATGAGTCCATCATTCAAAATGATATATGGGAAGTTTGTTGTGTCTTCTAAATGGTTGTATAAAATTAAACATGGTGTTGATGGCAGTATTGAAAAATATAAAGCTAGATTTGTGGCCAAAGGTTTCTTTCAAAAAGAGGCAATAGACTATGATGAGATCTTTGCACCAGTTGCTCGTTATACAACTATCTAATCCATTGTGGCTCTAGCTGCAAGCCAAGGATGGTCTTTTCACCAAATAATTGTGAAGACTGTTTTTCTGCATGGCTTCCTCAAGGAAGAACTATTTGTGGAGCAACCACAAGGCTTTGAAGTGCATGACCGGAAAACTCATGTGTGTAGACTAAAATAAGCCCTCTATGGTTTGAAGTAAGCTCCAAGAGCTTGGTATGCCTGTATTGATAGGCTACTTGATGAAGCTTGGTTTTACTAGAAGTAGTGTTGATCCAAATCTTTACATCAAGACCGTCTAAGATATGCCTTTGATTTTAGTATTATGTGTTAATGATTTATTTCTGACTGATGGTGAACCTCTTATTCTCCAATGTAAGAGGGAGTTAGCTTCCGAATTTGATATGAAATATCTTCACTTAAAGCACTGCTTTCTGGGACTTGAAGTATGGCATAAACCTAGTGAGGTTTTCCTTTCTCAAGGAAATTATGATGTCAAGTTGCTTGAAAGATTTGGTATGACATAATGTAAATCCATGAATACTCCAATGGAGATGAACTTCAAGAAGCTAAGTGGTGAAGTTGCAGGTCCTAATTTAGCAAATCCTTCTAAGTATCATCAACTGATTGGGGCACTGATGTTCTTAGTGAAAACTAGACTGGACATATGTTTTGCGGTTAATACTCTGAGCCAATATATGATTAAACCATCTCATGCACACTGGATTGCTGCAAAGCATGTGCTGAGATACCTGCATGGGACCATCAATCTAGGATTGAAATATACCATCGTTGATATAGGACTACATGAATACTCAGATGTTGATTGGGTTGGTAACTCTATGGATAGTAAAACACATATGGGTGTTGCTTTAGCTTAGGATCTGCCATGATATCCTGGATGAGCAGGAAGCAGAAGTCTGTAGCCCTCAGCACAGCTGAAGCTGAGTACATTGCTGCTAGCATGGCTAGTTCTGAGGCAGTATCTCATAGCAAGCTCTTTGGAGAGTTGTTTGAGCATGTTTTGGACACAACAGTAATTTACTGCGTCAATAAGAGTGGCATTCAACTTTTAGACAATCCTATGTTCCATGACAAGTCCAAGCATATTGAGATCAAATATCACCATATTCGGGATATGGCACAGAGAGGAGCAGTAAGGCTCCATCATATAGCGACTGATGACCAAATCGTTGGCATTCTTACCAAGCCTTTGACAAAAGGAAAGTTCTTGATTTTTCTAAGAGCAGTTTGGACTGGCAGATGTGACCCTTCCTAGAGAGGGAGGTCATGGGTGATGAGCCTTGGATGTGCGAGATCCTTGTCATGTGTTGACAAGTGGATCCCCCCAAGCAGAGACATGGCTTGGATGTGCGAGATCCTTGACAACTGGGTTATCCCCCAAGCAGAGATGAGACTTGGTTGTGTGAGATCCTAATCAAGTGGGTTATTTCCCCAAGCAAAGATGAGACTTGGTTGTGCGAGATCCTTGTTGGTAATCCCTCCAAGTGAATATAGGGTGATGTATGAATCACCCCTATGATGATTCTTCTTCATTAGATTGTAACATCATTGTTCCAAAGCATAGATCCATGTGTCAAATAGAAATTTCTCCCTAATTGAGAAGGAGTGTTGAAAATTGGCAGTTAAGAGATGAATTTCCTTGAATAAAATTTCATTTCTGACTATTCCAAAGTGACTTTCTAAACATAGAACGTTATGTCTATCATTGCAACCATGACTTTCCAAAATTAACAAGTCGCCTTGTTTCAAATGGTAATCATATAAGATGGAAACTCACTTAACTTATCCTTAATCAATCTCAATTGCTTACATTTTAATTTAATCATCAATATATATATATATATATATATATCCTTATGATACTACAATATTATTATTAGAATAAAATTCCATGTCACCCTCTCCTACTTGGCACTCAATCATGACACTTCACATCTCTCTCTCCCCTTGATGGCGAATCCAACTTTCTCTCATTAAATGATACATTACTCTCTCTCCCTCTCTCTTTAATGTTCGTGCGCACCTCTTACTCTCTCTTACACACTTTAATGACTCGTCATAAAAAGATTCCTCTTACACCTCTTTAATGCATATGTTACACTTCTCATTAATGGCTCAAATTACTAAGGCATGTGTACTCCCTCTTGATGGCATGAGTTACTAGATTAGTAGTACCTCCTTTATGGCATAAGTTACACTCTTATTTTGTCATATGTAACTCCTCCTCAAGGCATGGGAGTTACTCCCTTATGAATTCGACCTCTTTGCTCTTCCTATGTATGTGCCTCTCATCCTCTTTATTACTCACTTGTGCATTGTGAAAGGAGAGTGTGAACTTGAGAAAGAGAGAGTTAGAGAGACTAAAGAAGAATTGTAAGAGAGAAAGATGAGCCACAGTATTTCAGTGTTTGCATCAGCTATAGTTATCAAAGATCTTCTTCAGATTTGGGTGAACTTTTTTTCTCTCATTGTATTTTGTATCTTTGTTGAACATTTGATTTCTAATAGAAGAAGAATCTAGTTCGGTTTTCCCCCTGTGGGTTTTGACCTGGTCATTGGACCTAAATTCTCTGTGTCTCCATGTGTTCTTGGTTGTCTTCTATTTTGCATATGATTTATATGGTGCATGTTCTATCTACAATTGTCTAACTAATATTGCATAAGAAAGAAGTTTTGGTATAAGTAATAGTTGCAGCATAGAACTTCAAAATTTCAACATAAATCAAGCAACATAATTATGGCTGACTTTGATATATCATCAGAGTGAGATGTGAAGGGTCAGGCACTCGCATTTGGAAATGAAGACCTTTCTTGGATGGACTTGGGCCCACCTACACAGGGAGAGGTAGTATCATTACCTCCATGACCAAGGGAATCAAGTTAGAATCCCACTATAGAATCTACACATTTTTATATTTATGTATTTTGATTCAGACTTGTATTGTACTAAGTGTTATTTTGGGTATATGCACTCTTACTTTGCTACATAAATCATAACTTTCGCCTATTTGTGTATATATGGTTTGGATTCATATGGATGCACATGAATATATATGTTAAAATTTGAATATTTTATGTATTTTTTGGTCGAAAATTTTTTTGGTCCTTTTTTGTCCAATTCTGGTCCAATTCATATTGTTGGGCTCTACTGGTTCAACAAATAGTCTGGTTTTTAAAACATTGAATTATACACATTGACTAGTCACAAGTGAAAGGGTTATGTCTCCTTGACTTTTTGTTAAACAAATTACATTATTATTATTTATTATATTTTTAGAAATATTATGTTTATAGAATTTCCACCTTCTTAAGGAATGCTTTGTCCTCAAAGCATAATAAATTGGATTCTCTCTAATTGAGCATGTTTTTGTGGTGGAATGAAGTTAATCTAGTTTAGGGATTTAACATCATTCCTGCTTTGAATGTTGGTGAGGTTCTTATGTATTGTTTGCATCATGGTCTGAAGTCTTGACCTGATTATTTAACATAAAAGCTTTATGCAACTTGGCCATACATTTTCCTAGCTTGTGTTGTCATATATTTGATTGTGCTTATTGCCCTTTTCAAATTAATTGTAATTTATTCTTCTTGTGAGTGGAATCTTCAACACCGTATCATTTATCGTGTTGACACTGCCAATTAAACTCCATGAATTATTTTTCAAGGTTTGTGGTATAATTTCCCAACAGCACTAACCATTCCACAGCTAGCACCATATCCATTTCTTTGAACAGTAGAGCATAGAGTCTTTTATTTGAATTGAGACTTCATATTTTATAACATCTTGCTACCTTGACCCTTTGTCCATTAGTGATCGTAATGGTGAGATCCTTGGTTGTGTACACAAAAAAGTTTAGTTGCTTGTCAACAACCATGTTAATACAATAATGAGTATTGCTAGAATCTACGAGTATTATTACATTTCTGTCTTTTATGACTCCTTTAAGCTTCAAGGTCATAGGTTGTGGTTTCCCTATCGTGGTTGCTAGCAAAACTGTAGGTTTTTTCTTATTTTCCTAGACACTAGATTTTTCTTTTTGAGATGTGGTGGAATGTAAAAGCATGTAAATGTATTTTGATTTACATATGTCAACAAAAGCATGTAGAATGATGAATTAGATATAAAAAGCATAGAAACATGGATTAAACCATATAACATCAATTATCTAAAAGTTATAATCTTCATCAACCACGTCCACAAGTTAGTAACATACAACATATCGAGTCTCATGATTCATCAATCTTAAAGTTTCAAGCTTTCAAAATTCAATATATAACATTTGTCATCATTGATCACTAAAGTTGTACGTGTAACCATTACCATTACCATTACTAAGTAACCAAACTATAACAAAGAATATCTAACATGAAATGAAATGTTTCAACATTCATGAAGCATCATAATCATAATTCATTACCAACGAGTTACAATTGCCAACTTCAAACTTCAAACTTAAATTGCCATATATTGTTTACAAAAAATATCATAATAAATATGAAAGAGTCAACAGTTATATAATCTTCATCAACCACGTCCACAAGTTAGTAACATACAACATATCGAGTCTCATGATTCATCAATCTTAAAGTTTCAAGCTTTCAAAATTCAATATATAACATTTTTCATCAATAATCACTAAAGTTGTACTTGTAACCATTACCATTACCATTACTAAGTAACCAAACTATAATAAAGAATATCTAACATGAAATGAAATGTTTCAACATTCATGAAGCATCATAATCATAATTCATTACCAACGAGTTACAATTGCCAACTTCAAACTTCAAACTTAAATTGTCGTATATTGTTTACAAAAAATATCATAATAAATATGAAAGAGTCAACAGTGATAAAAACTACTAGAAACTAGAAAAGACAAGTAAATCTATTATCTACTACTTCCTCTTGCCACAAGAAATTTCCAATTTCTTTTGTCGTGGTCTATTGGAAGTCACCTCCCGCATACTTGGACAACCATTTCCAAAACCTGAACCAGAAGGCACATGACCTCCACGTGAGGATGTCGGTGGAGGTAGCAGCAGCAATGCTTGTGGAACTCGTGCACTGCTAGTGGATGATCGGGGTGCAATGGTTGTTGTTACTATTGGTGTTGCTTCATCATCATCTTTCAAAAGTTATATTTCCAATTCTGCTAGATGTAGAGCTCCATCCTCCAAATTATCTTCCTCTGGGTTGTCCCAATATATATTTGATGTATCATCACGAGCCCGGTCACAATAATGTGTCAACAACCTCAAGTTGTAGTGCGCATAAACCACGATTTCTGCCCAGTTTTCATTGAGGTTGTTTCTTCTCACATTATGGATGAAGCTATAGGTGCTCCAAAACCTCTCTGTAGAAGAAGTATTTACAACCTGGGAAAGCATCTGCAGAAGAAGTATTTACAACCTGGGAAAGCACCTTCTTTGCCAATTTTGCCAAAAGTCTTTGGCCGCCATATGTGTCCCACCATGTCTCAGCATCAAATCTGTCCCTATCTTCTATTGCATGCAAAGAACCAAACACTCCAGTGCTAGTAAAGTATTTGCCTAGTTCAAGACACAATCTAGCACACTCCTCCCTGTCAGGGACCAGCTTGTCTAATGTTGTCATATACCCATTTTGTACCTTTGGATCTGTATGGGGTTTAGTCCTAACTCCACCCCCGAGTGCAGGTTTGCCCAACCAAGATGGAGAGTAGTATATTGGCGTAAGGACATATGCCAAGGCATGTAGTGGAACATTAAGTTTATCACATCATGCACACACAAAATTGTGAATAATATCATACAAGTTGGGATCTTTTTGCTCAACAATATATTTTTTTGCCCCAACATGTTATCCACCTGCTCATACACCTCCCTAATCACTGGTACATCTGTATTTGCAAAACGAATCATGTTATGAATGGGCTTGGTGTATTGTAAAACATCCCTCACGCGTGCCCAAAATAGACCATCAAGAGCAGTCTCCTCCACCTCTTCAAAAGCTTGCCTATCAGGTGCAGTTGGAGCCCTGTCTATTAATACCTGCCAATGTTGACTTGATACCGTGCTATCCAATCACTCTCTTACCTTCAAAAGGCGCCTGAAGTTGAGGTAATAGATAGCAAATCTAGTCTTCGCAATCTTCAACAGCTCCAACCTTGAGTGACTGTGGAAAATCCCATGGGTATTGCTATGATTGGTAATAAATTTTATCATTTTCTTACCTCTCTTGTACAAATCACCAATCCATTTGTATTGAGGAGGTTGTTTGTTCTTAATAAATATTATGCCTCAAAAGGTTCATTGTGTGAACCAAACACCCAGACCAAAATATGTTGGGGTATTTATCCTCAATTATTGCTACTATTGCCTTACAATTAGAAGCATTATCAGTGATGACTTGGATGACATTGTATGGCCCAATAATTTCAATTGTTTGAAGTAATGGTTCTACAATGTTGATGGCGGTCTTGAACTTTTTTGAGCAATCACATGTTGAAAGGAAGATTGCACCACTAGTAGACACACCAAGAACACTTATGAATGGCTTGCCTTTTACATCTGTCTAGCCATCAGATATAATGGATAACCCATAGTTATTCCAAGAATTTGTCATTTTACCCACAGCATGTGCTATTTTGGCTTTTTCATGATCAAGTCCCACAATTCTAGCCTTGTCATACCCAGGGCTCTTGTATCCTTTAGGGGCATCATTGATGGCACCAACCATTTCAGGCCAATAAGGTGAGCGAAGAACATTGAATGGTATCCCACATGCATAGAGAAACCGGTAAATTTTTGCATCCACATCATTCCTATACCCTTGATCAAGGAAATCTGACATGGTTCTACGCCTTAAAGGGATTTTTATGCATGTGCCTCCATATCCACTGCCATGGGTGGATGTCGATGGAGTTCTTAGTCTATGTGATTGTAAGCTAGTGGTGTCATGTTTAAAGTCACCCTTTGATCTTTTATATTTGTATTGTGCTTCCTCATCTTCCTTTATGTATTTGGCTCTTTATTGATGTGACACACTTCCACAAGTTTTGATTCCTATTTGTTTATTTCCATCCCATGCCATTTTCCCACTAAAATGTTTTATGGCACGGGTGTATGAACATGTGCCAGTGTTTTTCCAATGGAGACATGTAAATTTAGTGGTTCCACCCCTTTCCCTCCTCAAAGCTTAGTAACATATTTCCACAAGGGGGTTTGGTCTACTTTGGTTTTTTTGCCCTCGTCATCTCTACTGTCATCATCCTCCTCCTCTTTCTCTTGGTACTCCTCCTCTCCTGGGTTTTCAGATCCACCACTACCCACTTCTTCATCCTCTTCATCACTCCCTCTTCTTCTACTCCCCAACACCATCATAACAAGAAAAAGAACCAACATCAAGAGAATGCCAAGCCATATAGCCATGATGTTTGAAATTTTGGAATTTGTTGGAGTTATAGTTTCTTGAATCTTGCTTGCAATAAAATGGAGAAATGGGAATGGGAAAGAGAGAAGAGAACCTTTTTCATTTAACAATGAACATATAAAAAAAATGCTAGATTAGAATCCAGACCCTACCTCTTTGGCTCTCCAATGAAGTTCAATCCCAAGCTCCAATCTCCCTTGCAAGCTCCTCAAGCTCCTGAAGCTCCCAAGCAACAATCTTTTTCTCAATCTTCCAAAAGCCCTTTCTTGCTCTCTCAAGATGCAAATGGTGCATTGTGAGACTGGAGGAGGTCATTTATTTCTTTTGTCCCCTCCCCTCCCTCCAAATTATCGACTCCCTGATCGCTCCCAACTTTAAAAAGTCACTCCGGGAGCGATCAAGGAGCGAACACTCCCCAACCGCTCCCTCGTTCGCTCTGAAAAACCAAGAATGCAATTGGTTTTAGCGAGCGAATTCCTGGAGTGCACTCCTAAGGTTGCTCCAGATCCACACCCGAGCGGAGTGTGCTTCAAGAGTGAATTTGGGGGGTGGGGGGAGAGGCGCTACCCTGCAACCTTGATACAGAGGATGAAAACAATGGATGTAGAATGACGAAAGATGTTGGTTGTAATGAGGATGAAAATGGTGATTGTACTAGTTGCTATAGTTGTACAATATTGCACTATAGAAATTCATATGAACGACAAAAGATTGGTGGTTGTATGGTCATGTAAAGCAGCATATACGAATAGAGACGTGTATGACTGTTAACAACAACTATACTGACAGCAACAAAAGTGGTGCAAACAACAGTGATTAATTAGTACTATAGATGGCCATGTGCAACAGTACGGTCATGTATAGCTGCATTGAACTCACCCTGATACCAATGTTGTAAATGAACCCATTTATCACTAAAATTGCAAGAGACTTCTACAAATATGTACAGTTGCATTGAACTCACCCTGATACCAATGTTGTAAATGAACCCATTTATCACTAAAATTGCAAGAGATTTCTACAAATATATAGAATAATAATTGATTGATAGAATGATAAGAATCATGACAATCTACTTATATGCAATAATTGGTCACAAGGTGAAGTGGTATGTAAATTTTGACTTTTCGTTAAACTAATTGCATTATTAGTTATTATATTTTAGTATTATTATGTTTATAGTGGAAACCTCTTTCTCAACCATCACAGATACATTTAATTTAATGAAGTTGTATGTTTTCACTTCCCGCCATCTTGATCCACTCATATTATCCATCTTATCCATTGGTCCATTAACTAATTTTTGGTCACTTGTGGACATTAATACAATTTCTTTTTCTATTTCTAGCCTATGAAATATCCCCACGTCCAACTTTCATCTACAATGTAATATACCTAGATATTATTATTTACACTTCATAATTATTATGCAGAGTTATGTCCATTAGGATAGTCACATCTCTATCTTATATGTCAATCTTCTTGACTACATATCACCATATGTAAATTTTCCATTTATTATATTTATTTATGTAATTTGGATTATATGGCCTTCAACCTTTCCTATGAGTACCTATGGTACATTGTTAAAATCATAAGCTACAACATACGGGGTTCCAATGTTTGTGGCTTCTTTTCTCTGTGGCTTATCTCACATCAGACTTATAGTTGGAACAAATATTATGTTCTATGGCCATTTTCTTTGGTTTGATGGTCTCAATGAACAGTAACCCTCATCATCATGATCAACAACTTGAATTCATTTTTAGTGGAATTTCATAAGCTATTGAAGGGAAGAAAATGGAAAATGAAAATGTAGCTTCAATTTAGGGAATAATAGAGCTACCATTTTCTGCAAATGGCACTCCCACAGTGTAGTCCTTACTCTCCTTTGCCTGCACTGTTAATATTCATCAATTTTTTCTAAGCTGCAACTATTACTTTAGCGATATCCAATAGCATCCAATTTAACAATTTACTTCTTCAATTATCCAATGACAGTAGAGCAATAGTAGATAGAACAATTAGACAAATGCACAATGAAAGACAGCCAAGAGACAAGAGACACAATATTTGGTCAATGACCAGGGAAAAACCCCACTAGGGAGAAAACCCTTGCAAATCTTCTTCTATTAGATTGCCTTCAAATATTCAGTAGAGAGATTACATCATCCAATACCAAATTCAACATCGAATATCCAATCAGCGATCCAAAACAGAGATGAAAGGGAGAGAGTCAACAATAGTCAACTCAAGTGTAAATTTGTCCCAGTCAACAGCAGCGGGCAATGCCCTAACCATCAAATCAAATCATCCCTTCAGCAGCTCGATCTAGGACAGTCAAATTTGGCCTTTAAAGTTGGTCAAATATTAGTCAAAACAGTCCTAAAACAGATGGTCAAACTTGGTCACAATCTGCTCTTTTGCGTGCGCCCATCCCTGCATTCAGCGTCGGTCAAAGTGCCCAGAACTTCTCGATTTTGGTGCCAAAAGATGTGGCCTACAAAAATCAAAATTTTGGTGGAAAAATCGCAATCAAATGATAGGTCAAAGTTCCTAGTCAACATTGGTCAACGCCTTACAACTACTCTGTAATTCGGCCCAGAAAAACAGTGCCTTTTCCTTCACACGTGTGAGAAAATCCTTTCTTCTCTGAGTTGTAAGAACCAATAGGAAGAGGAGAGATAAGATATGTGTGGGATGAAGTGCCAAATAAGAATGAAGATCTCTTGTATTTATACGAATTCATGTGCATGAAAAGACACATCCTTTGGGCTTCTTGATCCTACATGTCGTTGTAGCCAACCTTGACAATTTGCACATGAGTGGGTTTTAATTAAAAAACGCACTTTTCCTTGACCATTTGAGTGATCTTTAGGTCAATTGTGGTCCTCTCGAAAACAGGAATTCAATGCAATGGTTATCTTCATCCAATGCGTTGTCCAAAGTGGAATTTGACCTTAGTTGTATAATTTAACACTCCCTCTCAACTAGGGAGAATTCCACCTGTCTATTTGTCCAACGATCATCATGTCATCCTATGATCATTTACTATCTTTGCTTGTCTTTGCTGAACTCATGTTGAACATTCTCTAATCTAAAGAAAAAGAAATGTTGCAAGGGAGCCTCAGCTACCCCTTGCCTCTATCGCCATTGGGGAGTCTCTGCTACCACCTGGAATCATCATCATCGTCGTCGTCATCGTCATCATCATCGAGGAGCCATAGCTACCACCCGAAACCAAAGACAATGGGTGAGACCAACCTACCGCAAGCGTAGAGATCACACTCTATCCCAAAGTCCCTGACAATAGGTGAGATCAACTTACTGGAGGTAAGGAATCACAGTCTACCCTCTCGTCCATGATCGTCCATCTTAACCCTAAAGAGTTAGATGGTAGAACACATGCATCCACCAACTTGGGCGAGATCCACCTACTACAAGGGGTAGGGATCCCACTCTATCCCATGTCCCTCAACCCATTGGCCAGATGGAAAAGCTTATCCCATAGAGTGGGCAAGACACTAACTGGGGCATACTCTGACAAGGGGAGATCTCAAGTCTCAACATCTTATCGGTCATAGGTATCTCATCCCCAAGAGCCCCATAGCTCCATTCCACAACCACGGGGAAAGAGCATTGCTCAGTGTTCTTGATCAGCCTAGACCCTTATTCGAAAGGGTCATCTCAACCAGTCCAAGCTGCTCTCTGAAGACCAAGAACTTCCCTTTTAGCAAAGCCTTGGTGAGGATATCGGTTATCTGCACATCTATCAAAATGTGGAGAAGTATCACTGCTCCTCTCTGCACCATATCACGAATGTAATGATATTTGATCTCGATATGCTTGCACTTGTCGTGAAACACAAGATTCTTTGACAAACGAATCCCACTCTTCTTGTCACAATAGATGATTGTCGTGTCCAGAACTGCTCAAATAGCTCTCCATAGAGCGCTTCCTCAACCAAACTGCTTCACAACTCCCAAGGCTAGCTGCAATATACTCGGCCTCAGCAATGTTAAGGGCTATGGATTTCTACTTCCTTCTCATCCATGATATCATGGCAGATTCCATACTAAAATAGCAGCCGAAATTATTCTACTTGTCGACAACATTACTAGCCCAATCTACATCTGTATATCCATGTAGGCTAATGTCTCTAGCGGCATATCTCATTCCAAAGTTAATAGTCCCATGTAGATATCTTAATACATGCTTGGCAGCAACCTAATGTAGATGGTGAGGCTCGGTCATAAACTGGCTCAACGTGTTAACTGCAAATAAATATCGGGGCGAGTATTCACAAGAAACATTAGAGCACCAACCAGTTGTCTATACTCAGAAGGGTTTGTTAGGTCTGGTCCAACGGCTTCTCTACACGACTTCTTGAAATTCATCTCCATAGGTGTAGGCAAGGACTTTCATCTTCATAGGTGTAGTGCATCAAACTAGGGTCTTTCATCTCAAATTCGAAAGCCAACTTTCTCTTACAACCTAGAATGAGAGGGCATGCACCTGTCATGAATAAGTCATCAATATATTATACCAAATGAGAGGCATACCTTGCACTGTTTTGAAGTACAAGTTTGTATCAACATTGATCCTTGTGAATCCTATCTTTATCAAATAATTGTCGATACGAGCATACCAAGCACGGGGGACTTGCTTCAATCCATAGAGATCTTTTTTCAATTGGCATACATGGGTCTTCTTATCATAAACTTCAAATCCTGGAGGTTGTTCTACGTACACTTCTTCTTGCAACAAACCATGGAAGAAATCGATATCCACATCCATTTGATGGAGAGTCCATCCGTGACTTGCAACAAGGGCTACTATCGAACTGACGTTGTATATCGGGCCACAGGAGCAAATATATCATCGTAATCTTCTCCCTCTTTTTGAGAGAATCCATGGTCTACAAATCTTGCCTTGTATTTCTCAATGCTTCCATCAACCCCATGCTTGATCTTATAGAGCCATTTGGAGGTTACCACGGATCTTCCCTTTGGTCTCGGCACAATATCCCATACATCATTTTTCATAATAGACTCATATTCTTCGGCCATTGCATCCTTCCAGACTTGTTCCTTCACAGCTTCTTCAAAGGTACTAGGTTCAGCTTGAATCATATTGCTCATAGCTACAACATATGCTTGGTACCTGCATGGCTTCTTGCTTTCCCTGAAAGTTCCACGAGCAGCAGCATGTTTATCGGCATCTTGTAGTGTGTCTAAGCCAAAGTGGTCTTTCCCTGGAAGGAGGATCACTTGGAGGAGGATCAAGGGGTCCATAGGCTCCATGGGATCATCAACGATATCCTTCTCAGATTCAGGCACAAAAGGACCTTCTAGAATATCCATATCATCACTCTTGTCCTTAGGAGGAGGTGGTGGAGGGAGGTCCCTTTCTTTTCTAAGAGCAGCATCTTCATCGAATGTTACATCCTTGTTAACTTCAACCTTCCTTTGACCAGAAATATATATTCTAAATGCTTTAGAATCTTCACTATATCCAACAAACGTACCTTTTCTTCTGTAGATTTTAGCTTGTTTCTTTTGTCATTCGGCACATGGAAGTATATAGGGTAGCCAAAAATCCAGAGATGACCAATATCGGACTTGACACCTGTGAATACTTCCTCGAGAGTCTTGTTGTCCAAAGCTTGATGAGGCAACCTGTTTTGAACATATATCGTTGTGTTTGTTGCTTCAGCCTAAAGGAACTTTGGCAGTTTTTTATCATGGAGCATGGCTCGGGCAGCTTCCACAATTGACCTGTTCTTTCTCTCAACCATTCCATCTTCTTCGGGAGTGTAGAGCACAATGGTCCCCTTCTTAATTCCTTCCTTCTTGCAAAAGTCTATAAATTCATTTGACGTGTATTCCCCACCGTTGTCAGACCTAAAGATTTTAATTTTCTTCCCTATATGATTTTCAACCAAAGCCTTGAACTCTTTGAACATTTCAAATGCCTCAGCCTTGTGCTTCAAATAGTATATCCATGTCTTCCTTGAGAAATCATCGATGAGGGTGATGTAATAAAGGTGACCCCCAAGAGAATGCACAGGTATTGGACCACATATATCAGAATGAATGAGAAGAAGAATTTCTTCCATCTTGTTTTTGTTAGGGGGGAATGTTCCCCTTGTCTTCTTCCGCTAGCACACCCAGGGCATACTCCATCATGTTGAGCTTGAACATCGAGGGTCCCGAAGACCAACTTCTTCAATTTTGGAAGAGCACCATAATGTAGATGGGTCAACCTTGGGTGCCACAACTCACTTTGAAGATTTGTGTTATGGACCATAGTTAGAAGAGGTCTTCCTATGACTCTATAGAGTCCTTCAAACCTAGATCCCAATGTGAAGGCATTTCTCATATAGGATTCAACAAGCCAAGAAAGTACTTTTCCTTTAATGAATGCAACCCTCATTCCTTTATCCTCCAAAGCAGATATCAAAACCAATTTTTTCTTTAATCACGGCACATCATGAAGCAAGACAGATTCCCCAATGTTCAAATGAACTTTGACAGACCCAAAGCCCTTTACGGGATGAGTGGTATTGTCACCAAGAATAATGTTCAAATTGGTCTCCCTCTCTACCAAATTAGAGAGAACCTCCTTATATCCAGAGAAGTGATGAGAGACCCCACTATCAACCAGCCAACTATCCCAAGAATCCGGAGAAGATGAACTAGATAATGTGGAAATAAGAATATATTCAGATTGATTAGTAGCATTGCCTTCATGCCTAGAGTTCCTTGACCTCTTTATAGGACGATAGTTATCCTCACGATCATCGAGCGAGTCTTTTCTTCTTCAATTCCTTCTTTTATCGTCTCTTCTTACATGTGACCTATTGTTGTTGAAGCCACAGTTATTGTTGTGGGACCTTGAAGAGTTTCTTCTTGGATCATCTCTCTTGTTGGAACAATCTTGAGCATAATGACCATTTCGATGACAATTGTAGCACTCAACATCTCTATCTCGCCTTTCTGGAATTCCTAAATTCTCGATTAGATTGTTTTCTTGATTTAGATGGCTTTCCCTTTCCTTTATTTGCATTCTTTTTCTTTCCTTGAGCAACGTAGGCAACGGGCTCGTTACGTATGTTTTGACGACAAAGCGTTTTTTGGGAGAAAGGCAATGTTATATAAAAAATAATTAATTAGTAGTTATTAGGCAAAGGGCATGATCAAAGTTCATGCCCATTCACCAAGAGGCACCCAAGGCAATATAAAGCCAGGGGCCTCCCACAAATTGTAATCATCTTCTATCTGTTTTAATAATAATAAATATGAATTTGCCGAATATCTAAGCTGTTTGTGCCAATGACGGGCAGCTATTGTTGTTGCTTATAGTAATAATGAAGGTTTCCCAAATGGGAGGGAGGACTCTAAGAGATACAATCACCAATTCCCTATCAAGTGTGGTTTCCCCAATTCTCTGCAATTGATCTCTAAGACGAGATATCCTCATAATGTGTGATTGCCCAGATTCTCCTTTGTTCATCTTTGTATCTTTGAGTTGACCTTTCCAGGAGATGATTTCATTCAAGTTGTTGACTTCATATATGCCAACTATCTTATCATACATGTCCTTAGACCTTCTCAAATTTCCAACATACGCAATTAGATTATCTTGTAAACCATCAGCGATAATTTGCTTTGCTTTTAACTCACCTTTCTTGTGCTTGTTTTTGACAGCAGCAGAAGCATTCTCCAAAGGGTCAAGTACTCTTCCTCGAATGAAGTCCAAAACATCATTGTTGTCAGCTATGATTTCCAACCTGACTTTCCACGCAGCAAAGTAAAATGAGTCACCCAACTTCTCATGCTCCTGAAAGAAAGACAGACATTTTTACCAAAAGATTTTTCCTTTTTTGACCAGCTGCTAGAAAATGGATGCTTTTGCTTTATGTCTCTTGGGCTTGTCCTCACCTCAACTCTGATACCATGTTAATTTTTCATCAATTTGTTCTATGATGCAACTATTACTTCAACAATATCCAATAGCATCCAATTTAACAATTTACTTCTTCAATTATCCAATGACAGTAGAGCAATAGTAGATAGAACAATTAGAAAAATGCACAATGAAAGGCAGTCAAGAGACAAGAGACACAATATTTGGTCAATGACCAGGGAAAAACCCCACTAGAGGGAAAACCATTGCAAATATTCTTCTATTAGATTGTCTTCAAATGTTCAGCAGAGAGAGCACATCATCCAATATCAAATTCAACATCCAATATCCAATCAGCTATCCAAAACAGAGATGAAGGAAAGACAACAGTCAACTCAAGTGCAGATCTGTCCCAGTCAACAGCAGTCAACAGCAGCATACAATGCCCTAAACAGTCAACAGTTCACTGTCAAATCATCCCTTCAGCAGCTCAGTCTAGGACAGTCAAATTTGGCCTTTAAATCTGGTCAAAGATTAGTCAAAACAGTCCCCAAACAGATGGTCAAACTCGGTCACAATCTGCTCTTTGCCTGTTGGTCAAATCTGCAGTCAGCCGTGCAGTCAGCCTTGGTCAACGTGCCCAGAACTTCTTGGTTTTGATGCCAAAAGGTGAAGCCTGAAAAAATCGAAATTCTGATGGAAAAATCATAGTCAAATGATAGGTCAAAGTGCCTGGTCATCGCTGGTAACCGCCCTCCAACTGCTCTGTAATTCGGCCCAGAAAAACAGTCTCTTGTCCTTCACACGTGTGATAAAATCCTTTCTTCTCTGAGTTGTACTAACCAATAGGAAGAAGAGAGATAAGATGTGTGAGGAAGTGCCAAATGAGAATGAAGGTCACTTGTATTTATACAAATTCATGTGGGTGAAAAGACATGTCCTTTGAGCTTATTGAGCCTACATGTCGTTGTAGCCGACCTTGACAATTTGAACGAGTGGGTTTTAATTCAAAAATGCACTTTTCCTTGACCGATTGAGTGATCTTTAGTTCGATTTTGGTCCTCTCGAAAAGAGGAATTTAATGCAATGCTTACCTTCATCAAATAAGCTGTCCAAAGTGGAATTTGACCTTAGTTGTATAATTTAACATGCACAACCAGGGTACTGAATATTGTCACATTGAGGAATCATAGGAGGATCCAACAAACTTCATAGCATCACCACTATAGAACACCTGCTCAGAGATGTATTCATAGAGTATTAGAAACACAGCAATAGGTCCAAATCTCCCCCCATCCCTCCACAGCCGCACCATTCTATTTGATTTTTCTTCATAAGGCATATGGTGTTAGGAGAGAGAGATCCAGATCTAGTGGATCATGATCTACTCCCTGGTCCCTTTCTATGGCCCCCTGCAATTGGAGCTGAGGATTTTCCATGTTTTAACATATATACATTATGCTTCCACTTTAATTCTTGTACTTTCTATAGGAGACCTTTTGGTACTCCTGCTTGTATCAATATCATTGTACTCAACAGTCCCATTGACCTACTTTGTGGACATTTGTTGGAAATTAATATAATTCTCTTACTTATTTACTATTATTGGTTCATCAACGTTGGTTGTTAGGAGTTCTTCCACCTCAACATCAATCCCTAGCTCAACCACAAACAAGAACATTTTGATGCAGCCTAGTATTGCTTCGCAGGCCCCTATTGATGCAAGCCACTCACCAGAGGACAACATTCAACAATCAGTCAGTGTAGATAACTACATTACTCCATATGATGAAGTGGGACAGCACCCCCCCTTCCCTGGAGGCCTCTTCACCTTCTCAGGATTGTCTCTTTATTGGCTTTTCTCCACCTTCTGAGGTCCACCTTCTTGGTTTAAGCAATTTGTACAATTTTATGTCATTTCATTTTGCTATTCTGTAATCAATTTTGTCTCCATTTTATAGGATGTTTCATGCATGCCCCTTTTTATGGCTATAAATATGTGTTGTAACTTGTACTTGGCCCAGATAAGACTCACACTTGGACTGAGCTGGCCTGGGACTCTGCAAGACTCGATGACTTGGGAAAGACTCAGCTATATGAAGCGAGTACTTGGCCCAGATAAGACTCGGGAAGATTCGCAAGTCTTGGCTAAGTCAAACTCCACTTGATAAAACCACTTAACACTAACATTATTTGCATGTTGGTCATAAAAAGTTCAGTCTACATAATGACCAATCCACATGTGTACATATTTAATGGTGTGCTGAGACTGCTGACATTATTCTAACAACCCATGCATGGCTTCAACTGAATAGCCTTGGTTTCTAACTTCCAACTTCCATGGCACCACCAGATAAAATATTTAAGATGTTAGAAGCTCACAGTTATGACCACAACTTTCAAGGGTAGGGACAAACTTCTGAAATTTCTTTCATCTGCATTTACAGATGGCATGTTAAGAAATTACAAAGATTAATACACATGATAATCTAAATATACTTAACATCTAACTGTTTCTTACATTATTTCAAGGTTCCGGACAGAATAAAGTTTAAGCAGCTTGACCTGTCCCCAATGATACAATTTCAAACTGTGGGGGGTTTTATCAAATCCTGAATGGTTACAACGAAAGAGGTCTGCTAAAAAAAGGCTGATGCAAATATACAACTCACTATTTATGTAATAATATCAATCTGCCAATAGGTCTTGCTACTGTTAGTAAAGGCTGCACAATCATCAGACTAATGCTTCAAGCTGAATATTTTGAATTAATGCATTATAGAGAAGATTGAAAATCCCTGACACTTAAAGATTGATAAGACATGAAGTTAAAGTCGATTCCTTAAATTGAAAGATAGCATTATTTGAACTCAGCATTCAAATGCCTGATGTGAAATTCCTCCACGAAGTATAGTGGGAAGAAGATGACATGCAGATTTTGAACAGACTGTAAATTCTCCAAATTTATTTTTTTTTGTAAAATATATTAAGTTCTGACACTACTATTTTATAGCAGTAGAATCATTTCTAAAAATAACCGTGTCAGGGCACTCTTAAATAAAGTATAAATGAAGAGACATAACAGTAAGGTTCTGCTATAGGCAAGTACAAAACCTAATATTCACCAAGGAATTCTAATAACACTGGAATATATAGATATAAAAGAGCCCGTTACTCCTCACTTCTAGGGGTAACTAAAGGAGATTTTTCTTGGACGATCCATATTTAATACAGTGGTCCTAGTGATTGCATTCAGCTTTCTCCAGAAAAAGGCATGTAAATGGTGGAAAAACATGGTGCAAAGAAAAGGGTAACTCAATGCATGAAGCACTCCCCCTACAAAGGCATTCATGGAGATGAATATCACATGTGGCCTTGCATGTCAAAACACCATTCTCGTGAAGCAATCCCCAAGTCACACTATTGTCATTTACACTTACACCTTGATTGGCTTCTTGGGATATACTCTCTAATTCTTAGGTATCGGCACACCTAAACTTGGCAAATTGCATAAAGTCATAGCATAGCATGATGTTTAAAGAAGATATCTTATGTTATCTACTTAGTTCCCTTTACATTAAACATGACTCACTTTTTATGTGCAAGGACTCTTGTACATATGTTGGATGGTCACACTCGAATGCTTTGAGCCCCTCCTTGATGATGATATTTGCATAGACGTGGTCCTTCGGAAGACATTGATGATGTCATTTTCCACACTTGGTTGAGGGTATTCCCTACCTATTTGAGGACGTTGGACCTTGTGATGGCATGGCACCCCAATCAGACATCCTAGCATCCATTGGATATGACGTGACACCCCTACGATGAAGCCAGTGCACCCTTTTAGATGAGAAAATGCACTTGTTGGATGAAACATTGTAGCCTTCGAAGGGAATCTTTAACTTTGGAGGCCATTTCCCATCCCTCAGGTGACTTTCCGAGGGTTGTCTACTTCAGGAACAATTATCTTTTGATAGCATACCCAAAAATCCATCAGATCAATCGGACAAGATGCAAAATGGGCACATGATTTCCGAAATGTGGTCATAATATGTTAATTTTAGGCAACAATGGTATGTTCTATACTTTAAAGCAATTTTACTTCAATTTCTTTATTAGCCCAGTATCAATATTCAGATTAGAAATCACATCAACATGATAGTAAAATGCAGATAGAACATAAACATAAACAGTAGAAGACAAGCCAAGTCAAGAGGACACAAGATGTGGCACCAGCCAGGGACAAACCCCAATGTGGGGAAACCCTTGATCAAATCTTCTTTTAGTCTTCAATAGTTCAGCAGAGAAAGAGAATACAGTTTACAAATCTGATAATTTATTACAGTAGCAAAAGAGCCCTAACCAGAAAAGTCAACGTTGGTCAACAGAGCAGATTTGACCCTCAGCAAATCGGACAACTTTAGTCAACTTCAGCCTCCAAACTACAATATAAAACTGCCCTCAACAGCCAAATTCAGCCCAGTCAAAGTCTGGTCAAACAACCCACCTGCGGTCAGCCCTAGCTGCAGTCAATGCTCATCAAACTGTCCAGAAATTCGGTCTCCTGAAATTTCGGCCTCCTGAAATTTCGCTCTCCTGAAATTTCAGGCGTGTGGAGGGAGAGAGGCCCCGAAATCTGTACCCAAAAAATGAGGAGAGAGACAGAGAAGTGTGAAGATGAGTGTGTCCAAATGAGGCTAAGTCACCTTCTATTTATATTCAATGTTGAGGATGAAAAGACGTGATTGTTGGGCTTTTGAGCCTACATAAGTTTGTTGGCAGACCTTGACAATTTGTCCATAATCAAAATTAATTCATAACTTCATTTGTACATATCGGAATCGAATGATCTTTAGATCAATCCTACACCTCTCGGAGAGAGGAATCCAAGAAAAATATCAGCTGCCATAAATAAGATGACCGGTGTGGAGTTTGGCCCTAGTTACCAATTTTAACACTCCCTCTCAACTAAGGAGAACTGCATTTGCTAATCCATCTGCCAATCTGTACTATCTCTGCCATCAATGCATTGCTTTGCTCTGATAAACTATAAAGAAGAACTGATTGAGAATGTATAATACCATTCTCTACTCACCCGAAGTCAATCCCAAATAAAAGAGAGTGTCTCGTACCACTCTTACTGACTCGAAGTAATTTCCAATCAAATGAGAGTGTCTCATACCACTCTTACTGACCCGAAGTTAGTTCCCATTGATCCCAGATCAATATCAGTCATCCTAGCATAGGGAGTATGGTAGTACATGATGCGTCCATCAGTAGTACTATGGTCCCTATCCTCATTTCCCTACTCATTGGCCAGATGAGAGGTACTTCCCATGAGTCCTAGACTACATGGGTAGGATGTCTCAGCAAGAGAAGGATGAACCACTCATCCTGCCTACATGTCACCAAGAGGTATCGCAGGGGAAGGTTGAACCACTCACCCTGTACACAACAAACCACTAGGGGAAGGCTGAACCACTCACCCTATGGTTGCTCATCGCTCCAAGAAGTACCCCAAGGCCCCCGGAGCTCACAGAGCTCAATGTCCATCTCATACAAGACCCACATAAGAGGGTCTCTCCACGACTCCAAGTCGTTCTCAAAAGGCCAAGAACTTGACCTTCCCCAGGGGCTTTGTCAGAATATCGGTGACCTACTCATCAGTCCCAATGTGAAGGAACCTTATTGCTCCTTGTTTTACCATATCCCGGATAAAGTCGTACCTAATATCTATATGCTTGGAGCGATCATGAAACACGGGATTCTTTGATAATCGGATCCCACTCTAGTTGTTCCAGAGGATCACAGTGGTATCCAGCACATGTCCAAACAGCTCATTGAAGAGCTTCCTCAACCAGACAGCTTCACAGGAGGCCATAATAGCAGCTATGTATTCGGCCTCAGCAGTGCTCAAGGCAACCGATTTCTGCTTCCTGCTCATCCAAGATATCAAAGAAAAACCCAAAGAAAAACATCATCCAGAAGTGCTCTTGCAATCCACCACACTGCCAGCCCAATCAACACCAGCATAACCATGCAACCTCACATCTCCGACAGTGTATCTCAGTCCATGAGTGATTGTACCCCGAAGATATCTCAGAAGATTCTTAGCACCAAGCCAATGTATATGATCAGGCTCAACCATATATTGGCTCAATATGTTAACTGCAAAACATATGTTTGGACGGGAGTTCACCAAGAACATCAGTGCTCCTATGAGTTGACGATACTCAGAAGAATTTCCCAATTCAGTTCCGACAGCACTACCACATAACTTCTTAAAGTTAAGTTCCATCGGAGTAGTCATAGGCTTGCAGTCCACCATTCCAAATCTTTCCAATATCTTCACAACATATTTTCCTTGAGAGAGGAAAATTTCACCTAGCTTTTGCCAAACCTCCAACCCTAGGAAATAGTGCAACGGTCCTAGGTCCTTCATCTCAAATTCAGAAGCCAACTCCCTCTTACATTTGAGAATGAGAGGGTTTGCGCCTGTCAGAAAGAGGTCGTCCACATAAAGTACCAGAATGAGAGGTTTATCATTTTCAACCTTAAAATAAAGGTTCGGATCGACTTCACTTCTAGTGAATCCCAGCTTCATCAGATAGCTATCGATCCTCTCATACCAAGCCCGGGGTGCTTGCTTCAATATATGAGATTCTCGGTCATGAACCTCAAACCCTCGGGTTGTTCAACATAGACTTCCTCTTTGATCGAACCATGTAAGAAGGCAGTCTTGACATCCATCTGATGTAGGTTCCATCCTTGCAAGGCAGCAAGAGCTATAATCGAGCGGATGGTGGTGTATCGGGCAACAGGTGCAAATATCTCATCGTAATCTACACCTTCCTTTTGAGAGCAACCTTGAGCAACAAAGCGAGCCTTGAACTTTTCTGCACTACCATCAGCTCCATGCTTGATTTTGAAGAGCCACTTGGAGGTGACAATCGATTTGTCCTGGGGTCTAGGGACCACATCCCAGACATCATTCTTCATAATTGACTTGTACTCTTCATTCATAGCATCCTTCCATACTTGTTGCTTCACGACTTCTTTAAATGATGAAGGTTCATTTTGAATGATAGTGCTCATGACAGTCAAGTATCCTAGATACTTGTTCGGCTTCTTGCTTTCACGGAAAGTCCCCTTGGTGCAATATGTTTCTTGGCATCTTCGAGAGTCTCCCTAAGCCATGAGGGTCTCCTCCAAGAGGAGACCCTCTCATGAGGAGGATCTATAGCATCCACAGGATCATCAACATCAAGCATCGTTGCGTCCTCTTTTTCACCTTGATTTCCTGTGTCAGCTTCTTTGTACTTCCTTAGGATCGGAAGGTTGTTGATCTTCCTAAGGACCATATCTTCGCCAAAGGTGACATCATGACTTATCTCAACTTCCTTTTGACCAGCCACATAAAATCTATATCCCTTAGAATTTTCACTATAGCCCACAAAGATTCATTTCTTTCCAGATACACCCAATTTGCTTCTTTTCTCTTTTGGCACATGAAAATATATGGGGCTTCCAAAAATTCTAAAATGAGAGACATCGGGTTTCTTACCATTGAGCATTTCTTCGGGAGTCTTGGAGTCCAATGCTTGATGAGTGCATCGGTTTTGAAAGGTATTTGCAACTTCAACCCATAGGAACTTTGGAAGGCCTTGATCATAAAGCATGGCACAGACTGCTTCTACAATAGAGCGATTCTTCCTTTCAATAGAGTTGTGAAGCTTGAGTATATTTCCACTGATGAGCAGGTTGCAGATATCCTTACCAAAGCCTTACCACGGAGCAAGCATGTCTATTTCAGAGACAAGACGGGTGTGGTGAGGAACACCTTCCTCGGTAAGAGGGAGTGTTGAAATTTGGTACCGAAGGACAGGTGGCTCCCTTAGGCTTTGATCTTTGGCCTAGGGAAAAGTGTCCAAAAGAATTTAATTTTTCTCCTAAAGTGACTTTATAATTTTATAAAGTTAAATCTAATTTAAAAGTGATTTTAAGTGATAAAGTTACTAAGTCTAATTTTAAAGTGACTTTTATAAAGTCAATGAAAAATTAGAAAGTAAAAGTGACTTTGGAAATAAATGACTAAGTGGGTCTTAATTAAAGTGGGGTGAATTAAAAAATAAAAAGTGAGATTTAAATGAGCATTTAATCTCAGCCATTGATCTAAATCTATTTCAGCCATTGGATTTAGAGATCACCCAAAAGTCACTTGGGTCACCCAAAAGTCATTTGGAGTTATATTAAGGGAGGAAAAAGAGGAAAAGATCACATTCGATTCAATTCTTTCATGAGCAGATTGCGAGAAGGAGAGCAAGAGAGCAAGAGAGATTTCTGAGCAGGGAGGAGAAGGAGACAGCAGCTTGGCACACATTCCAAGGCAGCAGTTGAGCAGATTTGTACAGCTGATTCAGCACACAGTGAAAGGCAGATTTTGGCACGATTTTCGAGGAGAGGTTTGCACAAAAATCGAGGAGCAGTTTGCTGGTTTTTCTGCACGCAAAACGAGGGCCATACAGCAGCATTTAATGCTGAAAGTGGGCATGAAAATCGAGGAGACCGTACAACATTTATTGCTGTCCTATTTGCTGTAATTTCCAGTTTGTTGTGAAGCATGGGAAAAGAAATAAGTTGTAAATTTGCTTGTTGATTTTTTTGCTGAAAATTTCTCACTGTAAAAGGCAATTTTCAGAAATAAAGAAGAGCTCTCAAACTGGTTTTCCCCGAGAGTTGTAGGGGGTTTTTCCAGGGTCACATTGACCAAAAATCTCATTGTTTAAATGTGTTTTAATGGCTGTTTATTACTGCTGATTTTTATTTATGCAATTTCCAGCATTCTGTAAAATTTCCAAAATTTGTGTTTTCAGCAAATTTATTTTTTTCAGCTTGTTAAATGTATG
Source organism: Pinus tabuliformis (assembly GCA_031772625.1). Classification (NCBI taxonomy): domain Eukaryota; kingdom Viridiplantae; phylum Streptophyta; class Pinopsida; order Pinales; family Pinaceae; genus Pinus; species Pinus tabuliformis. The sequence continues at coordinate 1,153,060,694 of CM062813.1, read as the reverse complement.
GTTATGGGAAAGGGCATTTAACTATATGGGAGAAATAAGGAGAAATTGAAAACTGGGGTGGGAAAACAGAAATTTCTTCATGGTATCAGAGGTTGAGTGCTGAAGAGCAGTTTGGGACAGCAAAAGGAAAAATTACAGTTGCTGATTTTTCACTCAGAAAATTCCAGCAAACTGATTTTTTCATAAACAGCAGTTTTATCTTTACTACAGCAGTGCTATTTTTCAGTTTTAGGACAGCAGGATGTCATTGGGATTGAGGGTGGAGGATAGGCTGGATGGGCATATAAATTACAGCGTTTGGAAGGAGAGAATGCAGAGTATCTTTGAGGAGGCAGAAGTCTGGGATATCATGGTGCATACCACACAGAACCCTGTTGTTGTGCCTACTGATGCTACTCAATTGACAGCTTATAATAAAAAGAACAACAAGGGTAAGAGGCTGATTTTAGACGGAATCAAAGACCATTGCATTCCTCATGTGAGAGGAAAGAGCAATGCCCATGAGATGTGGACAGCATTGTCCAATCTCTACCAGAGTACCAATGAGAACCGGAAGGAGGTCCTGAAGGAAAAGCTGAAGAACATTAAGATGGGTAATGATAGTGCAGCTGGATATCTCACAAAGATTACTAATGTGAGAGATGAGTTGGCAGCGATTGGAGAGGCCATTCCACCCACTGAGTTGGTGCGGATTGCAGTGAATGGCCTCCCCCGTTCATGGTTGAACTTTGCTGATGGGGTTTGTGCACGTGAGACCCTTCCCACATGGGAGAGGTTTTGGGATGATTGCATTCAGACAGAGATCAGGAAAGGTCAGCTTGGGGCAGCCAAGCCAGTTGAGCAGGATGAGGATGTAGCACTGGTGGCAGGAGGCAAGAAAGGCAAAGGGAAGAAGCAGGCTTCCACAAGCAGTGGTGGGGGCAAAGGCAAAGGTAAAGGTAAACAGGGGAACACACAGAAGGACTATTCCAAGGTGAAGTGTTGGAATTGTCAAAAGATGGGACATTATGCAGTTGTGTGTCCGGAGAAGAAGAAGAAGAAGGGGAAGAACCAGGACGTGGCAGCTTCAGCAGAGATTGAGGACTTTGTTGGTCGTTTTGACCGAGAGTTTGCGTTCACTACGTGTGAGTCCTCTAGTGCTGGATCACCTGCCACACAGGTTCAGAGGGAGCATGCTTTTCCCTCAATTAGCGGAGCATCTTCAGGTATCTGGTATGTGGACAGTGGGGCTTCACGTCATATGACAAGAGTCTGTGAGTACTTCTCAGAGCTTTGAGAGAGTGGCACTGATATTGAGGTAGTACTCGGTGATGACAGAGTTGTTAGAGCAGTCGGGGTGGGGACAGTGACATTTCAGAGGGAGTCCAAACCTCCCTTGAAGGTGTCAGAGGTTCTTTATGTGCCAGGGATGAGGAAGAACCTCATATCCGTCTCAGCTTTGGAGGACAGAGGATATGAGGTACTGTTCAGGGGAGGACAGGTGTTGATGTATCCCAGGGGCACTCCAGCTGATTCAGCTAGAGTGATAGGTGTACGCCATGCAAAGGTGTACAAGTTTGCATTCCAGCCCCTTTTGGCATTGAGCAGTAGTACCGACAGCAGAGCTAGCAGTTCTGAGTTGTGTGAGATTTGGCACCGCAGGATGGGACATATGTATCATGGAGCCTTGAGGACATTGCGGGAGATCACTACAAGTGTGCCAGATTTCAGTACTGATCACTTTTATACTTGCAGAGGTTGTGCGATGGGCAAATTTGCCAAATCCCCTTTTCCCAGCAGTGACAGCAGAGCGACGGGGATACTTGATTTGATTCATTCAGATGTGAGCGATCGGATGTCTCATGTTTCCTTGAGTGGATATGAGTACTATGTTTTATTCATTGATGATCACTCCAGGAGGACCTATATTTATTTTTTGAATACCAAGAGTGAGGTCTTCAAGCGGTTTCAGGAGTTCAGAGCTCTTGTGGAGACTCAGACAGGTCGAAAGATCAAGTCCTTGAGGTCGGACAATGGAGGAGAGTACACCCTTGGAGAGTTTGTTGACTATTGTGCGGAGGCAGGCATTAGGAGGGAGTTCACTGTTCCTTACAACCCCCAGCAGAACGGGGTTGCGGAGAGGAAGAACAGATCCATCATAGGGGCTGCCAAAGCCATGTTACATGATCAGGGGTTGCCATTGTTCTTGTGGGCAGAGGCCTGCAACACAGCTGTTTACTTGCAGAACAGGAGTCCACATCGTGCCTTGGGGCACATGACTCCGGAGGAGGCTTTCTCTGGGAAGAAGCCTGATATTGGTCATCTTCATATCTTTGGATGCATTACATACTCCTATATACCCAAGGAGAAGAGGACCAAACTAGAGCCCACCGCAGAGAAGGGTATCTTTGTGGGCTACAATGAGACCTCAAAGGCCTTTCGGATTTACATTCCTGCACAGAGGAGAGTTGTTGTCAGACGGGATGTGAAGTTCGAGGAGGACAGAGCCTTTAGGAGGTCACGGGAGTTAGAGTATCTGGATCAACCAGACCCTCAGCAGCAGTTGAGTCAATCGCAGAGATCTAGTGGGCAGGGATCAGGAGGATCTAGAGGTACATCTATGAGGATGTCAGGTCCGTCAGTGAGTAGTGGCTCGCCGAGCCAGAGGGGTGGTGCTCCGGGCAGCATGCAGAGCAGTTCACTAGGGAGTCCACTGATGGACAGTTCACATGGTACCTCAACGTCTACAGGTTCAAGTGCAGGCAGGAGGATAGCAGACAGACAGTCAGGATTTCAGGCTCCTAATGATGATGAGGAGGAGGAGTTTCATTCTCTGGTGGGAGAAGTGCGCTCAGGGAAGAGGAAGCCCAAGTGGCTTCAGGACAACTTGAGAGATGCCACATCTGTTGCTAAGCCGAAGAGGCCGGTCAGAGAGAGTAGACCACCTGAGAGGTTTTGTAGCTATATGGCGATGGTTACCAACATCCTTGACTCTGAGCCTTCTAGCTATGAGGAGGCAGCTAACCAACAGGTCCGGAGAGAGGCCATGCAGGAGGAGTATTCTTCTATCATGAAGAATGATGTTTGGGAGGTGGTGCCGAGGCCTGAGGGCAAATCCGTGGTTACTTCCAGATGGCTTTACAAGGTAAAGCATGTTGCAGATGGCAGCATTGAGAAATTCAAAGCGAGGTTTGTGGATAGAGGGTTCTCCCAAGTAGAGGGAGTTGACTATGAGGAGACCTTTGCTCCCGTGGCCCGAGAGTTGTAGGGGGTTTTTCCAGGGTCACATTGACCAAAAATCTCAGTGTTTAAATGTGTTTTAATGGCTATTTATTACTGCTGATTTTTATTTCTGCAATTTCCAGCATTCTGTAAAATTTCCAGAATTTGTGTTTTCAGCAAATTTATTTTTTTCAGCTTGTTAAATGTATGGTTATGGGAAAGGGCATTTAACTATATGGGAGAAATAAGGAGAAACTGAAAACCGGGGTGGGAAAACAGAAATTTCTTCAAATGATCCTCAAGAAATAAGATTGAATATCCTCGTCCTTGCCCTTCTTAGTATCTTTCAACTTATTTTTGTGAAATAGAATTTGATTAGCATTACTAACCTTGAACATGTCGATCAACCTATCGTAGATCTCCTTGGAGGTCTTCAATTCGAAGATGTAGGCCACCAGATGCTTGTCAATGGAACCCCTGATAATCTTCTTTGCTCTGAATTCAACCCTATTGTACTTGGTCTTTGCAGCAGTCGGTGCATTTGAAGGAGGTTTAGGGATTTTACCCTGCACATAGTCCACCACTTCTTTTTCTTCCAAGGTCAAATCAAGAGACATCTTCCATCCATGATAGTCAGGCTTATCATGGAGCTTGTCTTCAGCCGGGAAGTAGGAAGAGGAACCCATTGAACCTTTTGTCATTGTCCAACTGTCTTTGGTGATTGTTCTTTCACTCTTGCTTGGGCTTTGTCTTCACCTCAACTCCGATACCATCTTAATTTTAGGTAACAATGGTGTTTTCTATGCTTTAGAGCAATTTTACTTCAATTTCTTTATTAGCCTAGTATCAATATTGAGATTAGCAATCACATCAACATGATAGTAAAATGCAGATAGAACATAAACACAAACAGTAAAAGACAAGCCAAGACAAGAGGACACAATATGTGGCACCAGCCAGGGACAGACCCCAATGTGGGGAAACCCTTAATCAAATCTTCTTTTAGCCTTCAATAGTTCAACACAGAGAAAGAGAGATAGTACAATTTACAAATCTGATAGTTTATAACAGCATCAAAAGAGCCCGAACAAAAAAATTCAACGCTGGTAAACAGGGCAGATTTGACCCTGAGCAAATCGGTCAACTTCAGCCTCCAAACAACAAGATAAAACAGCACCCAAAACAGTCAAATTCAACCCAGTCAAAGTCTGGTCAAGCAGCCCACCTGCAGGCATCCCTAGCTGCAGTCAACGCTGGTCAAACTATCCAGAAATTCAGTCTTCTGAAATTTCAGCCTCTTGAAATTTTGGCCTGCTGAAATTTCAGCCTCTTGAAATTTCGCTCTCATGAAATTTCGGACATGTGGAGAGAGAGAGGCTCAGAAATCCGTACCCAATCAATGAGGAGAGAGACAGAGAAGTGTGAAGATGAGTGTGTCCAAATGAGGCTAAGTCACCTTCTATTTATATGCAATGTTGAGGATGAATAGACGTGACTGTTGGGCTTTTGAGCCTACATAAGTTTTTTGGCCGACCTTGACAATTTGTCCATAATCAAAATAAATTCATAACTTCATTTGTACATGTCGAAATCAGATGATCTTTAGATCAATCCTACACCTCTCAGAGAGAGGAATCCAAGAAAAATATCAGTTGTCATAAATAAGATGACCCATGTAGAGTTTGGCCCTTGTTGCCAATTTTAACATAATAGAAATCCAGGTACAAATCAACATAGTTATTGTGCTTTTAAGATGTGGCGAGAGAATTATTGCAAATTTTTTATCACTCATTCGACACTTTTGGAAGAGTTTGTTCCAACTTTTTAAGAGGTCGTTTCACACATTTATATGGATGACTTGATGTTTTGAGCATTATTCTTCATTTATGAGGCATCATTGGGGGTTGTGAGACCTATCCACTCTTGCATCATGGATATTTTGTGTTGTTGCCTTATCTCTAGGGTTGGTATGAGATAAAGGCATTATTTTATGTTTTTAGGTCTTTTAGTGGATGTCGAAGTGCTAAATCTCTCATATGAGTAAGAGAAACATTCTGCGCTTGTAAATAATTGCTTCTTGTGAAGGTATATCACTACTTGTGTACTTTTTCTCATTATGGAAAAGGTTACGAAAGGATGACTAGAGTCACTTCTTGTGGAGATGATTTTAATGGATGGTCTTACATTTTCTATGGATGTTCATGGCTAGGGTTTTGTGGATAATCTCAATTTTATGAGTAAGTGGTCTCTCTAATCTTGTTGGATTTGTTTATAGATGATTTAAGTATAATTGTACTTGTCTAGTGGAGATGGTGCATTCACTTGGTTTCTTTCAATAAATCCCTTCTTTAAAATCCTAGGAAGATTTCTAGTGGAGAAACTTCCCTTGAACATTTTTGGATTTTATAAGTTTCCAGGTGGACTTCTAGAATTAGTAATGAAAGCCCTAGATATCACCCTAGATCCTCTTACTCTCTCCCAGGGGAGTCCTTAGTTGTCCCCATATGTGCCAAAAATAAGTGATCCCTAGTCTTTCTTCCAATAGTCAATCATGAGATCCAAAATTTTACCTTCTATTTTCTGTTTCAGGGTTAAATTAGGATTTCGAACAGCAAAAAAATAAAATTTACAGCCATAAAATAGATAGACATCTAGGGCTTATGGGCATTTGTATGGTTAAAAATAGGTATCATCATCATATTATGCATCGTTGATTTATTTTACAGCCTTCTTAGGGCTGGACATCCTGCACTTTAAGGCTGTTATATGGCTCCTAAATTTCAGAATTTGTAATTTGCCCTATTTTTATGGCAATTACTTGTTCAAGGGCTTATTTACTTGCTGCTGAAATAACTTGTATGTTTCTGAATTATACCATTTTTTGTTCAACTTTTGAAACAGCTATAGTTTGCTCTTCTTTTGTAGTGTTTTGGAGTACCCTCTTTGACCTGTATTGATTTGCCAAACATCTTAAATTGTATGAGAAATTATCTTAAATGTTGCATCCTGGTGGTGTACTGTGAGTAGTTAATATAGGAGCCTTTAGACTTTATTTCTTTCTTTCCTAAGGATTCTCCTTGAAGTTACTGAAGTTTCCCTTTTGCAGGATCTGTCCTTTACTAAAGAGAGGGAAATGACTGCCTAGGTGACAGTGGTAACACTTCCATCTTACACTTGACTTAGCACCTTGTTGCTCTAAGGTGATAAATTTTGGGTTAACAGATACCATTTATAATATTATGATATTGCTAGAATGATATATCCATCATCGAGTGATTCCATTTGCTCCTTATAATATGCTTTATTCTCAAATAACCGTAGAGTCATGTTTGGAAGGAATTATTAGATTGCTGCATTCATACAAAAGTTGTTCAGATATGGTCGCACCTTGATATTGTGTCAAAAACTATTCAAATTTTGATAATCAATGTTTGTTTTTGTTAGAGAGAGCTGATATAGCTGTTTCACACTGCTTTTTTCAGTGCTGCTTCCTGAGCTTCTTGGAAATAACCATTGGAACTGATACTTAAAGCTTGATTGATGCCATCCTTTGATTGGAGAGGATATGACAATCATGTGAGAAAGCAAATGGGATATTAGACAAAAGTTAAAACAAGTATACCTCCTTCCAAGTGATTTACGCTTTGAAGCCAGCTGAAACAGAAAATTAATCCCAAGGGATGTATGAGGCCATATTAAAGATACTAAATTTAAACATATAGCATGAACAATGAGGCATGCTTCTGAATATTGAATCTATGATCAGGAGGCTGCACCACTGAAGGGGGGAGAGGAAATCCAATAGTGTCAATCGGTCTAATGCACATAAAATCCTTGGTTTCATTATTGATAATGAGAGAAGGAAGGATCTCTGTATGCATCAGATCTTGATCCATTTATATGTTTCTCACTCTGCTAGAGGAGAGGTCGCCAAATTAGTTCCAGATTAAGTAAAGAAAGACAGAATCTAATACTTCAAATGCGCAAGAAACAAATCAGAGGAGGTTTCTTCAGCAGAAAACCATGGTCGAGATTAAGAAAGAATAGGAGGCAGTGGCTTGTCTGCAATTTTCAGTAATTGATCCACATTACCAAACAAGAGATTTGAGGATAGTGGGAAGCAGATCTTCTAAAGAAGTAAAAGAGACTCTTTTCTGGTTGAGATAGCAGTGGGCCCACTGCTAGTGGGTTAGATTCCTTGCAGGTAAGGGATACACTAAAGGAACTTCAGAAACATACTGTGATCCTCAAGGGTAATGGTTAGTGGACAGAGATGGTTAAGGTCTGAAGTGAAGAGGTGAGAGGATCCGATGGTATCTTTCTATTTTCAAAAGGACATTTTGTTTTTTACTTTTATGCTATAAGAGGAAGAGACTTGAGAGTACTTACCGGAATGTTGTGGTCGTAGGGTAGAGCAGGCTTGTTTTTGAAATCCTGGTTTTTAGAAATTTAGGCAGCAATTGTATTGTCTTCCCTCCACTTTTGCAGTTAAAGAGGCTGGGAAGGTGACTGATAGATACATATCAATGGATGAAGTCAATGCCCCAACCAATAATCTTGAGAAAGTATGGGAGAGACTGGTCATTGAGAGCTGGTATCACCTTCAATGGCCAATGCATCTAGTGGATGCCTCTTCTGGCTCAAGAAGGGAAAAATTCGGCCAAGAGTTCATCTTTCTCAGACCTTAGGGTTTAAAATGTATTGTGACAGGCTACAGCCAGGGATCTATATGACTGTCACTCAGGATTGTCGATACCATGGCCAGAACTAAGGCCGATTCAGGGCTTAGTGATCCTCATAAGTTTCTTCTGGACAGAGTTGCTAAGCCTGGGCCCTGAAAGCACCTCAACACTGGCAGAGGATTGGAAATAGAACAAGATTAAGATCTTTACCAAACACATGGCCTGCAAACAGCCTATAAATGGATGTGCTCAAGGTCAAACACTCTAGACTTAGGTCCAAACTGAAAATAAGGTTCTACAGGCTGTCCAGCCTTTGGAAGCTTGCTCTGGGATCTAACAAAGCTTTCTTTGCATATTCGTTAACCATTGGAGGTTTGCCCATTGACAGTAAGCTTACTCAACTAGAAGCTCAGAAACCTAGCTTCCCACAAGATGGTCTGCCTGAAACACTTAGGCCTTATTTCTAGTTTTAGCGTCTGGCCAAGTTTGCTTAGGGTTGGGCCAAATCCTTTTGTGGTCAAATACCCCCTGCTTCCATATCTGATAGTTGCTCTCCAAGGAGACAAGCTACCTTGGACCATATAATTTCAGACGTAATCGCATAAGCTTATCTTGGGCCATAGAATTTCAAACATAATTGCATCTTATTTCTGTGAAAATATTATTTTTCTTGTGGCGATCGGCAAACAGTGGTCAATTTGTGGTTCTGCAATGGTGGTCGCCATCGGCCCTAGCATTCCCGCTCGAGACGATGCTTTACACCGCTGACCACCATCACAAAACCACAAATTGACCACCATCTGCACATCTCCATTATCACTGCTGTTGAGCGCTCTATTTCAGTTCAAATGCGAACCACAACCATTGTCTTAGAGCACGAGCTTTATTCACAGGAAGAGAAGACATCTCTTTGCTGCATTTGACACAAGATGCAAAGGTAAACCTGAACACAGATACAACTTGCAAGCAGATATAAACCAAACTTGAACGAACCTAAATGAAATTGAACAGATTTTTTGAGGTTTGCTGAATTTCGAACCTCAAGGTTCACCTCTGAGGAACCCTGTGACATACGCCCTAACAACCACGTTGAAAAAAGAGGTGTAGGTAAAGGAGGAAGAAAATGAAAACTTCCCTATTGCACCATCAACAATAGAGAAGAACCCAACACAATCTCTAACGATGTTCTCATGAAAGAGTCTAGGGCTGAAACCCTAGGAGGAAGTTGAGAACAATACATCAAAATCCTGTCAACACTCTAGGCAATTGAAACAGCCTGGTCGTGACAGATTGGTCTCTCACTGTGACGACCTAGGAGGAAGTCAAGAACAATACATCAAAATCCTTCCAACACTCTAGGCCATTGAAACAGCCTGGTCATGACAGATTGGTCTCTCCAACCAAGGGAACAACAAACCTGTCGTGAAAGTTGACATGTGACCTATGCTTAGATCATGAATGAGGACTCCTCAAAAGCCTCAAGGCCACCAAAAGAACCTGGTGATGATAGAATGGTCTCTCGAACCAAGGGAGCAACAAACCTGTGTTGAAAGTTGAGATCAGTGAAACATGAATCTCCGATTACTTGCGATTAATCACGAGTCAAACTCTGCTCTTCCCTCAAACGATCCGATTCAACTCTGGGCGAGTCAAACTCGCGTTGACCAAGTTTGACTCTTGGTCAACACGAGTTTGACTTGTGACTCACTGATTAATTGCGATTTAGGCAACTGAGGTGATTTTCAGCCCTCAACTTGGCGAGCATGGGTTTTAAATTTTAGGGTTCTCGCATTTTTCGTTGTGTGGTTTAGTTAGGTTACGTTGGTCTGTAACCGACTTCTCACAGCTCAAGCCCGCAACTCATACACCGAGAGGTAATAGAGGCATGGTTTCAGTTTTAGTTTACTTTGCGTAATAGAGTTGCAGTGTAATAGAGGCGTAGTGTGCAGTGTGCTCTAGTGTAGCTTAAGCGTGTGCTTTGTCAGAGATTTCAGTAGCAAACCATTATCGTATCATTTCAACAGCAATCAAGAGATTTCAGTTACTGCTTTTTTACTGATTATTATGCAGTATTTTATAAACTTTTAGAAGCAAATGCTTCTGGTTCTATGTAGTCATTGGTTAGGATTTAGGACTTAGTACTTTGGATCATGTTTGGACTCGTAACATATACGAGATACTTATTCATTCATGATATTTTGGACATCTATTGATATTATGCATTGTTTGATCATGGCTTTATTGAATATCAATGATTTTTTTTTTTTAATTCAATATGTGTATATCTATTTTTGAATTCACCGATTTTTCCCCAATCCGATTAAAACTCTTCACTCTTTTGCCTCGCCGATTTATTGTCGATTCCGACTCTGGTAACATTGGTTGAGATGAGGCCTATGCTTAAATCAGGAACAAGAACTCCTCAAAAGCCTCAAGGAGGAGCATCTGCCATTCAAAAAATGGGAGAAGTTTTGTGGTCTCCCTAATCTGGTGTTGAAAGAGTCATTGGTCTCTGCTTGCCCCTTGGTGCCACCAAGTTGAGTTCCAACAGACAAGATAGAAAGAAAGAAGTGATCCACCTAATGGAATCCATTCACAAAGGTCCCCATAAGATATATTTTGTGTCCTAACACCTCCCTCATAAAGAGAACTAAGCATCTCTGATCTGGATAGAAGAAAAAGGTACTGACAGAGCCCTTCAATTCCCAATAGAGGCAATGATCGCTGCATCTGAACTCACAATAAATAGACATCTAAAAATGAGGTGCTTCTCCAGCTCAATATCCTTTAGGTGACAGCTAAGTCACCATGTTTGCCAGACTTGAAAGATAGAGTTCGAATTCAGGCAAAATTTTGAAGTGTTGGATCAAATTCACCGAACATTTATATAAACTTGGCTATGGGCTACCAGTTATGGTGCAGTAGCAACGGTCTACTACGAGCTATGGGCTGCTATATCTTTCAACATTCTGTTATCAGCTACAGGCTACAAATAGTGGCTACAGCCTACCACTCAACATCCCTGGAATCCATAAAGAGAACCTTGGCACCACCAGTCACTGGAATTATATCATCCACAACAGCACCAGCATGATTGGAAGTAATGTTGTCGCACTGCTAACAACTGCTAAAAATAATAGGGAGAAAGGACTTCTTGACTTGTGCCTTAGTCAAGAAAGACCTCGATCAGTCCCTTAGCATGCACAAGTTCAAGGACGAGTTCATGGAGCAGTTAACTCATGCAAAGAAATTGGAGTCTCAGTTTTGTTGTTCTCCAAGTGCGAGTTTATATTTGGAAAAGGACAAGTGAGAGTCTCAGTGTTTAATTGAGGCAAGGATGAGTTAGAAGAGTCAGTTTGACTCAATTAACAAATCAATCACAAATCCGAGTTCTAAAATTAAACTTGCCAGATTTAGCATGAGTCGAAAAGCTTAAAAGGAGGACGAAGGCACATCATTGTATCATAATTATTGAGCACAAGTTTGTGTGAGAAAGATTTCTTGCTAGGAGAGCGTGTAAGGAGAAGCCTATACACAGTTTGAGAGAGAGAATTTTCCTTGTGATGTGCGATAGGATTTAGGGAGAAATTCCTAAATAATAGGGGCTCAGATCTGCGCTAGGAAATAAGAGCCAGACAGCACAAGAAAATAGGGGCTGGGTCGAGTTCTTGCAGGGAGGTTTTGAGCTATGTATTAGCAGATAGAACAGCCTTGTTTTCTGTTGAAACAGTTTGCCTTGTAAATAATTCTGTTTGCTCATTTTTTCTCAATAAAATCTACTGGCAAGGAGAGGGTTTTACTAGTTGGGTTCCCTAGAAAAATATTGTGTTATTGTGTGTGACTGTGATTCTTTATCTTTGTTTCTTTTATTCCGCTGCTTATCTATGATAGAGAAATCCTGTGTCTTGGTGCAACGAATTTAGTTTCAGATTTGTCATCATAGCAGTTGTAGGATTTCAAGGAAAATCTACAACAACAGCAGCATAAACACCAGACACTGTCAGTATCAGTGGCAGCATCTTTAATCACTTTCTTGACAGCAACGTTGTTAAGTCACATTAGCTATGAATATTGTAGTTATTGTAATGGCTTTGTGGCTATGAAAATTGGTGTATTGGCTTCAAGCCTTGTCAACTCTTAAGTGAGTATACCTATGGGCTGGCCTGGTACCAGAAACCTCACTCTAGCCCTCAGGCTGAGAGGGGGGCTGATTTCTTTCATCGGAATATATATATATATATATATATATAGATATATATAGGATTCAAACTTTATGCCAAACTTTATATATATATATATATATATCCAAACTTTATTGAAAAAATTTATGGGGTGATTTTTTTTTAAATTTCAAGTGTGTTGAATTCAAAGATGAACACAAACCAGGTGACTTATGGTGATACAACCAGCAAGTCCTCTCCAATAACAGAATGTGATGATAAGTCTCAGTCTAGAGTTTGTGAGAAGAAACCCTGAACTAACCAAGAGGAATCGAAGGAGTATCTAAAAGGTGAGCCTAAAATAGGAACAAGGAAATAAAATCAGGTAGATGTCATGAAGATGTCTACTGAGTTAATAAATAATTTGATGTAGTCTTTCTGAGTTTTTAAGAAAGTTCCCCCGTAATATATATAGTGTTATGCCTCTGCAGATACGTCAAGGTTAAACCATGCTGCTGCAGATCCATCATCTGATCAATTTACACACCTATAGGCAATTCTGTCCACTCCAGAATTAGACCTGAGGCTTTAACAAAGATAAACTCATCTTAACCAGTTTGTCCACCCTTGGAAAAGAGTAAAAAAGACAAAAAAAGCATAGAGTTAATCACTTCTAATCACTCTAAGGAATCAGGATAGCCTGCATTGAAATCTTGCAAAGAATATACCTATTACAATTACGCAATAGAAGTATTAACGCAACCCAATAGCAAATTATATATAATCAAATCATGCATGTAAAAGACTATGTTCTATTGTTCTTAAGAAGGCTAAGCCTCCCAAAAGAAACCTTAGCAGAGATGAGCTTCTCGCCCTTAAATCCCTGAGGGAGAACCCTAACATTGTCATCCTAAAAGCTGACAAAGGTGGGGCCGTCATCATTTTGGATAAGTCTGACTATGTCAACAAAATGATTGACCATCTCTCTAATAGTGGCTGTTACGTCAAGCTTAAAAAGAATCCCATAAAGTCGGTTTCTAAGGATGTAGCAGCAGCCATTAAGTCAACTTCATCCCTTAATCCTCTTTCCAAAAAGCTCATTGAGAGCAATCCCCTCACCCCTAGAATTTATGGCCTTCCCAAGATTCATAAATCTGGGGCCCCCTTGAGACCTATTGTTAACACAATAGGTGGGCCTTCTTATCTTCTTGCTAAATTCTTAGCTCTTAAGCTCAAACCTCTTGTAGGTCGTACAGATTCCTATGTTAAGGACTTTGCGTCCTTTGTTAAGGAATGGAAGGATGTAAGGCTGGACCCAAGGGATCTGCTTGTTAGTTTTGACGTTGTCTCCCTTTATACCAAAATCCCCATTCAAGAGGCCATTGATGTCATAAGTCGAATCACTAACCAAGACACTGCCAAATTGGTTGGCCTCTGCCTCACCTCGACTTTTTTCAGTTTCCAAGGTGAATTCTATGAGCAAACCTGTGGAGTTGCGATGGGTTCCCCTCTTTCCCCCATTGTTGCTAACCTTTTTATGGAAGATTTTGAGACCAAGGCCTTAGCCTCAGCTCAATTTCGCCCTAAGAAGTGGAAGAGGTTTGTTGATGACACTTGCGTCATTTGGCCCCATGGTCGTGAGAAGTTGGATCTATTTCTGAACCACCTTAACTCCCAATCTGAATCCATCAAGTTCACGATGGAAGTAGAGGTGGATAGATGCCTTCCTTTCCTTGACATTCTCCTCTCTAGATTGGATGATGGTTCTGTTTCTCACCAAGTTTTTCGTAAAAAAACTCACACGGAACAATATCTTCATGCTAGTTCTCATCATTTTCCTGCTAAGAAATTTGGTGTTCTCAGCACCCTTGCTACCCGTGCTCTGAGAATCTCTGATGAAAACCACCTAGAGCAGGAGAAATCTCATCTCCTTGAAGTTTTTAAAAATAATGGGTACAGCAGAACTCAGAGCCTCAAGGCCTTTCAAAGGGCCTGTAAAGAATCTAGAGTTAAAGTTGCTCGTGTTGATCCTATTTCCAAGGTTCATCTCCCATTTATTCAAGGGACCACAGATAGGATTGCCCATATCCTTAGATGAAATAATGTCTCCTCTTCTTTCAAACCTCTAAAGACCATTAGAAATTCTATAGGTTCAGTTAAAGACCCGAAGGACATGAAAGGCGTTTACCTGGTTCCATGTTCCTGCAGTACTCCATATATTGGAGAGACAGGTCGATCGATTAACCAGAGGATCCATGAGCACGCTGCAAACATAAGGCACAATCGTTCCCGCTCGTCGGCTCTAGCTGAGCATGTGGAAAAATCTAAGCACCATGTCTGTATTGAGGATTCCAGGGTCATTGCTAGGGTTGACCATTTCCACCATAGGAAGCTTAGGGAAGCTATTGAGATTGAAAGGCATGCTAGGAATCTCAACAGAGATGATGGTTGGAAATTGAGTAGGAGTTGGATTCCAGCCCTCTCCTTATGATCCTCTTGACTCTTTTCCCTTTATATTTTCTCTTTCTCTGTCTTTATATATGTATCTCATATTATTTGTAACATAATTATAATAAATTCTCAAGCTCCCAAGTACTTTATTTGATGTAATTCCCTCCTCTCTATATTTTTATAGCATATATCCTTATTCATTTTTCGACCCTATTTTTAACTTAACTAAAATCTATTATTAAAATCCTTAGTACTCCAATGATATTTAACCTCTCTTTACTTTATAATATATAATATTTAGGTCTATACCTTATTTTTAATAGTATTTATAAACCCCCTACATCTGCTTTTATTGAGTTTTATAGCTTACTCTTAACCTCTTATTAATTTATTTGTATATGCTAATTTGTAACTAAATTTACGATATTTATTATTTCCTTTCCCTTTTAATTTATTTTTGAAACTTTTCTTTACCTCATTTGTTATATTAGAACTATATATCATAACCTTATATCCTAATTATTTAATAAACCTATTCTCATCCCCCTTATAACTCTATTATTAATGAACAACAACTATTTTTAATTACTTATTCTTAACCATCCTTATTAATTTTCTTAACAATATCAGTACTACTATTATCTATTTTATAACTAAATTTAGAACATTAATTAATTTATAACTAAAACATTAAATAATTTATAATTTAGAATATTATTTTAAAATAAAATTATTTAATTGTTGACTAGTTTTTCAACTGCTAGTTTTTCAACGGCTAGTTTTCAGCAGTTAACCCTGGGCTATGATGCATCCTTACTATTTATTCATGAAGATTGTATGATTTTTTCACCTTGTCCCAAGGATGAACCACATTTGTTGGTTCGAAACGTCGAACAAATCCTAATGATGTGACTAATCCGAAAGATTTTTTATCTACAATATGGATCACAAAAGTCTCAGATCTAACACTATGTAAATTCTTACATCATTATCGCTAAATAATTAATATCTACATGACTGACGTGAAAAAGCAGATGAAATAAAGAACAAATAAAAAAGAAATCTGCGAGTCATTTTGAACTTGTATTAAATAAATATATATTTCAAATGAAGATAAAATAATATTAATGGGAAAAGCTTTCACAGACATTTCCGAAGAAAAATCGGGTTATAACAATTGCCTTTAACTTAACAAATTAAAGGACATTTAAAGCTTGCAGGAGAAGGAAGTAAATGATTTCAATGTTCCTTGCCGAATTTTGAGCTCACCTGCAATCGGCGCAGAATAGGCTTTTGCCACTTGTCTCGCTGAGAAAATGAGCAAGCAAAGATTTAGTATCCCAAAAAAAATGGTCCACGTCGTTCAGATTAGCAACACACAAGCAATGGGTTTTGATCTCAATTGTCAAAGGAGAAATACATCCATCTTTCTGATATGTATTCACCATTTGCAAAATCACTATCAAAAAGATATTACTGCTAAATTCCTTTGTACCAATCCCATGCTGAGCTCTGAATTTTGAGCATTCACAATTCTAAGAATATGACCAATAATGAGAAACTTCAGCCAACACTCTGCTATGCTGTAGACATATGTTCGTTAACATCAAGTATAGAAAAACATTAAACTATAAATGTGGCAAAGCTATACCAACCTTTGCTTTCCAGTAGTTATATATAGCCATAAGTACTGCATGTCTGGTAATTTGTGACTGCAAAGCCTGAGAAACAAAAGGAAGAACTAATATTTCATATTGCAGAGAATTTAGAGTTAAAAGAAACCTGAATAAAAATGCAAATATGAAATTAATATTTTTAAGAAAAAAATACTAAGACTACAATAATTTTAATTCTTAAATATTGCAGAACTGGTCTCTGGGAAAAGAAAACTCAATACTGGAACTTACAAGCAAAAAAATCAATTCAAACTATTAGTAGGGCAGATTGTAGAATAATCAAGGACAGAATCTCACTGTCAATGTCAGGGGCACAAAATATACAATGATAAATTCCACGATGCCTAAACTACATAGAATGGTGTCAGGATTTAAAGGCCGCGATTTTCATTTTTATAAATACCAGGAGCTACAGTCTTTTCAACTTCAGTTTCCACGTCTATCAGGAAATCAAAGTTTATAGTTTTGTCCCAATTTGTGTTTAAGATAGTAATCAGTGCAGTGCATTTTGCATTTAGTGCTCCTTTTGGCTCTCTGTCCACTTCGTTACTTAACATACTTCTGCTCTGGAAATTTTCACAAATGCTCAATTTGTATATAAGAATAATCTGCTAAAGAAAAACTTGAGAAGACAATTATGAGAAATAAAAAATACACAACACTTAACCAGAGTTGCTTTAGATGACAATAACAGATGCTCAGAAATTTCTCTCCCCAAAAAAATTGGTTTGCCATAGTGCGTACACTATGTTTCTTAAATTCCTTCCACAGCCCCCTGCATGGAGTTTCTGAACTAGATAAGTGTTTATCAGAATTACTTACTAAATACCTCAGATGTGGCCAGAAACCATTTCCATACCTTTCCTGTTTCCAGAAAAGATTGAAGTCACAAGGCTATGTAAAGGCATGTCTCCTCCCTTTTTCTTGGGGTGACTGAGATAATGAAAAATGGAGGAAAAAATAATATATATATATATATATATATTAACAAAACCTACAACCAAACACCCCTCCCAAAAACAAGGCAATATCTTCAATTCTAGCTAACTGTATTTTTGGGTGATTGAGTTTTGGTTTGCTTGTGTTGAAAGATTTAATTTCAATTTTTTATCCCTTCTTGAGTACAAAAGTTATTCTTGTTTCTTAAAATCATGAAAATCCACATTTCAATAGCCATGCCCAATTTATGGGTAGGCCCCTAGGGATACAGAAGCAAAAAAAGTTAGCAGAATTCCACAAGGTTAAGTGTTTCATCCATAGAAAGGATGTCCATAATGATATCTATCAGGACCAAATCTACACAGCAACAACCCGCATATACCAGTTTTGGAAAAATAAGACATTTTGCACTGTTTCCCTTGTAAAAAAGGTTGCTTTTATTCCCACCTAACCAAATTCCTAATATGCTCTTCAAGGAAATAAATGAATTATCAAATATTCACATTATTAAACTAATAAATCTTCTGCATGGGTTATGAATTGTTGGTGCGTCATCCAGTTGCATTGATGTTATGCCCTCAAATCAAGATTAAAAACAGTATTAAAACACAAATATAATCTGGTAAAATACATAATCAAGAACTGCTTTACATATCGACATATACTCTAAGTCACATGGTTCAGGTTCGAGTTCGAGTTCGACAACTATTAAATTCAATTCAGGTTCAAATTTTCCAATGAGGTTGGACTATAGTTTATATATAATTTTATAAATAATAATATATTTCATATGTGTGTGTGTGTGTTTCATTTTAAAGTATATAAAATGTATATTCAATCAACTAAGTTTGGCTCAGGGGGTTGGGCAGAATAGTTGTTATCCTCCCCACGCAGGTTCAAGTCTCGTAAGTTGACATGTTTATGCTCTGGAATAGAGTAACTATGTTGCACTCTTAACTTTTAAGTGAGTCTATATTGAGTGTTGGCCCAGTACCAGCAACCTCTCCCTTGCCTTCAAGCTTAGTGGGAGGCAGACTTTCTTCCCCGGGCAGTAACCAATGTTGGAGAAGGTAGTAGGGCAGTTATTAATTCAAATTCTCGTTAACCTCAATAATTGCTTGTGAACTTTAGTTATTTTCTTATGTTTCTTTATTAGATATTTTCATCAAACAATTATCAAGAGCAAAAAAAATAAAGACAATGGACACAAAAAGTAGGCTCCAAGCCAGGGGAAAACCCAAAAAGAATCTCTTCTCTTCTTATAGAATCTACTTCAAATGAAAAAACAAAGACCCAAGCCTCTAGACCAAGACCTCCTCCAAGCACCAAGTCAGCCCTCCAAAGAAGCCCTTCCAAGAAATCAAAAGTCAACTCTTAGTCAACAAGAATCAACCTTCTTCAAGTCTGCTCCAAACTCAGATTTCGGCCTGCAATTCCCAAACTTTGGACCTGCATTGACTTCAGAATTTTGGCTTGCAACTTTTGGCCTCCTGCAGCAGATTGGAAACCCTAATCCTCTTGCATGTGTGAGCAGCAAATGCAAAATTTCGTCTTCTCTCCTTCGCTAGAATTTTCTCCTTGACTTCTTTGACTTCCTTCTTGTATTTCGTACTTCTTGATCATATCAATCTTGCTTGTCATAATAGGCTAATGAGGTCAAAGTTCACTCCATTTATACCCTTCTCAAGTGTTCGAATGGCCTCCTCTAGGCGAACTTTGACCGACAGGGCCGACTTGGTCTTGGAGGACAATTTTGAGATAAAAATAATGTTTCTTTCTTGGTACAAATTGCCAAATAGGGTCTTATATAAATGATATTGACTCTCTTGACTAATGACGATAATTCTTATGACATGAAAAACCCTGTAAGCATGAAGAACATGCTTAACCTAGATGACCAATCAAAAGAAGCATGAAACCCAAGCTTGAAAATAATAATTTTTCTTTCTTCTTTTGCTTGTTACATAAGATATACATAATGACATGAGTGTATAATGACAATTATGAAGACCGAAACTAGTTACATTTTCCAACACTCCCTTTTAACTAAGGAGGCATTCATAATTGTACACCCGATACAAGGATATTCTCAAACTGAAGAGTTCTCATAAGAAGAGTTGGATTGGTAAGCCATCTTTAAGCATCACCATCATGACCAACATTGTGAACATAGTAAGGCCTTAACTTGACAAGCTCTTCTTATATCAGAGCATAATGTTAGGAGGCTTTACATGAGATAACACACTACCTCTTCAAGATACATACGCCATCTGGATGTTCACCAAGTATGTCCTTTTAGGACTATTCTTATCTTGGATTCCCAATCCTCAAAGAATATTGATCCTCTTTGACCACTCTTATCTTGGAATCTTGTCCAATCCTCAGAGTGTCAGTCCATTTCCTATCTTGAATTTTCTATCTTCAAGGAAATCTCAGATGCTTACCCAATCCTTCATTCTCCCTACCATGGCTTTACTAGACGTACGATTGTTAGTCCTGGCCTAGTGCATGACACATGATAAAAGAGAATGCAATGTCCATCATCACTCCCTATTAACCAAGGGGGATATCCTCATTCCCACTTGATTGGGGAATAGATCCTATTGAAGGAGAAGTCATAACCACAAGCTCTTTAGCTCGTCTTCATAAGTGTATCTTCCACCAATTCTTCATGGAGATAGTAGTTGCATGGCTCCTTTCTTTCCTTTATATCTCATCATATTGAGCTTCTATCTTCCTAGATGTTGTGGAGCCATCTTCTTCCTTCAATCTTGTGACAGGATTCAAGCAATCAACTTTACATATCACTTTCCTTTAGTCATCATCAATGAAGGCATTATATTGAGCCTTATCAAACAAGAGCTAACAATAGCTCCCTCTAAACATGAAAGTGATCTTTTGTTGTTATTGAAATACAATTATCCACTTACCTTCTTATATTGCTACCTTTCAATTCCAAGATGATGATGTAAACATCTTGACTACATAATCCTATAAGGATTACCAAAACCATTCACTCAATCCTTATGTTCTTTGAATCGATTTCAACACCAACAGTTGTACTTGCTTCAACTGTCATTATGCATTCCTGCAATATCCTTCCAGGTAGCAAAACAATATGTCAACAAGATAACAAATATCAAAATGTCAATATCATAGTTACCTCATTATGATGGCCTCTTTCATCAAAGTATTTAAATCCTTTGAGATCAACATTCTTCTGCATGGTCCATCTCCGTATTGTACAAGAATCCTTCTCCATGCTTTCACTTTCAATCAAGGTGCCCATGGAAAACACTAACCAACAAGCTGCAATTGCTTCTTCTTTGGAGTTTTTATTATTAACTCCCTTTCATTCTTCTGAAGATTGATTAATATCATTATGTTTATCCCATGCTATCTTGTGAGAGAGACTTGATCTCTAGTATGTCAAAAAAAAAAAAAATCAAGCATTATGTAACCATATGGAAGACTTACCAAGCATATTTTTTATAATCGACTCCTTTTTTTTGCAAAAGTCTCGTAGATATGAACCCTACCCTAGAGAAGAGATACTTAAAATATGCATACCTTTGCTTCCATACAACCATCTAGCCATCGTCTCTTGCAAGAGCTTGCTTCTTATACTTGTCAAAGATAGGTTTCTTTTCCCAAGAAGAGAAAGACTTTCATTTATCTTTCATACTACAACTTGACCATATGCATTCATTCATCCTTCAAGAGTATTGTTTCCATACTAAATGGAATATATACTAGTCATGTCATAATGCTCCTTCCAAGAACCTTCCAAAATGATGGTTCTTATAGGATCTTGATGATCCCTCTTTGCAAAATGACTACCTCTAACATTATGTTAGAAAATGATTAGATGAACTATAATATGCAATGTGATCCCTTTCTTCTCATTCTTGTAAGCTAGATGATTCCTACCAAAGCAACTTAATCAAGTAGACTTTAATTCTTCTACTATCATGTGCTTCCTTCTATGATGACATGTCTTCTATAAAAACCAAGACTCTTCTAGAGAATGCAACAATGCATGCTACTCTACTTTCTTTCTACTTAATAAAAGAAAGACAAATTTCATAAAGAACCGGCTAGAGATGAGCCTCCTTCAATAGTAAAGACCCTTGGGTTCTTCACATTTCGGCTTCTTCTCAAGTTCTTCCTTTCCTTCAGCTATGTGAGCTTCGCTTCTGTCCTTACTTTTGTTATTTTCTTTTTGGTTTGGACAATTCCTATTAAAATGTCCTTATGCTCATTGCATCCAAAGCATTGAATCTTGGACATATCTTGTTTACCTTTGAACTTTCCAAACTTACCTTTCTTCTTCTTCTTAGATTTTACAACAAAAGCTTGAGACTTCTCATATGATTCGTTATCATCCTTAGTTTGTATCCTTGTTTCTTCCAAGATACATTGAGCCCACAATTCATCAAAAGGAGTAATATCCTTTCTTGAGTAGACATTAATCACAAAACTTGCTTCAATTAGGTGACAAGGCATTTAGTACATAAGTAGTCATCTCTTGATTGGAAATGAATTTCCCAAGCCCTTGCTATTGGTCTTAAAATTGTAAGATCTTCACAAGATTTGTGTGCATATCTCCTTTCTTTAACATAGTTCTCAAAGATATGAATTTAGGGTTGCCAAGATAACCTACTTGTTGTCCCTCAATAGCCTTAAAGTGACCCAACCAAACTATTCAACCTAAACTATCCATGAGAAAAACAACATCAACAAGAAGAGATAATCATACCTTGATTCCTGCTCCTCTTGTCCTCAGGTTTTAGGCAACTTTTGATCACTAGTTAGGGCATATGTCAGCCCTAAAGTCTATTCCACAACTTTGTGCTTTCCTTCAATTTTAGACCCTCATACCTATGTTGTATTTTTTGTGCATGCGGCCTAGTGTGTAGACACTTTCTAGGCCTCTCGACCCTCCAATCAACCATTGCAATTACACAAAATTTCTATGACCTGAACAAAAGACAAAACACCTTAAACTTGTGCATAGAGTTAGCCTAGATCTCTCCTTTCGGTCCTCGGTCAGCTGGCCATTATCCTCGGCCCTCCTAACAGTCGTGAGAAGATACAAAACAAAGCTTCTTCTCCTCCTTGCTAGGGTCCTTTACTTCTGCGGCTATTTCTGAGATCCTTCCTTCATGTCTTTGTCCTTTGGATGTCTTCAACAATATTTCTTCAAAGAGTGGATGATGGTCCCAAAATTCTTTGATGCTTCTTTTCCTTCAAAGATGTCTTCAAACGAGCCTTCCAAGAAAGAGAGATAAAAATTCTTTCTCAGGATAGAGTAACCTTCCTTCAAGATGTTCCTCCAAAAGAAAAGGGCCTTTGAGACAAATAGATCTTTCTTTAGATGAGAGATTTATATAGTAGCCTTTCTTTCTTCAATGAGAGCTTGATCCTTCTTAAGATGATGAGGTCTTCTACCTTATGCCCTTCCTTGTGTTCTTAGCAAATGATCCCTTTTTCGACAAATAACTCCCTTATTTCAACAAGATCTTCCAAATGCCTTCTCTTTGTTAACCTTAGCTCTGATACCATGTTGGAGAATGTAGTAGGGCAGTTATTAATTCAAATTCTCCTTAACCTCAATAATTGTTTGTGAACTTTAGTCATCTGCTTATGTTTCTTTATTAAATCTTTTCACCAAACAATTATCAAGAGCAAAAACAATAGAGACAATGGACACAAGAAGTAGGCTCCAAGCCAGGGCAAAACCCCTCCAAGGGGAAAATCTAGGAAAAATCTCTTCTCTTCTTATAGAATTTGTTTCAAATGAGAAAACCAAGACTCAAACCTCTAAACCAAGACCTCCTCCAAGCACCAAGTCAGTCCTCCAAAGAAGCCCTTCCAAGAAGTCAAAAGTCAACTCTTAGTCAGCAAGAATCAACCTTCTTCAAGTCTGCTCCAAACTCAGATTTTCGGCTTGCAATTCCAAAACTTCGGACCTGCAATGACTTCCAAATTTTGGCTTGCAACTGTCGGCCTCCTGCAACAGATCGAAAACCCTAATCCTCTCACAAGTGAGCAGAAAATGTCAAACTTTTGCCTTCTCTCTTTCGCAAGGGTTTGATCCTTGACTTCTTCGACTTCCTTCTTGTATCTCGTACTTCTTCTTGATCAGATCGAACTTGCTTGTCATAATAGCCTAATGAGTTTGAAGTTCACTATATTTATACCCTTCTCAAGGGGTCGAATAGCCTCCTCTAGGCCGACTTTGACTGGCAGGGCCGACTTGGTCTTGGAGGACAATTTTGACATAAAAATAATGTTTCTTTCTTGATACAAATTGCCTAATAGGGTCTTATATAAATGATATTGACTCTCTTAACTCATGACAATAATTCTTATGACATGACAAACCCTAGAAGCATGAAGAACATGCTTAACTTAGATGACCAATCAAAAGAAGCATGAAACCCATGCTTGAAAATAATAATTTTTCTTTCTTCTTTTGCTTGTTACATAAGATATACATAATGGCATGAGTATAATGATAATTATGAAGACCGAAACTAATTGCATTTTCCAAAACCCAACACCCAAAATTTCTTGGAGAAAGAAATATAAAATGTACTATTTCGTTTTTAAGTTTATTGTTAATAATAGCAGTGATCCATAGGCAGCAAGCAATGATCGTGCGATGAGAGGGGAACCAAACCGAGCATATGATTTATAGTATATAGATTGTACACAAGGCAACAGACCTAGTGGACGGATGCAACGACGGAGAGTTGTGTGGATTTTGGAGCCTCGAGCATTTGCACTATACATGTAACATATTGCAGTGGAGAGGGATGCCAAATAGCCAAGATAACAGAGAAATGCATGCCACCAAAGATGAAGGGGGAAAATGAGATGTGCACTGCCAAGCTAAAAAATTGAGAAGCACGTTGTGTGCAATGTTATCAAAACCAAACTGATCATCGAACCGATAGACCCCCAAGACGAGGAACCGGTCAAAACTGGACAAAAACAGGTAAAAAAAAACAATCAACCAAAAACACATGAATTCAAATTTTAAATAAAACCGCATATATTCATGTGCATTCATATGAATCCAAACCAACTATACACAAATAAGCAAAAGTTCTCATTTATAGAGCATGTAAGGGTGCACATAACCAAAATAACACCGAGTGCAATCCATATTTGAAACGAAAATACATTAAAAAAACAAGACCTAGATGACCTCTAACATCCAAAAAATATCAGGCTACAACAAATACCTACATATCATCAAAATCTTTACCTATATTGAGATCTTGGTCATCAATATCACCCTCTAAGCATTAAAATAAGATTAAAAAATGCATAGCATGTCAATTCAAGATTTTGTTCGAGTGATGGGTACATTTTTAGTAGGATCATGATAAAGGAGTTCAACAAACAATGCCACTAACATCAAGGTACATAGAGTAATTGGTGCTCTTGATTAAATGCTACTTTGATCCCCTCATACATGACAAAATCCAATGGAAACATTGTCATCCCCCCAATCTTGAAATCTTGAAAAACAGTTAATTCTGTTGGATTTTGAGTGAGATATAAAATTGTACTTTCTCCATATGAGAGTTTCAACGAGGTCAGAACCACATTCAAACATCTTGAGTCATGGTTTTATTGAATCAATACCGAATCGGTAGATTCGGTGAAAATGGCCGGCCAAAAATGGTTCAAATCACTGATCTTTGCCTCAAAACAGTTGGACCGACCGATCTAGACCAATTCGATATAGTCCTAATAACACCGACTGTGTTGCCTAAAAATTTTTATTTTTTAATAAAACTAGACAAACCCTAAATTAGAATTGAGGTCAAACCTAAAAAGAAATTCAATTAAATTCCCCTTGAGGTTCGAATTTGACTTTAGGTTCGAGTTCATTTAAGTTTGTTATTAGGTTTGTCTTTGAGGTTCGGCGAACCTAATCGAACCTCAAATTTTTTGGGGGTTTGCCGAACCTAAACTGAATTTTGAACCTGAAGGTTCATGTTCGGTGAACCCTGTGACTTATTACCATATACTATATGCATATGCTACTATGTTGTGATTTCAAAATATCACCGTCACAATAAATTGTATTTCAAACTTATTTACAATCATCATGTGATTGCAATCCATGTATTCATTTTAACAATCCACACATTCAACCTCTATGTCTGGCATGATCTAATACAACATGAATTCTAGCTTTGAATATAAAAATCACCAAGTTTATCGTTTAATCAGTTGTATGTTGATTTTTAATGTACCTTGGACAAGTGGTTTCCCATGGGTTAGTCTCTACCTAGGGAAAAGTGTCCAAAATAATTCTTTTCCTAAGTGTGACTTTATAAAGTGAAAGCGATTTATAAGTGGTAAAGTCAATGTTAAATTATAAAGTGAAAAGTGACTTTAGACATAAAGTACAATGTGAGTACTTTATTTAATGGGTGAGTTAAAAAATAGAAAGTGAGAATTAAATGCACATTTATTCTCATCCCTTGATCTAAATGAATCTGAGCCATTAGATCTTAGGGTTACCCAAAAGTCATTTAGGGAAACAAAAGGGGGAAAAGAAAAGAGAGACTGCATTCATTCTTCATAAGCAGATTGGAGGAAGGAGGCTGAGAGCTAGAGAAAAGTTCTGAAGGAGAAATTTGTTGGAGCAAGCTGAAGGAGTGATTTCTGGGCAAAGTTGGGCATGAAAATCAAGGCATAGAAGACAACAAAAGGTACAATATAAACAATATTGAATGTTGTGAGCTGCACGTTGTTCGAGATAAGTTTTTGAAAAAACAATTTTTGGAAAGAAAAAAAATCCGTACATCGGTACAAAAATCCATACAGTCAATACAGAGTCCGTACAGTCATATCCGAACAGTACATATTTTCATCTTCAAGTGGTCATGGAAATCAAGGCAAAGTGGGGGTTTTCAAGGAGTTTTGGGCTGAAGAAATAAGTTGTATTTTGTTGTTTTGTTTTGTTTGCAAATGTATTTTTCCTGAACTTGAAAGATAAATAAATTTGAAGAGCTCTCTAACAGGTTTTCCCCGAAGAAGATTGAAGGGGTTTTGCCTGGGTCTAAGTTGACCAAAAATCTGTGTATTTTTATGTGTGTTGTTGGTCTGGTTATGTCCATATTTATTTTCAACATGTGTTGACAGTCCCATGTGTTTTAATCTGAAAATTTCATTTCCAGAATTCTATATGTTGAATGTATGTTTATGGGAAAGGGCATTTAACTAAATGGGAGTGATAAGGTGAAATTAAAACCGGGTTGGGATTGCAGGAAAAAAAAATTAGTCATCAAATTTCAACATTGTAGGATAAAAATTTGCAATGTGAGTCAATTCAATAGTAACGACATTCTAGAAGGGATATATTTTGGGGATAAATATATAATTGATACTATTTTTTCTTTAATCCTTTATCAGTCTTTACAATAAAGATTTCAACAAGAGCCGAAGACCGAGATGCACCTCATTTTTTGGTGTCCCATATACTATGAGATTAGAGGACGATATCATTGCCTATACAGGGAGTTGAAAGGAGCCCTCTCTACCTTCTTTTGGTATCCTGACAAGAGATGCCTCGCCCTCTTCATCAAGGAGATATTTAGACACAAACCTCAAATCCTACATACCTCGCCTCATCGGGGACGATTCAGACGATCACATCATACTTTCAAGTTGATCCAACTCATCGAAGCAACAAGTGAAGAGTTGAGTTCCAGGGTATTTCAAATAGTAGAGCAGTGAGACCGCTTCCCCCTTTGGGAAGCCATCCGATATCCTCAAGACTGTTGTGAAGGTATTGAACAGCACATCAATTAACTCGCACCCAGAGCATCAGAGGGTTGTACCAAACAATTCCCGAATAAGCCCCCCCACACTCTCGATGGGTTCCTCCCGGACCCAGCCGAGTAGCCATAGACTTATCTAGAGCTTATTTCCTTTGGCCTCGAATGTTAGGAGTATCCATCACTCTCACACCCCCCCTAGGATCATGTAGAGAAATTCCTCGTTTGATCTTGCGGACATCGATAGCGAGCCAACACCATTAACGCCCCCCTTCGTCGTCAGATATCAAACTTGGGCATTCTTGAGATCATTGCCCTCTAGCCTTGGACTTATTCACTTAGCCTTCTACATGATCCGATTATACACATGTATGAGGTTGTCCTATTATTGTATCCTTCTTTACTTCATTTTATCCTAGGTTTAGCTTTGGCATTTGCACTCCCACATTGTCCCCGCACTAGTTGTATCCTTCAGTCCCATTGGCCTATTTATGGTCATACATTGGACATTAATAAAATTATCTTATCTTAAAATAGAATCCATTACAAATCACGCATATATCTATCTCTCTCACAGAATTAGTTCAAAAAAGGAATGTTGATAGAGACAGAATAGCCTTTAGGTCCTTTTTAACATTAACTATGTTAGTTTTCTTAAAACTCAGCAACCTAATCTGTGAATTATACTAAGCAAAGAGCTGAAAACTAAACTTTAACTTTAACCCACAAATATACTGAGTTTACTAACTAGCATGCAATGGAAATAAGGAACAAATGAAGACAAACACACCATAAAACCATACACAACAAATTTATCTAGGAAACCACAACTGGGGAAAATCTGCAAACTTGGTGTTCTTCTATTATGCTCAGCAAATTTTCAGAAAACTGATTACACTTCCCTTTACTCAGCTAATCCTCTATGCAAGTGATCTGTGCACTTCTCACCAACTCGGCCACCCTTCCGCACATTGTACAAACTCGTACAGGCATGTACGGCCCCCTTATGCGCACTGAATGCGGCCCCTAGCTCAAGTCTGTGCTAGCTGGAAAAGATCTGAATCTGAATCGGCCTCTCTTTCTCCCTCTATCTGCATTGATCTAAAGCCCTAGGTGATGAACAGAACACCCTTCTCTTTTGTTGAGAAGCAAACCATGCTCTCTAGTGCATAATGACCAAGTCTGCGCCCTTTTTCCCTTTTAGAAGTTGAATCTCCCTGGACAGCGAAGATCACTCCAATTCTTGACTATATGAAAATTTAAATTTTCCTAAGTCAAGGAATAATAATAAAAAGTATGATTACGCCTTGGCCCACCCGTGGGTCCCTCTGCCAAACTTAGTGCACCTTTAACTTTGGCTAAACCCTTCCTCCTCTAACTCCATTTAACAAAATATTGTTTATTGCAAAGGTTATCTACCTTTATATTGGTTCAGATACTCATTTGAGGAAAGTTACTTTTGTTGGTCGCAGAGCTTTGGTTTATTAATGAGGTTGATGGAGTATGAATCTGTTCACCAGGGTTCAATTCTCATTATAGTCCACCACCCCAACCAAATGACATGCCAAAAGGGATAATGCCAAGTGCAAGTCCTAGGTAAATTTAGTGAAATAGATACCCCTCAGATATGGCACATGAACCAAAAAAAACAATATTTTGCAACGAAGAACCCAATCTCAGGGCATGTTTCTTGAAGCAACTTCCAAAAAAAGTTATTTTATCAAAAAGTCTATTCTAGGCTAGTCAGCAATACAAGACCTATATTTATCTTCAACCACTAATTGTGTAACAAACCTACATTATAAACATGTATTCATGGGTAATGCAAAGTACAGTTTTGAAGAACGTCTCTCTGTCTTTATCATATTTCCACTGTGTACTTATTTGAGCTCGCGTCAGAAACTCATTTTGGCCCTTATTCTACTCTTTCATTATCTACCTCTGCATGTTGATCTACATCCAACTACTATAGGTTATTGATGCAAGCGCATCGGAGCACCCTTAATCAAAATTTATATTCAAAGTTGTGAAAGGGGAAATGTGGACAATCATTGTAAATCGAGGCAAATTCTGTTTAAACAAAGCTAAATTGATGGAATTGATAAGTCTCTAGAAGGCTTGATTAAATGTAATTATCTGCCATGCATGCGAGTAGAGAGATTTAGGGGTTTGATTGAGCACTTGTGGGAGAAACTCATGGATCGTAAACGATTCCTCCCTTTGTAGTTTCCTCTATAAGAGAGTCTGTGTTGTGTGAAAGAAAGAGAGATAGGGTATGCAATGTAGCCGCAGGGAAATTTGTGATTCGGGTCGGGAGGCCTTAGCCTATAATCAAGTTCTGTCTATAGTTGAATTATGCGTGTTATTATACATCTAGGCGAAATTTGGGTTTTGTGTGTCTGTGTATTGTTTACATATATATTCTTTATTGTAAATTGATAAATTGCGTGTGCGAGTGTAAGCGACGAAGTTCCTATGAACTTCGCCTTAAACAAGTATGGCAGAGATAAATTTGTGTTGAAATGCGAATTCCACCGATAAGCGAACGAGAGATCCGTTAGATTTGAGAATAGATCAACGAAGGAGAGTTTCAATCGAAACTGGAGTCGATTGAATAACACAGCAGAAACCATCGGATCAGCCAGATCGACGGATAATAATGACAGAAGAGGAATGGTGGAGATTAACACCATGTGTTAGCAGAAGGATGGAGTGGTCTTGGAAAGATGGTAAGCAGTATCTCGCGCACCCTAAAAGTTGTAACAGGTATTTCTAAATTCTACGCGATTAACCTTAGCAGGCGACACTTAGCATGAGAAAACTACTTTTCTTGTGTGCTCGCGATCTA
Source organism: Pinus tabuliformis (assembly GCA_031772625.1). Taxonomy (NCBI): domain Eukaryota; kingdom Viridiplantae; phylum Streptophyta; class Pinopsida; order Pinales; family Pinaceae; genus Pinus; species Pinus tabuliformis. The sequence continues at coordinate 1,153,030,931 of CM062813.1, read as the reverse complement.
CTATCGGTCATGCAAGATTTCACGCAAGATTGCGCGATAGCTGTTGGATCGAGCAAGATTGATCGACAGCGTGGATTGAAGCCCCTGACAAAAGGAAAAGTCAAAGGAGGACCGACGGTGATTGATCAGGTTTTGTTGTGAAGTTCGCTGGGAGAAATGCTTCCGATGTATACGTGGGCCCATAACCCACAGGTCCACGAGCAAGAAAAGTAAAGATGCAGTTTTGCTTCATCAAAGTGGTATCAGAGCGAAAGAAGATTCTGCGTGCAAAAGAAGGAGGTACAGTTATGTTGTAGATTGGAAAGTTTGTGGTCTTTATATTGTCGTACAAGTAGCAGCAAAAGAAGGTGAGAAGATTGCAGCAACCTAGAGCCAGGAGTGCTCAAATGGTTCCAAAGAAGAGAGAACCAGAGAGATGCCAAAAGACTAAGCTCATAGGAGAGAAGCTTGGTGAGGTATCGTGTAGCAGGGAGGACTTGTTACTATAGAGGTTTTGTTGCAGCTCACAGAAAGATCATAAAGGCAATTCCATAGAGGATGTGGGTAGAATTGCTAAGGGATGAAGAAGGCATATGACCAGGAGGTCATAAAATTTTTGTACCTCGGGAGTCTGATGCAGGAGCATCGGAGCACCCTTAATCAAAATTTAAATTCAAAGCTGTGAAAGGGGAAACGTGGACAATCATTGTAAATTGGGGCAAATTCTATTTAAACAGAGCTAAATTGATGGAATTGATAAGTCTCTAGAAGGCTTGATTAAATGTAATTATCTGCCATGCATGTGAATAGAGAGATTTAGGGGTTTGATTGAGCAATTGTGGGAGAAACCCATGGATCGTAAACAATTCCTCCCTTTGTAGTTTCCTATATAAGAGAGTCTATGTTGTGTGAAAGAGAGAGAGATAGGGTATGCAATGTAGCCGCAGGGCAATTTGTGATTCGGGCCGGGACGGCTTAGCTTGTAATCGAGTTCTGTTTATAGTTGAATTACGCGTGTTATTATACATCTAGGCAAAATCTAAGTTTTGTGTGTTCGTGTATTGTTTACATATATATTCTTTTCTGTAAATTGATAAATTGTGTGCGAGTGTAACGGACGAAGTTCCTATGAACTTCGTTTCAACAAGTATGGCAGAGATAAATTTGTGTTGAAATGCAAATTCCACCGATAAGCGAACGGGAGATCCGTTGGATTTGAGAATAGATCAACGGAGGAGAGTTTCAATCCAAACTGGAGTCGATTGAATAGCACAGCGGAAACCATCGGATTGGCCAGATCGATGGATAATAATGATGGAAGAGGAATGGCGGAGATTAACACCACGTGTTAGCAGAAGGATGGAGTGGTCTTGGAAAGATGGTAAGCGGTATCTCACGCGCCCTAAAAGTTGTAACCAGTATTTCTAAATTCTACGTGATTAACCTTAGCGGGCGACATGTAGCACGAAAAAACTACTATTCTCGCGCGCTCTCGATCTAATATTGGTCATGCAAGATTTCACGCGAGATTGCGTGATAGCCGTTGGATCGAGCAGGATTGATCGACAGCATGGATTGAAGCGCCTGACAAAAGGAAAAGTCAAAGAAGGACCGACGGTGATTGGTCAGGTTTTGTTGTGAAGTCCGCTGAGACTCGAGAGAAATGCTTCTAAGTTCTGATGTATACGTGGGCCCATAACCCACAGGTCCACGCGCGAGAAAAGTAAAGACGCAGTTTTGCTTCATCAGTTATCAACCTGGTTTTATCAGAGGCTACTTGTACACCCATCACCCTGATTTTTTTCAACATCTGTAGATTTTTTGTAGAATTGGGGGGGGGTATTCCTGCATGCCAAAGAGGTCTCCAAGTTGGCCTATGAAAATTAAAATTAAGAGGCATTTTTTGGAGGGCAAGTCGGCCCAGCCAAGTGAAGGGACATGTCCCTTTGCTTATTTTAGCCCATTTGACGAGTATAAATAAATGATGTGACATTTCATTTTTACCACCAAGCAAGTTTCTTCTTCATTTCTGAGGTCTCTTGGACAGCCACACGTGTGGAGAAAAGGAGGGAAAACAGACTATTTTTGGACGAGTTGTTTCTCTCACTATTTGACCAAGTTTGATCAGGGTTGACCAAACTGTAGGAGGGCAAAATTTGACTGCAGTCAACTGCATGTTAACTGTGTCATCTGCATGTTGACTGCAGTCACCAGGGTTGACTGAGCTGCAGGAGGGCCAAATTTGACCACAGTCAACTGCATGATGACTGCAGTTGGCCACAGGCTGAAGTTTGACCAGGTTGACCACAGGAGCTGCAGGCCAAAGTTTGACCAAATTGACCACAGTCAACTGCAGGTTGACCACAGGAGCCACAAACCAAAGTTTGACCAGTTTTACCGCAATCAAATGCAGAAGCCACATGCCAAAGTTTCACTAGTTTGACTACCATCAATAGCGGTTGACCACAGTAGCCACAAGCCAAAGTTTGACCAGTATGACCACAGTCAACCACAAATTTACCACAGTGCCAAATTTGACCTGAGTTGACTGGTTTGACCAATGATATCTTGTTGATGATTTTCACCAGGTTTGATTGGTATTTTTTTGACTTGGACATTAGCACAAATTTCTAGCCAATTTGGATTTCTAAACCTTGTTGAAGAATAATTTCTCCTAGAAGAAAAGTTGTTGGGTTTTCTCCCAAGGTTGGGTTTCCCAAGGTAAAATTATTGTCTCTATTGTGCATAGCTATCTTTATATGATCTTTATTGTTTCTGCTGCATTTACTGTTGAGATTTTCTGTGTATAATTGCTCAATGATATGAGTGGCTTGAGATCAATGTCACATGGTTCGGGTTCGAATTCAGGTTCGACAATGATTGGGTTCGGTTTGAGTTCGAATTTTTTGATGAGGTTCGCTATTAGGTTCGTCTATATATATAAACATATATTAGTTTAAAATGAATTATAGGATAAACTAGTAACAAATCAACATCAATAAACATAAAATATGCTATCACAAACTTGGAAACTGCAAGGATAAAATACAAGCTTGAGTTGTGACATGAAGTTATGAGTTTTGATCTATGGACTTGGTCATTGGCTATGAGGTTCAATGAGGTTCGTGGAACCTCAAAACATTTTTGAGGTTTGCCAAAATTCGAACCTCAAGGTTAAAGTTCGACGAACCTTGTGACATAGCTTGAGATAAATTGTTTGACAATCATTAGGTAATAATTATTAGATCAGAAAATTTGTTTCTACTGTGCATCCTGTAGAAAATTAAATAACATCCAACTCTATGATGTACTTCACTTCAAATATAGAGATCTCAATCTGAAATTTGAATATTTTCACAGTTTATTTTTGCGCCTATTTTTTGCCCTCCCCAGAACAAGTTTTCACCCTGAATTTCCCTAGCAATCCCTCTGCATTCGGATCTCCAACAAAAATTTCAATTTTCATTGCATCCACTAACATTATTTGGGCCTCACACAAGGAAAAGCACACAAATTTTGCTGCCATCAAGAAACTAGCCAAAGAAATGTGTGACGAATGTCAACCAGCACATAATTTCTCGGTAGAACTGGTGCATGATATGATGATCCAGCTACAACAAGTACAAGAATACCACGCCATGCAATGCATGATATGACGAACCAAAGTCAACAAGCACCTATGAAACAGGATTCGTCCAAAACAGGCCACATGTACGAATCCAACACAATTTGAAGGAAATTCAAATCCTAAAATGGGACACCACGTGTCCTAACAGGACACCATCAAATCTCGGTCGCGTCCCGTTAGGACAATTCGTGTCCTGATTTTGGGATTCGAATCCCAAAAAAGTGATGGTTTATGAGGTTTATGAGTGAGGGTTTATGAGGTTTATGAGTGAGGGTTTATGAGGTTTATGAGGGTTTATGAGGTTTGGGAGGGTTTATGAAGTTTGAGGGTTTATGAGGTTTGTGAGGGTTTATGCAGATATTTGAATTTTGTATGTATTATGCATGCTATAATGTTACTAACTTACTTTGTAGACAGTAAAACTAACATCTAGATGAAGATCTATGTTTGAAATCAATGAATTTGTATCATTAATGAGAATTTGTGTAAGAAATATCTAATTTTGATATATATGTATATTTTTTAAATACATATGAAGATCTATGTTTGAAATCAATGAATTTGTATCATTAATGAGAATTTGTGTAAGAAATATCTAATTTGTAATACATATGTATATTATATATATATAACGAATCCTACGTGTCCTGTTCCGACGGGTCAACGTGTCCAAATCCGACACTCGAATCCCCGTATCCTACGAGTCCTGAATCCCCGTGTCAGGTGACTTAGACAAGCACAAGAGCTCGAATCCATGAAATGATGGCTATGCAAACCAGCATCAACAAGCACAGGAGGTTAAAGCCATGGTAACATATGATATGATGGCTATGTGCCGACAACTAATTGGAACAGCAGCAATTCCTCATCCAACTTCAACAGCAGCCCATTTCACTGACAAAAATCTCCAAGCTTTCATCATCATCAATATCTTAGGGTGCTCAAGAAATTGGAAGTTGGAACACACCAAAATACTCCAGCCCAAGTCATGGTATTTCTTCAATGTTGGCAACTAATTATCACAGCTCGTTTGAAGCTCTCTCCACAACACCTTCACAAGTTCTTTCACCTACAGATATTTTTCTTCAGTTCTTTCATCCATTTGGGTTGTGTCACACTCCTCTACTCCATCAACAACTTTCTAGGCCACCAATGGTGAGCTGGGTCTGTGAGAGTGGGGCACTATTACAGCTGATGTTGCAAAAATCATCGATTTTTCTGAGTTTTTTTTATTTTTTGGGAAGCCAAGTTATGGGTTTTTCAACTCCAGGTTTATGCTTGCCAAGTTTTGGACCTTGGTGATTTTTTGCTGATTTATCCCCAATTTTGTTTATTTCCTGAGTTGATAACCCCCAAAGATATTTTGCCGACACTGAATTTAGTGACATTAATTACAGATCACTCCATTGATTCCTTAAAAAATGTCCTACCTCTTGGTGGTGGATGCTTAATTATTAATATTCTTGATCTATCTTGCCAAGAGGGCACTCACAATGTGCCAAAACACTTGACTCACATTTTTTTCTCCCCTTGGCTTCAGGAGTGTTGCTGAGAGGACCCTTACATGCCCTTTACGATATTCCACAACATCATCTATCCCACCTTGGCTGAGTCAATGATTCACTAAACTATATCTTTGGACATTAACTATTGTCTATTGTAGAGATTACTATTTTTTTTACTCATGCGAGGAAAGTTTTTTTTCCCAACTAGTATTTTCTAGGCCAGTTCTATAAGAAATTTAAGATCTATATTTTTCTTCAGTCTCCAAATTTGTAACAAACATTATATATATATATATATAGATACACATGGGTAATACAAAGACAAACACAGTTTTGAAGCACACAGTAACATAGTTTGACACCAATGAATACTTGTATTCTCAACTTAGTCATGTGGAGGACGATTGGTTGTCCTGGTGTTACACGTAACTTGAGCTAATAAGACATACAAGTTTGCGAAAGTATAGCACAAAAGATACTTGAAATTAAAAATGTATATTTAACCTTCTAAGATTCAACAACACTTGAAACGACTACTATAAAAATTACATGTGAGTAATGTCTTGATACTCTGTTGATATGAACAACTTTAAGATATCACAGTTGACAGTTAAGATATGTGCAAGTAACCACTTTTATGCATTAGTTTCCAACAATGTTATAAAAAATGAAGTGTTTAGTTTCTAAATTTTGACAAGAATCATAAAATATGCCATAAATTACAATTCCGTTAGAGTTATCCCTAACTAAGAGCCATGCATTCACCTCAACCGCTGCCTCAAACTGGAGTAGCACAGGCATCATCGGTCCAATATTTGCTCCTAACCCGACCGCTCTCTCTCGAGCTTTATGATCCAAAATTTCCAGCTTGTATAGAATGTTCTCAAACCTACATTGCAAACAAAATTATGTATTTGGTAATGTGTCAAGAAAATTATAAATTAGCAAAAAGAGTGGTATAGTAGCACCACAAATTGTAAAAGAATTGTTTAAGGAACTGTCCAGTCTGATCTATAATTTGTAGAGTGGCTTATTGCATTGGAGGATAAGACTATGAATTCATGACAGAACCACTTCTGGTGCAAAATGTATTGAAATCTGACATGTCTCAGGTGACCTCCCCCTGAGACAAAAGATAATAATACAGCTCCATCATTGATCTAGTATTTACAATTTTAGAAACAGTTGCCGCAGATGAAAATGCTTCAGCTAATCCAAAAAGAAACCATGATTGTTGACATATACAAGTCTGTAGATGCTGAAATTTCAAATGCTTTAGCTTAGTCGGTAACAAAAATTCACTAGAGCTGCTGAACTATGTCCATAATGTCAAACACAAATCTGTAAAGATGAAAAAAATTAACATAATTTTCTAGTCTTCATATCACAAACAGATCAACCAATAGTACTAATCAAAACTCATCAGCCGATTCTTTGAGACTACCTTCAATGTGTTCTTTGTAATCAGAATTTTAGATATTATCACTTATCAGTCACAACCCTCCTAAAAGAACCTTCTCCTATTCAATGGTCTTCATCAACTTCTCCTGCCAAATATCTTAGCTCTCTTGAAAATATCATAGGCACAATTGATCCTCTTTAATATACAGGATTCCAAGTAATAAATGGTTTAGTTCCTGTAGACAACTCAAGGTACTACATCATCTTCTAACAGAGGCTGAGAAATACATAATAGAGATCAGCATTTCTCCCCTATATTCCTCTTAAATCAATAAAATAGATCAGTTTGACTTTAAAACCTATCAAAACTCATCAGCCGATTCTTTAAGACTACCTTCAATGTGTTCTTTGTAATCAATTTTAGATATTATCACTTATCAGTCACAACCCTCCTAAAAGAACCTTCTCCTATTCAATGGTCTTGATCAACTTCTCCTGCCAAATATCTTATCTCCCTTGAAAATATCATAGGCACAATTGTTCCAAGTAATAAATGGTTTAGTTCCTGTAGACAACTCAAGGTACTACATCAGCTTCTAACAGAGGTTGAGAAATACATAATAGAGATCAGCATTTCTCCCCTATATTCCTCTTAAATCAATAAAATAGATCAGTTTGACTTTAAAACCTATCATGTCCAGGCTTCTTCGCCCCCTTCCAGATTAATCTTGTATAAGAATTGAAAGTGCATCACTCAATTTCTCAGAAGTTGTTTCTTTCTACAGATGGTTTTCAGAAATCTACCTCCAAGGACAATGACCATGCTACACAAAAAGAGTATTTTGTAAGCAACCATCTGGAACTTTTGGGCAAGATCCTCCCTAGCAACCACCTCTGAGCCTCAAATGATTCTTAAACGTTCTATAATCCTCAAGAAGCTTTACATTTGTGAACAAGCAATTAGCCAACCATAAATGTGAAACATGATTTTAGAGGACATTTGTCATACATTAATAAAATTATCTTATATCATACAGGCTTGGGTCTCAAAGAGCTCACATATCAATAAAATGTCGGTTTCAATTAAAACCTTTTATTTTATACCAACAAACTAATGTACTGCATCCTGCAATCCATTAAAACTACATCTTCTGTGATTAATAGTCAGTCAATCCTGCATAGTACACAACATCTAAAACACAAATCTAAATGTTAGATTCACCACGGGAGAATCATTCATAACTCATATACATTCTACAAAGATCACAATTTGCTACTGAAGTTAGGAAGATTATTATATAAATAATGGTGTGAACTACATAAAATGTCCTTGATCATTCACATTTCAACATATAGAAATTAAAAAATTTTAATCCTGGCCACCACTATCGAAAGATGGGGATTGACTTCTCAAACAAGAAAATATTAGACAGTAAAATGTAAGTCAACAAAGCAAAGCAGTTATAAGCATAGATATAGATCAGTTATTAAATGCAGACAGTCCTGAAACTTCAAATATGAAGCAATAGCAGTGTTGTTAAAATCGCGATAAAATCGCGATTTTATCACTATCCCGCTTAAATCGCGATTTTTATCCCAAAAAATCGCGGGCTTTTTTTATAACGATTTTTTCGAAAAAATCGCGATTTTTATTGAAAAAAGCGCCGAGGCGCGGGGCAGCGGGCTTTAAGTTATGAAAATCGATTTTTTATTAGTCATTTCTGACTTTCGCCGCGCGGAGGAGGAGGAGACGCCTTGTGGAGGAGAGCTGAAGGGTTTGGGAGCGAATCCAAGTGGTTTTAGGAGAAATCCAAGACAAGATCACCAATTTGTCCATAAAAACGGTATGTAGATTAAATTTTTTTTGTTTTCCTTGTTATAAACTTTGTTTTTCATTGTTTTTGGTTGAGAAATTTCATATGGGCACCATTTGTTTTCAATGTTCATTGTTTTTAAAGATTTTTTTGTAATTTTTCATTGATTTGGGATGGGTAACTTGGTATGACTATGGGAACCAATTTTTTATTTTTTTTTTCATTTTTTTTTTCATTTTTTTTAAACATTGTTTATGTTTTTTTATTTTCATTGTTTTTTGGCATTTGCCATTTGGTTGGGTAACTTGGGATTTTGTAAATTTGTAACTTGTAATTTTGTAAATGCTAAATTGTAATTTGTAATCCTAAATTCCTATTTCCTAATCCTTATTTTTCCATAGGTTTGCAAATTCAAAATTCAAAAACAAACATGCCAAGGAAATTGGATCCTTTCTGGGAATATGGTGAACCTAAAGCTCCGAATGATAGACAAAACTTAAATTGCAAGTTGTGTGGAAAGGAGATATTCGGGGGGGTGTACAGGTTGAAGTTCCACCTTGCACAAATCCCTGGACGTGATGTGGGGCCCTGTATAAATACAAATCCTGAAATTATCCAAAGAGCCATGAGAGCATTGGGAGAATTAGAGCACACTAGAGAGGCCAAAGAAGAACTCAAAAGGCAACTAAAAAGGTCAGCTGAAGGAAGTGGGCCAAGTGGCACTGGTTCTACTGCAGCGTCAGTCAATCCGGTAGCTGCATCATCATTTTTTGTTCCTCGAACCACACCTGGTTCACAACCAACTATCGGTTCAATGCTAAAAAGAACTGAAAAAGAACAAGATGATAGGTTGATGGCAAAATTTCTCCTCTGGAGTGATATTCCTTTCAGCATTGTAAGGAATAATCCATTTTTCCAACCTACTGTTGATGCTATTGCCAGTGTTGGCCCGGGGTACAAAATCCCTTCTCTTCATGATTTCAGAGGCCGGATTCTTCAAGAGGAAAAGCGTGACTGCACCCAAAGATTGGAGGATTTTAGGGCATCATGGGCACAAACAGGATGCACTGTTATGTCAAATGGTTGGACTGACCAAAAGGGGAGAACCCTTATAAACTTCTTGGTTAGTTGTCCCAAGGGGACTATGTTTATCAAATCTATTGATGCAACTCATCAAATCAAAGATGCAAGAACTTTATGTGATTTGCTGGATGTGTTTATTTTGGAGGTGGGTGCAGAAAATGTTGTCCAAGTCATAACGGACAACGCTGCAAATTATGTTGTTGCTAGTAGAATGCTTATGGACAGGCATCCTACTTTATTTTGGACACCTTGTGCTGCCCATTGTATTGATTTGATGTTAGAGGACATAGGGAAAATTCCCTTTGTCAAAGATATTGTTGACTCATCAAAAAGCATCACAAAATTTATTTACAATCACACATTTGTGCTTAGCTTGATGAGAAAATGCACCAACAACGAAGAGTTGGTGCGCCCCGCCATTACACGGTTTGCGACGAGTTTCATATCTCTTCAATCCCTCTTGAATTCTATGTGGGATTCGAAGAGAATGTTTCTTTCAGAGGAGTGGCGTGCTTCGTCAATGAGCCGCAAACCAGAAGGAGAGGCCATGTGCAGACTAGTTTCATACCAGGAAGACTTCTGGGCGGGAGTGCAGGAGGTGTGCGCTGTTACTGAACCTTTGGTAAAGGTTCTTCGGTTGGTTGATGGTGAGAAGCCCGCAATGGGCTATTTGTATGAAGCCATGGACAGGGCCAAAGAAGCCATTCGGTCCTACTATGATGATAAGGGAGATGATGGGTTTCAGAGACAACTCCTTCTATGGGAAGTGATTGATGAGCGATGGAACAACACACTCCATCGTCCCATTCATGTTGTTGGGCTTTTCCTGAACCCTGCATTTTCTTATGCATGTGGGTTTGATTTTGATGCTGAGGTCGTGGAAGGATTATTAACCTGTGTCCAGAAGATGGTGAGATCTCCAGAACAACGTATAGAGATCTCTAGACAAATTGAGACATATAAGATATCAGGTGGCACATTTGGCTTTGAGATGGCTGTCACTGATAGGACGATTAAAATGCAAGGTATTTTTTAGTTTGTACTTTGTAACTTTGTTTCAAATTTCATTGTCTCTTCAAATTCCATTTTTTTCTTATGTTTATTTAAAATTTTATTTGTAATTTTGTTGTAGACGCATGGTGGAAGATGTATGGTGGCAGAGTACCCCTTTTGCAAAAGCTTGCCGTACGCATCCTCAGCCAAACATGCAGCTCCTCAGGATGTGAGCGCAATTGGAGTGTATTTGAAAAAATACACAACAAGAAGCGCAATAGGCTAACACTTAAACATTTAAAATATTGCAAATTTCCAAATAAATTTTTGAATTCATTAAAGTTTTAAACAATATTTTTTTATAATATTAATTATTAATTATTATTTCATGAACTTTGTACAGGTTGGAGTCCCATAGACTTAATGACATGGTCTATGTCTACTACAATCTTCGATTGTGGGTGAGACAACTAGAGAGGAAACCTGATACGGAAGCCATCTCATTGGATGGGATTGACACCACTGCTGAATGGAGGGTTGAGACCGAGAGGCCTCTCATGGATCCCACTGATGATTGGTTAGTGCAGGATGAATTCATTAAAGTTTTAAACAATATTTTTTTATAATATTAATTATTAATTATTATTTCATGAACTTTGTACAGGTTGGAGTCCCATAGACTTAATGACATGGTCTATGTCTACTACAATCTTCGATTGTGGGTGAGACAACTAGAGAGGACACCTGATACGGAAGCCATCTCATTGGATGGGATTGACACCACTGCTGAATGGAGGGTTGAGACCGAGAGGCCTCTCATGGATCCCACTGATGATTGGTTAGTGCAGGATGAGGGGGAGGAGGAGGGGGAGGAGCAGGAGCAGGAGGAGGAGGAGGAGCAGGTGGAGGGGGAGGAGCAGGAGCAGGAGGAGGAGGAGGAGCAGGTGGAGGAGGAGGAGCAGGAGGAGGAGGTGACACCGCCTACCCGGGCTACCACTACCACCAGTAGAGGACGTGGTCTCCGTCTACCTTAGCCTCCTGTAGCTGCTACTACTAGTTCTTCAGCTTCTAGAGCACGTCAGACTCCACTGCCATTTCCACCAGCACAGGCACCAGCTTCTACATCTAGAGGGAAAGAGAAAGTTGTGCCATTTTCTCGCAAGAGGGGCAGAGGAAATCAATAGGATTAGACTTTCATTTTATTGTATATGACATTATGACATGATGAGATACATTATCATATTTTTTGTTGATATTTTGAGGCTGAGTTGGGACTCAGGACTTACTATTCAGGACATGATTCAATGTTGTGTGTGATTTTAGCGCTAGAAATGATATTAAACATCTTATATATTAGTCTTTTTATCATATTTATGTGTCAATGTATTTATTTTATGTTGTAGATGGTTTAGATATTAAAAAAATTGAAAAAAAATGAATATTTTTGTGCCAAACGCTTTTTTCCCGCTTTTTTCCGCTTTTTTCCCCCTTTTGCCGATTTTTTCCGCTTTATTCCCGGCGCCAATTTAATCCCGATCGCGCTTTTAACAACATTGAGCAATAGTGCTATGAAATGCTCAACAAGAAAGAGACAGAACAACCGAAATAGTGAATCACTTGGAATGGGGTAATACTATTCAAATGGCACAACTACGAAATCTTAATAGGCAAGATAGCTGAGATATAAAATTCTCAGCACAATCATTATAAAGCAAGGTGACAACCACATAACAATGAATCTCCTACACAATATATGAAAAGACATATAGTGACTGCAAAATAATAGACAATCAAAAGGCAATAAATGCATACCTTTCAGGTGAAAGAATCTTCTTTTCATTGTTAAATTCTTGGAGCCAATCATCGTCTTCATCGTCTAAATCATACTCAACAAATTCTGAATTTTCTGCCCTAACTGAAAATCAGTATAAAATTCTTACTGAGTTCGGTTCAAAGCAAAAAACACTTTAAAATAAGCTCTATACTAATGAAATTTATATATGCTTACAAGTTAAATAATTGCCCAAGAAGATATTGAACCTACCCCTTCCACGTAAGTATGATGGAGGCTGCACAAATGTTGCTGAGTAATCTCTTTCATATGATTCCACAACAACAAACTGCGGTGTGGGTATTTCAGTGGCAACTTTCCTAACAGCAGTTGTGTGTACCTGCACAGTTCAATTGAAACAGCTATATTACACTAAATACATTTTAGAAAGGCGAGTGTACTACAAACAACACAGAACAAAGTCTGATATATGGAACAAGAGTTTGTCTGATCTATGGATGATGTCAACATCAGTTTTATTGATATGGTACACGTAAAAATAAAGGAATGCAAAGCAATCTTAATATCTTCTATATTGTACATGGAAAATTAAAAGATCAGTAATGGTGATTCTAGTGTTAAATATTTACAGCATTATGAAAATCGCAAAAAAATCACACGCTGAAGATTTTTACCCTTGGCCGATTTTACCGCCAGTAAATATCTGTGATTTTTACCAAACCAAAAAATCGCAATAAAATCACAACATGATCCAAAAAATCAGCAGCTAGGAGACAGATGTGCTTTAAGTGGTCTTTTGGAGTTTTTTCACTTATTTTGCTAACAGAAAGAAGGATTTGAAGAGCAAAGGAGGAGGAGACTTGTTTTGCTTGAGCCAAGGGACACCAAAAGCAGATCTATCTAAGATCTAAAATCTAAAAGATAGAGGAGAACATCTTGCTGGGAAATCTGAAGTCATGTATGAACTGCTAAGGACCAAAAGCTAGTATACAAAAATGATGCGTCAAAGGGAGGTGTTATAGGGAGAGCTCCAGCACCCTCTGGACGTATCACTAGAAGAGGAGGAAATGCTTCACTGCAGGTCACCCTTCTCTCTAAATCACTCCTAACATCTGAGGTCAAATATTAAAAGCTAGTGACAGAAGGTTATCCAGAAGAGCTGGAAGAGGAATTGGTCTGATGTGTGTTTTTTAGCCTCGAGGGGGGAGCCCATTCCTGCTATTCCTAAGCAGAGGCTTTATGCTGGAAGGTCAAGCTTTTTCTCAAGATTTAAGCCAACAACCACACACATCACTCGTTGACATGGGGCAGAAAGGACCTGGCATCTCCTAGATCTAAACCCTAGAATGGCACTAATGTCGACCTACCCATTGGTGTCCCTGTCTGCTAGGATCACCAAAAAAGGATGTGAAAAGCCAAGTAGTGTCTAGCCAAGGGGTCCCTTTGCATGGAAGATGAGAAGACCGAATAATGCCCTCAAAAACAAGCCTAAGCACCATTGATCCAAGTGTTGAAAAAGAGTGGAGAGGAAGTTCTAAAACAACCTAAAGATGCAGTGGAACCAAACTTGAATCTGATAATAGATAGGACACCGAAAAATAAAGTGCTTTTTCATCATGATCTCCTACATATGACATAACTGGTGAATCATGTCCTTTAGTGGAATCTAATGCTCGACCTCTACCTGTAGATTACGAGAACCTGTGCAAAACTAGCCTAGAGGGATGTTGAGCACATGCACCCATATCGAATGTGTAAGGGGGTCGATGTTTCGAATAATGAGGTTGTCTCTCAACTCCAAAAAATGCTATGCAAAAAAGGCGTTCTTGGGCTTCAACCCTACTGGTAGTGTTGGTTTTAGTCACCAGCAACAAATTTACACAACCAAATATGAAACAAGAGAGGGACACCAAGAAAATATACTAAAGAAATTCCCGAAAGGGAAAATTATATTAATCAAAGGATTCCAGTGCGTATTTCTATTGTACAATTGGTCCCTTTATATAACAATAGGTGACCATAACAGCCATGCCATACTTAAATGTCTAGTTCAACCAAATGCATAACTATCTCAACGATAATCTCTCCTTGTATCTCAAGTGATCTACATCCTTAACTTCTCTTTTTTCTCTTCATCTCTAATTCTTATGTAGACTTCTAGAATTCGTCTACATCATTACAAACCACCATATAATTTAGGCATTCATCATGATTCACAAATAGGAGTTAATCTTAATACTCCACATTAATGAATACCTACGATCTCAATATGAAATCTCCATATCTCTTTTGAACTAGCCCCATTTTCATCTTCTATTATCTTTGCATTTAATGCCTTTTGTCTTTGTCTTCTTTCTTCTGCAATCTTTGGTCTTCATTCTTCATCCTCAATCTTCTTTAACTTTCATCTTGTTCCTGCAAAACATAAACATTATGTTTTTTAAAAAATCCATATAAAAGAGTTACCATCCAACAAAATACATGGGTCACCTATTATTGTGTTCGCCAGTTCTCTAGGAAACATTTTCTCATACATTGGTTCAGCAACAATTCTTTAATCACAAACATTTTCACTCCGCGTCCATCATCATCAATCATCATCTTAGATTTTCTTTGGCTTACTCTTAACCATACTATAGGTTTTCTTTGGCTTACCCTCAACCACCACATCTATCTGCTTCTTACATCCAAAAGCTAAGTGCTTGAGATAAGCCTTACCTCTGAAGATGACATCATAACCCTTCTCCTCAAGGGTAACTACTGAAACAAGTTTTCGCTTTAGGCATGGAACATAGAGGACATCTCTGAGATGGAGAGAGCTACCTAACTCCCTCTCAAAATTTATAGTACCAACTCCCCTATTTGCATGCTTTCTATCATCTCCTAGCTCAATCTGAAACTGCATGTCCTCCTTCAAGTGGCTGAAATACTCCTTGTTCCCAGTCATGCAGAAGGATGCTCCTAAATCAATATACCATACATTGTTGTCTATTGAGCTTGCCATGCAAGCTATCAATGAGAAATCTTTCTCAAACTGAACAAAAAACACATCTACTTCAGTTGATGCAGTTACATGATCCTTACTGGACTCCTTCCGATTAGGACACTTAGTGGCACAATGTTCAATCTCATGGCAATGGAAGCACTTGATTTTGCTAAGATCTTGTTTCTTCTTTTCGCCCTTCTGACCGGACTTGGCCCCTCTTTCCCTTGGCTCTGCGACTTTTGCCTACTAGGTCAAAGTTCTCCTCGTCCCCTGTTGGAGCTTCTCAAACAACTCTCGTCCCCCTCCAGATTTCTTTTTGAACACAGTCACTCCAAATCCTTTTCCAGCGGGGAATATTCTCTCTGCCACTAATTGCATCCTGGAAATTCTCCCAAGACTTATGAAGTCCCAGAAACGCAAGACTCACAAGGTCATTGTCTGCTACAATCACGCCCACTCCACCTAGCTCATCTTGAACCTGGGTGAACTTCAAAAGATATGTGATGATGGGCTCTCCTTTGCTCATCTGGATACTTCTTAGCTTCTCCTTGAGAGCAAGCTTCCTGGCATCACTGGAACCCTGATACAAATCTAAGATGGCTTTAAACATCTCATATGTTGTCTTCTTCTCATGGAGATGAGGGATAATATGATCTTTGATCCCCTCAAGAATGATCCTCCTCGCCTTGGTGTCATTCTTGTTATGTTGGATCAATTGTTGGGCATCTTGAGGTGGAGCTATTGCCTACTTCACATACTCGAGCACTCCATTATCTTCCAACACTACTAAGATCCACTCCTTCCATGAGCGGAAGTTTGAGGCTACCTCTAGACTTTGATTTGACCTTAGTCCTTGGAATGCCATACTGCCATCCAAAGAATTGCTCTACTCTTGAAACTCCAGGGCAAGCCTTTTGCTTGATCTCCACTATCCACTAACTAGTCAATCTAGTGTTGGTCTTTATATTGATCTTTGCTTTGATACCATGTTAAATTTCCATGAAACTCTACAACTACTTAGATGAATATATGAAAACTGAAATCTAGTTTACTTTCACCAAGATACAGAATCTCTTAACAATTCATAAGCAACGGAATAAAAATACAAAGATAAAAACACATCACACAACTTGATACACTTGTTTTTCTCAGGAAATCCAACAGGGAAAACTTGCTTGCTTGATGTGGTATTTTATTGATTGTCTTGGATCAATTGAATCTATTTCAAAGCAATTTGTCTCTCTGTGAAAGCATTTTGCTTCTTTCACAAATCTCAGCCGATATGGTTAATCTCAGCCTGCCATGATCACTGTTTGATCTCGGCTCTCTAGCTCGCAACCAATTCTTTGCTACCTCCTTGACTTGCTTTGCAAACCCTGCTTCCTTGCTCAATTCTACTCCTCCTTCATCGTGCACTTGGTAGCCCTAATTCCTTGCGCAGATTCCCTATTTCCCAGCACACTTTCTGCCTCCTATTCTTTAGGACCCAACTCCTATTCATTGTGCACAATCACTTCTAAATTCTAGCACACTTGTGCCTCCTATTCTTTAGGACAAAATCTTTGCACTCTCCACAAACAAGGCTCCCTCACTAACTCGTGAGTTGTCTTGTCTCACAAACTTTTGTGCACAAAACATATGAATTTCCTTGTGCCTTCCTCCTCTTCTTTATAAGCCCAATTTGAACATGCAATAAGACCCAGTTCAAATTAAAAACTCGAGTTCTTGTTTGACGAGTTAACTAAGAGTGATACACTTTCTCTCTCCAATCAACACTGGAGTTCTTAACTTGTCCTTCAATTAAAACTGAAGACTAACTCGCTCTAACTAAACTTCTAACTGTCGCCTCGTTCTATAGTTAAACTAATGAAGACTTCCGCTCAACTGAAGCTCTAACTCTATGCATGCAAAATTGATGATTATTCTAGTAAACTGGAAATAACTCATCCTAACTGAAGTCTAACTCATGAGGACAATTTGAGTTCTTCACTGGCTAAGGCACAAGCCAGAGGACCTTGCTCGCACTACATTTTCAACAGTGGCTAATGCAATTATGGGATGTGGTAATGGTATTTTTCTCCCAACTAACCGATACAACATTTACAAGAGGTTGACAAATGCACATTGAATTTGATGGGGCATCCTACCACAACTACTCTTTGCAATCAGAGTTGGTTAACTGCAGATGAATAAGGTTTGCCAGAAGATTTAAATCAGCATTGAGATACATTCCTGTCTGAGTTCAGCAGAGCCCAGGTAAGGCACACAATAAGGCTGATGATTTTTACACAACAAACTAGGCTATTGTCCGATGCAAGGGCTAGAAAACCAGGAGGCTAAGTGGTTATGGTCGAAAATCTAGAAGAACAAAGCTCCCTTGAAGACAAAATTACTAATGTGGTTAGCATTGCACAATAAGGTTCTCGCATGGAAAATGCTGCAGAAAAGGAATAGAGTCACACCCGATATGTCTTCTCTGTCATAAGGGAGCTAAATCATCTTTATATCTCTTTTCAGAATATCATTCAACACAGCAACTCTGCAAGGGTATGGAGGAGTAGCTAGGATTTTCCAACCTATGAAATGAGGCAGCTCTGGAGTACTGTTTGAAGATCTGATGTGACAAGGGTGAGTTGAAACCTTTTTGGTCTTGTGGGGCATCTAGATTGCCAGAAATGCCATTGACTTTTAAGATAAGTTAATTCCATCTTTCAGCCCCGAGGGTTAGCTCAGTTGGTCAAAATCAGTGCCTCGCCATCGGGAGGTCACAGGGTCCAACCTCCCCGAAGCCCTTGGGGTCAGACCTTGCTAGTGGGCCCGGGGGTAGATTCCCTTCGGGATCGATCAGCCCAGATTTTTCCATGGACGTAGCGCCACCCGTTGACCAGGGTGTCCGTGAACCACAGCCTAAAAAAAAAATTCCATCTTTCCAAACTTCTGCAAACGTATGTGCTATATTTCAAATTTGTAAACCTATTCAAAAACCTATAATTGGCAGACAGCTGGATGAAGTTCTGTTGGATGGGTCTTTGCTTGGGGGAATTTTGATTAGATCATGTCAGGGACCAGATTTTATTTGTACCCTTGGAGATATTCTATACCTCTCATACCGTCACTATTCTCAGTTTAAACCGACCTTTGCAGGGGAACTAATAACTTTGGTGAATTTCTTTCTATTGAAGATGGCTAAAGGGCAGGTTCAGCTCCAGGCCTTTGAAGACCCCTTGATGGTGATAAACTGGTTGAATAACCAGATCCAGGTTCAGAACATTTCTTTGCCTCCCCTGGCTAAGCGGTTGAGGGAGGATTCCAATCACTTTCAGGTAATCACATACAGTTGTATATAGAGAGCAGAATACAACAGTTGATGCTTTGCTTCTTTTATTATAACTTAGAAAAACATAGATAGCAGATGCAGAAGGTATTATTATAGCAATAAAGTTAGTAACTGAGATATCAATCCATATTTTAATTGTAGAAATTCCACAAAATTCTGATCTGCTCTTATGAACAATCTGAAAAACACTTTGTTTTCATATAAACGCAGAATTTCTCTACTCCATTTGCACCAGAATAGAACAGAAATAAATGCACAATTCACACGAGCACACAACAATTTATCTAGGGAACCCAATTGGGAAAACCCTCGCTTGCTTGAGAATTTTATTGAAGAATGAACAATAGATCTCTTACAAATAACCTTGCTTCAATAGAGAATACAAACTGATCTCTCAGCCTTGAACTAGGCTTGAAACAACCCTGCAAGATCCCTGATCCTTCCTCCGATTTTTATGCGCACTAGTAACCCCTATTAAATAGGAAAAACCCCTATTTCTATGCGCACTTCCTAGAGGAATTGCTTCCCTCTCCAATAATTCGCACAAGAATGCTTGGCACCTTTCTCTCACAAGCTCACAAAATTATGATACAAGAGTGCCTTCGTTCCTCCTATTTAATGCAATTCAAATGGCTAAAATTAGAGAATTTTCTAATTAAGGAAGATGCTTTTGGGATTGACTAAGTTAGCATGAGTTAACTACTCATGCAACTCGTCCTATTTCAATTCAACCACTCAAAACTCAATTTTCCTCAATCAACTCATGTTGAAAAGTAGCCAAAGAATGGATTCCTTGATCTGTGCCTTGATTCAAGGAATCAATTTGGAAATCTTCTTAGTCATGTACGAGTTCCAGTGATAAGGACGAGTTAAAGAAGCAGTTTGACTAATGCGAGTTTGTGGAGGATGAGTTATTTGTCATCTAGTGTTCGTTAAATTGGGAACTGAGTGAACAAGTGGAGTTAGCTTCCTAATTTTAGAAGGATCCAGTTAACCAAGTCTGTTGACTTTTGTTAACTAGAAAAGCTCCAGTTCAACTCCTAATTTAGAAAACTCACTATCAATAACCTAATCGAAAAGCTTACAAGGATATCGAAGCCACACAATTATTCATTCAATTCTTGAGCACGAGTTTGTGAGCAAGAGAGCTTGTGGAGGAATGAGCCAAGTGTTCCTTGTGCCAATTATTGAGGAGGGCAATTTCTCTTTGGAGTGCGAATAGAAATAGGGGAAAGCCCTATTTAACAGGAGCCCAGCTAGTGCTAGGAATTCGGAGATTATTTCCTAAGGTTTTGTGCTGCAAAATCAGAGCCTCTAGTGCGTATAGGAGGAAGCAGGTCAGATATCAGGGAAAGGTTTCAAGCCTAGGACACGCAAGCAAATTATAGTATTTTCAGATTGGAACCAGCTTGTGTGTATCAAATTTGTTGCCTAAGTTTCCTTAATAAAATTCTGAAGCAAGCGAGGGTTTTCCCCGCTGGGTTCCCTAGAAAAATTGTACATTTAATGTGATTTTTTGTGAGATTATTCATGTTCTATTCCGCTGCTATTTGGTAGAAAAATTATGTGTCTGTGTGAAAAGAAAATTTGTTTTCAGATTGTTCATAACTATTAACAGCTGATCAGATTTTTGTGGAAAATCTACGTGGTATCAGAGTTGTGAACAGAGATCAATCAACACATAGTCTTCAAAGATGACAACTCAGATGGTATTGGTATTGTGAGATCAAGATAGATTAGATGGCTCTTCAAAATTTTGTGTTTGGAAAGTCCGCATATTGTTTTTATTGGACGAGTTGGCTGCAAGATTTCGCTGAGAAAGTTGTTGCAGAACCTTCAGATTCAGACGAGTAGAGGTTTTTCCAAAGACATATGGCGAAGACTAAGAGAATGATCTTGGATGGACTTCGAGATCATGTAGTTCCTCATGTTGCACGTAAAGATACAGCTAAGGACATGTGGGATTGTGAAAATTTCATCTATCACAATAACTAGAAATTATTCTCCTAATTGTTAATTTATTTAACAATTTATTTGCAATTTGCTATGGAAAACACCAAATAATTCACACTGTGATTTTCACAACAACAAAAAAATGCGGAAGAAAAGTAGCACTGGAAACTGAGAAAATCTAGCACACACACATAAAATTTACACAGTTATTTTTTAACAAAATTCCCCGGAAAAACCCAAAAGCGATTTATGGGTCTTGGAGATCTCATGTATTCTAACCTCTCCACCAAATTTCGTCACTAAAACACATCCGATGCAACAAAAACTAACAGGGATGCGTTACTCAAGCTCTATCAGAACCCTTCAAAGAATCGGAAGATTGTCCTCAAAGAGAAGTTGAGGACAATCAAGATGTAGAAGGGTGAGAGTGTAACTGCCTATCTCACCAGAATCTAAGAAGTTCATGATGACCAAGCAAATGTTAGAGAGCAACCCATGGAAACAGAGCTAGTGCATGTGGCCCTGAATGGGTTTACCAAAGATTGGCATGCTTTTGTTCAGATTATCACTGGACAAGATAAGTTGCCAGATTGGGAATGCCTATGGAGTGACTTCATCGAGGACGAGCTAAGGCTCAGGCTAGTTGAGACTTCTAGCAGCAGTGGCAAGGGTTCCAAGGTTGAAAAATCTTGCTCTTGCAGGCAAAGGCAAATGCAAGAAAGTCAAGGTGAAGAGCGAAAACAGTCAAAAGGGTGACAAGAAGAAGACAAATTTGAGTAAGATCAAATGCTTCCATTGCCATACTTTTGGACAATATGCTTCCAAGTGCTCTAACTTGGAGAAGGGGTCGAATAAGAAGCATGTAGCTGAAACAACTAAGGTAGATGAGTTTTCCTCTCAGTTTGAGAAGGACTTCTCATTGATAGCTTGCATGGTAAGCTCAATAGGGACTAATACGTGGTATATTGATTCGGGAGCCCGAGCCTCTTCCCATATGACTGGAAAACAAGAGTATTTCAGCCAACTAGATGAGAAGGATATGCAGGTGAATATCGAGCTTGGGGATAAAGGCAAGTATGCTACCAAGGGAGTTGGTATTGTTAGCTTTGGGAGGGGGTCAGGAAATACTCCTCATCTCAAACATGTTCTCCATGTTCCAAGGCTAAAGAAGAACTTAGTTTCAGTATCTATCCTTGAGGATAAAGGATATCATGTTACCTTTAGTAGAGGTAAGGCTTACCTCCAGCACTTAGCTTCTGGACGTAAGAAGCAAATAGATGTGAGGGTGAAAAATCCCTACAAGTTGTATGTAGAGACGATGCAGCCTTGCGCAACAACGCAAGATGTGAAGATGTAAGTGAACTTTGGCACAGGCGCATGGGACACTTGCATCATGGGGCGTTGAAGATTCTTTAGCAGATTGCCACATGATTACCAGCAAGAGGCCTTAACAAGGGTGGAGTGTGCAAGGGGTGCACGCTTGGCAAGTATGCCAAGTCTTCCTTCCATGGTCAGGATAGCAGAGCCAAAGGTATTTTGGAGTTGGTGCATTCAGATGTATGCAGGCCCTTCTCTTCTCCATCACTGATGAGGCACAAGTATTATGTTACCTTTATTGATGATTTTTCTCAAAAAACTTGGATTATTTTATGAAAAAGAAAGATGAGGTCTTAGACAGGTTCATGGAGTTTAAGGCCTTGGTAGAGAAGCAAACCGGGAAGAAAATCAAGGCGGTGAGAAGTGCCAATGGTGGAGAATATATCTCCATTGCCTTCAAGGAGTTTTGTGCAAGAGAAGGTATTAGGAGAGAGTTGATAGTGCCTCATAACGCTCATCGGAATGGGGTGGCCGAGAGGAAGAACAGGAGCATTGTTGGAGCAGCTAGAGCTATGTTGCATGACCAGGATCTACCTAGATTCTTGTGGGAAGAAGCATGCAACACTGCAGTATTTCTGCAAAACAGGAGTCCACATAGGGTGCTTGGACAAGTCACACCAAAGGACGCTTTCATAGGCAAGGAGCCTGATGTTTCACACTTCTGAATCTTTGGCACAAAGGTCTATTATCATGTGTCAAAAGATAATAGTAAGAAGTTGGATGCCACATCAGAGAAGGGTATCTTTGTGGAGTATAGTGAGACATCTCAGGCATACAGGGTATATCTTCTAGGACTCAGGAAGATAGTTCTCAGGCAAGATGTGAGATTCCAGGAGGATCGGGCTCTGAGAGTTTCCTTAGAGAGTGAGGAGATTCCAATACCTGAGGTGGAGCTACTCGCTCCCAAATAAGAGGCACAGCTAGCACCTCAAAGTCAACCACAACCACAGTCTAGTGGCAAGAGGGTAGTGCAGCAAGATTTGCTTCAGGATGAGGAGGAGAAGTCAGGCCGAGAGCAAATAGATCAGCCAAAGCCCCCCACCACGAGGAAGAAGAAGACCAAGTGGGTCAAGAGGTTGATCCAAGAGGATCAGGAGCAAGTCAAGGCTCCTAGCACCATGTTTAGGCGGAGTAAACAACCACAGAGGTACACAGGTTATATGGCACTGTGACAAAGTTGGTGGACACGGAACCTTCTTATGAGGAAGCAGCTTCTCAATAGGTTTGGCAGGATGCCATGGTGGAGGAGTATCCCTCTATGATGAAGAATGATGTCTGGGAGGTTGTTCCATGACCTGAGGGGAAATCAGTAGTTTGATCAAGATGGGTGTACACGTTGAAGCATGGAGCAGAAGGGAGCGTGGAGAAGTTCAAGGCCAAGTTTGTGGCCAAGGGCTTCTCACAGATCGAGGCTTTTGCCCCAGTAGCACGATATTCATCCATCAGGATTATTTTGGCACTTGCAGCACAGATGGGGTGGAAGTTCCACCAGATGGATGTGAAGACAACCTTTCTCAATGGGGTTGTTGAGGAGGAGATCTATATAGAGCAGCCAGAGGGGTTCGAGCAATTCGGTATAGACACACATGTGTGCAGGCTAAAGAGATCTCTTTATGGGCTCAAGCAAGCTCCGAGAGCATGGTACACTCGGATTAACAACTACTTCCAAGGATTGGGCTTCATTAAGAGTAAGGCGGATCCCAACATGTACTACATCATGGTTGGAGAGCTTCCACTCATTCTAGTTCTCTATGTTGATGACCTTATACTGACTGGAGATGAGAGCCTAATCTAGGATTGCAAGGAGGACCTTACAAGGGAGTTTGAGATGAAGGATATGGGGCTTATGCATTACTTCCTTGGCTTGGAGGTTTGGCAAGGTGATGGTGAGATCTTCGTGTGACAGGGCAAGTACACAGCAAAGATTCTCTAAAGATTTCATACGCTAGATTGCAGGCCCATGGCCATACCTCTAGTCACAAATTGGAGGAAAGTGGATGCTAGAAGTGGAGAGCGAGTGGATCTTACAGTATACATGCAGCTCATTGGGTCGTTGATGTATTTGGTCAAGACACCACCTGATATTTGTTTTGCAATCAACCAACTAAGTCAGTGCATGGTTTAACCGACCAGAGTGCATTGGGTTGTTGCAAAGCGTGTGTTGAGATATCTCAAAGGCACAGTAGACTATGGATTGTGGTACAGACATGTTGATGGAGTGAGGCTTAAGGGCTTCACAGATGCAGATTGGGCAGGGAGCCCCATAGACAGGAAGAGTACTTTAGGTGACATCTTCAACATTGGGTTAGCAACAGTTTCTTGGTACAGTAAGAAGCAAAGATCAGTTGCACTTAGTTCAGTAAAGGCTGAGTACATGGCTGCTAGTCAGGCAACTTGCGAGGCTATTTGGATGAGGAAGTTACTTGTGGGACTTTTCAGACAAGGGATGGAGCCTACCATGATACATTGTGATAATCAGAGTTGCATTAAGCTCTCTGAGAATCCAGTGTTTCATGATCGCTCAAAGCATATTGAGATTCGGTATCACCATCTTAGAGATTGTGCAGAAGGGGATAGTCAAGCTACCGTACATTCCAACAGGGGAGCAGACAGCAGACATCTTGACCAAGGCATTGGCAAGAGGCAATTTTGTTCATCACAGAGATAAGTTGGGAGTTGTACAGAATCCCTTCCTCGCTAAGAGGGAGTGTTGAAAAGTAGCGAAGGAATGGATTCCTTGATCTGTGCCTTGATTCAAGGAATCGATTTGGAGATCTTCTTAGTCATGTACGAGTTCCAGTGATGAGGACGAGTTCAAGAAGCAATTTGACTAGTGAAAGTTTGTGGAGGATGAGTTATCTATCCTCTAATGTGAGTTAAATTGGGAACTAAGTGAACAAGTGGAGTTAGCCTCCTAAATTTTAGGAGGATCCAGTTAACTAAATGTGTTGACTTTTGTTAGCTAGAAAAGCTCCAGTTCAACTCCTAATTTAGAAAACTCACTAACAATAGCCCAATTGAAAAGCTTATAAGGAGACTGAAGGCACGCAATTATTCATTCAATTCTTGAGCACGAGTTTGTGAGCAAAAGAGTTTGTGGAGGAACGAGCCAAGTGTTCCTTGTGCGAATTATTGAGGAGGCCAATTTCTCTTTGGAGTGCGCATAGAAATAGGGGGAATCCCTATTTAATAGGAGCTCAGCCAGCAATAGGAATTAGGAAATTATTTCCTAAGGTTTTGTGCTGGAAAATCAGAGCCCCTAGTTCTTATGGGAGGAGGAAGCAGGTCAGCTATCAGGCAGAGGTTTCAGGCCTAGGACAGGCAGGAAAATTATTGTATTTTCAGATTGGAATCAGCTTGTATGTGTATCAGATCTGTTGCCTAATTTTCCTTGATAAAATTAGGGTTTTCCCTGTTGAGTTCCCTGGAAAATTTGTGCATTTTATTGTGTGAATTTTTGTGAAATTATTTCTGTTCTATTCCACTGCTATTTGGTAGAGAAATTTTGTGTCTGTGTGAAAAGAAAATTTGTTTTCAGCTTGTTCATAACAGCAGATTAGAATTTCGTGGAAAATCTACAACTCACACTAGAAGATCAAAAACTCAACCTTCAACTTCAACACCAGTTAACTGCATCCTAACTCGTCCTAACTTTTAGGGACACTCCTAAACTTTAGGCACTCAAGCATAACAAGGAACTCGAGTTGATTCCTTGAATTAAGACACAAATCAAAGAATCCATTTTTCGCTACATTTTCAACATTAATTGTAAAACGCAACTCTAGACAAATATTTGGAACAAGGAATAAAGTAATAAAAGAAGCCCAAACCATTGGACTATTGCATCAAGGCAGGACGAGGCAAAACACATTGCAGGAAATTTGAAGTCAATAAACCGTCAACATGTAAGGAAGGCTAATCAAACAGCTGATTATTTAACAGACATCGATATAGACCTACAAACTTTAAGTACTAGGTAGGGACTTTGCAAAACTGTTTGAAATGAATCAACTAGGTGGGATTGATATAGAACGTAAGCCATGATAAAACTTATGGACAGATAACTAAGGGTAAATGAATCATCCTGTAATGAGAAGAATTGGGAAAATACTTTAAAATTCCAATGGGCACTTGAATACAAAGTGACAATAAAAACCTAGTTCTTTAACCTTTCAAATCCTTTCGCACATGACAAAGAAGGAAGGAAGTAAAAAGAGCATTGATGAAAATGGCAGAGAGCAGACATCATGGAGTGCCAATATGAGAGAGAAAATCCTCAAGTACATCAAGAAAATAGGAGTTGATGATCAAGTCATTTCAGAAAATGTTGGAGAATTTTCCAATTAATTGGAAATATGTTTGGAAAGGAGGCAAAATGAGTACAATATCAAAGTGAAAAAGAAATAAAGGGTTGGTAACAGGCAGACTTGGAGGAAGGATAATCATAAATACTAGAAAAAGGCTAAAACAAAAGACCGAATGTGAGGAATGGGAGGGCAAGATCATTATCAAGGAATGGAGGCAGGGCTTCATTGCAACAAAGCTGCTGGAAAAACAATGAGCTATAAAACAGAGCCTGTTCCTGGGTATCGAGGTATTACACGGAGGAATGGAGGAAAGTGGGTTTGGGAGGTGGAGGATCAAACACATCACAGAGGAGAAGGAACATCTACATTTTTCCAGCACAATGTAGCAAATGGACCCAGTGAATCCTGGTGTGATGAGAAATAATAAATAATACACATGGTAGAATCTCAGGAACTAGCTGCAAACAACTCAAAACCTCCCATCTATCAGTATACACAAATGGAGGCAGTGGAGTCTGGGGAAAGGCTGGTAAAAGGGACTGAGAAAAGGCTGGAAATGTTCAAGCTAAGTTACCAGATCCGGCAGGGCGAGGGCCAAGATCCCCAGATCCGCGGATCCGATCTGGATCCGCCTAAATATGCAGAAAATACAGCATGCAGGCAGATCAGCGAAATTAGGAAACGGATCCCTGTCAACTGAAACAGATCACAAGCCCTGAAACGGATGTTTGGAGTTAAATCGAAATTCTGTAGCGGCTCTATGGTAGCCGGACATGTTTTCTTGTTGCACGAAAAAATCCAGTGCTCCATGCTTTCTCGATCATGTGTCATGCCGGCAGAAACAGTTACGGGTCCATACGTCATGCCGGCGGAAACAGTTAATGGTCCTCTCATGAGCTCTCATGAGCCATTTTAATTTTGATTTAATCGATTTTTTTCAAGTTATAATTTGTTCCATTGCTAAGAATTTTGACAATTACATATAAGGTTGTTATGGTGTTTTTTTTTCAATTTTAAACCAAAATTTCAAAAAAAAATAATAAAACAGTGAAATTTTGTTGGAATGCTTATGAAGGCTTACCCAAAATATAAAGAAAATCAAATCCATTAACTTAACACTTGATGTAAACCAATAAGACAATCTTTATCTCAATAGTCAATACAATAAAAATAAAATTATAATTTTATTACAACATTATGTTTATATATAAAATACAGTAATTATAAATATTTCATTACAATGAAAATATATATTATGTGTATAAAATATTTTTTTAAAACATATATCATTTAAATTAATTATTTTAATTATTTTTCTTTTGTTTTGTGGGATAAACACCCACAAATTGAAATATCTTAGTAGATATATCTTACTTTATGGATTACTTAGAAAGTAGTTAAATGTGGGTTTTTTTGGAAATTTTTAATTTTTATTTAAATTACTCAATCTTTGAGTTTTAATTTTATGTAGTAGTCTAATTGTTTAATTGCTTTAATTTTTCAATATATTTTGGTGATTTTTTTGTTTAAATTTATTTAAATTTTGATAAAATTTTGTTGGAATTGTTAATTTGATTTGTCACTTTTATAGAGTACTAGTGTTTCATAGATTTTATGGGATTGAACTTATTTAGACATTTAGAAAAGCATTTTAAACCAAAATATACCTCTAACCCAAAAAATATTTTATCTAATTTTAACCAAATTTTTAAAACATATAATAATTAAACAATACATAATTTTATTGAGGGAGTATGCATCATTTCAGTGTTTCAGTCGTCATATTTATAATATATCTAATGGTTTCAGTTCCAAAAGAGTTTGATGGCTTCAGAGACTATTTGATTTTTGAACTCTAAAGTGTTTTTTAAAATTTTAAAAATATTATTATATTTTTTTTGTACTCGATGTATCCTTGCCGTATCCGGATCCTGGATTTTCAAAAAACTAGCGGATAAGAATTTAGACCTTGATCTAACAGATCTACATGGAATTGAGACTAATTAAAGGCGCTTTTCAGCAAGCAGTAAAGGAAGGGGTGCCACTGCTTCATCAGCAGACTCAATATAATTAGTTAATAAATAACTCCACACAGAAAACAGTGAACAGAGTCACAGACTCCATGACTAAAATAATGGTTTGCCCTGAGCTTTTTGGTTTAATGTTTAACTCCACACAACACCCAGTTCATCCACAAATTAACTCAGCAATTGGAAACAATGGTTTGCATTCAGTTTTCTAGTTTAATGTTGAAAATGAAAACCTTTTGTTAAATTTTGAAAACTGTGGCACAGCAGAATGGTCAGCTATAGGAAGGGTGACAAATTTGATGAAAGCAAGGATGACAATTTTGATGAAAGCAAAAATGTATGACTCAGCAATCAGATTGGCGAACTGTAAATATTGTTCATATATGTCAACCATTGTAGACATGTGAAATGATTAGTGGATGTATTGAAAAAAACAGATTGTTGTGAAAAAGTTAAGGCACTCACCCATTGTAATGGAAAAAAATTACATCTTTTAAGTTTTTACTGATCAGAAATGAGAAACAAATAAAATAAAATTTGGTTTCTTTATGAAGAGAGACCCCTAAGTGATATCCTGCAGTTAACCAGCATGCTCTAAACACATCTTTAAAAACGAGAAAAAATAGTTCACAGAACAATTCAAACCTCACAGAAATCCTGAATCATCCTCATGAGGAACAGCCGAGTTGAATATAATATCATTACAATAAGAAAATCCAGACATTCATGACTAATTAAAAGAACTTTCGACAGTAATGTGACAATGTCAACCTGAGATATCACTCACCACCTCATTGTCATTCTCCAATGTAATACGGACAAGTTGAGAAGCTCGAGTCCCAGCACTCTCATCGTCTTCAAGGTCCTTGATTGATTTTACAATAGGAAGTTTCTTGTGAATGTCAAGTGGACGTGGTCTGAATGACAACCTACTCATGTCCGCTCATCTCCCAGTGCACTAATGCTAGCTTACAGATCATTCCAATCCCTGCCTGAATGTTATACACGTTATATGTAAACCACTGTAATCAAACTTCACAGGTACCAATTAGATAACTCCAATCACGCAGCCAAACATGCCCTCCAAACCTGGAGAACACGAGTTGACACCAGAATGTTGAACCTGCAAGTCGAGAAAGCATTAAAGAGAACTCTGGATGAAGACCTACATAATCAATTGAAGGTCTCAACTTCAGGCCTAAATACTCAACATAATGACATAGTACTAAGACATTCATAGCTATCTTACGTACAAATTTTGCTGATGGAAGGCATCCAAAACCCAAAGCTGCATTAGAGTCAAGCAAGCTACCTTATCATCGTGCGATGGTGATAAAATACATCTCAACCGTGAAGGTGGAACAAGCCAGTACTCTAAGCTGAAAATAGCAGCACTGCCTTGCCCCCTTCTCCAACATATGCCCACGATCAATAAAACCAAAAATCACTCATTTTGCTGCCCAAAAGTTACAAAGGAGAAATGGTAAAAATACTGTCATCGTACATGAGCAAACATTGCAGAAAATATAACACAAAAGTTCTCACATACACTAACAACACAATGTAACCCTGGGAAATTTCGACAAACAGCTTCTTGAAACAAGGGGCTTCTTGCAAATTGCAGAAATGTCTGGCTTAGTAGAAGGCTTTTTGTAAAAATATTGAAATGCCAGCCTATGTAATGGCATGTAACTTAGTTGAAGCACAACAAAATGAGACCATGAAAGCCCTTCAAGAACAGCTAAGCAATGACGAGTCCTTCAAAACAAGGGTTTCCCGTACAGATACAGAAATGCCAGACTGTGTAATGGCATTTAACTCGGCTGAAACACTACACAATGCAAACTAATCATTTGTAGAAGATATAAGCATGGATGAAAGGTCCCAACAGCCATTTGAGAGCTCAGAACACGGTAAATTTATTGCACTAAAATTATACTCAGGAACTTCTAACATAATGACCAAAACAAACCCTAAATTAAACAACGAAAAAAAAAAGCAAAACAAAAAATCCACAAACTCCAGCATTTGAACGATTACAAATCCCAGCTTCGAAAATCGTTCAAAAACCAAGGTTTTCAGAGGCATCCATAAAACTTTGCTTTAGTAAAGAAATACAAGCGGAGGCTCTATCCAAATTTATTCCCAAATAAATCAAAAATAAAAATTGCAAACCCTACCTATAAATTTATATTTTATTCTCAGGCCCTAGCTATATAACGCACGAACACGCCACGACATTGAAAACATCAGGACTTTTAACACAGAATTCAAAATTTTCACGCGCATAACATTAACATTCTAGGGTTTCAAAACGTACTCGAACTCGAAAATGCTCGACAAAACTCCACAACTGCAAACGCTCAAATATCAATTGTATGAGCCCTGGGAGCATTCTCGCTCAGTTAATTCAACCTTAAAGCATATACACGACCAATTTTAAATTTCTAGAGAAAATACCTGCAAACTTTAAATCCTGTTTTGAAACATAAATTAATCGCAGGAGACCCCTTGAAGGTCCTGGGAGCTTCAATTTCAGCGCCAGACGAAGAAAACCCCTTTAGTACCGTCGAACGCGGGTTTTCCTCAGAACTGGTTTATTTTTCCGCCAAATTCAAAAAATTGAGAACCCAGGGCACGGCCCGTAAGAAGCCGAGTTCGAAGAAAGCAATATTTTGGGAAAAAATGGGGCTACGGAAAAGTAAACAAGGAGGAAAGCGAACAACAGTGGCGATTATCGAGAGTTTGAAGGCAGCGAGCGGGCTGCGCGAGGGCAAAATTCTGTCGCTCATGCAGGCCTCGATGCCACCATTGGTCTCAGGCTCTACGATTGCGTATTATACAGGAACCTCGGGATACGAATACGTATGAGGAGCGGGATTTTGTGCGGTGAAAATCGGCGTATGTACGGTTTCGGGGATACGTATAGAAATTTGAGAATTTGATATACTTTCGCTATTCTTTTGAATGTGTGAGAACTACTAAAATCACGAGGAAGGGAAATTTTATGGGTGGGAGAAATATTAAAAGTCTTTGGTTTGGGATTTTTTTTTGGGGAGTGAAAAAACAAAAAAGTTTGAAGGTGGGGGAGGATCTATGGCCAAATTGAGAGTTTTGTCACACTTTTTTTCTCTTTGGAGATTCTGTGAATCTATGATCACCACTTAAATTTTGGGTTTAGATGCAGAGGTGATAGGGATTAAGCATGTGGGTTTTTGTAATTTAATATTATGAGATATTTATTTTGAGGGAACTTGTTCATGGTTTCATGTTTAAATTGTAACTTTTTGTGAAGTTGAGAATAATTACTTATCAGGAATGGTTTTAATTATATTTAAAATGTGTATTATAATAAGTAATAAGTTAATTTTGTAATAAATATTTTTTTTTAAATTTAATAAAGAGTTTGATAAAAAAATAATGCAGAAGAGTAGTTTTACTATGATTTAAGGTTTATGTAGGGTGGAATAGTGTTTTTAAAGGTTTTGTTTGATTTTAAATTAACTTCGATCATCAAAAATTTGATCAGAATTCTCAATATAATAGCTAAATAAAGTTCTATACAAATCTTTAGGTATCATATGAATTTATTGTGAAAATTTGGGAGACCCAAATTTCTACTGCAACAACTGATTAAGTTCCTTCTATTTGTTAATTACTAAACAAATTATTTACTCCATCCTACAACAAATACCGAAACTAATACACTGCAACCTTCACCAATTAAGTTAAATGCGGAAACAAGAAACTGAGCAAGAAATAAATACACAACACATTACACCGTTATTTTTGGACAAATGTCCCCGGATAAACCCAATGCGGGAAAACCAGTGCAGTAGTTGAGGGTTTGTATTATTAAGCAATAGTTTTCTTAATACAATTCGTTGGAAGCTCAACTGGTTATCTGATACAGAGAGAAATTGGACAAAAATAGTAGTGAGATGATCTCACCCTATCACTTGAAGAACCGACACTGATTTGCGCTGGAGGTGAGCCTCTTCGCAGTCTTTGCCGAGTATTGCGTCAAGCCTACATCGTCACTACGTCATTGTAGTTGGGACTGTGCTACACCTCCTATTGATTCTCAGTTGACTGGAAACTTCAGCTCTCAGGCCTCCTGGTCTCACACCTTGGCTCCGCCACTAGATCCTGATTGTTCCTCAACAGAATTTTGATCTCCCTTTGAATCTCTGCGTTGCCATAGTGTAGCTCTGCGTGGCCTTATGAAAGCCTCTCTGGAGGTCTTTCTGCCCTCTCTGCCTTGTACTCTTTCGTCCATGAAAACTTCCCCTAAAAACTATCCCTGCCCCTCATTGCAAGAAATATCCTCAATTGATTCTTTAGCAACTGTTGCGTTGCCTTCTCTTAAAATTTGATCTCTTGATCTCTCTCCGATCTGATTTCCAAATGCCCATCAAGCCTCCTCTTATAATATTCTTGTTGTGAACCAACTACCCAACTTAGATTCTAATCAATGGCTTAAATCATTTTGGCTTGATCCTCGTCTTCTTCTAGAAGTTTCACCCTCAATTTTATTAATACCCTTTAATTATTTTAATTTGCTATGTTTAAACTTAGGTACCCATTAAAAATAATTAATTATTTTAATAAAACTGTCTCTGGATGGAATTTCCCAAAAGATTTATGGGTATTATGGAATACATGTGTCCTAAACTCCCTACAAATTTCGAGGCTAAGAGCACATCCGATGCCACCACAAATCAACACTCCCTCTTAGCGAGGAATGTGCTATAGTATTGCAACCTATTGAAGCATCACCCTTTTCTGTAACATCTCCCTTTGTGTTGTTGATGTTTGACATCACTACCTACCAACTACTACACAAATGTTGCATATGTACTACTACTGACCTTACCATTACAAACACTGCATCTGTACTGCAACCCTCATAAGTTCTGCGTTTGTGCTGTTACTGGCATTTCCACTGCCAATACTGCATCTGCACTGCAAACATCTCCAACTGTTGTTGCTACTACATTAGCAACAAAAAAACATCCAAAATCACTCAACAGGTGTTCAACATGATGCATTTGTTGCTGGAGTTCTCACTGCTACAAGTCTTTGCACTGACCTATGAAGATTTTGCGCTACTACTGACTCTGCACTATGCCAACTGCACTGCTGCAATTTCTATGCCGCTTAGTCTCTGGCACTCCTAGCCACTGCAACTGTCACTCCGGAATTCCTGTGCACCAACTCACACTGGTCCATCCTACTACTTTTGATCTGGGCTCCCGTAGCAAGGTATTGATCAAAAAGGTGGACTCCTCAAGGATCTTGCCCATGTGTAGTTCTTTTGAACTACATACTAGATCACCCCACCTCTCCCTTGGAGGTATCTGGGAAACCATGGCAAACTCCTCCTCCTCAATCTTTGCGGATGCAACCTTTAGATCATGCTTCTCGTCCTTGTCCTTCTTCTTGAGAGGGCATTGCGTAGCATAGTGACCAAGTTCACCACATCAAAAGCACTTGATCTCCAAGACATCTTTCTTCTTCTTCCACTTCTCCTACTACCCCTTAGATGCAAGGCCTGCATTCTCTCCCTCCTCCTTGTGCTTCGTTCCATTTCTACTGCTGCTATCCAGTTTGCACTTGACCAAGTCTCTCCTCATCTCTTCCTGTTGAAGAGCGACCCACATCCCTTCCCAATTTGTCAATCTTTCTCTGCCCATAATGCTTTGGACAAATACTTGTCATTCCTTTGAGATTGAATTCAGGGTTAGCCTCCCCATCTCGGTAGGCTGAGGTGTTGACCCCACAACTGCTAACGAATCTCGGATTTCCTAAAGCTTCGTTAGGAATGGATCAATGCGTTCCTCCTTCTACATCTGCGTGGATCTCATCTTTTGCTCCAAGTACATCTTCCGCTGCTCGGAAGATCCTTTGTATAGCGTGGCCAATGCTTCCCACCGGGCAATATCATTTCCAACATTGTGACACACAACATGATCTCTCACTCCATCGAGGATCAATCATTTGGCATTCGCCATTTCAGCGTTATACTTCTTGAGTGGATTTGGATCCACGGGTACAACTACCACACTTTCGACATAGGTTTTGAGATCGTTCTCATCCAAAAGGCATGAGATCCTTGCCTTCCAAATCACATAGTTGGATGCATCCTCTAATCGATCTTAATTTCACAACCCATTAACTGCCATCTATGCCAACAAAATGTCAAACTTCCTTCTCTCTCCTATGCGCTGTAGCTGGGCTAGCCTACGCACTCCCTGCTGGAGTTAGTAGATTTGCTGCTTCCTACTGTTGCTCAACAAATGAGAATTCAAACTTCTTGGCTGGAAGTCCTTTGAGGAAGAATTCCCTAAACAATGTCTCTCTTATTCCTTCTGACATTTTTCTACCCCAACAACTGGTGCAGAAAACTGCGACACACCAATAACCTCCTCTGCGTTAAAACTTCTACGTAGCCCCCTCTGACACTAGCAAACTTCGATCTAGAAGTCTTACCTCTCAGTCGACTTACTTAGAGAGAGACCTTCCTCGAAAATTTTTCCCTCTTGGTCTAGATTGCCCAATCCCTCTGGGGATTTGATTTGCTGCCTACGCAACACTTCGACTATCCTTCTCTTTAGCGTCAGGCTCTTCCGGCTCTGCTCTCTTACTTCACCCGCAGCTCCGATACCATGTGAGAATTTGGAAGACCCAAATTTCTACTGCAGCAATTGTTTAAGTTCTTTCCATTTGTTAATCACTGAACAAATAATTTATTGCCTCCTACAGCAAATACCAAAACTAATACACCGCAGCCTTCACCAATTAAATTAAACGTGGAAACAAGAAACTGAGCAAGAAAGAAATACACAACACATTACACTGTTATTTTTGGAAATGTCCCCGGAAAACCCCAATGTGGGAAAACCAGTGCAACAGCTGAGGGTTTGTTTTATTAAGCAATAGTTTTCTAAATACAATTTGTGGAAGCCCAACTAGCTATCCAATACAGAGAGAAATTGGACAAAAAGAGTAGTGAGATGATCTCACCCTATCACTGGAAGAACTGACACTGATTTGCACTCAAGGTGAGCCTTTGTGCAGTA
The DNA here is from genome assembly GCA_031772625.1 of Pinus tabuliformis. Taxonomy (NCBI): domain Eukaryota; kingdom Viridiplantae; phylum Streptophyta; class Pinopsida; order Pinales; family Pinaceae; genus Pinus; species Pinus tabuliformis. The sequence continues at coordinate 1,152,995,664 of CM062813.1, read as the reverse complement.
TTACATCCATCCTATTCCGTCACTATGGTTGAGATTGCGCTACACTTCCTACTAATTCTCTACTAACTGGAAACTTCAGCTCTCAGGCCTCCAGGTTTCACAACCCAGTTCCGGCACTAGATCCTGATTGTTCCTCAACAGAATTCTGATCTCCCTCTGAAGCTATGAGCTGCCACAACGTAGCTTTGTGTGGCCCTACGTCAGCCTCTCTGGACATATTTTTTCCCTCTCTGCCTTGTACTCTTCGGTCCAGGAAAACTTCCTCCGGAAACTATCCCTACCCCTCACTACAATAAATCTCCTCAATCGATTCTCTAGCAACTGTTGCGCTACCTTCTCTGAGAAATTCGATCTCTTGATCTCTCTCTGATCTGATTTCTAAATTCTCATCAAGCCTCCTCTTATAATCTTCTCGTTGTGAACCAACGACCCAAATTAGATTCTAATCAATGGTTTAGATTATTTTGTCTTGATCCTCGTCTTCTTCTAGAAGTTTCACCCTCAATTTAATTAACCCCCTTTAATTATTTTAATTTTCTAAGTTTAGACTTAGCTACCCATTAAAAATAATTAATTATTTTAATAAATTGTCTTTGGGTGGAATTTCCCAAAATGACTATGGGTACTGTGGAATACATGTGTCGTAGCCTCCCTGCAAATTTTGAGGCTTGACATCGCTGCCCACCAACTAAAGCAAAAATGTTGCATTTGTACTACTACTTACCCTACCAGTACCAACACTGCATCTGTACTGCAACCCTCATAAGTTCTGAATTTGTGCTGTTATTGGCACTTCCACTACCAATACTGCATCTGCACTGCAAACTTCTCCAACTACTGTTTCTACTGCATCAAAAACAAAAAACATCCAAAATTATTCAACATGTTTTCAACATGATGCATCTTTTGCTAGAGTTTTGACTGCTACTAGTCTCTGCGCTGACCCTGTGAAGCCTCTGCGCTGCTGCTGACTTTGCACTGTGTCAACTGCAATGCTGCAATTTCTGCGCTGCTTAGTCTCTGGCACTCCTAGCCATTACAATTGTCACTCCGACATTCCTGTGCACCAACTCACACTGGTCCATCCTACTACTTCTGATTTGGGCTCCCATAGCAAGGTATTGATCCAAAAGGTGGACTCCTCAAAGATCCTACCCATTTGCAGTTATTTTTAACTACAATACTAGATCACCCCACCTCTCCCCTAGAGGTATCTAGGAAACCATGGAAAACTCTTCGTCCTTGATCTTTACGGATGCAGCCTTTAGATCATGGTTCTTATCCTTGTCCTTCTTCTTGAGAGGACACTGCGTAGCGTAGTGACCAAGTTCACCACATTCGGGAGCACTTGATCTTCAAGACATCTTTCTTCTTCTTCCACTGCTCCTACTACCCCTTAGATCCAAGGGTTGCATTCTCTTCCTCTTCCTTGAGCTTCGTTCCACTACTGTTGTTGCTATCAAGTTTGCACTTTACCAAGTCTCTCCTCATCTCTTCATGCTGAAGAGTGACCCACATCCCTTCTCAATCTGGCAATCTTTCTCTGTCGAGGATGCTCTATACAAATACTTGTCATTCCTTTGAGATTGAATTCAGGGCCAGCCTCGCCATCTCAGTAGGCTAAGGTGTTGACCCCACAGTTTCCAACGAGTCTCAGATTTCCTGAAGCTTCGTTAGGAATGGAGCAATGCGTTCCCCCTTCTGCATCTGCGTGGATCTCATCTTCTACTCCAAGTACATCTTTCGTTTCTCGAAAGATCCTTCGTATAGTGTGGCTAATGCTTCCACCGGGCAGTATCATTACCGACAATGTGACACACTACGTGATCTCTCACTCCATCAAGGATCAATCGTTTGGCCTTCGCCATTTCAGCCTTGTACTTCTTGAGCGGATTTGGATCCACACGTACAAATACCACACTGTCGACATAGGTTTTGAGATCGTGCTCATCCAGAAAGCATGACATCTTTGCCTTCCAAATCACATAGTTGGATGCACCCTCTAACCGATCCTCATCTCGCAACCCATTAGCTGCCATCTCTGCCAACAAAATGTCAAACTTCCTCCTCTCTCCTCAGCACTGTAGTTGGACTGGCCCATGCACTCCCTGTTGGAGTTAGTAGATCTGTTTCTTCCTAGCTGCTGCTCAGCAAATGAGAATTCAAACTTCTTGGTTGGAAGTCCTCTGAGGAAGAATTCCCTCAACAATGTCTCTCTTCTTCCTTCTGACATTTTTCTACCCCAACAACTGGTGCAGAAAACTGCATCGCACCAGTAACCTCCTCTGCGCTGAAGCTTTTGTGCAGCTCCCTCTGACATTGGCAAACTTCGATCCGGAAGTCTTACCTCTCAGTCGACTTACTCAGAGAGAGACCTTCCTCAAAAAAATTTCCCTCCTGGCCTAGATTGCGCAATCCCTCTAGGGATTCGATTTGCTACCTACGCAGCACTTCAACCCTCCTTGTCTTTAGCGTTGGGCTCTTCCAGCTCTGCTCTCTTGCTTCACCTGCCGCTCCGATACCATGTGAGAATTTGGAAGACCCAAATTTCTATTGCAACCATTGTTTAAGTTCTTTCTATTTGTTAATTACTAAACAAATTATTCACTGCATCCTACAACAAATACCAAAACTAATACACTGCAACCTTCACCAATTAAATTAAATGTGGAAACAAGAAACTGAGCAAGAAAGAAATACACAACACAGTACACTGTTATTTTTGGACAAACGTCCCTTGAAAACCCTAATGCGGGAAAACTAGTGCAGCAACTAAGGGTTTATATGATTAAGAAATGGTTTTCTAAATACAATTCGTGGAAGCCCAACTAGCTATCTGATATAGAAAGAAACTGGACAAAAAGAGTAGTGAGATGATCTCACCTTGTCACTAGAAGAACTGACACTGATTTGCACTCGAGGTGAGCCTCTGCGCAGTATTGTGTCAAGCCTATGCTATCACTGCGTCACTATAGCTGAGACTGTGCTACACCTCATATTGATTCTCTTCTAACTGGAAACTTCAGCTCTTAGGCCTCTCGGTTTCACACCCCAGTTCTGACACTAGATCCTGACTGTTCCTCAGCAGAATTTCGATCTCCCTCTAAAGCTCTGCACTGCCACAACAAAGCTCTGCGTGGCCCTGTGTCAGCCTCTCTGGACGTCTTTCTGCCCTCTCTGCCTTGTACCCTTCCATCCAGGAAAACTTCCTCCATAAACTATCCTTGCCCCTCACTACAATAAAATCTCCTCAATTGATTCTCTAGCAATTGTTGTGCTGCATTCTCTGAGAAATTCGATCTCTTGATCTCTCTCCGATCTGATTTCTAAATGCCCTTCAAGCCTCCTCTTATAATCTTCTCATTGTGAACCAATGACCCAAATTAGATTCTAATCAATGGCTTAGATCATTTTTGGCTTGATCCTCGTCTTCTTCTAGAAGTTTCACCCTAAGTTTAATTAACACCCTTTAATTATTTTAATTTTCTAAGTTTAGACTTAGGTACCCATTAAAAATAATCAACTATTTTAATAAAACTGTCTCTGGGTGGAATTTCCCAAAACGATTTATGGGTATTCTGGAATACATGTGTCGTAGCCTCCTTGCAAATTTTGAGGCTAAGATCATATCTATTGCTACCAGAAACCAACGATTATCTTATTATTGAGATGTCATTATATCTTTCAATAGACTCATAATAACTACAGTGATTTTTTGGGCAAATGAATCTCTTTTATTGATTTGAGAGAGCTAACCATATGAGGTGTCAATTTAGGATTTTTGGGTAAACATTAGAAAGGGTGAACACGAGAAGCATTAAGAATCAAACTTATGCTAGTTGTGTCAATTTTACATTGGTTTACCTCTATGGTAAAACTCAATGGTTGTTCGACATCATAGAATAGAATACAATAATGCGTGTATGATAATGCAGGGACTGATAATGCATGTATGATGTGAAGGTTAGTGATTGACTGATAACAAGATTACGATTGTGTCGATGAGTTATATAGTAAAGAAACCCTAACCGTCACGGAAGAAAGAGCAAGGATAGTCTTGTAAGGAAAGGTTTGGAGTGAAGCAAGTCCCGTGAAGGGAAGAAGCGGTCCGGTCCAACTATTGTAGAATTTTATGTTGGTTGGACAAAGAATCCGAGGTGGCAGCTTCGAATCGTCGACCATACCGGGTAGATCTTAAAATAAAAGGAATTTCTCGCTAGCTAGCGATTAATGCTCTCAAAATGATCATGGAATGGATTGGAATGGCTTTTGAGATGTAAATCATTTTTAATTAATAACGAGTCGTGAATAGTGAACGGTGAGCAGTGAGAGTAGTGAGCAATAAATAGTGAATGGTTAGCAGTGAGAGAAGCGAGCAGTGTGAGAGCAACGAGCTTTTATGCAGTAGTAGTATCGAGCAGTGAGCAAGGAGCAACGATAACCTGAACCGCAGGGAGCAGTGCGAAGTAATCTTGGCATTTTATAGACCTACATATTTCTCGAAAGAGGTTGGACAACAAATGCATTCAAGCATGACAAAGGAACAATAAATTTTAGAACATGTGGAGACAAATGATTTGGGACAAGTGAAAATTGCCTCATTCGCCAAAGCTCGGAAGTGGGTTTGGGTCAATGCCAAACAATATCAGGGCATTTTAAAACGAAGAATAGCCCGTCTAAAATGGGAGCAAACAAGGAAGAAATGGTCTAAAAAGAAAAGTACTCGAGCCTTTCGCAAAAAACACTCAAACAAGTCTCCTCTACAAGCACGTGACAACAAGAAGTCCAGAGGAAAAGTCATTGATGATTCTGCCTTATATACTCCCACATCCAAACCTCTCACATGGTCATCTGATCTTTATGTGAAAGAATTGTTAAATGCAAAACAAAGGTTGGAGGTTTTCGAAGCTAAAGGGCAGGAAAGAGATCATAAAATTCATATAATAACAACTGAGAACAAGGTTTTAGCATAAATCAATAAAGTTTTAAAAGAACGAGTGACATTATTACAGGAAGCTCTCCTGATAAGGAAGACATAATGGCAATGCATGAAGGTGGATGTGCAAAACATAAAGAAATCTGTAATGGAAAGTACAGAGGTGGTGAATTTGAAATCATCCCAAGATAAAGGGAAAATGATTACCCATATAAACAACCATGAAGAGAACGCAAGAGAAGAAACGAAAGGAGATTCCACCAAAGTTTCCAAAACTTGGTCTCAAGTTATTAGCAATTCTGCTAATAAGGAAGGAGAAACAAATATTCAGGTTGACAACATGCAAGATAGTGAAGGCAAAGAAAGACAAAACAGGGCAACAAACATAATTATTAAAGGGGTGAAATACTTTGGGAAAAATGAATGTACTCTTGACCTTGCAAGAGACTTCTTGAAAGACAAGTTGCTATGGCAAGGACAAATATGCCAAGCTTGGAGGGTGGGTAAGTTTAACGGGGAGAGAGTTAGGCCCATAAAAGTCATTATGCCTAGCTTGCGTGATAAATATATCATTATAAGCAAGAAACATCTCTTGAGGGGTTCTCGTTTTTTTTTAGAAGAAGATTTAACTGTTAAACAACAAAAGGAAAGAAGGGAGGAAATTTTAAAGGTTATGGCAGCAAGAGATGAAGGCAAGAGAGAATGGATTTGTAAAGGCAAAGCTGTGATAGCGCGATTTGGACCTTGTCACATAGAATAAGTCAATCTTGCGGACAAGATAGACCTTCCTAGAATCTAAAGAAGACCTAATGACAAGCAAACCAACCAGACACTATCTTTCTCTAAATATGCTTTAATAAACAATAGCAAACAAGTGTTTTTAGGGCCTACCTTAGGTCCAACGCTAGCTTGTGGATGCCCTCGCTCCTTCGATGCAAATGAGCTCCTTTTCGCGGATCTGCAAACACAAACAAGGCAAACAAATTAAATAGCACCTGAAAAGCCAATTGCATAAAACATATTTAACATGAAAGTCAAGGAGTCCATGAAACAAATAACATAAGATACTTGTTGAGAAAAATGAGTTTGATTGTATTAATTCAGAAGAAGAAGAACTTTACAACCTTTGCCTTGACGCTGTACAAGCTCCTCCCAGGGTCCAGCAAGAAGTCTCCTCTACTTTGACAAGTTTCACTCACTCCCTAATGAAACCAAAAAAGGTATGTGATCTCTCCTCTTTAGGCTTAACTAGGAAGTCTTGATTTCACCAGAATTTACCCTCAAAAATGTTCAGCTTCTAACCTCCTTAGCAACCAGCACAATGCCTGTATTTATAGTGCAATGGAGGGAGGTTACTAGGTCCTCCTTCAAAGGGATAAACCCCTCCTTCAAAGGGATAGCTCCTCTCATCAAGGGATTAGCTCTTTCTCTTTTGGGATGCATGAACCACCTCAGAGCGAACAATCCACGTCAAAACTCCTTCTAGAAACCTCTAGAATTAACCCAAAGTGAGTTTTTTAAGATAAAACTTGCGCCTTTTGACTTTCACAGGGGTCCACACCTACACCGTTAGGGACAGAGCGGGTAGGTACGCAAATTTTATACACAGAAGGTGCGGAACCGCAGGTGACCATGAGAGAAAGTGCGGAACCAGAGTTACATTGATTTTTAATGTCTTTCTCTCATTTCCAAAGCTTGATTTGAAGAGCTGAGGTCTGAGACTTGCTTAGGAGGACATTACAAGTAATGATAGACCCATACTGACTGCAAATAATCATGATGACGATATTTTTGTGTAACAAACCTCCTTCCAAAATAGAGCAGCAAAATAGTAATAAAGAAGAGGCAACAAACTCTTCAGCAGGAAATTAGAAAGTAAGGTAAGTATGGGAAAGCAGGGACAAAGACTCAAATGTGAGTCTTTCATGTCAAAATAAATAGAAATCAAGTCATACCCAAGTTTCCTTAAGATTATTTTGTTAGAATTGCAAAGGTTACCCATGGAGATGAGGACCTAGGTTAGGGCCTATTGCGGAAGATAGAGACATAATTTGCCTCATAGAAACACATGAGCATGAAGGGTGCAAGACACCTCTGTTTGAAGGATACTGGAAGATGGCAGTGTGGAACAAGGCAGCAGGGAATGGTAAAGGACATGAGGGTATCATGGTTTTAGTAAGGGAGAAATAAGGTCGCCTCATTCAGTTAGAAAAAGAAGACTCAAATAAGCAATTCATTTGGTTTAAAATATCAGAAAATGGAAACCACATCAGAATTGCAGCATGTTATTTTGCACCGCGGTTTAAAAAATCTACAAAGGTAGAGGGCTTGACCACAAAGATCCATTTGCAGCCTTAAAAGCGGATATTGCAACATATTCGCAGCTAGGTGAAGTCCTTATAGTGTTAGTATATTCCGACACATAGGAAATAGTTAAGTATAACTTGGTCTAGTGTAGAGTTAGGTAAAGTGTGTTTCTTTACTATGTACTTTTGTAACTTACAATCTGACGGTCACAATATGTAGTGATCCAATAGTTGATTCTCTCCTCGGTATTACCGACACTTGATCCGTGGCTTAACACCCAATTAGTCCATGATCTCTATTTAAAGAGCATGGAGGGTCATTTGTAGGGTAACCGTTCATGAGAGAAGATTATGTAAATTTTCATTCTTTTATTAATAAATTGTCTAAAGTGGCCGCGTTGGCTCAAGCCTTGGACTGTTTCCCTCTTTGAGAGTTTTAACCGCGTCAAGAATACTGGTGTATTGATCTATGATCTGTTTGTGAGCGGTGTCCTTTGGTGTTTTGTCTGAGGAACTTACCCTGTAAATTCCTACATGGTATCAGAGCCATTTGAGAGCCGCATCTGTTGATGATCCAAATCTGAAGCCGATAGAACTGCATCCGACTATCATTTCCTAGATCTACTCTTTCTGACTACTTTCGGGGTGAGAGGACTGCTCTATTGTGTTAGGAGCATCTGTTCCAGTGAGGAACCCCTTTCGTTTCACGCGAAAAGGTTTCCGGTAGCCCTAGCTACGTCATTTTTAAGATGTGGAGGTATACAATGTTTATTTGCAGTTTTTAGTTATTTTCTCTCTGTTTATTTCGATTTATTTATCTCTTTGTTTTTATTACCGGATCTATACCTTTCATTTCTGCGTATGCTCTTTGCCCTGCGACTCTATGCGATCTGGGCAAATCAAAAACAGAAAGGAAGGATTTCTCTCATGCGTATGCTCTTTTCTGCCACGCCTATTAGTGTGATCTCGAAAAATCAGAAACATTGAGGAAATTTTTTAGTTTTCGGGTAAAGCTAACTTCAAACCATAAGATTTGTTTTTTTTGTATGTCCGTGGTGGGTTTTGTGGTTTTTGTTTTGTAGGCAAAAAAAAAGAGCTTTCTCAAATAAGCACGCACCCCAAAGCTTCAGTGACTAAAAAAAAAACCCTTCCTCTTTTCCAAAAATTAGTAACCTTTTGAACTAGCTCACTTGGTCCAAAGTTACTTTATGAGAATAGAGGTCTTGGGCTCAAGTATTTCCTTTTGTTGAGTTACTTTTCAAAAAACATATGTAGCTTATGTTTTAAAGTTACTTTATGTAAAAGTGTTCTCACCCATTACAAAAAGTGAGTCACTTATAATTCTAAAGTCTCTTTATTTTTTATTTAAGTTACAATTTAGTGGGTAGCTCGTAAAGTACCAATGTAAAAGTGACTTTCACTTATTTATAAAAGTGAGTCACATAGTTTTTTTGTGAGCTAATTAGATTTATGTTTGGAAAGGGGGGTATTTTTTTTAAATATAACATTATCCTTCATTTTCGCGCATTCACGCACTTCTTCAGCATCTTCAACATCTTTTCTTAAAAAATCCATAACTTCTTCATCCGGAAGTCGTTATTTTCAAACAACTTCAAGTTTGTCACTAGCTAGACTCTTCACACAATGTGAAGGGGAAGAGTTGTAATCTTGCTTGTATCCTTTTTGGTAATTGAGGCTAAATATATGGCATAAAAGGGGTTAAATAACATATTTAACCAAGTGCTTACAAAAAGACACTTTGTGGATGTACTATGTCTACATTGTTGAACACTATCTTAGACACATTTATGTGCAACAAAATGGATGCTATGAGAAGTACTATTGCAAAAAAAATATGATGGATTGGATATTATATTTGACACTCATGAAAATCACCACATATCTAATCAAGTATGTTGTTGCATCCAAACTTTGGACACTATTTTTTATCGAAATATTCTTCAACATGTTAAACTAGGATATGGAGAGGATCATCATTCTCGATGTTAATGTCATGATAAATTCATATCTCTAAAAAATGCCAATAACTCTCCTAAAAATGTGTGAAACAATGCTCAAATTGTAATTTTTGTAAATAAAAGAAATACATAAATAAAAGTGATTGGAAGTTTTGAAGGTCTTATTTAATGACAAAACACTTCACAATTATTGCAATGAAAGTTTAAAATTTAATAATAATAATAATAATATAATTATGAGGTCATGGCCAAGCCCAACGCCAATTGGTGTATGAGACCCTTATTGTTTTTGGAACAAGGGACCTACCTCCACATAATGATTTGACTACTAAAAGTCTATAGAGGTGTACATATTCTACGCCCTCTAAATTTAAACATGTGGGAAACACATTCACTTAACTAGTCCATGCACATTTTTTGTATTTTTCATTAAAAATGTGTGGATTGTTTTGGAAGTTGTCAATTTTGATGCGCAATGTAAACATTAAATTGTAAAAAAAATTAAGTATAACAATAATGATGTTTATTACCCTAAAACTAAAAAAGTTTATTAGCCCCAAGGGTTAGTTCAACTGGTCGAGTCCCCGTTGTTAAGTACCTCGTCAATCGGGAGGTCACAGGGTAAATTCTCCTCGACGCCCTTGGGGTTAGGCCCTGCTAGTCTGGCCAACAGACTTTAAAAAATTCCCTTCGGGATTGATCTGCCCAGATTTTCCGTGGACGTAGCGCCCACCCTTAAAAAAAGAAGAAGAAGATTAAATATTGTTCAAGAAGTCATCTTTGTATTTGTCAAAAAAAATATATTTAATGACAACAATGATGATGTTTATTGCCCTTAAGGCTAAAGTTGATTAGACAAATAAAAGAAACTAGATTAAACATTGTTTAAGAAGTCATTTCTATATTTCAACATGGTGGAAAGTTCTGAAGAGTAATTAAATTATAAGATCAAGTAAAATTGTGGACAACTTTGAAGAGTAATTAAGTTATAGGATCACGTAAAGTTTTGGAAAGTTTTGGAGATCAAGTAAATTTGTGTCCTATGATGAGCCCCAAAAATGTACAATTATTTGGGCTCATTCAACCTCCTAATTTGACTTAGTCCACCATTCTCATTTGTTTATTGCATGTTTTTGATTATTTTTATGTTAATAGAGTGAATTTGGTTAGTCATTATGCCAACAAGTCTAATGGGTGCTTTGTGTAGCCTTGTTGGTCAACTTGGAGACAAAATTGAAGGTCTTAATGAGCACTTGGCAGCCAAATTCGTGGGAGAACAAGCTAGAGGATTTGTAGGAAGGTGACCCCTCATTTATGGACCCTTACCTCGAATTCTCCACCATCAACTCGGAGTTCAAAGGCCACCAAATTAATGAGCACATGGGCAGCCAAGCAAGTCAAGTTGGACTGCTGTTAACTCCAAGTCTTGGGCAGCCAAGTCCCTAACTTTTAGGAGGACTGTTGGGTCCTCAAATTGTATAAATAAGAAGGCTTGGGGCCTCATTTTGGTTAGCTAGTTGGTAGTCAATTCGTTTAGCTAGTTAGTCATTTTGTTTTAGACATTAGTTAGCTAGCTTGTAGTTCGATTTTTAGGCCATGGATTAGCTTTGCTTTCAGCTCATTCTCAAGCTCTCCTTATGGACAGTTTTGATGTACTTTTCATTTCTTGATTAATAAAGATGGATCCAGCTTTGCACCAGCTCTAAATCTTTCATGGGAGGCTGTAGCTCTTGGGGTTGGGCCCATCTCAAGCGCCCAGTACCTCCCTTGTGTATCTTTATGTGTTTGCTGCGTTCTTGAAATAAAAATCTGCTCTTTAGATCTTGCTTTGTTATGGTAGTTGGTTTTGATGGGTAACGTAGCTTTTTATGCTTAGAATCGATTGGTAGGAGTTTGTTATGCATTTAGATCTTTTGGAATGCTCTTTCTCACGTGAAGTACATGGTTCTCTTTCCAAACAAAGCTGCTGTTCATTTATTTCATTGACAATTAGATTAAGTTAGCTAGGACTTGGTTTGTTTGCAAGAATTCATTGATTTGTTTGAATAAGCATTGTGCAGGGCATCTCTATCACCTTCATCACCTCCTCGTTCATTTGAGCCTCGTTCAGATCAGCTACTCCATCACCAAGTCTGTTCCCTCATCTCCCATCTTCTCTTTTGCCAAGTAACCTTACCTTCTTCCCCATTGTTGTCTCAACTACCTTCAAGCCAAGTCAGCCTTCCACCTATCATCTCATCACTCCATCCATCAGTTCCTAGGTCATTTCAGACCCCCATCCTACCTCCATAACCATCCATGCATCTTCCATCAACCATCCATCCTCAAAAATCCAATTTGTAAACATCCTGTGGAAAACAGAGTATCCTGTAGGATCCTCCACAGCCATCCTGTAGGAGGCCACTCTCTCGGTTGCTGAGCATCTGAATGCGAGGAACCTCTGTGGATGGATGCCAAGGATCCCTAGGGACCTCTCCTAGCCACCCCAACCTATCCCACGCTTTCCTTCCTTCTCCATCCCATCTGCACAACCAAACCCTAGTTAGCACAAGATCACAATCATTCCACATACTTAAAGGAAAAATACAAAAACATAACTTTCATGATGCAAGTAGTTTAGATCCATGAATTCTTACTTATTAGAGGTAATGACAACATTGGTAGAAGTTGCATTTACATTCCTTGCATTGTAGAGGTCAGACTAGTTAAATTAGGGTTTCCTAGGTTTATATGCTTTGATTTGCTTTCGGTTCATTTTTGTCAATTAAAGTAGCTTTCCTTTGAGATTAGCTTTCGTTCATCAATTAGCAAGCTTCTTCTAAGAGCCTATAGAAGTTGGCTTGAGCCCTAGCGGACTTGTGCCAGCTGACCAAGTGACAGCTGCGACAAGAGCTAGTACTTGTGCATATAGCACCGTCGCTTCCAAGTTTGTACGAACTACCGGGTTGATAAAATGAGAGACAGGAAGCCCCAGGAGTTGTAGCATTATTGCTACAATACTAGAGCTGACCATCTTATAATATCAAGAACATGGTATGTTAAAGGAAAGTTTCGAAGAGTAATTAAGAAATAGATTAAATATTGTTCAAGAAGTCATCTTTGTATTTGTAAAAAAAAAATATTTTAATGACAACAATGATGATGTTTATTGCCCATAAGGCTAAAGTTGATTAGACAAATAAAAGAAACTAGATTAAACATTGTTTAAGAAGTCATTTCTATATTTCAACATGGTGGAAAGTTCCGAAGAGTAATTAAATTATAAGATCAAGTAAAATTGTGGACAACTTTGAAGAGTAATTAAGTTATAGGATCAAGTAAAGTTATGGAAAGTTTTGGATATCAAGTAAAGTTATGTCTTGTAATATCAAGAACATGGTATGTTAAAGGAAAGTTTCGAAGAGTAATTAAGTTACAGGATCAAGTAAAGTAATGGAAAGTTTTAGTAAGTAATTAAATTATAAGATAAGTAAAGTTATGTGCTATAATATCAAGGACATGGTATGTTAAATGAAATGATGTTCATTTTTAAGTCTTACCTCCTTTGTATAATAATTTTATAAATACACACATTTTATGGTGTTTTTGTGTTAGTCCAACCATTAATTTTACCATGAAGATCCTAAGTATTCATTCCATATATTAACAATTATGGTTTTATTCTTCATGTAATTTTTTTTTTTTTTCTTTTAATACTTGGAATGAAAGCATGGGAAACCTTAGAGTATTTCTCCACATTTCGTGGATGGTAAATTGGGTAAACTGCCTACCTTGATTATAAGGCCTTGCCCCAATGGAATCGAAGAGAGTTGAACATGTGATCAACAACAGCTAACAACAATGCCAAAGAACTTCATGTATGGCTCTAGACCACTTGAGCTAACCCTTGGGGCTTATTCCTTAAATATGTAATATTAAAAATAATAGCTAAATAAAGTTCTATACAAATCTTTAGGTATCATATGAATTTATTGTGAAAATTTGGGAGACCCAAATTTCTACTGCAACAACTGATTAAGTTCCTTCTATTTGTTAATTACTAAACAAATTATTTACTCCATCCTACAACAAATACCGAAACTAATACACTGCAACCTTCACCAATTAAGTTAAATGCGGAAACAAGAAACTAAGCAAGAAATAAATACACAACACATTACACCGTTATTTTTGGACAAATGTCCCCGGAAAAACCCAATGCGCGAAAACCAGTGCAGTAGTTGAGGGTTTGTATTATTAAGCAGTAGTTTTCTTAATACAATTCATTGGAAGCTCAACCGGTTATCTGAGACAGAGAGAAACTCGACAAAAATAGTAGTGAGATGATCTCACCCTGTCACTGGAAGAACCGACATTGATTTGCGCTGGAGGTGAGCCTCTACGCAGTCTCTGCGAAGTACTGCGTCAAGCCTACGTCGTCACTACGTCATTGTAGTTGGGACTGCGCTACACCTCCTACTGATTCTCTGTTGACTGGAAACTTCAGCTCTCATGCCTCCTGGTCTCACACCTTGGCTCCGCCACTAGATCCTGATTGTTCCTCAACAAAATTTTGATCTCCCTTTGAAGCTCTGCGTTGCCATAGTGTAGCTCTGCGTGGCCCTGTGAAAGCCTCTCTGGAGGCCTTTCTGCCCTCTCTGCCTTGTACTCTTTCGTCCATGAAAACTTCCCCTAAAAACTATCCCTGCCCCTCATTGCAAGAAATATCCTCAATTGATTCTTTAGCAACTGTTGTGTTGCCTTCTCTTAAAATTTGATCTCTTGATCTCTCTCCGATCTGATTTCCAAATGCTCATCAAGCCTCCTCTTATAATCTTCTTGTTGTGAACCAACTACCCAACTTAGATTCTAATCAATGGCGTAGATCATTTTGGCTTGATCCTCGTCTTCTTCTAGAAGTTTCACCCTTAATTTAATTAATACCCTTTAATTATTTTAATTTGCTTTGTTTAAACTTAGGCAACCATTAAAAATAATTAATTATTTTAATAAAATTGTCTCCGGGTGGAATTTCCCAAAAGATTTATGGGTATTATGGAATACATGTGTCCTAGACTCCCTACAAATTTTGAGGCTAAGAGCACATCCGATGCCACCACAAATCAACACTCCCTCTTATCGAGGAATGTGCTATAGTAATGCAACCTATTGAAGCATCACCCTTCCCTGTAACATCTCCCTTTGCGTTGTTGATGTTTGACATCGCTACCCACCAACTACTAACAAATGTTGCGTATGTACTCCTACTGACCTTACCAATACAAACATTGCATCTGTACTACAACCCTCATAAGTTCTGCATTTGTGTTGTTGCTGGCACTTCTCACTGCTACAAGTCTCTGCGCTGACCTATGAAGCCTTTGCGTTGTTGCTAACTCTGCACTGTGCCAATTGCACTGCTGCAATTTCTATGCTACTTAGTCTCTGGCACTCCTAGCCACTGCAACTATCACTCTGGCATTCCTGTGCACCAACTGACACTGGTCCATCCTACTACTTCTGATCTGGGCTCCCGTAGCAAGGTATTGATCCAAAAGGTGAACTCCTCAAGGATCATGCCCATCTGTAGTTCTTTTGAACTACAGTACTATATCACCCCACCTCTTCCCTGGAGGTATCTGGGAAACCATGGCAAACTCATTCTCCTCGATCTTTGCGGATGCAACCTTAATATCATGCTTCTCATCCTTGTCCTTCTTCTTGAGAGGGCATTGCGTAGCGTAGTAACCAAGTTGACCACATCAAAAGCACTTGATCTCCAAGACATCTTTCTTCTTCTTCCACTTCTCCTACTGCCCCTTAGATACAAGGGCTGCATTCTCTCCCTCCTCCTTATGCTTCGTTCCACTGCTGCTGCTGCTATCCATTTTGCACTTGACCAAGTCCCTCCTCATCTCTTCCTGTTGAAGAGCGACCCACATCCCTTCCCAATCTGTCAATCTTTCTCTGCCAATAACGCTCTGGACAAATACTTGTCATTCCTTTGAGAATGAATTCAGGGCCAGCCTCCCCATCTCAGTAGGCTGAGGTGTTGACCCCACAACTACCAACGAATCTTGAATTTCCTAAAGCTTCGTTAGGAATGGATCACTGCGTTCCTCCCTCTACATCTATGTGGATCTCACCTTCTGCTCCAAGTACATCTTCCACTACTCGGAAGATCATTTGTATAGCGTGGCCAATGCTTCCCACCGGGCAGTATCATTGCCGACAAAGTGACACACAACATGATCTCTCACTCCATCGAGGATCAATCATTTGGCATTTGCCATTTCAACCTTATACTTCTTGAGTGGATTTGGATCCACGGGTACAACTACCACACTGTCGACATAGGTTTTGAGATCGTGCTCATCCATAAGGCATGAGATCCTTGCCTTCCAAATCACATAGTTGGATGCACCCTCTAATCGATCCTAATTTCACAACACATTAGCTGCCATCTCTTCCAACGAAATGTCAAACTTCCTCCTCTCTCCTATGCACTGTAGTTGGGCTGGCCTATGCACTCCCTGCTGGAGTTAGTAGATTTGTTGCTTCCTGCTGTTGCTCAACAAATGAGAATTCAAACTTCTTGGCTGGAAGTCCTTTAAGGAAAAATTCCCTAAACAATGTCTCTCTTCTTCCTTCTGACATTTTTCTACCCCAACAACTGGTGCAGAAAACTGTGTCACACCAATAACCTCCTCTACGTTAAAACTTCTACATAGCTCCCTCTAACACTAGCAAACTTCGATCTAGAAGTCTTACCTCTCAGTCAACTTACTTGGAGAGAGACCTTCCTCGAAATTTTTTCCCTCTTGGCCTAGATTGCCCAATCCCTCTGGGGATTTGATTTGCTGCCTACGCAACACTTCGACTATCCTTCTCTTTAGCGTCAGGCTCTTCCAGCTTTGCTCTCTTGCTTCACCCGCAGCTCCGATACCATGTGAGAATTTGGAAGACCCAAATTTCTACTGCAACAACTGTTATGAAACCAGCTCAAGAAAAGATAGAAAAGATAGATCAACGCCTTAGAATTCAGCCTCTTCGAGGGGGCAACCTCCTTTACATTACATAAATGAACAATTCTTGGATGATACAAATGAAAATACCTCCTTTCTATATATAGGAGTCTAAGTGGTCCCAATACAATCAAAGCCTACATAACAATAATATTGTAGGGCACAACAATAACAATAGTGGGCTTCTATGGGGCACAATAGTAACAATATGGGCACTACATGGGTACGTCAATATAATAAGTGGGTTATACTAATAACAATAAGGGGTTACACTAGTAGTATAGGGGCCTAACATGCCCCTCTCCTTCAAAAAGCATTGTCCTCAACGCTTGAGTAGTTCTTGATGCTTCTGTATAAAATTCTTGTCCTCCCATGTGGAATATTCAGCAGGTAAGTTCTTCCACTTGATGAGATACTCTGAAATTGATCGATTTCGTAGCTGTCGGGTTCTTGTTTCTGTGACTGCTCCAGGTTCCAATATGATTTTTCCTTCCTCTTCAATTTCTGGCAATATTGCTTGAATTGGGATCTTTTGCAACTTTTGAATTAGTGGCCATACTTCTTCGTCCTTCTTCCATTCATCCCTTGCTTCGTTTATCCAATTTGGTTGGATAATATAAATAGCACAAAACAATGCTTCCACATCCTCATCCTTAAAGAGTCTTCCCATTCGGTAAGGTCGCCATTTTTTAAGTGCATGTAGTATTGCCAACATTTCCTTCTCATAAATAGCTTGCTTGAGATGTGGCAGTAAAAATACCCAATCACCTACATCAAAACATTTTTCACTACGATGTTGATCTACCTGTTGTTTCGTTTGATTTTGCACCGAAGTGGTGTTATCCTTTAAAAGTTGGAGAACTTGCGGTTGATGCTCGATTTGATCTTTCTTTGCTAGAACCTTTTTCTTCTTGATATGTCCTTCTATCTTTTGAGGAGTGGTAATTTCTTCCAGTCCTTTACAAGATAGGGTCGGATTCATTTCTTGATGCTCAATGCGATTTTTCACTCCTTGAACATTTTTCTTCTTGATATGTCCTTCTATCTTGATAGTTTGAGGAGTGGTAATTTCGACCAATGAATTACAAGATATGGTTGGATTCATTTCTTCTTTCTCTGGGATGGGGTCCTAGCGCATATCTTCTTCTTTTGATGTTTCTTGATCCTTTTCTTCCTCCTCTTCATATTCTATGTAAAATAATTTCTTCTCAGCACACTTATGACCTTTAATGCATTTTCTATCACAATTGTAACAAAGCCCTTTTTCTCTTTTTTCTTCCAATTGTTGTGGTGTAACCCTTGTAGGTTGTGGAAGGCTAGGAGAAACAATACTTCCATCTTTATAGTTGTGAAGGGTATGCTTCCTGGTTTCCATAATTTTGCTTTCCACTATGTCACAAAGCCCTTTTACACTTTCCAATTGTTGTGGTGTTGCTCTAAAGAAGGTGTTGCTCTTTGTATCCTCATAATGTGCTATCATTTCCTCCGTGAAAATTGACCACGTAACAAGTTTTTTACGAGAACAAAGCCCTTTGTACCATAAAAATTGATCTGGTTCTAAATATGAAGATGCAATACATACCTTTTGTAATAGTTGTACACCATGTATATCAAAATATTGCTCCATCTGAAGTATCCAATTTACCGGATCCTTGCCATCAAACTTCCTCATCTTGCTTTTTCTTGATTTTAGGAGCTCTACCTTGAAACGACTGTAACTCTGTTCTTGCAGATCTTTAAGTTCTAAAATTCTGGCCTGTAGTAGCCCTCTGTGTCCTCTTTCCAATGCCACCAATCTGATCCAAATTGGATTCTCCAAGAAAGAGTTATGCACAATCTCCCAAGATGACCTGATTATAGACTAGTTCAGTAGAGCGAACTTGTACGACATACCACGAGTCACTGTTTCAACCTTTGACTCTAAAAAATATATAAAAGAAAACTACAGTCCGTCCTCTTTCTGCACCTTTTTACGAAATTTGAATCCGATACTCAGAGAGAGAGTTATGACGATTTTCCCCAGGTCACCTGTTTTGAATGTAATTCAGGAGTCCGCAAAAAGGCCAACTTCCTTAGATCATATCTCCGAAAATATCGCGCGAAAAGCTCTGAAATTCGCACCCAAGGTTCAGCGCCAATTCTTCTCAAATGGGTTTTTTTTTGCGACTTCTGAAACGTCACAGAAAAAAAGTTATAGCAAAAATGCCATTATGAACTGTTTGGAGCAGCGAAACCCTAGAATCCAAAGCTCTGATACCAAATGTTATGAAACCAGCTCAAGAAAAGATAGAAAAGATAGATCAACGCCTTAGAATTCAGCCTCTTCGAGGGGGCAACCTCCTTTACATTACATAAATGAACAATTCTTGGATGATACAAATGAAAATACCTCCTTTCTATATATAGGAGTCTAAGTGGTCCCAATACAATCAAAGCCTACATAACAATAATATTGTAGGGCACAACAATAACAATAGTGGGCTTCTATGGGGCACAATAGTAACAATATGGGCACTACATGGGTACGTCAATATAATAAGTGGGTTATACTAATAACAATAAGGGTTACACTAGTAGTATAGGGGCCTAACAACAACTGTTTAAGTTCTTTCTATTTGTTAATCACTAAACAAATTATTTACTGCCTCCTACAGCAAATACCAAAACTAATACACCGCAGCTTTCACTAATTAAATTAAACGCAGAAACAAGAAACTGAGCAAGAAAGAAATACACAACACATTACACTATTATTTTTGGACAAATGTCCCCAGAAAACCCCAATGTGGGAAAACCAGTGCAACACCTGAGGGTTTGTATGATTAAGCAATAGTTTTCTAAATACAATTCGTGGAAGCCCAACTAGCTATCTAATACAAAGAGAGAATGGACAAAAAGAGTAGTGAGATGATTTCACCCTGTCACTGGTAGAACCAACACTGATTTGCACTCGAGGTGAGCCTTTATGCAGTATTGTGTCCATCCTACGCTGTCACTGTGGTTGAGACTGCGCTACACTTCCTATTGATTTTCTACTAACTAGAAACTTCAACTCTCAGGCCTCCAGGTTTCACACCCCAGTTTCGACACTAGATCTTGACTGATCCTCAATAGAATTTCGATCTCCCTCTGAATCTCTGCGCTGCCACAACGTAGCTCTGAGTGGCCCTTCATTAGCCTCTCTGGATGTATTTATACCCTCTCTGCCTTGTACTCATCGGTCCAAGAAAACTTCCTTCGGAAACTATCCTTGCCCCTCACTGCAAAAAATCTCCTCAATCGATTCTCTAGCAACTGTTGCACTACCTTCTCTGAGACATTCGATCTCTTGATCTCTTTCCGATCTGATTTCTAAATTCCCATCAAGCCTCCTCTTATAATCTTCTTGTTGTGAACCAACGACCCAAATTAGATTCTAATAAATGGTTTAGATTATTTTGTCTTGATCCTCGTCTTCTTCTAGAAGTTTCACCCTCAGTTTAATTAACACCCTTTAATTATTTTAATTTTCTAAGTTTAGACTTAGCTACCCATTAAAAATAATTAATTATTTTAATAAAACTGTCTTCGGGTGGAATTTCCCAAAATGATTATGGGTACTGTGGAATACATGTGTCGTAGCCTCCCTGCAAATTTTAAGGCTTGACATCGCTGCCCACCAACTACTACACAAATGTTGCATTTGTACTACTACTTACCCTACTAGTACCAACACTGCATCTATACTGCAACCCTCATAAGTTCTGAATTTGTGCTGCTATTGGCTCTTCCACTGCCAATACTGCATCTGCACTGCAAACTTCTCCAACTGCTATTTCTACTGCATCAACAACAAAAAACATCCAAAATTATTCAACAGGTGTTCAACATGATGCATCTTTTACTGGAGTTCTAACTGCTACTAGTCTTTGTGCTGACCCTGTGAAGCCTCTGCGTTGCTGCTCACTCTACACTGTGCCAACTGCAATGCTGCAATTTCTGCGCTGCTTAGTCTCTGGCACTCCTAGCCACTGCAACTGTCACTCCGACATTCCTGTGCACCAACTAACATTGGTCCATCCTACTACTTCTAATCTGGGCTCCCATAGCAAGGTATTGATCCAAATGGTGGACTCCTCAAGGATCCTACCCATTTGCAGTTCTTTTGAACTACAATACTAGATCACCCCACCTCTCCCCTGGAGGTATCTGGGCAACCATGGAAAACTCTTCGTCCTTAATCTTTACAAATCCAGCCTTTAGATCATGCTTCTTGTCCTTGTCCTTCTTCTTGAGAGGGCACTGCGTAGCGTAGTGAACAAGTTCACCACATCGGAAGCACTTGATCTTTGAGACATCTTTCTTCTTCTTCCACTGCTGCTACTACCCCTTAGATCCAAGGGTTGCATTCTCTTCCTCTTCCTTGAGCTTCGTTCCACTGCTGTTGTTGCTATCAAGTTTGCACCTTACCAAGTCTCTCCTCATCTCTTCATGCTGAAGAGCGACCCACATCCCTTCTCAGTCTGGCAATAATTCTCTGTCAAGGATGCTCTAGACAAATACTTATCATTCCTTTGAGATTGAATTCAGGGCCAGCCTCGCCATCTTGGTAGGCTAAGGTGTTGACCCCAAAGTTGCCAACGAGTCTCGAATTTCCTGAAGCTTTGTTAGGAATGGATCAATGCATTCCCCCTTCTGCATCTGCGTGGATCTCATCTTCTACTCCAAGTACATCTTTCATTGCAAAAAAGATCCTTCGTATAGTGTGGCTAATGCTTCCACCGAGCAGTATCATTACTGACAATGTGACACACTACGTGATCTCTCACTCCATCGAGGATCAATCGTTTGCCCTTCGCCATTTCAGCCTTGTACTTCTTGAGCGGATTTGGATCCATGCGTACAACTACCACACTGTCGACATAGGTTTTGAGATCGTGCTCATCCAGAAAGCATGACATCCTTGCCTTCCAGATCACATAGTTGGATGCACCCTCTAACCGATCCTCATCTCGCAACCCATTAGCTGCCATCTCTGCCAACAAAATGTCAAACTTCCTCCTCTCTCCTTAGCACTATAGTTGGACTGGCCCATGCACTCCATGTTGGAGTTAGTAGATCTGTTGCTTCCTAGCTGCTGCTCAGCAAATGAGAATTCAAACTTCTTGGTTGTAAGTCCTCTGAGGAACAATTCCCTCAACAATGTCTCTCTTCTTCCTTCTAACATTTTTCTACCCCAACAACTGGTGCAAAAAACTGCATCACACCAGTAACCTCCTCTGCCCTAAAGCTTCCGTGCAGCTCCCTCTAACATTGGCAAACTTCGATTCGGAAGTCTTACCTCTTAGTCAATTTACTCAGAGAGAGACCTTCCTCAAAAAATTTGCCCTCCTGGCCTAGATTGCGCAATCCTTATGGGGATTCGATTTTCTGCCTACGCAGCACTTCGACCGTCCTTGTCTTTAGCGTTGGGCTCTTCCGACTCTGCTCTCTTGCTTCACCTGCAACTCCGGTACCATGTGAGAATTTGGAAGACCCAAATTTCTACTGCAACCACTGTTTAAGTTCTTTCTATTTGTTAATTACTGAACAAATTATTTACTGCACCCTACAACAAATACCAAAACTAATACACTGCAACCTTCACCGATTAAATTAAATGCGGAAACAAGAAACTGAGCAAGAAAGAAATACACAGCATAGTACACTGTTATTTTTGGACAAATGTTCCCGGAAAACCCTAATGCGGGAAAACCGATGCAACAACTGAGGGTTTGTATGATTAAGAAATAGTTTTCTAAATACAATTCGTGGAAGCCAAACTGGCTATCTAATACAGAGAGAAACTGGACAAAAAGAGTAGTGAGATGATCTCACCCTGTCACTGGAAGAACCGACATTGATTTGCACTCGAGGTGAGCCTCTGCGCAGTATTGCGTCAAGCCTACGCCATCACTGCGTCACTATAGATGATACTGCGCTACACCTCCTATTTATTCTCTACTAACTGGAAACTTCAGCTCTCAGGCCTCCCAGTTTTACACCCCAGTTCCGACACTAAATCCTGATTGTTCCTCAACAAAAATTCGATCTCCCTCTAAAGCTCTGCACTGCCACAACGTAGCTCTACGTGGCCCTGCGTCAGCCTCTCTGGACGTCTTTCTGCCCTCTTTACGTTGTACTCTTTCGTCCAAGAAAACTTCCTCATAAACTATCCCTACCCCTCACTACAATAAATCTCCTCAATTGATTCTCTAACAACTGTTGCGCTGCTTTCTCTGAGAAATTCGATCTCTTGATCTCTCTCCATCTGATTTCTAAATGCCCATCAAGCCTCCTCTTATAATCTTCTCATTGTGAACCAACGACCCACATTAGATTCTAATCAATGGCTTAGATCATTTTTGGCTTGATCCTCGTCTTCTTCTAGAAGTTTCACCCTAAGTTTAATTAACACCCTTTAATTATTTTAATTTTCTAAGCTTAGACTTAGGTACCCATTAAAAATAGTTAACTATTTTAATAAAATTGTCTCCGAGTGGAATTTCCCAAAATGATTTATGGGTATTGTGGAATACATGTGTTGTAGCCTCCCTACAAATTTTGAGGCTAAGAGCATATCTGTTGCTACCATAAACCAACGATTATCTTATTATTGAGATGTCATTATATCTTTCAATAGACTCATAATAACTATAGTGTTTTTCTGGGCAAATGAATCTCTTTTATTGATTTGAGAGAGCTAACCATATGAGGTGTCAATTTAGGTTTTTTGGGTAAACATTAGAAAGGGTGAACACGAGAAGCATTAAGAATCAAACTTATGCTAGTTGTGGCAATTTTACATTGGTTTACCTCTATGGTAAAACTCAATGGTTGTTCGACATCATAGAATAGAATACCATAACGCGAGTATGATAACGCAGGGATTGATAATGCAGGTATGATGTGAAGGTTAGTGACTAACTGATAACAAGATTACGATTGTGCCGGTGAGTTATATAGTAAAGAAACCCTAACCATCGCAGAAGAAAGAGCAAGGATAGTCTTGTAAGGAAAGGTTTTGAGTGAAGCAAGTCCCGCGAAGGGAAGAAGTGGTCTGGTCCAACTATTGTAGAATTTTATGTTGGTTGGACGAAGAATCCGCGGTGGCAGCTTCGAACCCTCGACCATACCGGGTAGATCTTAAAATAAAAGGAATTTCTCGTTAGCTAACAATTAATGCTCTCGCAATGATCATGGAATGGATTAGAATGGATTTTGACCTGTAAATCATTTTTAATTAATAGAGAGCCGTGAACAGTGAATGATGAGCAGTGAGAGCAGCGAGCAATGAACAGTGAACGGTGAGCAGTGTGAGAGTAGTGAGCTTTTATGCAGCAGAAGTATCGAGCAGTGAGCAAGGAGCAACGATAACCTGAACAGCTGGGAGCAGTGCGAAGTAATCTTGGCATTTTATAGACCTACATATTTCTCGAAAGAGGTTGGACGACAAATGCATTCAAGCATGACAAAGGAATAATATATTTTAGAACATGTGGAGACAAATGATTTAGGACAAGTGAAAATTGCCTCATCCGCCAAAGTTCGGAAGTGGGTTTGGGTCAATGCTAAATAATATCGGGGCATTTTAAAATGAAGAATAGCCCGTCTAAAATGGGAGCAAACAAGGAAGAAACGGTCTAAAAAGAAAAGTACTTGAACCCTTCACAAAAAACACTCAAACAAGTCTCCTCTACAAGCACGTGACAACAAGAAGTCCAGAGGAAAAGTCATTGATGATTCTGCCTTATATACTCCCACATCCACACCTCTCACATGGTCATATGATCTTTATGTGAAAGAATTGTTAAAGGTTGGAGGTTTTAGAAGTTAAAGGGCAGGAAAGAGATCATAAATTCATATAATAATTACTGAGAACAAGGCTTTAGCATAAATCAATAAAGTTTTAAAAGAACGAGTGACATTGCTACAGGAAGCTCTCCTGATAGGGAAGACATAATGGCAACGCATGAAGGCGGATGTGCAAAACATAAAGAAATCTGTAATGGAAAGTACAGAGGTGGTGAATGTGAAATCATCCCAAGATAAAAGGAAAATGATTACCCAAATAAACAACCATGAAGAGAACGCAAGGGAAGAAACGAAAGGAGATTCCACCAAAGTTTCCAAAACTTGGTCTCAAGTTGTTAGCAATTCTGCTAATAAGGAAGGAGAAACAAATATTCAAGTTGACAACATGTAAGATAGTGAAGGCAAGGAAAGACAAAACAGGGCAACAAACATAATTATTAAAGGGGTGAAATACTTTGGGAAAAATGAATGTACTCTTGACCTTGCAAGATACTTCTTGAAAGACAAGTTGCTATGGCAAGGACAAATATGCCAAGCATGGAGGGTGGGTAAGTTTAACGTGGAGAGAGTCAGGCCCATAAAAGTCATTATCTCTAGCTTGCGTGATAAATATATCATTATAAGCAAGAAACATCTCTTGAGGGGTTCTCGTTTTTTTTAGAAGAAGATTTAATCGTAAAATAATAGGAGGAAAGAAGGGAGGAAATTTTAAAGGTTATGGCAGCAAGAGATGAAGGCAAGAGAGAATGGATTTGTAAAGGCAAAGTTGTGATAGCGCGATTTGGACCTCTTTCCAAAACAGAGCAGCAAAATGATAATAAAGAAGAGGCAACAAACTCTTCAACAAGAAATCAAAAAGTAAGGTCAGTATGGGAAAGCAGGGACAAAGACTCAAATGTGAGTCTTGCATGTCAAAATAAATAGAAATCAAGTCATACCCAGGTTTCCTTAAGATTATTTTGTTGGAATTGCAGAGGTTACCCATGGAGATGAGGACCTAGGTTAGGACCTATTGCGGAATATAGAGACATAATTTGCCTCATAGAAACACATGAGCATGAAGGGTGCAAAACACCTCTGTTTGAAGGATACTGGAAAATGGCAGTGTGGAACAAGGCAGCAGGGAATGGCAAAGGGCATGGGGGTA
Source organism: Pinus tabuliformis (assembly GCA_031772625.1). NCBI lineage: Eukaryota > Viridiplantae > Streptophyta > Pinopsida > Pinales > Pinaceae > Pinus > Pinus tabuliformis. The sequence continues at coordinate 1,152,970,459 of CM062813.1, read as the reverse complement.
TCATGGTTTTATTAAGGGAGAAAGAAGGTCGCCTCATTCAGTTAGAAAAAGAAGACTCAAATAAGCAATTCATTTGGTTTAAAATATCAGAAAATGGAAACCACATCATAATTGCAGTATGTTATTTTGCGTTGCGGGTTTAAAAAATCTACAAAGGTAGAGGGTTTGACCACAAGATCCATTTGCAACCTTAAAAGCGGATATTGCAACGTATTCGCAGCTAGGTGAAGTCCTTATAGTGAGGATATTTCGACACATAAGAAATAGTTAAGTATAACTTGGTCTAGTGTAGAGTTAGGTAAAGTGTGTTTCTTTACTATGTACTTTTGTAACTTACAATCCGATAGTCACAATATGTAGTGATCCAATGGTTGATTCTCTCCTCGGTATTGCCGACACTTGATCTGTGGCTTAGCACCCAATTGGTCCATGATCTCTATTTAAAGAGCATGGAGGGTCATTTGTAGGGTAACCGTTCATGAGAGAAGCTTATGTAAATTTTCATTCTTTTATTAATAAATTGTTTGAAGTGGCCGTGTTGGCTCAGGCCTTGGATTGTTTCCCTCTTTGAGAGTTTTAACCACGTCAAGAATATTGGTGTATTGATCTGTGATCTGTTTGTGAGCGGTGTCCTTTGGTGTTTTGTCTGAGGAACTTACCTTGTAAATTCCTACATGGTATCAGAGCCATTTGAGGGTGGCATCTATTGGTGATCCAAATCTGAAGCCGATAGAACTGCATCCGACTGTCATTTCCTAGATCTACTATTTCTGACTGCTTTCAGGGCGAGAGGACTGCTCTATTATGTTAGGAGCATCTATTACAGTGAGGAACCCCTTTCGTTTCACGCGAAAAGGTTTCTGGTAGCCCTAGCTACGTCATTTTTAAGATCTGGAGGTATACAATGTTTATTTGCAGTTTTTAGTTATTTTCTTTCAGTTTATTTCAGTTTATTTATCTCTTTGTTTTTTATTACCGGATCTATACCTTTCTTTTTTGCGTATGCTCTTTGGCCCGTGACTCTATGCGATCTGGGAAAATCAGAAACATAAAGGAAGTATTTTTCTCATGCGTATGTTTTTTTCCGCCGCGCCTATTAGTGTGATCATGGAAAATCAGAAACATTGAGGAAATTTTTTAGTTTTCGGGTAAAGCTAACTTCAAACCATAAGGTTTGTTTTTTTTTTTGTATGTCCGTGGTGGGTTTTGTGGTTTTTGTTTTGTAGGCAAAAAAAAGAGCTTTCTCAAATAAGCACGCACCCCAAAGCTTCAGTGACTAAAAAAAAAACCCTTCCTCTTTTCCAAAAATTACTAATCTTTTAAACTAGCTCACTTGGTCCAAAGTTACTTTATGAGAATGGAGGTCTTGGATTCAAGTCTTTTTTTTTGTTGAGTTACTTTTCAAAAAACACATGTAGCTTATGTTTTAAAGTTACTTTATGTAAAAGTGTTCTCACCCATTATAAAAAGTGAGTCACATATAATTCTAAAGTCTCTTTATTTTTTATTTTAGTTACAATTTAGTGGGTAGCTCATAAAGTACCATTGTAAAAGTGACTTTCACTTATTTATAAAAGCGAGTCACATAGTTTTTTTGCGAGCTAATTAGATTTATGTTTGGAAAGGGGGAGGATTTTTTTTAAATACAACCTTATCATTCATTTCCGCACATTCACGCGCTTTTTCGGCATCTTCAACATCTTTTCTTCAAAAAGTCATAAATTTTTTATCTGGAAGCCATTTTCAAAACTGTTTTTTTTAATCAGCCTAATTTTTCGAGGTCTTTCCACTGAAACACTTATTTTTAGCATCTACAGCTTCAGTTTATGTTAAAATGGAAATTCCATTTCAAGTTATTCTTGATAGCACCAACTACTTCCAATGGTGGTTCTACATTGTGGATTTACTTAGAAGTAAAGGTCTTTGCATAATAGCCTCAAGCCAAGAAACCAAACCTCAAGATGAAGATAAGGCAGCCAAATGAGAAAATAGGCAAGATCAAACACATGGGTTGATAGGGATGTCTATTTCTCCAGACCTTAGATTCCATATCGCGGAACTTGATACTCCTGATGAAGCAATGGAACAACTCACTAAAGTTTTTGGAATTAAAAATGAAATTAGAGCCCATCAACTCGAAAATGAGTTGCTTACATTGGACCCCAATGATTTTTCTTCCATTGAAGATTTTTTGTCCAAGTTCAAGACCCTTTGACTTCTCTTGGAAGGTGTTAAGGTTAAGAAAGAAGATGGTAGCCTTATTTATTCCATTCTTACTAAATTGGGACCATCATACTGTGTTTGTTTCAACCTTCCATTCTACTAGAGAAGTCTTTATTTCTCAAGGACAAGACTACAAGTCCCCCTATTTTGATGCCTTTTGTGATTCTTTAATAAGAGAACAAGAAAAGCTCGTATATCTTGGTCTTCTTAATCTTGTAACTCTTATAAGAAAGTCTTAGCTGCCCAACAACAACCAAATTCAAAAAATCCTAAGAACCAGTATCTTAAAAAGAAGGGTCCTAAACCAAACAAGGGTCCTAAGTAATTTCAGCCTCAAAATGAAAAATCATTTCAACAAGATGATAAGGCAAATAAAAACAAGGGGAAGAAGACTGATAGACATTGCCACTTTTGTAATCGAGATGCCCACTTAGAATCCAAATGCTTTAAAAAGATGGAAGCCTTGGAAGCAGCAATGAAGAAGCATAACATCCATTTGGAGCACTCTTCAACTTCAACTTCATCTTCAGGAATAACACTTTATGCGTGTGTTTGTCAAGCATCTCGGTCTCGTTATGCACTAAATGTATCTTCTTCTTCTCATTCTCATGAGTGGCTCATTGATTCTGAAGCTTCTTATCACATGGCCAAAAACAAAGCTATGTTTTCTTCTTTGAATGATTGTAACACCAAAAATCTATATGTTGGTGATGATAGATCTCTTAGTGTTGTAGGGACTGGACTGTTCATCTAGACAATGGTCAATTTAATGATGTATTATGTGTTCCAAGCTTATCTTGCAACCTTCTATCTGTATATCAGATAACTCATTCAGGTGAAGGTAAAATCGTTGAATTTTCACCTCACGATGTTGTAATTAAGGACCTAAGAGATCATAGACAGATTTTAGCTACTGGCATTGTTGATGATTCTACAAGGTTGTATAAGTTTAACAACTTTGGGTCATCAAATCTTCCCTCGGTATTTGTTGCTCATAATGATGAAGTGAACAAACTTTGGCATGAGCGTTTTGGGCACTTAAACTATCGCTCCCTTCAGAATCTATGTAAAGAAAATATGGTGACAGGTCTTCCAATGGTATCTTGCAGAGATGGAGTTTGTTCCGGATGTGTACTCGGAAAACATCATCGGGATAGTTTTGAAAAACGTGCCTCTTAACACGCCTCAGCCCCTTTACAGCTTGTGCATAGTGATTTATGTGATCCACTTCGAGTTGTTTCATTCTCTAGCTACAAGTATTTCTTAACTTCCATTGATGCTTTCTCCAGACGCACTTGGGTATACTTCTTAAAACTCAAGAGTGAAGTATTTAACATGTTCTTGGCTTTTAAGGCCTTTGTTGAAAAACAATCTGGACATCAAATTCTTAAGCTAAGATCTGATAATGGCGGAGAATATGTTAACAACAAATTCATCAACTTTTGCACTGAGAATGGAATTCAAATGCAACATATTGTTCCATGTACTCCACAACAAAATGGTGTAGCTGAAAGGAAGAATCGCATCTTAAAGGAAATGGCTAATTGTATGCTTCAATCTAAAGGACTTAGTCTTAATTTTTGGGCAGAAGCAATTAACTGTGCAAATTACATAGTAAATCGCACTCCTACTAAGGTTTTAAATAATATCACTCTAGAAGAAGCATGGAACTCAATTAAACCAAATGTAAGTCACTTTCGTGTTTTTGAAAGTGAAGCATGGGCCCATATTCCAGATGATAAACATAAAGCTTTAGAACCTAAGAATGAAAAATGTATTTTTGTTGGATATTCTAAAGATGTCAAAGGATATAGACTTATTCCACTTAATTCCAAAAATGTTATCATTAGAAGAGATGTAAAGTTTGCTGAAAATATATCGGCATATGAGCCTTGTTCGGCGGATGTGCCACCTCTCTCTATCCCTTCTACTTCTGAAAATATTTCTTCTTCAGATGATGATAGCGAGGATGACGATCCTCACCCCACCTTCTCAGGATCCTCCTTCAGCTCCTCAACTTCCAAAATGGGTCTGTGTTACTTGGGATGCAGCAGCTCTTGCCGATGATCCTACAGATTAGTGACGTACACATTCTTAGTTCAATGGAGCCTCTTCTTTACTGGCTCAAGCTTCAACGAATTATGATCCTGACACCTTTGTAGAAGCTTCAGGCCATCTAGATTGGGACACAACTATGAATGAAGAATATCATTCATTATTGGAAAATGATACATGGGATCTTGTTCCTCTTCCAAAGAGAAGAAAACTTGTTAGATGCAAATGGTTTACAGAACCAAGTATGGACTAGATGGAAAAGTTGATAAACATAAAGCTCGCTTTGTTGCTAAGGGTTTTTCACAAGTTGAAGGCATTGACTATACTGAAACCTTCTCCCCTGTTGCCAAGATGAACTCTATTCGCCTTGTTCTTTCCCTTGCTGCCTCTTTCAAATGGGAAGTCCATTAGATGGATGTTAAATCTGCCTTCTTGCATGGGGACTTGCATGAAGAAATCTATATGGAACAACCTATGGGCTTTATACAAACAGACTCTAGCCTTGTATGTCAGCTTAAGAAATCCCATTATGGTCTCAAGCAAGCCCCTCGAGCTTGGTATGCCAAAATGGATAGCTTTCTTTTAGAAACTGCCTTTTCTAGGTGTCATTCTGACAATATTTTCTACACCAAGAAAGTGGTCTCTTATAATTCTTGGTCTTTATGTTGATGATCTTATCCTTACTCATAGTGATCCCAACCTTATAAACCATGTGAAGTCCAACCTTAAAAAGCAGTTTGAAATGACAGACTTAGGACACTTGCATTATTTTCTTGGTCTTCAAGTCTTGCAATCCAAGGAAGGTATTTCCCTTTCCTAGTCCAAGTATGCCTATGATCTTTTATGCCATTTTCACATGGAAGATTGTAAGCCAGCCCCTTCTCCCTTTCAGTCTGGAGCCAAACTTTCAGTTACTTGTACTTCCCCTGAAGTTGATGCTACCTTATACCGTCAACTTGTAGGAAAACTTTTGTATCTGACCCATACTCGTCCTGACCTTTCCTTTGTTGTTGGCCTTATTGCTCGGTTTATGAAAAACCCACATGAAAGTCATTGGAAAGCAGCTAAAAGAATACTTCGTTATGTTTGAGGTATAGTTCAGTTTGGTATTCATTACAGTGCAGAAGCATCTCCTCTATTGGTTGGTTTCACTGATTCCGATTGGGCTGGTGACCCTGATGATCGAAAGTCTACTACAGGTTATGTGTTCACTCTTAGTTCAGGACCTATTACATGGGCTTGCAAGAAACAAAGTGCCATTTCTCTTTCTTCAGCAGAAGTAGAGTATTGTGGTATCGTAGAAGTTAGTAAGGAATCCCTGTGGCTTCGTCAGATCCTATCAGAGTTTGGCTTTCAACAACAGCATCCGACTACACTTTGGTGTGATAATCAAAGTACCATTCAACTATGCAAAGATCCAGTCCAACATCAGTGCAACAAACACATTGAACTGCACATGCACTTCATCAGAAAGCTCATTCATGACCATGTTCTTGAAGTGCAATATTGTTCAATAGATGATCAAGTTGCAGACATCTTTACAAAGGCTCTCACAGAGGCGAAGTTTACTAAACTTTGATTTATGGTTGGAGTTCAGGAAGTTGTCACTAAGGGGGGATAGGCTCTAATGACTCCTTCCTTCTCCTATTGTGTCATATTTGTATATCCTTCAATCCTATCCCAAGTTGTTCTTAAGGGGGGATGTTAGGATATTCCGACACATAGGAAATAGTTAAGTATATCTTGGTCTAGTGTAGAGTTAGGTAAAGTGTGGTTCTTTACTATGTAATTTTGTAACTTACAATCCGACGGTTGATTCTCTCCTCGGTATTACCGACACTTGATCTGTGGCTTAACACCTAATTGGTCCATGATCTCTATTTAAAGAGCATGGAGGGTCATTTGTAGGGTAACCGTTCATGAGAGAAGCTTATGTAATTTTTCATTGTTTTATTAATAAATTGTCTGAAGTGGCCGCGTTGGCTTAGGCCGTGGACTGTTTCCCTCTTTGAGGGTTTTAACCACATCAATAATACTGGTGTATTGATCTGTGATCTGTTTGTGAGCGGTGTCCTTTGGTGTTCAGTTTGAGGAACTTACCCTGTAAATTCCTACATATAGTGGGTTATTTCAATGCTAGGACTGTAAGTGAGCAAGCTAGCATTCTTTGTTGTAAAGATGATTGTGACCTTATTTGGCTTACAAAAGAAAGTAATCATCAATGGGAAAGAATTTTAGAGGACAAGGGCTGCAATCTCTTTGGTGAACAATTGCTTACTCTATGTGGGGCTTTTGATTTAGTCATTTGTAATGGCTTGACTAGATGGGCAAAGTCCAATAATTTCACTTGCAATACTTACAATGGAGCAAGTGTGGTAGATTATGTAATTTGCTCGTATGGTTTGTGTGAGAAAATGGAGGAAGTTTTGATTGGAGATCAGATGTGGGACTTGAAATCAGATCACAAGCCAATTTATTTATGTTTCTCTTGGATTGGAAAGAAACAATTAGAGTAAAAAATTCAACATGTCCAACAAAATCTCCCACAGGGCAAAATTCTTTTGACCCCAAAAAATTGTAATACCTTTAAAATGACGGTAGAGAGGCTCTTCGAGAAGGAGAAAATTACAATTCACAACCTTCATAGTCACGAATTAACACATTTAATTCAATGTGCACTTGCAAAGTGCAAAAGAGCAAAAATTAAGAAGTCTGAAACTAATTGCTTTCTGGTTAATGCTTGGTTTGACGAGGAATGCAAAAAGGCAAGAAGAATGTGGAAAGAGTCAAACAAGGATAACATAAAGCTCAAAGCTTACAAGTAGTTATTAAGTGAGAAAAAGGTCGATTTCATGGTTTCAAGGAGGGAAGAACTAATATTCCTTGGGAAAAATAATCCCAAATTATTTCGGAAGGAGCTCCAACCGAAAAAGATACAAATTGGAAATAATATTACAACTTCTAAATGGTTTGACTATGCAAGACAACTCTATGAGTAGGTTCCCAAGGTTGACTGACCCTCCCCCCTTGGTCAACATTGATACTGAACTATTCACGGTACAAGAGGTAGAGATGGGTATTAAGAAGTTGGGTGTTGGAAAAGCAAAAGACTTAACTGATTGGACAACAAGGGCTTCCCACAGATTGGACAACTAGTCTGGCAATATGATCCAGGTCCGGGTGTGACAAAGGACCCTTCCAAGACCTTTTACTTTCAAGATGTGTTAGATTGCATTTTTAAAAGAACATAAACGAATACATGTGCATGCTGTAAAGAAGAGGAACATGTCAATCATCAGCAGCATAAAAACATAAGCCGTTGATAACGGAGTTCGTCCAGGAGGGACTACGTCTCCGGGCCCTGGTGTCAAGATGGTATAGGCCGCTACATTAAGTGCTGCCAATAGTGGTGATGTACATAAGAGGTGATGTCGCTATCATACAAGGAAAATTCCCTCACACAGAGTGGCTCCAAGAGATGTTCCACTACATGAACTCTCAATCAAAAGACTCCTATTCGTATGACACAAACTCATGCATGATGATAATGAGCATCCTTCCAACATGGCATAAAAGGGATCTCAATGCAAACATACATGGCGACAACATGAGTATCCCATCAACATACAACAAAGGGATCTCAAAACACAAAATGACGAATCATGACAACAAGTACATCACACAGATGATTCTGCATCACATCAAGCAGTAATCATGAAAACAAGTAAGAAACAAGATCCCACATCAAGCATTAAACAGGGATCTGTGTAGCATAATGCATAGCAAAAGAAGCACATGAACACACTACATATACCTCACATCCTGGGGCCATTTGAAGAAGCGGATGTCAAACCCATGAAGTTGTTCGGACCATTGATCTCACGACATCGAATCGCACAGAAATGACTGCTCGCTCATGAATGCTGACACTTGCACTCCACTTAGAAAAGTGGCTGAAAAATGAAATGAGCAAATGAAAAATCTGAACACACCATCAGATTTGTGGCATCAAATAGTGCTAAATCGACTATAAAATTTCTGAATTCTGAGAAAGTGAAAATCTGGGGCTCAAGGAATCTTTTAGATTCCCCCTAGATTCCTCAAAGATTCCCTCCTCCGGGTCCTCTGCGAATCGGCTACTCAGATCAGGAAAATGACTATGCCATTTGGTTCGTGTCGCCGAGAGGTGTAAGATCGACATAAAGCTTGTCCAATTTGGACACCGCGAAAATTTCACTCTTTTGGAAATCTTGCTCAGTCATGGTTCCCCCTACATTAAAAATTAATAAACAAATATTTTGCCTCGTTTTCCATGCATGTTCCTGGTTCCTCCATCTACCTGGGCGCACTGTGCAAATGAGTGTTTATATTAAGTCCCCGATGGATTTCTCAATAAATCAGTTGTGCTGAGTTGGTTTAGGATTCGTTTATTACGGAGGAGGTCGGGCGGTCAAACCCCGCCTCCTCCTTTTTACATAACAAAATTTGTTATATTTAAAAATGGGTTGGGCTGGCCTCGCCTTGGGTGGCCCGCCCACCCCACCTCCACTGGCTCCGTGGTAAATTTGGTGGTGGTTGGCTCGTTGTCAGGGTTGGGTCCGTGCCCCAAGGGCCGGCCCACCCAAAACTTCGCATTGTCGTTTCAATAATCCCGTGGGAGGGGCCGAGGGTTGTGGCTCACCCCTCCACCAACATTATGGTTATGTGGACAGAGTTTGGGTGGCGGGGTTGGTGGGCCGCCAACCTTTATATAGATATATATATATCTTTTTCTTACTATGCCTTTTTTTTTGAATTTTCCGAAATTTGAGCGTAGGGGTCATTTTAACGAGGCGAAAATTTCGCCCGGAACCTGGCCAGAGTTGGCCAGATTCCATTTGCTGGAAAAAGTCCAAATTATGTCTCCATTAACCTATGCAAAAGTCAACCAAAACTTTTATTGCCTCTATCTTCCTCATCCGGACTCGAATTAATGAACCGTTCGCACGACCACAATCACGACGACAATATCTTTAACATGAACCTGGTTCAAGCATAATCCAAACACTTTGATTTTTGAGCTTTCATAAGCCCTCTTTGTCCTGTGTGTGTCTTTGGAGCCACCTGGATCAATCCTCCCTACTGAGGATCTTTTGGTCCTCCAAAAGCATGAAAAATAACATGCAACTTCTTTGTACCTTGTCTGCATCACAAGTGTCCTAAAAGGTCTTGCTTCCATCTCCTTCACCCTTGTTCTTCGGAGCCTTAAGCGACGAGCCAACACCTGCAACCTCTGCAACCTGTAGTACATTGTTTTGTAAATTACATGCTTGACTTTCATGACCAAATAATGACCCAAGTGTCCCACACTTGCCACGAGTTTATAACGCATACTCGGTGGTCAAGTTTACAACAAGATGGACGTAATACCCCAACTACGAAAACATGGCCAACATATCATTGTTGCTTCAACAAGTGATGGAAAACACATCATCACTACAACACATGATTTACAATCATAAGGCCAAACGCTATTGTCTTGACAAGTGATGAAAACATGACATCACTTTCACAGTTTATCATGCTACTCAAAATAAGACCAGACATCATTGTTGCTAAACAAGTGATGGAAAACACATCATCACTTTTACATTTTAAATGCAACAAATGATTTAGAAAAGCATGAACATGAAACGCTAACATATCTAGAAACCATTTCTCACTTATCAAGGTGAACGGGTCGCCTCTCTGTGGTGGTGTTGCTTGTCGAACAATCGTTTCACCTGGTTCATGCACCGACACTTTCTCCTTAAGACGCTGCTCTGGATGGAGCCTCCAACAAGTGGCTCTTTAATGGCCACTTCTGTCACAATGACTGCAATAGGTTTTCTTCCTCCAGACTTGCTTAACATGTTTCTTTAGCTGCTGTTGAGAGGGTCTTTCATACCTCCTCCTTTTGTGTGCCGCCATTCTTTTCCAACACTTAGAAAATGTATGGTTATGTAATCCACAAAAGGTACATGTTTTTCGTTCATCACTAACAACATGATTATAATCTAAATGAATATTCGAATATCGAAACTGATTATACCTTTCCTTGCCATCTATGGTGTAAGTATGACGATGAGAGCTTGCCTCAGTTCTCTCCCTGCAATGGAAATTGCCATGGGATGATGGGGATGTGTTCCCATCATTCTCTTTTCTCGACGATTTTGATGATCTCTCAGAAGAATCTGACACCTTCTAGCATTCTCCCTCGGTGTATCTCAAACCTACAAATTGAGGCCTCTGCACAACCTCCGCTGGTTGAGTTATGCCTTGGTTATTAACACCAAGTTCTTTTTCCTCCTTGTGCCTCGTCCTTGTAAGGAGCCTCGTGTTTGTCCCTGTAATTGGGATCTCCAACATAAATCATACTATGTGAAGACGAAACCGAAAGGAAATCAACATATTTTACCTCGTCTGTCGATTAGAAAGAACTAATGAGGGTTGCTCATCATCTGTTGGTGGTGGTTCGCTAGCTGTCTCGGTGCATTCCCAAACTTCCTTTCTGACATACCCAAGTCTTGCCTGACGGGGTAATTCTTCTACTTTGATGGGGTTGACAATGCCTTGGCCATTGATGCCCAAGCCTTTTCCTTCATACTGCATTCTCTTCAATAGTTTGGAGCCAATTCCAGTGGTATGATTTTCGAAAACAGCGAAATCATCATCAGGACACATACATGAATTTAGAGAATTATATTTTACCTCACATGGGTCACGCTGCAGCTTTTCCAAGGCCTCGTCCCTTGCTTGTAGCTGTCGTAGCAAACTATGTTTCTCCTCTTTCTCTTCATGTAGAAGCATCTTCAATTCAGCATTCTCGGTTTGAAGATTATGTTTGTTGTGCTTCAGTTCTTCCAGGGCCTCTTCCGTGGCTTGCAACTGAAGCTGCAATCGCTCCTTTTCCTCTGTCTCTTTCTGTAGAGTTTCATACATTATTTCCACTCTTTTGGAAATTTTGAGCATGGTCTCGTACATCGCTTTTTCATCCTCTGTTGCTGCATGTTCCATTGTTCACACTTGCAATTCACATCCACGCAAAGACTGCTCCGATACCATTGATCCAGGTTTGGGTGTGACAAAGGACCCTTCCAAGACCTTTTACTTTTGTGATGTATTAGATTGTATTTTTAAAAGAACATAAATGAATACATGTGCATGCTGTAAAGAAGAGGAACATGTCAATCATCAACAACATAAAAACATAAGCCTTTGATAACGGAGTTCGTCCAGGAGGGACTACGTCTTCGGGCCCTGCTGTCAAGATGGTGTAGGCTGCTGCATTAAGTGCTGTTAATAGTGGTGATGTACATAAGAGGTGATGTCGCTATCATACAAGGAAAATTCCCTCACGCACGAGTGGATCCAAGAGATATTCCACTACAAGACTCTCAATCAAAAGACTCCTATCTGTATGACACAAACTCATGCATGATGATAATGAGCATCCCGCTAACATGGCATAAAAGGGATCTCAATGCAAACGTACATGGCGACAACATGAGTATCCCATCAACATAAAACAAAGGGATCTCAAAACACAAAATGACGAATCATGACAACAAGTACATCACACAGATGATTCTGCATCACATCAAGCAGTAATCATGAAAAGGAGTAAGAAACAAGATCCCACATCAAGCATTAAACAGGGATCTGTGCAACATAATGCATAGCAAAAGAAGCACATGAACACACTGCACATACTTCACATCCTGGGGCCATTTGAAGAAGCGGATGTCAAACTCATGAAGTTGTTCAGACCATTGATCTCACGACATCGAATCGCCTGGAACCTGGCCAGAGTTGGCCAGATTCCATTTGCTGGAAAAAGTCCAAATTATGTCTCCATTAACCTATGCAAAAGTCAACCAAAACTTTTATTGCCTCTATCTTCCTCATCCAGACTCGAATTAATGAACCGTTCGCACGACCACAATCACGACGACAATATCTTTAACATGAACCTGGTTCAAGCATAATCCAAACACTTTGATTTTTGAGCTTTCATAAGCCCTCTTTGTCCTGTGTGTGTCTTTGGAGCCACCTGGATCAATCCTCCCTACTGAGGATCTTTTGGTCCTCCAAAAGCATGAAAAATAACATGCAACTTCTTTGTACCTTGTCTGCATCACAAGTGTCCTGAAAGGTCTTGCTTCCATCTCCTTCACCCTTGTTCTTCGGAGCCTTAAGCGATGAGCCAACACCTGCAACCTCTGCAACCTGTAGTACATTGTTTTGTAAATTACATGCTTGACTTTCATGACCAAATAATGACCCAAGCGTCCCACACTTGCCACGAGTTTATAACACATACTCGGTGGTCAAGTTTACAACAAGATGGACGCAATACCCCAGCTACGAAAACAAGGCCAACATATCATTGTTGCTTCAACAAGTGATGGAAAACACATCATCACTACAACACATGATTTACAATCATAAGGCCAAACACTATTGTCTTGACAAGTGATGGAAACACGACATCACTTTCACAGTTTATCATGCAACACAAAATAAGACCAGACATCATTGTTGCTTAACAAGTGATGGAAAACACATCATCACTTTTACATTTTAAATGCAACAAATGATTTAGAAAAGCACGAACATGAAACGCTAACATATCTAGAAACCATTTCTCACTTATCAAGGTGAACGGGTCGCCTCTCTGTGGTGGTGTTGCTTGTCGAACAATCGTTTCACCTGGTTCATGCACCGACACTTTCTCCTTAAGACGCTGCTCTGGATGGAGCCTCCAACAAGTGGCTCTTTAATGGCCACTTCTGTCACAATGACTGCAATAGGTTTTCTTCCTCCAGACTTGCTTAACATGTTTCTTTAGCTGCTGTTGAGAGGGTCTTTCATACCTCCTCCTTTTGTGTGCCGCCATTCTTTTCCAACACTTAGAAAATGTATGGTTATGTAATCCACAAAAGGTACATGTTTTTCGTTCATCACTAACAACATGATTATAATCTAAATGAATATTCGAATATCGAAACTGATTATACCTTTCCTTGCCATCTATGGTGTAAGTATGACGATGAGAGCTTGCCTCAGTTCTCTCCCTGCAATGGAAATTGCCATGGGATGATGGGGATGTGTTCCCATCCTTCTCTTTTCTCGACGATTTTGATGATCTCTCAGAAGAATCTGACACCTTCTAGCATTCTCCCTCGGTGTATCTCAAACCTACAAATTGAGGCCTCTGCACAACCTCCGCTGGTTGAGTTATGCCTTGGTTATTAACACCAAGTTCTTTTTCCTCCTTGTGCCTCGTCCTTGTAAGGAGCCTCGTGTTTGTCCCTGTAATTGGGATCTCCAACATAAATCATACTATGTGAAGACGAAACCGAAAGGAAATCAACATATTTTACCTCGTCTGTCGATTAGAAAGAACTAATGAGGGTTGCTCATCATCTGTTGGTGGTGGTTCGCTAACTGTCTCGGTGCATTCCCAAACTTCCTTTCTGACATACCCAAGTCTTGCCTGACGGGGTAATTCTTCTACTTTGATGGGGTTGACAATGCCTTGGCCATTGACGCCCAAGCCTTTTCCTTCATACTGCATTCTCTTCAATAGTTTGGAGCCAATTCCAGTGGTATGATTTTCGAAAACAGCGAAATCATCATCAGGACACATACATGAATTTAGAGAATTGTATTTTACCTCACATGGGTCACGCTGCAGCTTTTCTAAGGCCTCGTCCCTTGCTTGTAGCTGTCGTAGTAAACTATGTTTCTCCTCTTTCTCTTCATGTAGAAGCGTCTTCAATTCAGCATTCTCGGTTTGAAGATTATGTTTGTTGTGCTTCAGTTCTTCCAGGGCCTCTTTCGTGGCTTGCAACTGAAGCTGCAATCGCTCCTTTTCCTCTGTCTCTTTCTGTAGAGTTTCATACATTATTTCCACTCTTTTGGAAATTTTGAGCATGGTCTCGTACATCGCTTTTTCATCCTCTATTGCTGCATGTTCCATTGTTCACACTTGCAATTCACATCCACGCAAAGACTGCTCCGATACCATTGATCCAGGTTTGGGTGTGACAAAGGACCCTTCCAAGACCTTTTACTTTTGTGATGTATTAGATTGTATTTTTAAAAGAACATAAATGAATACATGTGCATGCTGTAAAGAAGAGGAACATGTCAATCATCAACAACATAAAAACATAAGCCTTTGATAACGGAGTTCGTCCAGGAGGGACTACGTCTTCGGGCCCTGCTGTCAAGATGGTGTAGGCTGCTGCATTAAGTGCTGTTAATAGTGGTGATGTACATAAGAGGTGATGTCGCTATCATACAAGGAAAATTCCCTCACGCACAAGTGGATCCAAGAGATGTTCCACTACAAGACTCTCAATCAAAAGACTCCTATCCGTATGACACAAACTCATGCATGATGATAATGAGCATCCCGCTAACATGGCATAAAAGGGATCTCAATGCAAACGTACATGGCGACAACATGAGTATCCCATCAACATACAACAAAGGGATCTCAAAACACAAAATGACGAATCATGACAACAAGTACATCACACAGATGATTCTGCATCACATCAAGCAGTAATCATGAAAAGGAGTAAGAAACAAGATCCCACATCAAGCATTAAACAGGGATCTGTGCAACATAATGCATAGCAAAAGAAGCACATGAACACACTGCACATACTTCACATCCTGGGGCCATTTGAAGAAGCGGATGTCAAACTCATGAAGTTGTTCGGACCATTGATCTCACGACATCGAATCGCACAGAAATGACTACTCGCTCATGAATGCTGACACTTGCACTCCACTTAGAAAAGTGGCTGAAAAATGAAATGAGCAAATGAAAAATCTGAACACACCATCAGATTTGTGGCATCAAATAGTGCAAAATCGACTATAAAATTTCTGAATTCTGAGAAAGTGAAAATCTGGGGCTCAAGGAATCTTTTAGATTCCCCCTAGATTCCTCAAAGATTCCCTCCTCCGGGTCCTCTACAAATTGGCTGCTCAGATCAGGAAACTGACTGCGCCATCGGGTTCGTGTCGCCGAGAGGTGTAAGATCGACATAAAGTTTGTCCAATTTGGACACTGCGAAAATTTCACCCTCCTGGAAATCTTGCTCAGTCATGGTTCCACCTGCATTAAAAATTAATAAAAAAATATTCTGCCTCGTTTTCCGTGCCCGCTCCTGGTTCCTCCATCTGCTTGGGCGCACTGTGCAAATGAGTGTTTATATTAAATCCCGGGCGGATTTCTCAATAAATCAGTTGTGCTGAGTTGGTTTAGGATTCGTTTATTACGGAGGAGGTTGGGCGGTCAAACCCCGCCTCCTCCTTTTTACATAACAAAATTTGTTAATTTTAAAAATGGGTCGCGTTGGGCCCGCCTACCCCACCTCTGCTGGCTTCGTTGCAAATTTGGCGGTGGTTGGCTCGTTGTCGGGGTTGGGTTTGTGCCCCAAGGGTCGACCCACCCAAAACTCTGCATTGTCATTTCAATAATCCCGTGGGAGGGGCCGGGGCCCACCACTCCACCAACATTATGGTTATGTGGATAGAGTTGGGGTGGCGGGGTTGATGGTCCGCTACCCTTTATATATATATATATATATATATATATTTAAATTTTTATACTAAGGCTTTTTTTTTTCTTTTTTTAATTTTCCGAAATTTGAGCGTAGGAGTCATTTTAACGAGGCAAAAATTTCGCCCGGAATTTGGCCGGATTCCGTCCGCCGGAAAAAGTCCAAATTGTGTCTCCATTAACCTGCCTAGTCAGCAAAAGTCAACCAAAACTTTGACTGCCTCTATCTTCCTCATCCGGACTCGGATTGATGAACCGTTCACACCACCACGATCACGACGATGAGATCTTTAACATGAACCTAGTTTGAGCATAATCCAAACACTTTGATTTTTGAGCTTTCATAAGCCCTCTTTGTCCTATGTGTGTCTCTGGAGCCACCTGGATCACAATACCTCTTTTCAATAGTGATGACGTCAATAATCCCTGCAATTATAGGACCATCATGGTAAACCTTTTGTTTGAAAAGCTATTTGGAAGCATGCTAGAAAACAAAATTAGCAAGTGGGCAGAAGAAAGAGATAAGCGTGCTAAAGGGCAAGCAGGTTTTAGACCTAAACATTCCATAGTTGATCATTGTATAACTTTAAGGCACATCATTGAAAAAGTTTGGGAGAAAAAGGAAGAAGCCTTTTGTTGCTTTGTTGATTTCAGAAAAGCATTTGACTAAGTTCCTAGGGATAAGCTTTGGCACATAATCGAGGAACTTGGGTTTCCTAAACATTTGAGAGTAGTTGTGCATAGGTTGTATGAAGAGGTGAAAGTCAAAATTAGAACTTCAGCAGGCATTTCTGAAAGTTTTAGAAGCGATATCGGGGTCAAGCAAGGTTGCCCACTGTCTCCTACCCTTTTTGGTTTATATATCGACAAGCTTGAGGAGTGGTTAAATTCGCAAGGGGGTGATGGTATCTATTTGGGCAAGTTTGTTATAAGGCTTCTTTTGTATGCAAATGACCTTATTCTGATTGCTAAATCAACTCTTGGTTTGCAAGAGCACTTACTATCCCTTGAGCATTTTTGTAGAAGTGTGGGGATGCAAGTCAATATCAACAAAACGAAAGTAGTGGTCTTCTCTAAGAAAAGAAAACATAACCAACATAAGTTCTACTTTGAAGGCAACATTATGGAAGAAGTTGCAGATTACAAATACCTTGGAATTGACTTCAACAAAAATCTAAGCTGGAATGGTTGTAGAAAGAAAAGAACTTTGGGGGGTTGGAAAGCATTTTATGCTTTTCAAAATAGGTGTAGAGAGGTAGAGTTATGGGATTGGAAAACCACTCAAATTCTTTTTGGGCTTCTAGTGATTCCAGTGATTCTCTATGGTTGTGAACTATGGGTCAGCAGTACATCCGACATGCAGTGGAGACAAATTGAGAAAATTCAGAAGCGTTTGATTACAAACAAATTTAAGATTAAAAGTGCAGTTCCTTATGTTATCTTGTTAAGTGAAACAGGGACTGCTCCTATTGAAGCAATTGTTATGGTGTGAGTCATAAGGTATTTAAAAAAAAATGAGCAAATGGAAGAGGGTAGATGGCCTAAGGTTGTCTTTAATGATAAATTGTGCAAGAGAAAAAAGACTTGGATGCAACAAAATAACAAATGGTTTAATAAATGGGGTATTTGCTTGAACGCTTGTCCCATAAACAGTAAAGAGATAAAAGCTTTTGTTATGGAAAAGTTCCACAAGCGTACTTGGGATAAGGGGCTAGGAAGAAAGAAAGATTACTATATTGAAGTGTTTAATCCCACTCATAGTCATCAACCAAAATCATACATAGAGGTCAATATCCCTTGGGGAGCCAAAATACTTATTGCTCAGTTAAGGACTAATTCTCATCAACTCTGTTGTGAAACAGGGCTCTAGAAAATGCCAAAAGAAGGGTGGGAGGAAAGAGTATGCATTTTTTGTTCTTTCGGAAAAGTGGAAACATAAAAACATTTCATTTTAGAATGTGAGGCCTTCAAAGACAACAGGGAAAGTTATGCAGATATGTTGGCAGCTAGCTCTTGGGATAATCTATTTAGCGAGGGGTTTGTCGAGAAGCTTGGAGCATTTATTTTGAAGCTTCACAGAAAAAAGGCCGAATACATCAAGTAGACGAAGAAGCAATCTGTCCCATAGGCTATCTTTAGCCTCGTGGACGTTAAAATAATTTCCTTCTTTCTTTCTTTCTTGTTTTTGCTCTGTCCTTTACATGCTTCGCATGGATGTGTGTGTCAATAATAACATGAATAATAATAACATGCACAATAATAATCTATTATACATTTCTCATGGTGTCGTATAATAACTTCTACGACTTTAAACTCTCATTTCTTTTATTTTTAGACCACAATCTAACCAACCATAATAGTTATGACATTATCACCAGGCATTGTCTAATCTTATAACAAATTTCCTACTTGTTACTAGAATATGGTAAAGTAGAAATTTAGAACTCCTATTACATATTTAAGGAATAAGCCCCAAGGGTTAGCTCAAGTGGTCTAGAGCCATACATGAAGTTCTTTGGCATTGTTGTTAGCTGTTGTTGATCACATGTTCGACTCTCTTCGATTCCATTGAGGCGAGGCCTCATAATCGGGGCAGGCAGTTTACCCAGTTTACCATCCACGAAATGTGGAGAAATACTCTAAGGTTTCCCATGCTTTCATTCCAATTATTAAAAGAAATAAAAAAAATTACATGAAGAATAAAACCATAATTGTTAATATATGGAATGAATACTTAGGATCTTCATGGTAACATTAATGGTTGGACTAACACAAAAACACCATAAAATGTGTGTATTTATAAAATTATTCTACAAAGGAGGTAAGACTTAAAAATGAACATTCATTTCATTTAACATACCATGTCCTTGATATTATAGCACATAACTTTACTTATCTTATAATTTAATTACTTACTAAAACTTTCCATTACTTTACTTGATCCTGTAACTTAATTACTCTTCGAAACTTTCCTTTAACATACCATGTTCTTGATATTATAAGACATAACTTTACTTGATCTCCAAAACTTTCCATAACTTTACTTGATCCTATAACTTAATTACTCTTCAAAGTTGTCCACAATTTTACTTGATCTTATAATTTAATTACTCTTCGGAACTTTCCACCATGTTGAATTATAGAAATGACTTCTTAAATAATGTTTAATCTAGTTTCTTTTATTTGTCTAATCAACTTTAGCCTTAAGGGCAATAAACATCATCGTTGTTGTCATTAAATATTTTTTTCGACAAATACAAAGATGACTTCTTGAACAATATTTAATCTATTTCTTAATTACTCTTCGAAACTTTCCTTTAACATACCATGTTCTTGATAGTGTAAGACATAACTTTACTTGATCTCCAAAACTTTCCATAACTTTACTTGATCCTATAACTTAATTACTCTTCAAAGTTGTCCACAATTTTACTTGATCTTATAATTTAATTACTCTTCGGAACTTTCCACCATGTTGAAATATAGAAATGACTTCTTAAACAATGTTTAATCTAGTTTCTTTTATTTGTCTAATCAACTTTAGCCTAAGGGCAATAAACATCATCATTGTTGTCATTAAATATTTTTTTTTGACAAATACAAAGATGACTTCTTGAACAATATTTAATCTTCTTCTTCTTCTTCTTCTTTTAAGGGTGGGCACTATGTCCACGGAAAATCTGGGCAGATCAACCCCGAAGGGAATTTTTTAAAGCCTGTCGGCCAGACTAGCAGGGCCTAACCCCAAGGGTGTCGAGGAGAATTTACCTTGTGACCTCCTGATCGACGAGGTACTTAACAACGGGGACTCGTCCAGTTGAACTAACCTTTGGGGCTAATAAACTTTTTTAGTTTTAGGGTAATAAACATCATTACTGTTATACTTAATTTTTTTTACAATTTAGTGTTTACATTGCGTATCAAAATTGACAAATTCCAAAACAATCCACACATTTTTAATGAAAAATACAAAAAATGTGCATGGACTGGTTAAGAGCATGTGTTTCCCACATGTTTAAATTTAGAGGGCGTAGAATATGTACACCTCTATAGACTTTTAGCAGTAAAATCATTATGTGGTGACAGGTCCCTTGTTCCAAAAACAATAAGGGTCTCATACACCAATTGGCGTTGGGCTTGGCCGTGACCTCAGAATTATATTATTATTATTAAATTTTCAACTTTCGTTGCAATAATTGTGAAGTGTTTTGTCTTTAAATAAGACCTTCAAAACTTCCAATCACATTTATTTATATATTTCTTTTATTTACAAAAATTACAATTTGAGCATTGTTTTAGACATTTTTAGGAGAGTTATTGGTATTTTTAGAGATATGAATTTATCATCACATTAACATCAAGAATGATGATCCTCTCCATATCCTAATTTAACATGTTGAAGAATGTTTCAATAAAAAATAGTGTCCAAAATTTGGATGCAACAACATACTTGATTACATATGTGGTGATTTCCATGAGAGTGTCAAAGATAATATCTAATCCATCATATTTTTTTGCAATAGTACTTCTCATAGCATCCATTTTGTTGCACATAAATGTGTCTAAGGTAGTGTCCAACAATGTAGACATAGTACATCCACAAAGTGTCATTTTGTAAGCACTTAGTTAAATCTGTTATTTAACCCCTTTTATGTCTTATATTTAGCCTCAATTACCAAAAAGGATACAAGCAAGATTACAACTCTTCCCCTTCACATTGTGTGAAGAGTCTAGCTAGTGACGAACTTGAAGTTGTTTGAAGATAAAGAAACATCAACTCTCAATTGTATGGTATAGGCCCTAAACATACTAAATGCTTACTCGCTAATTCAAGAAAAAAGAAACACTTCCATTTAAACAAAAGAGGTAATTAACAAGGATAACCCACAAACATACTTTGATGGTGCATTGCAAGAAATCCCTCACAGGGGAGGATCAAGAGGAATTTTATATTTATCTTCAAATCATAACATTTCCTCCATAAGCTCAAGATTGGTTATGAAACTAATAACTATTGTGAACTATTGGCTTTCAAATTGGGTTTCACCATGGCACAAGAGTTTCGTGTATCTCAACTTCAAATTTTTGGTGATTAAATGATGGTTATCGAATGGATAAGGAAATTACTCGTAGGAATTCCACATTACAACATTTGAGTGATGAATTACATCATCTTCCCAGAGAATTCTCACATATATGTTTGTTTCATATATAATGAGGGGCAAAAACAAGTTAGTTGATGGATTGTCAAAAGCTAGACTAGGATTGGATCAAGGAACCTATAATATATCTATAATCCATAATGGACACTCAATTGAATATACCCATGATCCTTGGAACTAATATTATAGACACCTTTTTTAGTACCTTTTTTCCATTTTCATACCACCCCATCACCTATTTTTCCCATAAAGATGCATTTTTTATTTTTATTTTTTATCAAGGTACAATTATACTCCTACCATGTCACTTTAATGTTCATTCTTATGTATTTAGGAAAGAATTTTCCTTTATATGTGAATTGGTGAGAATCCATGAGAATCACTTCAAGCATACTCATACAAATACGTTTGAAGCGACAATAAAGGACACTTGTTGCAATACCCTTTGTGTTGTTGTAACACCTTCAAGTTGCAACAACACCTTCAATACCTTGTTGTTGCAACATGGCACAGTGCAAGTGTTGCAACTCCATTGCTACAACACGACAAGAGTGCAAGTGCCGCAACCCTAGCTACTGTAACTCGATAAAGTTTAGTGTTCTAGAATGTTAATGCAACACAACAGAGTGTGACTGTTGCAACTCCATAGCTTCAACACAACAAAATTTGGTGCCACAATGACAATGCTACAACATGTCTAGTGTTTGATTCAACAAACTTTAGCAGTTGACCATTTAGGATAATCGTTGCAACTCTGGGACAATTGGTACAACATAGCACCAACCAACCTCTAGCCATACAGTTCTCATTAATGGGTTTCTTAGCAACATATTAACAATTTGATTTCCAAAATATAGGAAGTGACAAGAGGTAATTGGCTACTCAATAAGGAAAGGATGGATGCAACAAAAGATTGACCTAGCTACCGCATATCACACCAATTGAATGCGTCAGAATTTATCTGATTTTTTCAATTTTTGGTGAAATTTGTATAACAAAAAAGGAACATATTGGAATATGGAGATTCTCATGGTTGTCCATTAATCCCTTGATTAAATTATGATTAAAGTACTGTGAATAAAACACCCTTTTCTACTTGAGTTAGGGAAGAAGGACAATTCATTTTAATTTGTATCCTGAATGTATACTAATACAAAGCTCGGGTTATGTTCTATTTCCATTACGATATGTGTGGATTGTGTGATAATAATTTAGGCACTCTACTTCTTTCATAATCAATGCATTGCCTTGGGAGGTAGCTGATCCAGGTGGATCTCCAGACACAAGTGGCATGGAAAAGGCTCAAAATTCAAAGTGGCGAAAAGATGATTAACTTGATATCTGATCGAAGTGCTCGTCTTCCTGATTCCAACGGTGTGAATGGCACTCCAATCCGAGTCCGGATGAGGAAGATAGAGGCAGTCAAAGTTGGGTTGACTTTTTGCTAACTAGGTAGGATTAATGAAGACACAATTTGGACTTTTCTGGTGGACGGAATCCGGCCAACTCCAGCCAGATTCCAGGAGAAATTGTCGCCTGGTTAAAACAACTCCTTCCATCAAAATCCGAATTTTCAAAAATTTCTAGGTTGTTTTAATAACAAAAAAATATTAAAAAAAAAGGGTGGCGGGCCACCAACCCCGCCACCCCAATCTTATCCACTTAACAAATGCAACATAAATATGGTGGGGCACAGGCTGTCAACCCCACCGCCCCTCCACCTCATTACTTAGCCACAGCGGAAGTTTGGGGAGCGGGCCACCGAACCGGCGGACCCGCCCCCGTTACAACTTAATAACCATTATATCATATAAAAAGGAGGGGTGGGATTTGATCCCCCGACCCCTCCTCAACCATTTTCCTAACTTTGTCATTGCACCAAAAAGATTCAATGGTTAATCTGCTAAGAAAACTTGTACTTAAACCTTTTTGAATAGTGCGCTAGGTAGAGGAGGGAGTGCACGTAGTTCGACGCAGATTTTTGCAGGAGGGCCAAATTTTCACTTTGTCAGATTTTGACAAATTTTATATGGTTTCAGCATTTCTCGACGCCACGAACGCAATGGCGCTGTCCGTTTCTCCATCGGGGTTCTGCATTTCTCGGCCATTTTTTCAGTACGAAGGTATAAAACTCCTTTTTGTAACTGATGCTTGTACTCTTCTTTCTCGTGCCACTTAATGAATGAAGGCATCTCCATTGATCGAGAAGGGCCCGAATCAAGTTTTGTTGTCTTCTTTCATGCTTTATGTGTTTCTCCTCTTTTCTCATGTGCACATTAAATTTCTATGTTTAAGCTACAATTTATGCATGTAATTCTTTAACACATATATAAGCAAAAGATCTTGGATCAGTAGCCCCCCCCCGCACTTAATCAGGCATTGCTTATAATTACATAGAGATCTTTTAGATTTATTTATATTGTTGCTGATTTAGTAATTACTATGTTTCTTAATGTTACTGCAACTCATTATTTTAATAAGGAACTTAAAATGTTCACGAATATTGTGTTTCACCTTACTATGTTTTCCCAAATTTGTAGCTTTATATTTAATAAATCTTGTTGGCTTGGATTCTGTACATTACAGTTTGTTAGCATTCCACCATTTGATATGCATCTTTTCTTCAAGGATGAAGGTCATCATACCTTGGGGAAGTCATCTATTTAATGCATGTATTATTTGTTTGTGTGTTTGTGTTTTACTTTCCATCTGTGTGGTTTGTTCTACCTGTATTGGGGGTTACAACATTAAGCTTCCTAAGTCCACTAGGTAGAAGTGTGTTCTTTCCTTTCTTGTAAAAGTATATTAGTTATTCTATCTATGTTGGAGGTTACATATTAAGCTTCCTAATCCCACTAGGTAGAAGTGTGCAATTTCAATTTTACAAATGTGACCTTTAAATTCATGTAAGTGTGGCTTGCTTTCCTCGATGGTTTGTAAAAAGAACAATAATATCTTGTTATGTAACACTCTTTTAGGATACTACAAATCTCATTAGAACTTTCTTCCAACTGTGTGGTTTCTACATGTTATAGAAAGATTATATATTCATACTACACTACTCGTAAAACATCTTACAAACTGATAGAGGAGAAATATGCATTTTCATCTCATTGATTAATACAAAAATGATTTATGCATTGGTGATGCTTCTACATTGTTTTTACTTGCTTGTTCTTGCTAGGCCTAATTAATTGATTTTTCTTCTGTCATGGCTTGATTGTGGTCTATGTTGTTTGAGTCTAAGAGCTTTGTGGATCACGTTTCCAGCAACGAAACTCGTTGTTCAAAAATTTCAATGTGATTGTGGTGGGCAACGATGACTTCTTGGAGAGCGAAGATCACCTTCTTAATATGGTTGCAACGTTGATTTGTCTAATTGAGTGCCTCTCTGATTGGTGTTGCATCATCTTGCAGGATGTCGATAACAAAGTCGAAAGCTTGCTTACATTGTTCATTCTGGCCTCTTTGTATTTCCTTGGGTCGTGTCAACTCAACTTTGAGATTTTCACACAGTCTACATGGGGGGGTCGGAGGGTCCCAAGGGGTCTATTGTGACATGCCCGCAGGCAATGGGGGACATAGAGATAAAGGATAACAAAGGGTTGAGCAAAGGAGGATTACTGGCAAAGGGCAAGGTGGAAAGTGCGAACGTTGGGATGGATTAAGTAAGAAACCAACTCAAATGCTTAAACAAAGTGGGAGGCTAAAGAGATACAAATCTGTACACATAATTTGAGGAAAGGACAAAGATTAGAAATAGACCTATGCATATTCTTCGATCATAGATGAGAGGATATTTTATAGAGGGGGATTTAACCCCATAATGTACTTTCAAGATCGTAATAATTGATGTTGTCGACTTTGTGGTTGGTGCAAACTTGGAACTTGTGGAGTGTTAGACAAGTTCCAAAGGTGTATTGATAACTATGCTCATGGGTAAGGAATAGGAATAATCCAACTTGGGAATCGATTCTTGCCTCTCCTTAAGTTCTCTAATAGGCTCTATTTGCATAGTGATATATTGTTGTATTTTTACCTCTTAAGATGTGATAATAAAAGACCCCTCCCAAATGCACTAGTTGGGATTGGGTGTGAGAGTATTTGACTAAGATCTACGTTGTTGGGATTCAAGCCTTTGACTATATGATTAATAAGCAAGGAAAAATTCCCAAGAACAATGGGACTGCCGATGTGGAGCTCTCGAAGAATGGTGACACCCGAGATGAGACCGTAAGCTTCCACTATGTTATTGATTCTTATCCAAAACCCCATTCAAATGATACTCGTTCTTCTCCTCCAGGAACTATGATAACTCACCTTGTTATTGCTTTTCCTGGATTGTCTTTTGAAGCTCCATCAAAGAAAATATGAGCCATTTTTTGATCTTTTAACTAGGCATTGAAATTTCAATCCTTTAGTCTTATTTTCCAATTTTGGAGCAATGGAGGACTTTTGGGAGGGTTGTTGACAACTTTAGCAAATTTTGTGAGGAAAAATTGAAACTATTGAGACTTTAACTCCTATAGTCTTTGGGGATCCGGTATATTGTTACCTTTTAGAGAATAACTTCAGTTGCAAGGCCCCATATTTTAGCCAAAATATTTCTTTTCTCTGCCTTTTGAAGGTCATATATGTTATTGCTTCTTGCTAGCCAGATTTTCCAGCAAAGGTATGTGGGCAAGCTAAGTAAAAAATGCTTGATCAATTTTTTCTTTTCTAGAGGAAAGGGATAACTTGTATTCTAGCGAGCAAAGAAATCTACTAGATTCAAGTAGAAATTAGATGGATTGGAAGTGGGTGAAGAAAGGACTTCCAACATGCTTGAGACAAGGGGCAAGATAGAAACAAGTGTTGAATTGACCCTTATGATTTTATGCAAAGGAGGCATCTAGAAGGACCTTGTATATTGTGTTTCATTAGACAATCTGCTTGTTGACAATGTTGGAAGTCCGCTTGTAAGGGGGTCTCCCTGGTATGAAGTCTCGATTAGACCTCACGCCGTTTGGAGTAGGATCCCTAACCGAAAATATAGACGGTTGCCATTATCCTTAGGAATTTGCCTTGGCTGCAATTATCAACATAGGAGATTATGTAAACAACCTTTGAAACAAGCAAGTTGACATTATGAGGCATTCAATTGTAATGTATATAAGGTGCTTTTGTGGCAAGGGAAGACAAAGTGAGTCTCTAGAAGAAAAGTAATAGTACTATCCAAAAAGAGACACACAAGAGCATGAGAGGATAGTTAGTTAACCTGCAAAATGGTTTACAAGATAAAAATGATCATAAAAGCAAGTATTTAGCAAGATACATACCAAAGCCAATGGAATAACTCATTTTTATTAGTATGTGTTAACATAAACATGCACCACAAACAATTAAAGAAAAGTCTCACAATCATTCACGACATATGCATGAAAGTGCATCGGCTATGAGAGCTTCATATATTAAGTGAAAATCCCAAGATACATAATTAAAATGTTTCCACACTAGCCCCAATGGTGGAACATTATGTCACTACTTGCTCCTCCAAAGAAAGATATTCTCTCCTATGTCGAGTTAGAGAAGTCAAGGTGAAAAAGCCAAAGTATCCCCAAGTATGTTCTCTTGAGCTATGAGGGTCTATTAATAACAAATGAGGTGACTCTTCACCTCCCATGTGACTCTTGACATCCCTCATGACTCTTGAGCTTCTACTATAACTTTTCAAATTCCTATATGACCTTTGAACTTCTAATGACTCTAGAAATTTCTAATGAGTTTTCACATTCCATGTGGGATACTTGGTCTTCCACACATTTACATTTTCTCATTTATGAAAATACAATGATTACATTCCATAAATGATATGGCAAGATACATTGACACATATGACTTTGTGATGACATTTGGACAGGCCATGACTTGGCATTGATGACATGGACTTCATTGTAAAGTGTCAATGCCCAACTTCTCTCCTTACTTCTATGACTTTGACATGTTCATCATGGATCTTTGCTTGCTCATCTTTACCCCCCAAATGGTCTAGATCAATGTTATAACCTTCCAAGTCAACATGAAATGCCACCATTCTATCATGGTCCAGGATTTCTTCATGTCCTTCATGATGGTTCTTTCTTCTGCCCCTTCTTCTCAAATACTCTCTTGTAGCCTCTTCTTGATAATCTCCCTTGAGGTTCATCTTGCCATGTTTAAATGATAACACTTGCAGATGGATTCCACTCATGACACACCAACATCAGTTTGGAAATCACATAGTCTACCTCTACTTTGCACATGGAAGATGTTAATTGTGATGAGGCAAAACGAGGGTTTTGAGTGCAGGAGGTTGATAATTGCACAACTGAGCATCACAGAGGTTGAGGGATGACCTCCTTGTCCACTAGAACTGCACAATAGGAGACTCACCATATGAAGGGACAGTGCAGTTGGGAAAGTCAATGAGACAAGGAGGCAAGGTTATGCACTGTAACTGCGTAATGCACAGTAGCTAAAGAGGAGGCTTCGGAGACTGCGCAGTTGGGAAAGTTAGTGACATAGAGAGGCTCCACTGTATACTGCAACTACACAATGCTATTAGGATATTCCGAGACATAGGAAATAGTTAAGTATAACTTGGTCTAGTGTAGAGTTAGGTAAAGTGTGTTTCTTTACTATGTACTTTTGTAACTTACAATCTGATGGTTATGATATGTTCTAGACATGAAGTGATCCGACGATTCATTCTCTCCTCGGTATATCGACACTTGA
This sequence comes from Pinus tabuliformis, assembly GCA_031772625.1. Taxonomy (NCBI): domain Eukaryota; kingdom Viridiplantae; phylum Streptophyta; class Pinopsida; order Pinales; family Pinaceae; genus Pinus; species Pinus tabuliformis. The sequence continues at coordinate 1,152,942,664 of CM062813.1, read as the reverse complement.
TCTATGGTTAACACCTGATTGGTCCATGATCTCTATTTAAAGGGCATGGAGGGTCATTTGTAAGGTGACTGTTCATGAGAGAAGCTTATGTAAATTTTCTTTGTTTTACATTAATAAATTGCCTTAAGTGACCGCGTTGGCTCAAGCCGTGGACTGTTTCCCTCTTTGAGGGTTTTAACCATGTTAAGAATATTGTTGTATTGATCTGTGATCTATTTGTGAGTGGTGCCCTTTGGTGTTCTATCTGAGGAACTTGCCCTATAAATTCTTATATGGTATCAGCGCTATTTGAGGGCCAGATCCGTTGGTGATCCAAATCCGAAGCCGGTACAACTGCATTCGATTGTCGTTTCCTAGATATACTGTTTCTGACTGCTTTCAGGCCAAGAGGACTGCCCTATTGTGTTAGGAGCATCTGTTCTAGTGAGGAACCCCTTTCGTTTCACACGAAAAAGGCTTCCGGTAGCCCTAACTACGTCATTTTTAAGATCTGGAGGTATGAAATCTTCATTTGTAGTTTTAGTTATTTATCTCTCTGTTTATTTCGTTTTATTTATCTCTCTGTTTTTTATTACCGGATCTATACCTTTCATTTATATGTATGCTCTTTGCCCCGCGACTTTGTGCGATCTGGGAAAATCAGAAACAAAAAGGAAGGATTTTTGTCATGCGTATGCTCTTTTCCGTCGCGCCTTAGTGTGATATTGGAAAATCAGAAACATTGAGAAAAATATTTAGTTTCTGGCGAAAGCTAACTTCAAGCCATAAGGTTTGGTTTTTTTGCATGTCCGTGTTGGGTTGCGTGGTTTTTTGTTTTCTAGGAAAAAATGGATTTTCCAAGTAAGCACGCACTTCAAAGCTTTAGTGACTAAAAAGAAACCTACCTCTTTTCCAAAAGTTATTAATCTTTTAAACTAGCTCACTTGGTCCAAAGTTACTTTATGAGAATAGAGGTCTTGAGTTAAAGTTTTTCTTTTTGTTGAGTTACTTTTTCAAAAAACACATGTAACTTCTGTTTTAAAGTTACTTTTACATGTGTTCTCATCCATTATAAAAAGTGAGACACTTATAATTCTAAAGTCACTTTATCTTTTATTTAAGTTACAATTTAGTGGGTAACTCATAAAGTACCATTGTAAAAGTGACTTTCACTTATTTGTAAAAATCACTTTCACTTATTTATAAAAGTGGGTCACATAATTATTATTATTATTATTATTATTTTATTTTTTTGAAGTGAGCTAATTGGATTAAGTTTGGAAATGAGGGGGATTTTTTTTTTAAATATAACATTATCATTCACTTCTGCACATTCACGTGCTTCGTCGGCATCTTCAACAACTTTTCTTAAAAAAAACTATAACTTTTTCATCCAGAAGCCGTTTTCAGAGCCGTTTCTTTTAATCGGCCTAATTTTTTGAGATCTTTCTATTGGAACACTTAGTTTTAGCATACACAGCTTTAGTTTCTATTAAAATGGAAATTCCATGCCAAGTTATTCTTGACAACACCAACTACTTCCAATGGGTGTCCTACATGGAGGATTTACTTAGAAGTAAAGGTCTTTATAGAATAGCCTTAGTCAAAGAATATAAACCTAAAGATGAAGATAATCAAGCCAAATTGGAAAATAGGAAAGATCAAACACTTGTGTTGATAGGGATGTTTATTTCTCCAGACCTTAGATTCCATATCGCAAAACTTGATACCCCTGATGAAGCAAAGAAACAACTCAATAAAGTTTTTGGAATAAAAATTAAATTAGAGCCCATCAACTCGAAAATGAGTTGCTTGCATTGGACCCCAACAATTTTTCTTCCATTTAAGATCTTTTGTCCAAGTTCAAGTCCCTTAGACTTCTCTTGGAAGGTGTTACGGTTAAGAAAGAAAATGGTAGCCTTATCTATTCCATTCTTACTAAGTTGGGACTAACCGACTCTGTGTTTGTTTCCACCTTCCATTCTATTAGAGAAGCCTTTATTTATCAAGGACAAGGCTACAAGCCCCCCTCTTTTGATGCCTTTTGTGATTTTTTAATAAGAGAACAAGAAAAACTCTTACATCTTGGTCTTCTTAATCTTGGAAACTCTTCTAAGAAAGCTTTATCCACCCAACAACAACCAAGTTCAAAGAATCCTAAGAAGCAACATCCTTAAAAGAATGGTCCTAAACCAACCAAGGGTCCTAAGCACTTTCAGTCTCAAAATGAAAAATCAATTCAACAAAATGATAAGGCAAATAAAAACAAAGGGAAGAAGATTGATAGACATTGCAACTTTTGTAATCGAGATGGCCACTTAGAATCCAAATGCTTTAAGAAGATAGAAGCCTTGGAAGCTGTTAGCGCTTGAAATTTCACCTCAGGCTGAGAAAGGTAAACCTCAAGGCTACATCAAACCATTTAGCCTCGTAGCTAGCCCTACGGGGCAGGAGAAGGCTCTCTCCGGTCTGTCTCGTAAAATCTTCAATAGATGAGATGACCAATAGGGTAACACTGATATTAGGCTAGTAAACTGATCAAAGAGTTTGATTTGGGGTTTTTTGGGTTTTTGGTGGCAAATTGAGGAGAGGGCAATTTCGGGTGCGGGGATTGGACACAGTTTCTGCAGGGGGTTCCTTGGGGCGAGGTAGGAGACAGTGTTGATGCCTTTAACTGAGGTGGATGGCCAGGAATGAAAGATGAAGAGCTAAAGAGAGCAAACAATAACTTTGAATTCTCTTTAGACAGAAGAAAACATTGAAATTAAACAAACTTAAAAGCAGAGCATGGCAGGCATGAATTCTTACTTTATCACTTCATTTGTTTAATGTGCAGAAGTAAAAGAAAGGAAATGAATCACATAAACAAGCTTACAAGTACATTGAGAAACACATCATCAACACATGAGTCCACAAGAATCCCAAAGAGGACTGCAAAACCCTGGTCTTCCTTAGCTAAAAATTGCAGAGATACAGTCAATAATACAATGATAGTTTCTCCCTCAAGAGTCCAACCATGAAAATGAGCAAGAAAGTACATAATATAGATGATCTAACCTCTTTCCCTGCCTCCATGGGTCGAGCTCACTATCCTAGGAGCTGTTTCAACCACTTCTAAACTAAGCACTACAATCTAGGCAGTCAAAACAACTTGCCTCTATAAGCTAGGAAACCAATTCATTCATTTAATATTTACTCTTTTCATGAATGAATCTTCTAGAAGTGTTACATAAGAGTAAAAGTGTCTAAAAAGTACAATAATTACATCTAAGAGGATCACAATTCACCCCAAAAATTCAAACTGAGTCAAATCTGCGTTTTCTGGGCTGTACAGTGCATTTCTGGACAAAACTGCCTGACAGGTCGCGCGCCCCTGCCTGACGGGTCGCGCGCCTTTGGAGCGATGTTTGAGGCACTTGTAGGTGTCTAAATTTAGCAAAAGTGGGCTTGTTGGAAATCTCTATGAGTCTACTTTCCAACCCAACTAGAATTTTTGAATTTGGAGGTCATTTGCCCTGTCAAAACTTAATTCTCCCATGACTGGTTTCTGCAACTCAAAAAAGGGCCAGAAAGTCATTTTTTGGTAGTTTTTTGACCTTTTGGGGGACCAAAACTGCACAAAATCTCAAGTCCATCCATGGGCATATGTAACTTTGCATGACAAATCTAGAAATGTTGAGTTTTCGCCAAAAGGAGTTGCCATGATGAAGGGTCGCGCGCGGGGTGAAACCCGTTAATGGGAAAAACCTGCAAATTGCCTAAAAATGTCAAAATTCACCCAAAATTCTCAAATTTTTTTGGGTTTTGTGCTGTGGCTGGGCTAATTAGTGCCTTGATATTTGAGGGAAGCCTCAGCCAAGATACGAAGTGGATTGGTCCTCTTTTTCCGTTTAAGGGCCTTGGACAACCGCCTTTGAAACATTTTCATCTTGGCCTTGCACACATGCATTCTTGCCCAGTAATGGTTTTTCATGTTCCTCAGCAATTTCTTCTCTTGGTTGGCCTTAGCCAACAGCCTCTCCAAGTGTGTGTTCTCCTGGATGAGCATGGACTCTCGGTCAGCGGGCAATGGATCACCGGGTCTTCTTCGGTTCAAGACTCGGTCACTACGAATCCTCCATAACTCATCAAGTGCCTGCTCATCTTCCAACTGTTTGTTGCGCTGCTCAAGGTATGAGATTGTCCATTGTGCTCCCTCTAATTTCCTCTGCAAGGCATCATTTTCAGCTCTGAGATGCTGAATGATCTCCTTTGCCTCTTGGCTAGGAGAACTGTCAAGATCCACAAGCTCAATATCTGGAACTCCTGATGGCCCCTGATGACTCATGGGTTGCTTGCCCCTCCCTGGTACCTGTGCTGGTGAAGAAAGCGAGGCACCTTCCACCTGATGTGGAGATAACACTCGCTGAGCTGATGATGAAGGCGAGACCCCTTCCACCTGCTGTGGAGATAGTACTCGCCGAGCTGCTGCAAATAAGGCCCTTGGGCCTTTCTGATAGGTAACCAGAGGTGAGGACCTGACATGTCTAGTGACAGGGATGTGATGCCGGTGTGATGGTCCTCCCTCCTCATGAACAACCTCAGGATGTGGCTGTGGTGGCACTGTGAAAAACTCACGAGAGATGAACTCCTCCCATGAGATACCCTGCTGAGCCAATTGATGTAATACTACAAGCTGAATCAAACCATAATGGCAAAGGCTCCTATACTGCTGTGATGGCCACCTTTTCCACCCTTATGTGGCCTCCTCTGTACCTCAATCTCGAAAATGGATGCTTGGTCATCACTCTGCTCATATGTTTCGGTTTCTGACATTGTTTAAGGAGCAGAGTGGACAAAATGTACTGCTGTTTCTGCCTTTAAAAGTGTTGATTTCTTTGCTGTTTCAAGGGGACAAGGAACATGAGGGGAAAGTTAGGGAAGGGACATTTTTGAAAGGAAAATGGGAATAGATGTATATAACAGGGAATTTAGGGAAAACATTGCAAAAAATCATTGCATATGCATCATCAAATTCATGTGTTTACATGGGCATATGGAGAGGTAGGGTTAGGGTTTGAGTTTTAGTGTTTAGGGAGAGGGGTAGGGTTTGTATTTCTTTTATAAATTAGCAGGGGAAATTACATGGAAATACAAGGAAAGTGAAAAGGGGAAAGAGGAAAATAATTACAAGGGAAAAACCATGAAACAGCAATAAACCCTAACATCTTTTTGCAACTTTACTATACAAGCATATGGAGCGATTTTTCATGCACAATTTGATCATTAAAAACACACTCATGATGTCCTTCACATAACCAGCAACCATTTCCAAGTTTAGAGTACCTACCTCAAGAAATTTGATGATTTAAAGCGTGCTTGAGCAAATTTGAAATGGGTTTGAAGGGAGGTTGGCTTGACGGGTCGCGCCCGTTGTAAAAATGCACTGCAGGAATGCCGCTGACGGGTCGCGCGCCAGGCTCAACGGGTCGCGTTTTGCAGGAGGCTTTTGGAGGCCTTCCCGGTGTCAGAATTGGGTGTAGGATAGCTCGTTGGAAATATATTTGAGTCTACTTTCCAACCCAATTGGAATTTTTCAATTTGGAGTTCATTTGACCTGTCAAAAATCAAATCTCCCAAGACTGATCAAAAAGTGCCAAATGAGGCTGCCTCAAGGAAGAGTGCTGTTGCAGTCAACTTTTGAATGCCTTCCTCAACCCCAAATTGAGCTCATGATAGCTCATTGGAAAGATATTTGTGTCTAGTTATCATTTTATCCATCAAGAAAATCATTTGGCCAACCAAGCTAGGAGAAAACTTGATTTTCCTAAGGTCACTTCAGAGGTGTCTTTGATTCTCCTGAGGCAACGGTATTCTTGACATTTCTCTCAAACCATGACACCTGTGCAAAAAGTGAAGGAGGTTTTTCTTCCTTGGCATGTTTTGGACAAAAACCTCTCTCAGTTTCCTAAAATTCATCTTTGATTGCTCTGAAACATCATTTGAGTGAAACTTGTCCCGATGTGTGAAACAAGGAATTTTGTCGAAATGGAGCGAAATGAAGGGGATAAGGGGCTTCTAAATTCTTGGGGAAATTTTTGGGGAGTAGGGAGGGATGTTAGGAAGTAGGGGAAAGTGGAATCTCAGATATTGAGTGAGGGGAAGGGGTCCAAAAGGGCAAGACACAGGCCCAACCTAGAAAATTGCCAAGTTGTAGCTAGAAACTAGGGTTTGTGCAAAAATGAGGAATTTGGTGGATCTAAGGGATGGGAAGTGTTTGATAAGGTACTTTAAGGATCGGGAAAGGTGTATGAGCATCCGGAAACAAGTTTTGCCGGTGATTTGGCCGCCCAAGAGAAATTACCTCCAAAACCCTAGGAGAGGGAAATGACCCTACCTAGGTGCAACTGAAGCATGAACAAGATGTAAAACGACTCATTAGACACTGACATGATAATGACAACCCTATGAATGATGATAGACTCAGCTGAATGCTGACATGGACTGACATTTGGGCAAACCCTAGACCTAATGCCTAGTGACCAAATTTTGCTTGAAGACTCACTGAAATGACAAAATTTGACCTTGACACTCTGAGAACACTTTGTAAGAGCATATTTGATCACTGTAGGAAGGCTAGAAAGACTGACACTAACAGAAGCAACAACGAAGAAACATAACATCCATTTGGAGCACTCTTCAACTTCAACTTCATCTTCAGGAATAACACTTTTTGCATGTGGTTCTCAAGCATCTCGGTCTGGTTATGCACTAAATGTATCTTCTTCTTCTCATTCTCATGAGTGGCTCATTGATTCTGGAGCTTCTTATCACATGGACAAAAACAAAGCCATGTTTTCTTCTTTAAATGATTGTCACACCAAAAATATATATGTTGGTGATGATAAATCTCTTAGTGTTGTAGGGACAGGAACTGTTCATCTAGACAATGGTCAATTTAATGATGTATTATATGTTCCAATCTTATCCTGCAACCTTCTATCTGTATATCAGATAACTCATTCAGGTGAAGGTAAAATCGTTGAATTTTGACCTCACGATGTTGTAATTAAGGACTTAAGAGATCCTAGACAGATTTTAGCTACTGACATCGCTGATGATTCTACAAGGTTGTATAATTTTAACAACTTTGGGTCATCAACTCTTCCCTCGGTATTTGTTGCTCATAATGATGATGTGAGCAAACTTTAACATGGGCTATTTGGTCACTTAAACTATCACTCCCTTCAAATTCTATGTAAATGAAATATGCTGACAGGTCTTCCTATGGTATCTTGCAGAGATGGTGTTTGTTCCGGATGTATACTCGAAAAACATCATTGGGATAGTTTTGAAAAATGTGCCACTTGGCACGCCTCAGCCCCTTTACAGCTTGTGCATAGTGATTTGTGTGGTCCACTTCCAGTTGTTTCATTCTCTGGCTACAAGCATTTCTTAAATTTCATTGATGATTTCTCTAGATGCACTTGGGTATACTTCTTAAAACTCAAGAGTGAAGTATTTAACATGTTCTTGGCCTTTAAGGCCTTAGTTGAGAAACAATATGGACATTAAATTCTTAAGCTAAGATATGATAATGGCGGAGAACATGTTAACAACAAATTCATCAAATTTCACTAAGCATGGAATTCAAATGCAACATATAGTTCCATATACTCCACAACAAAATGGTGTAGCTGAAAGGAAGAATCGCACCTTAAAGGAAATGGATAATTGTATGCTTCAATCTAAAGGACTTAGTCTTAATTTTTGGGCAAAAGAAATTAACTGTGCAAATTACATAGTAAATCGCACTCCCACTAAGGTTTTAAAGAATATCACTCCAGAAGAAACACAAAGCTCAATTAAACCAGATGTAAGTCACTTTTGTGTTTCTAGAAGTGAAGAATGGGCCCATATTCTAGATGAGAAACATAAAGCCTTAGAACCTAAGAGTGAAAAAATGTATTTTTGTTGGATATTATGAAGATGTCAAAGGATATAGACTTCTTCCACCTAAATCCAAAAATGTTATCATTAGAAGAGATGTAAAGTTTGCTGAAAATATATTGGCCTATGAGCCTAGTTCGACGGATGTGTCACCTCTCTCTATCCATTCTACTTCTGAAAATATTTCTTCTTCAAATGATGACAACTAGGATGACAATACTCCCCCACCTTCTCGGGATCCTCCTTCAACTCCTCAGCTTCCAAAATGGGTTTGCGCTACTCGGGACGCAGTAGGTGCTCTTGCAGGTGATCCTACAGATCAACTTCGCACACGTTCTCAGTTTGATAGAGCCTCTTCTTTACTAGCTCAAGCTTTAGCGAATTATGATCCTGACACCTTTGCAGAAGCTTCAGGCCATCCAGATTGGGACATAACTATGAATGAAGAATATTGTTCATTATTGGCAAATGATACATGGGATCTTGTTCCTCTTCCAAAGGGACAAAAATTTGTTAGATGCAAATGGGTTTACAGAACCAAGTTTAGACCAGATGGAAAAGTTGATAAGCATAAAGCTTGTCTTGTTACTAAGGGTTTTTCACAAGTTGAAGGCATTGAATATACTGAAACCTTCTCCCATGTTGCCAAAATGATCTCTATCCTCCTTGTTCTTTCCCTTGCTACCTCTTTCAAATGGGAAGTCTATCAGATGGATGTTAAATCTGCCTTCTTGCATGGGGACTTGCATGGAGAAATCTATATGGAACAATCTCCTGGCTTTATACAAATAAACTCCAGCCTTGTATGTCAGCTTAAGAAATCCCTTTATGGTCTCAAGCAAGCCCCTCGGGCTTGGTATGCCAAAATGGATAACTTTCTTTTAGATACTAGATTTTGTAGGTGTCATTCTAACAATATTGTCTACACCAAGAAAGTGGGTAAGTCTCTTATCATTCTTGTTGTTTATGTTGATAATATTATCCTTACTAGTAGTGATCCCAATCTTATAAACCATGTGAAGTCCAGCCTTAAAAAGCAGTTTGAAATGACAGACTTAGGACACTTGCATTATTTTCTTGGTCTTCAAGTCTTGCAATCCAATGAAGGTATTTCCCTTTCCTAGTCCAAGTATGCCTGTGATCTTCTACGCCAATTTCTGACCTGATAATGAAATCTCAGACAATAATAAGGTATTACAGATTTATGTGCATGGATGTGCCTATGTTATTTTATGCAATGGGTCGATTAGATTGCGAAATACATAGACCTTGAAGCAGTAAAAGACTATAATAGACAAACACATAAAAGAACACATTAGATTTAATAAGGATTTCACCCAATACTCCTGGGCTACATCTCCTGGTCCAGCCTTTAGTGGTGGTCTCTCTATTAAGTCTTCAAACAGAGTTTTTACAATAGTGAGCTTAGTTTGAGCCTCACACACAACAGATGTAATTACAAGAGCTTCACTTGAATCCCTCAAGCTTCCTCTGAGTACACAAACTCCCTCACAGCTTTCAATCTCTATCCTAACTCTGTCTCGCACTTGCTTGCAACACTGCCTCCTCTACTGTGCTCTTTGTCTGTGGTTTTATAGCCAAAAATGTGTTGCCTGTTCGTTTCATGTTCTTGTCTCTCGGTCTCCCAGGCCTTTTTCCGCTTCAAATCCCTCTCTCAGCATGATACAATCATGTTTAACGCCTAGAGAGGAGGTGGCCACCCATTTTGTAACGCCATAGTGCTGCGGGCCTCTGAAACTCCTCAAACAGCTGCGCTTTGTTTAAACACAGGGAAAATGTGTTTTAACAGAGGAAGTCCGCCAAAACTCAATATATCGGACTTTAAAAGTCCTTAAATATGATTCATTCCCCTATCGGGTCTATCCATAAGTCGCTATCGTATATCGGAAAGCTTCGTCCCCTTTGTGTTTTGGAAATACAACAAAATCACGAAAATACATTAAAAATGGCTCTATTACGGACTTGAAATTATATCAAATTTCCTTTGTAATGCTATCGGGTCCGGCTGTCACACGCTGTATTGATATCGGCTCCACTCCATGTTTCGACGCGATATTGCATATCGCACATGACCCCTGCCGATTGTATCGCTCCTCTGCATTTGCCGATTGCGATAGTGCGCGCTACCATGGGCCGTCGATTTGCGTGCTTGATCGACGATCCTCGTTGATCCGCGCTGATAGCAATCATAGTCGTCATGTGGATTCCGCCGACAAGCGCCGATAGCCCCCGCCGATAGCAATTCGCCGATCGGATCTGGGCCCTTGATCGGCTAGATCCGACGGCTCTGATTCAATGTTGCCTTAAAACCGTCGATACTTTGTTTTCTCTGTTTTCATGGGCTTTGGGCCTCCCGATAGATTTTCTCTGCCCTTCTAAGGGTGTTTCCTCTTGTGTTAACTTCGATCTTTTAAAATATTTTGATCTTTCGCATGATTTTTAAAGAGTTGATGAAGACTTAGAGAGCATTCTCGGATCCATTTGGATCACGCCTTCCCACTGAAAAGGATTTTGGACCACCAAAAGTTGGTTTTCAAGCATAGCTTAAGTGAGGATACAACTGCCTCACTTGCCTAATCTCTATCCATTTGGCACTGTTGGGTTTTGAACCTTTGATTCCATTTCTTAGTTTCTCGATGTTAGGATATTCCAACACATAGGATATAGTTAAGTTCAACTTGGTCTAGTATAGAGTTAGGTAAAGTGTGTTTCTTTACCGTTGTACATTTTGTAACTTACAATCCGACGGTCACGATATGTAGTGATCCGACGGTTCACTCTCACCTCGGTATTACCGACACTTGATCCGTGGCTTGACACCCGATTGGTCCATGAGTTCTATTTAAAGCGCATGGAGGGTCATTGTTCGGGCAATCCGTGCATGAGAGAAGCTTATGTAAATTTTCATTCTTTGATTAATAAATTGCCTGTAGTACCCACGTTGGGACAGGCCGTGGACTATTTCCCTCCTTGCACTTTGAGGGTTTTAACCACGTCAAAAATACTGGTGTATTGATTTAAGATCTGGTTGTGAGCGGTGTCCTTTTGGTGTTCTTTCTGAGGAACTTACCCTGTAAATTCCTACATGGTATCAGAGCTATTTGAGGGCCGCGTCCGTTGCTGATCCAAATCTGAAGCCGGTAGAACTGCATGCGGCTGTCGTTTCCTAGATCTGTTGTTTCTGACTGCTTTCGGGCCGAGAGGACTGCTCTGTTGCGTTCGGAGCATCTGTTCCAGTGAGGAACCCCTTTCGTTTCACGCGAAAAGGTTTCCGGTAGCCCTAGCTGCATCATTTTTCAGATCGGGAGGTATACAGTGTTTTTTGCAGTTTACTGTTATTTTCTCTCTGCTTATTTCGGTCTCAGCTTATTTAGCCTTTTTTTTTAACCGGATCTATACCTTTCATTTCTGCGTATGCTCTTTGCCCTGTGACTCTGTGCGATCTGGACAAATTAGAAACAGAAAGGAAGGATTTTTCTCATGCGTATGCTCTTTTCCCTGCACCTTAGTGTGATCTCGGAAAATCAGAAACATTGAGAAAAATATTTAGTTTTTCGGCTAAAGCTAACTTTGAGATTTTTTTTTTAAATTTCTAGTTTTTTTGGCTAAAGCTAACTTCGAGCCGCAAGGTTCGTTTTTCTTTGCATATTCATGTTGGGTTTTGTGTTTTGTGTTTTGTAGGGAAAAAGAGCTTTCGCAAGGCAAGCACGCAAACCAAGGCTCCCCCCCCTCTCTCTCTCTCTCTCTCTCAAATTTTTTGTATAGATCAATTGGTTCAAAGCTATTTTAAGAGAGTAGAGGTCTTGGGTTCAAGTCTCCATTTTGTGGGGGCAGATTTTTTTTTTTCTTCATTCCCGCACATTCGCGCACTTTGCCGGCAACGTCAACAATTTTTTTCAAAAAGCCATAACTTCTTCATCCGGAAGCCTTTTTCAGAGCCGTTTTTTTTAAAACTGCCTATTTTTTCGAGATCTATCCATTGGAACACTTACTTTCAGCATCTTCAGCTTCAGTTTTTTTTAAAATGGAAAGTCCATGCCAAGTCATTCTTGACAGCACTAACTACTTCCAATGGGTAGCCTACATGGAAGATTTACTTAGAAGTAAAGGTCTCTTCAGAATAGCCACAGACCAAGAGAAGAAACCAAAAGATGAAGACAAGGTTGCAAAATGGGAAAATAGACAAGATCAAGCACGTGGTTTGATAGGGATGTCTATTTCTCCTGATCTTAGATTCCACAATGCAGACCTTGAGACTCCTCATGAAGCATTAGAAAAACTCGCTAAAGTTTTTGGGATTAAAAACGAAATTAGAGCCCATCAACTTGAAAATGAGCTGCTTACTTTGGATCCTAATAATTTTTCTTGCATTGAAGATTTCTTGTCCAAATTCAAGACCCTTATATATCTCTTGGAAGGTGTTAAAGTTAAGAAAGAAGATGGTAACCTTATTTATTCCATCCTTACTAAGTTGGGACCAGCCTACTCTGTATTTGTTTCCACTTTCCATTCTACAAGGGAAGCTTTCATTTGTCAAGAAAAAGACTACAAGGCCCCTTCCTTTGACTCCTTTTGTGATTCCTTAATAAGAGAACAAGAAAAACTCTTACACCTTGGTCTTCTTAATCCTGGAAACTCTTCCACGAAAGCGTTAGCCGCCCAGCAGCAACCAAATTCAAAGAATCCTAAGAAGTCATATCCTCAAAAGAATGGTCCTAAACCATCTCAGCCTCAAAATGAAAGATCATTTCAGCAAAATGATAAGACCAATAAAAACAAATGGAAGAAGACTGATAGACATTGTAACTTTTGTAATCGAGATGGCCACTTAGAATCTAAATGCTTTAAGAAGATGGAAGCCTTGGAAGCCGCAATGAAGAAACATAACATCCATGTGGAGCCTACTTCAACTTCAACTTCCGGAATGGCACTTTCTGCATGTCATTGTCAATCATCTCAGTCTGGAGTCAAAGTTTCAGTCTCTTGTACTTCTCCTGAAGTTGATGCTACCTTATACCGTCAACTTGTCGGAAAACTCTTATATTTAACCCATACTCGTCCTGATCTTTCCTTTGCTGTTGGCCTTGTTGCTCGTTTTATGCAAAACCCCCCTGAAAGTCATTGGAAAGCAGCTAAAAGAATACTTCGTTATGTTCGAGGTACAGTACAGTTTGGGATTCATTACAGTGCCAAAACAGCTCCTCTGTTAGTTGGTTTCACTGATTCTGATTGGGCTGGTGACCCTGATGATCGGAAGTCTACTGCCGGTTATGTCTTCACTCTTGGTTCAGGACCTATTACATGGGCTTGTAAGAAACAGGCTGCCATTTCTCTTTCGTCAGCAAAAGCAGAGTATCGTGGTGCCGTGGAAGCTAGTAAGGAAGCCTTGTGGCTTCGTTAGATCCTATCAGAGTTTGGCTTTGAGCAGCAGCATCCAACCACACTTTGGTGTGATAATCAAAGTGCCATTCAGCTATGCAAAGATCCAGTCCAGCATCAGCGTAGCAAACACATTGAACTACACATGCACTTCATCAGAAAGCTCATTCATGACCATGTTCTTGAAGTGCAATATTGTCCAACAGATGATCAGGTTGCAGACATCTTCACAAAGGCTCTCACAGAGGCGAAGTTCACTAAACTTCGATATATGCTTGGAGTTCAGGAAGTTGTCACTAAGGCGGGATAGGCTCTAGTGCCTCCTTCCTTCTCCTATTGTGTCATATTTGTAAATCCTTCAATCCTATCCCAAGTTGTTTTTAAGGGGGGATGTTAGGATATTCCGACACATAGGATATAGTTAAGTTCAACTTGGTTTAGTATAGAGTTAGGTTAGAGTTAGGTAAAGTGTGTTTCTTTACCGTTGTACATTTTGTAACTTACAATCCAACGGTCACGATATGTAGTGATCCGACGGTTCACTCTCACCTCGGTATTACCGACACTTGATCCATGGCTTGACACCCGATTGGTCCATGAGTTCTATTTAAAGCGCATGGAGGGTCATTGTTCGGGCAATCCGTGCATGAGAGAAGCTTATGTAAATTTTCATTCTTTGATTAATAAATTGCCTGTAGTACCCACGTTGGGACAGGTCGTGGACTGTTTCCCTCCTTGCACTTTGAGGGTTTTAACCACGTCAAAAATACTGGTGTATTGATTTGAGATCTGGTTGTGAGCGGTGTCCTTTTGGTGTTCTTTCTGAGGAACTTACCCTGTAAATTCCTACACTCGACATACCCTCTACGCGTAGTCCTCACCTTCCTATCCAGAAATGTATCTTCCTGTAGCTCATTGAGGTATTCAGGCAACAGATCATCAATGGAAGGCAATTGACTTTGCTCTTCAGGATCTTCAATTAATGAAGGTTCAAACAGTCTTAAATTTTCTACATTTACTACTGAATAGATGTGCATGTATGCTGGCAGATCAAGGTGGAAAGCATTCTCACCAATTTTCTCAAGTACCTTAAAAGGCCCATACCTTATTGGCTTCAGCTTCTTTCCTTCACCTTGCATTCTGTCCTTGCTGATATACAGCCAAACTTGATCACCAACTTGGAAGTTGTGCTCCACCCAGTGTTTATCATGCCTTGCCTTGTATTTGGCTTGGCTCTTTTCCAACTGTTCCTGCACTGCCTGGTGAATTTCTTAGATCTGTTCAATGAATCTGGTTGCTTTGTCCACATCACTGTGTCCAGCAACTGCTATGTCTTTTTCAAAGACAAAATCCAAGGGAGACCTTGGTATAAAACCAAAACAGGTCTCAAAAGGAGATCTCTGTGTAGAAGAATGTTTAGCACGATTGTAAGCATGTTGCACATAACATAAGTGTTCATCCCAAAGCTTGGGATGCTTGCTGCAATAACCCCTGAGCAACTGGATCACTGTCCTGTTGACTACCTCTGTTTGGCCATCTGTTTGTGGATGGAAGGCTGTGCTTTTCTTCAGCCTGGTGTCCATTAATTCCCACAGACTTGACCAAAACTTCCCAACAAATCGGGAGTCTCGATCAGATACTATGGAAGTGGGTAACCCAAAATGCACCCAGACATGTTGAAAGAACAATTTCGTTATTTATACAGCGGTAATCTGTTTGTTACAAGGTATTAAAATACACATTTTGTTGAACTTGTCCACAATAACATATAAATAGTCATGTCCCTTTCTAGATTTTGGCAATCCCCCAACAAAGTCCATGGAAACACTTTCCCAAAGATGGGAAGGGACTGGTAGTGGAGTGTACAAGCCTAGTTTTCTATTGCTGGGCTTACTTTTAACACACATGGTACACCCTGTTACATATCTAGAAATTGTTTCATGCATTCTTGGCCAATAACAATATCTTTGCAGCGGTTTTACTTACACCAAAATGACCTGATATGTTATGCCCCTATGCTACTAGTGTAACCCCTTATTGTTATTAGTACAACCCCCTTATCATATTTCTGTACCCATGTAGTCCCCATATTGTTACTATTGTGCCCCATAGAAGCCCACTATTGTTATTATTGTGCCCTTACATTATTATTGTTATGTCGGCTCTGATTATATTATGACCCCTTAGACTCCTATATATAGAAAGGAGGTCTTTTCATTTGTATCATCGAAGAATTGTTCATTTGTGTAATGTAAAGGAGGTTTCCCCCTCGAAGAGGCTGAATTATAAGGCGTTGATCTATCTTTTCTATCTTTTTGTTAGTTGGTTTCATAACATTTGGTATCAGAGCTTTGGATTCTAGGGTTTCGCTGCTCCAAACAGGTCATCGTGGAATTTTCGCTATAATTTTATTTTTATTTTTTTATTTTTAATTATTATTATTTTTTATTTTTATTTTAATATATATATATATATATATATATATATATATATATATATATATATATATATATATATATTTTGTGATGTTTCAGATGCTAAAAAAAACCCATTTGGGTTGAAATTGTTCTGAACCTTGGGTCCGAATTTCAGAGATTTTCACGCTATACTTTTGGAGATATGATTTGAGGACGTTGGCCTTTTTGCAGACTCCCGAATTACATTCCAAACAGGTGACCTGGGGAAAATAGACATAGCTTTTGTTTTGAGCATTAGATTGAAGAACTTACCCGCTGAAGATTCCACATGGGAGGACAAGAATTTTATACAGAAGCATCAAGAACTACTCAAGTGTTGAGGACAACACTTTTTGAAGGAGAGGGGCATGTTATGCCCCTATACTACTAGTGTAACCCCTTATTGTTATTAGTACAATCCCCTTATTATATTGATGTACCCATGTAGTCCCCATATTGTTACTATTGTGCCCCATAGAAGCCCACTATTGTTATTATTGTGCCCTTACATTATTATTGTTATGTCGGCTCTGATTATATTATGACCCTTTAGACTCCTATATATAGAAAGGAGGTCTTTTCATTTGTATCATCGAAAATTTGTTCATTTGTGTAATGTAAAGGAGGTTGCCCCCTCGAAGAGGTAGGATTATAAGGTGTTGATCTATCTTTTGTATCTTTTTGTGAGCTGGTTTCATAACATGATATCAGAGAAGTATGTGCCTCCCTAATTATGTTAACTCTTTCTGTTTGTGGAATGCATAGCTTTCCCAAATGATACAAGAGTTGGTCCTTAAGATAGTAATCCAATTCTTCTACTTTTTTTCCATTACTTAAAGCTGCATATACATATTTAAAGTCTATATCTTGAGCATATTGTTCAATATAGCTTTCATGCATTACTGAGTTATGCTTAAGTATAGTAGATGCATTTATGATGGGTTTGGACAACATATCTGCAAATTTATTGTGTATGCCCTTTTTATATTTGATGACTAAATGAAACAGTTGTAGGAACCCCATCCACCTATAGTGTCTTGATTTTTGCAACTTAGTTTGTGAGTGTAAATACTGAAGTGGCTGATGATCAATATGTATTATTGTTTCTTTGCCCATTAAGTAATGTTTCCACTTCTTCACACTCTGAACTAATGCATACAATTCTTTATCATATGTAGGATAATTAACTACTGCAGAATTAAAAGTCTCAGAATGATAGCATATGGGTTTACCATGTTGAATCAACACTGCTCCCATGGCATAATCACTGGCATCTGTTTCGATCTCAAATGGTTGTTGAAGATTTGGCAATGCTAGTACTAGTGCTGTACTAATTTTTTCTTTCAAGGTGTCGAAGGCTTTCTGTTGTTTGCCTCCCCACTGAAACACCTTGTTCAATCCTGTAAAAGCATGTAAGGGAGCTGCAATTAAGGAAAAGTTAGCAATAAACTTTCTCCAATATTTTGTTTCCCCTAAGAAGCTTCTAACTTCTGTAGCAGACTTCGGTTTAGGCCAATTTACAATGACTGCAACTTTAGAGGGATCTATGTTCAGTTCACCATCCCCTACAATATGACCCAAATAATTCAAATATGTTTTACCAAATTCACATTTTGATAATTTAACATAGAGATTTTCCCTTTTCAAAACATCTAGAGTCTGCTTCACATGCTTCAAATGTTCTTCCCATGTTTTACTAAATACAAGAATGTCATCCAAATATACAATTACAAAATCATCAATAAAAGGCCTGAGTACATCATTCATTACTCTCATGAAAGTGGCAGGAGCATTAGTTAAGCCAAAAGGATAACTAGCCATTCATACAACCCTTGCTTCGTTTTGAAAGCAGTTTTCCATGCATCTTGCTCTGCTACTCTGACCTGATGGTAACCACTACGTAGGTCCAACTTGGAAAAGTAAACAACCTCTTTCAGTTGATCCAATAGATCATCAATGCAAGGAATGGGATAACGATTCTTGATAGTTATTTTATTCAGTGCTCGATAATCAATGCACATCCTCCACGAACCGTCCTTCTTTCTCACCAACACTATTGGGGATCCGCATGGCCATGTGCTTGGTCTTATGAACCCTTTCTCGAGCAGCTCCATTACCTGCTTCTCGATTTCTGCATTCTCTAAAGCGGATAACCTATACATTTCGATGTTAGGCAATGGAGCATCTTGCTGCAAATTAATATCATGTACAATTTCCCTTTTGGGTGGCAGACCTTTAGGTTCTTGAAATAAGATATCATATTCTGAAACAACTTTTTCTAAATCAGCTTGCTGTTTAGCATCACAACCTTCAAATACATTGGTTTTATCAGGTTTCTTTTCCTTTACAACCATCAGTAAAAATTGCTTGCATGAATTTACAATTCTTTTCATCTGCCTTGAGTTTATGAGAGTATAATTATTCTTGAGTTTATGAGCTCTTACAATATATTCGATTCCATCTTTAACAAGTTGATACTTATTTTCAGCTCTATAGAATATGGATTTTCTATCATACAAGTAAGGACTTCCTAAAACAATTCCACATATATCCAAGGGAACAATATCTAACTCAACCTCATCCACAAATGCTGACCCAAAAGAAAACCTAAGTTTACATTGTCTAGTCACTTGTAGCTTTACTTTATCACTTACCCAACCTAGTGGATATGGCTTCTTGTGAGGTGTGGTTAGTAGTCCCAATTTCTTTACAATTGCTTCAGAAATTAAGTTTACTTGTGAGCCACTATCAAATAAAGTATCAATCTTTTGATGCTTGGAAATAACTCTAATATGAAAAAGCTCATGTCTTCTTCTCTCATTTTCTTCATTATCAATAGTTTGGGTAGAATTACTAGAAGATGCTTCAAAATTTTTACCTTGTATACCTGTGGCTGTGATTGTTGTTTCATCACCTGAGTCTGACCCCAAATCTTTTTGTATGGCAACAACAATCTTATTCTTCTTGCCATCGAACTTCTTGGGTTTCAGCTTCGAATGAAAAGACCAACAATGTTCATCATCATGTCCATCCTTCTTGCAGTGAGTGCATGAAGGTTTGGCCTTTTGTACAGTATTTGCCTTCCTCTCTTTCCATTTCTGCTTCCTCTTTTCCTCGTTCTTGCTTGCAGTGGGTTTTGATGATCCCCCAATCTCTAGGTTCACATTCTTGCCTCTAGCCTCTAGATGGGTGGCCTGAACAGATACCTCATCTATGCTAGTAAGGTTAAACATGAGAATGGTATGTCTCAAATAACTATGTAGGCCACCTATATACTTCAACAAAGTTTCAAGTGAGTATAAAGAAATGCCTAGAATCAAAGCTCTTTTTCTAAATTATTGAGTGTAGCTTTATACACTTTGCCCTTTTAATTGGCTAAGAGTTTTCCAACTCATCATAGCTTGCTGCGTATAAGCTAGTGGATAGAATTGTTTTTTAATTGCATAAACAAATTCACTCCATACAGAAAGAATTTTACCATGCTTCTTTAGGTCAGCTTGTGTCTTGCCTTCCCACCATACCAAGGCAGTTCCTCCAAGGCGTAGGCTGGCCAGCTGAATTTTACTCCTATCTGAGTCAATATTTTGCACCCTGCAATACACATCAATCTGCCTAATCCAGTTATCTAACTTGTCTGCATTTAATTCTCCATCATATATTGGCAAATAAAATTTAACATCTAATTTAATCAAAGATGTTTTCTTCTTTTTATTTTCAGGGCTATCAGGAGGTGTGGATAGAGGAGCCTCTTTTCCTTTCCCTTTGCCTTCAGAATGGCCATCTATAAGAGATTCTTTTGTTCCTTTGTCTTGTTTGGAAGTGGAAGAATCTTCACTTCGACCTTTCTTAAATTCTCTATACATTTCTTCTACCATGGCTCTCATGGTCATAAAACTGTCCATGAACCGAGAGTCTGATTCCAAGGGAATTTCTTCTGTCATTTTCCTTTTAGGATAAACTCTACCAATTTCTAGGTTAGTTTCAACTAGTTCTCCTTCTCCTAATTTAAGCTTTGATCTAGTTAGCATTCACAAACTGTCCAGCACAAGCTTGTCTAACCTTAGCAACCTAAAGCTCTGATACCACTTGATCTGATAACGAGATCTAAGACAATAATAAGGTATTACAGACTTATGTGCATGGATGTGCCTATGTTATTTTATGCAATGGATCGATCAGATTGTGAAATACATAGACCTTGAAGCAGTAAAAGACTATAATGGACAAACACATAAAAGAACAAAACAGATTTAATAAGGAGTTCACCCAATACTCCTGGGCTACATCTCCTAGTCCAGCCTTCAGTGCTGGTCTCTCTATTAAGTCTTCAAACAGAGTTTTTACAATAGTGAGCTCAATTTGAGCCTCACACACAACAAATGTAATTACAAGAGCTTCACTTTAATCCCTCAAGCTTCCTCTGAGTACACAGACTCCCTCACAGCTCTCAATCTTTGTCCTAACTCTGTCTCGCACTTGCTTGCAACACTGCCTCCTCTGCTGTGCTCTCTGTCTGTGGCTTTATAGCTAAAAATGTGCTGCCTGTTCTTTTCATGTTCCAATCTCTCGGTCTCCCCGGCCTGTGTCCACTTCGAATCCCTCTCTCAGCATGATACAATCATTGTTTAACTCCTAGAGAGGAGGTGGCCACCCATTCTATAATGCCATAGTGCCGCGGGCCTCTTAAACTCCTAAAACAATCGTGTTCTATTTAAACACAGGGAAAATGTGTTTTAACAGAGAAAGTCCACCAAAACTCAATATATCGGACTTTAAAACTCCTTAAATATGATTCATTCCCCTATTGGGTCTGTCCACAAGTCGTTATCGCATATCGGAAAGATCCGTCCCCTTTGTGTTTTGGAAATACAATAAAATCGCGAAATTAAATTAAAAATGGCTTTGTTACGGACTTGAAATTATATAAAATTTCCTTTGTAATGCTATCGGGTTTGGCTGTCGCATGGTGTATTGATATCAGCCCCGCTCCATGTTTCGACACGATATCGCATATCGCACATGACCCTCGCTAATTGTATCGCTCCTTTGCATTTGTCGATTGCGATAGCGCACGTTACCATGGGCCGTCGATCTACGTGCTTGATCGACGATCCTCGTTGATCCGCATTGATCGCAATCGCAACCATCATGTGGATTTCACCGACAAGCGCCGATAGCCCCCACCGATAGCGATTCGCCGATCGGATCTTGGCCGTTGATTGGCCAAACCCGACGGCTCTGATTCAACATTGCCTTAAAACCGCCGATACTTTGTTTTCTCTGTTTTCACGGGTTTTGGGCCTCCCGATAGTGTTTCTCCACCCTGCTAAGGGTGTTTCCTCTTGCGTTAACTTCGATATTTTAAAAGATTTTGATCTTTGGCATGATTTTTAAAGAGTTGATGAAGTCTTAAAGAGAATTCTCGGATCCATTTGGATCACTTTCACATGGAAGACTGTAAGCCAACCCCTTATCCCTTTTAGTCTGAAGCCAAAGTTTCAGTCACTTGTACTTCCCTTGAAGTTGATCCTACCTTATACCGTTAGCTTGTAGGAAAACTTTTGTATCTAACCCATAAGTGTTCTGAAATTTCCTTTGTTTTCGGCCTTATTGCTTGGTTTATGCAAAACACATGAAAGTCATTGGAAAGTAGCTAAAAGAATACTTTGTTATGTTCGTGGTACAATTCAGTTTGGAATTCATTACAGTGTAGAAATATCTCCTCTAATGGTTACTTTCACTGATTCCGATTGGGCTGGTGACCTTGATGATAGGAAGTCTATTGCAGGTTATGTCTTCACTCTTGGTCATGGACCTATTGCATGGGTTTGCAAGAAACAAAGTTCCATTTCTCTTTCTTCAGCAAAAGCAGAGTATCATGGCATCGTAGAAGCTAGTAAGGAAGCCCTGTGGCTTCATCAGATCTTGTGAGAGTTTGGATTTTAGAAGCAACATCCGATTACACTTTGGTGTGATAATCAAAGTGCCATTCAACTATGCAAAGATCTATTCCAACATCAGCACAACAAACATGTTGAACTACACATGCACTTCATCAGAAAGCTCATTCATGACCATGTTCTTGAAGTGCAATATTGTTCAATCGATGATCAAGTTGTAGACGTCTTTACAAAGGCTCTCATAGAGGCGAAGTTTACTAAACTTCGATTTATGGTTGGAGTTTAGGAAGTTGTCACCAAGGGGGATATGATCTAATGCCTCCTTCCTTCTCTTATTGTGTCATATTTGTACATCCTTCAATTCTATCCCAAGTTGTTATTAAGGGGGGATGTTAGGATATTCCGACACATAGGAAATAGTTAAGTATAATTTGGTCTAGTGTAGAGGTAGGTAAAGTGTGTTTCTTTACTATGTACTTTTGTAACTTAGAATCCGACGGTCACAATATGTTCTAGACATGAAGTGATCTGACGGTTCATTCTCTCCCTAGTATTACTGACACTTGATCCATGGCTTACCACCCGATTGGTCCATGATCTCTATTTAAAGAGCATGGAGGGTCATTTGTAAGGTGACCGTTCATGAGAGAAGCTTATGTAAATTTTCTTTCTTTTACATTAATAAATTGCCTGAAGTGGCCTTGTTGGCTGAGGTCATGGATTGTTTCCCTCTTTGAGGGTTTTAACCACATTAAGAATACTGGTGTATTGATCTATGATATATTTGTGAGCGGTGCACTTTGGTGTTCTATCTGACGAACTTGCCTTGTAAATTCATACAAATGCAAAATCCAAGGCAAGGAAGGACAAGATATTGCACAGTTGAGGGAGCCAGTGATGCAGTGAGGTAGGCTTGCTCACTGTGATTACACAATGTGCAGTTTTGGGAGGACTGGGATAGTGGATTCATAGTTGATGAAGCTTGATTATTGACTAAGATTATGCAGTGTGTAATGGAAGCCTGATTGGGCAGTGGTTGCATAGTTTGCAAGTGCAGGAGGCACGAACTGAGCATTGGGATTGCGCAATGTCCAGTCCTTGGAGGCAGTGACTGCGTAGTGCACAGTTCTAGGAGGCGAGGATGGTTGACTAGGGACTGAGACTATGTAATGCGTAGTTTAGGAAGGCAAGGTGATGAGTGGTTGGTTAGGAAATTTTCGAAGAGAGGAACACTTCAGAAATTGACTAAGTGTGGGATCAGTGAAATGAAAGATGAAACCAGAACATGTAACAAGGCTTGATCATGATCACACACTTACAATCGATCAACCACATGACAATTAAGCACTTAACACCCAAAATAAACATGCATCCATTGAAATGAAAACAAAGAGACACTTATTTCTAAGTGCAACAATTGAAACGTAGCTTTGCGACACTTAGAATACAAGTTACGACACAAGTGTCGACTGCAACTAGAAAGTGCGCTAAGCTTTGAGAGAGTTTCTAACACATATTCTTACGATATATATGATCAACTAATGCAAAATGATGCGCTAGAGCTACCTCCAGTAATGTGCTAAGGTGCAACACATGCAGGAGTACAAACAATTAAAAGTGTCACTTGCGACAGTAAGAAAATGTGAAAACGACACTTGCAAATTCTCGGAAAGTGAAAGTCCCGCTTGTGAAAGCAAAAGCGACAGTCAAGAAAACTCACTAGGATGATGGTACACTTGCAACTAACACTGGGAGGACTGTCAACTAGAATTGCACACTGATTGTCCATAGGAATCACGCAGTCTTTGTCTTTAAGCACTGCGCAATCATTTTCAGCAGAGATTATGCAAACATTGTATTTTAGGACTACACAGTCATCATCCACAAGGAACTGTGCAATCACTCTGCTTAGGCAGTACGCAGTCAGTGTCATCAGGATCTGCGCAATGAATATTATCAAGGATTGCAGAGTGCTTGACTTTATAGGGTGCACATCAATTGTTAGGCTTCTTATAAAAGGGTTCACTTATGAATGCATTAAAGTCTAAGCATGTGTAAGCAAGTGGTTTCGACAACTATAACCTCAAAATAATACTTAAACGCTTAGAAAATCATCAATTGATCATAAAGCGACTATGAACAATCAAGGAACAATAGATAATAAAATCACAAGGAGGCTCCAAAATTTGCATGGAGGAAAAAGTTTGGAGGGTGTTTGTACTTGGTTACACATTGGAAGAACTCCAGCTTCTCTGTTTAGGTCTAGCTTTATGCATAGAGTCTAGTCTTTCAAGAAGTATTGATTCTTCGAGTGGATTATCTTAGCTTCCCCATTTATCCCGATTATGGATGTAGTCTCTCCCATTCTCCTTTCTCAGCTAAACACATTTACAAGGCTTACCATATCCCAATTGTTTCGATCTGGGAGAAGGATAGTATATATCTGCGAGTTTAAGATGGTCAAAGTTTTAGTTCCATCTCTGGTGTTGCTTCAATGCCAGTAGGCTTGTTCAGTACCCTTTCGGGGTCATTGCATGAACACAATAATTGCTTCACTACCAACAAGCTTGTTTCGTACCCCAATGAAGTTACTTACTTCACCTCCTTGTGTAGGAAT
This sequence comes from Pinus tabuliformis, assembly GCA_031772625.1. Taxonomy (NCBI): domain Eukaryota; kingdom Viridiplantae; phylum Streptophyta; class Pinopsida; order Pinales; family Pinaceae; genus Pinus; species Pinus tabuliformis. The sequence goes on along the minus strand of CM062813.1, from coordinate 1,152,918,383 downwards.
CCTTTCTCTTATTTCACCACTTTTTTTTTTCAATATGATCATTAGCATTTTATCAATGTTTATATCACTAGGGTTGAAGAGGGATTCCGACTTATTGAGAGGAAGAGAGGTTATTCCTTCAGATATTGTTATATACCTCTAAACTTAATATGTTCACTCTTCCTTTTCTCCTTTCCCTTCTCTACTTGATTGGATCAACAAGCAAGACATAGTTCAATTACCATACCTAGTCAAGGAATGAAGATCCTACAATAGATACGAGCATCATGGGTGTCAGGGTCCTTTAATAATATGATTCATAATTTTGAATTGGCTATGGTTAGTCTTGTAATATTGTACATACTTTTGCTTTCTGCAAAATGTTTTCCATATTAAAAATTAAAAAATGTAAAGAGGGTATGTCCTAAAAGAATAATCAAAGGACAAAAAGAAATAAAAAAGATAAAAAAAAGTGAAAAATATGAACCCCAAAAAGAAATAAAAATAGATCATGAAAGTGTGAAAATTCAATGCCACTACTTTTTACTTTATTATGCAAAAGAAGGTTGTGTGCAGCTTGTCAAAAATGCCACAATCCATGATCGTCAAATACCTTAATCTCGACTCATTCATGCTTTAAATTTCATGTTGATAGATAAAGAATAAAGATCTAGCCAAACTGTTTAACCTTGGCAAATCAGTAGTTAGGTAGAGAATAATAATGAGCTCATTAGTTTGATCTGAGCCATTGGAAGTTATAAGGTTAGAATTAGATAATTTTCTTATCAAAAGAAAAGAAAATAAAGGGTCAGCAAGCTCAAATGCATCCATTGAAATGAAGAAAAAATGTTAGGGTAAATAAAGGGTAGGTAGAAGAAGTTTTACAAAGTGCACAAGTGTTAGGCCCCTATACTACTAGTGTAACCCCTTATTTTTATTAGTACAACCCACTTCTTATATTGATGTACCCATGTAGTGCCCATATTGTTACTATTGTGCCACATAGAAGCCCACTATTGTTATTATTGTGCCCTTACATTATTATTGTTATGTCGGCTCTGATTATGTTATGACCCCTTAGACTCCTATATATAGAAGGGAGGTCTTTTCATTTGTATAATCCAAGAATTGTTCATTTATGTAATGTAAAGGAGGTTTCCCCCTCGAAGAGGCTGAATTCTAAGGCGTTGATATCTCTTTTCTATCTTTTTGTGAGCTGGTTTCATAACATTTGGTATCAGAGCTTTGGATTCTAGGGTTTCGCTGCTCCAAACAGGTCATCGTGGAATTTTCTCTATAACTTTTTTTTCTGCGACGTTTCAGAAGCTTAAAAAAAAACCCATTTGAGAAGAAATCGGATTGAATCTCGGGTCCAAATTTCATAGGTTTTCATGCTATATTTGCGGAGATATGATCTGAGGAAGTTGGTCTTTTTGCAGACTCCTATATTACATTCAAAACAGGTGACCTGGGGAAAATCGTCATAACTTTTTCTCTGAGCATTGGATTGAAATTTCGTAAGAAGTTACAGAAAGATGATGGACTGTAGTTTTTTGTATATATTTTTCAGAGCCAAAGGTCGAAACAGTGACACGTGGCACTTCATACAAGTTCGCTCTTCTGGAAAGGTCTATAATCAGGTCATCTTGGGAGATTGTGCATAACTCTTTCTTGGAGAATCGAATTTGGATCAAACTGGTGGCATTGGAAAGAGGACACAGAGGGCTACTACAGGTCATAGTTTCAGAACTTAAAGATCTGAAACTACAGAGTTACAGTCGTTTTAAGATCGAGCTCCTAAAATCAAGAAAAAGCAAGATGAGGAAGTTTGATGGCAAGGATCCGGTAAATTGGATACTTCAGATGGAGCAATATTTTGATCTACATGGTGTACCACTGTTACAAAAGGTATGTATTGCATCTTCATATTTAGAACCAGATCAATTTTTATGGTATGAAGGGCTTTGTTCTCGTAAACAACTTGTTACATGGTCAATTTTCATGGAGAAAATGATAGCACATTATGAGGATACAAAGAGCGACACCTTCTTTATAGCAACACTACAACAATTGGAAAGAGTAAAAGGGCTTTGTGACATACTGGAAAGCAGAATTATGGAAACTAGGAAGCATACCCCTCACAAATATAAAGACGGAAGTGTTGTTTCTCCTAGCCTTCCACAACCTACAAGGGTTACACCACAACAATTGGAAGAAAAAAGAGAAAAAGGGCTTTGTTACAATTGTGATAGCAAATGCACTAAAGGTCATAAGTGTGCTGAGAAGAAATTATTTTACATAGAATATGAAGAGGAGGAAGAAAAGGATCAAAAAACATCAAAAGAAGAGGATATACACCAGGACCCCACCCCAGAGAAAGAAGAAATGAATCAGACCATATCTTGTAAAGCATTGGCAAGAATTACCACTCCTCAAACTCTCAAGATAGAAGGACATATCAAGAAGAAAAAGGTGCAAGAAGTGAAAGATCACATCAAGAAAGAAGAAATGAATCCAACCATATCTTGTAATTCATTGGTCGAAATTACCACTCCTCAAACTATCAAGATAGAAGGACATATCAAGAAGAAAAATGTTCAAGAAGTGAAAGATCACATCGAGCATCAAGAAATGAATCCAACCATATCTTGTAAAGGATTGGAAGAAATTACCACTCCTCAAACTCTAGAGATAGAAGGACATATCAAGAAGAAAAAGGTTCAAGCAGTGAAAGATCACATCGAGCATCAACAACAAGTTCTCCAACTTTTAAAGGATAATGCCACTTCGGTGCAAAATCAAACGAAACAACAGGTAGATCAACATCGTAGTGAAAAATGTTTTGATGTAGGTGATTGGGTATTTTTACTGCTACATCTCAAGCAAGCTATTTATGAGAAGGAAATGTTGGCAATACTACATGCACTTAAAAAATGGTGACCTTATCGAATGGGAAGACTCTTCAAGGATGAGGATGTGGAAGCATTGTTTTGTGCTATTTCTATTATCCAACCAAATTGGATAAATGAAGCAAGGGATGAATGGAAGAAGGACGAAGAAGTATGGCCACTTATTCAAAAGTTGCAAAAGATCCCAATTCAAACAATATTGCCAGAAATTGAAGAGGAAGGAAAAATCATATTGGAACCTGGAGCAATCACAGAAACAAGAACCCAACAGCTATGAAATCAATCAATTTCAGAGTATCTCATCAAGTGGAAGAAATTACCCGCTGAAGATTCCACATGGGAGGACAAGAATTTTATACAAAAGCATCAAGAACTACTCAAGCGTTGAGGACAATGATTTTTGAAGGAGAGGGGCATGTTAGGCCCCTATACTACTAGTGTAACCCCTTATTGTTATTAGTACAACCCACTTATTATATTGATGTACCCATGTAGTGCCCATATTGTTACTATTGTGCCCCATAGAAGCCCACTATTGTTATTATTGTGCCCTTACATTATTATTTTTATGTTGGCTCTGATTATGTTATTACCCCTTAGACTCCTATATATAGAAAGGAGGTCTTTTCATTTGTATCATCCAAGAATTGTTCATTTATGTAATGTAAATGAGGTTGCCCCCTCAAAGAGGCTGAATTTTAAGGCGTTGATCTATATTTTCTATCTTTTTCTTGCGCTGGTTTCATAACAACAAGGTTGCTAAGTCAAAAGCACATTTATCATGCTTAATCCTATGTTTCACGTGCAGGAGGAATTGAGAAAAAGAAAGGATATTCACCAAGCTTGTTTACTAATTTCCCCTCATTTCACTGCACCGCCACATACTTATTTGCTAATTTCCCCCATTATCCATTCATTAATTATAAATACCCTTCCCCCTCATTTTGACCTTTACCCCTTGGTTTCACACATTTCCCTAGCTATTACCCTTCAAAAAATCATTCCCCCCTTCCCAAAACCCCTTTCCCTAGTGTGAAACCCATTCCCCATTACAAATATTACTTTCCCCCCTTATTAATTTCCATTTTCCCCTTGAAAACCCAAAAAAACCCTTTATCCTAAGTTTTTATTTACTATGCCCCCGCATTATGTAATTAACGCCCCCCTTTATATTTCCCTGATACCCTTTTTTAACCCACCAACCCTTGGTGCAGTTAAAAAACCCCTGCCACATAACCCAGGGTCCCACCCTTATTAGCCCGATGCTTATATTAAATCCCGACATTATTATTAATTAATTACAATTCTTTGTAATTAAACTTCAGCCTTGCCAATCACTTTCCCGACTTCATCCGTGCAACTCAACTATGCGATATCCCTCCGATCTCCTGCCCCTAGATCCAACGGCGTAAAGCCATATCGCGCGGATTCATTGTCCGACAGTTAATAGCCCGAGAGCACATGAGATTCACGATTTTGGTCGAGCGCTGTTTGGCTACGTGGTGGCACCACGTTATATCACGTGCTCGCGAAAAATACTGCCCACCATCCAAAAGCGGCGCGATGTCACACAAAACCACCTCCCTGCCTAAGGCAAAATTGACCACTGTTCATTCAATAATATTCGCGCCAAAATGTGACCATTATCGGTTAAAAGGCCCAAAAAGCCCCAATTCACTCTTTTCGTTCATTTTCACTAAAAACCTCTGCTAAGCCATTTGTGACACCCAGAACCTCTGAGCGAAAAATTTAGCCACCAATTGCCACCAGAAGACGCTGCGAACACCAAATTAAAGCAACAAATATCTAGTTCAAGCCTCAGTACCTTCTGCAGCGACCACAGAACGCCGTCTCCACACCAAATCGCTAATTTCTAGGTATTCTTGGAAAAACCAGAATGACCCTGTGAATTCGAAAAATGTACAATAATTATTAAATGGTTAATTAATTAAATTAACTAAAAAACCTTCTTGAATTGAAAAGAAACCTACTGTACATCCCAAACCCTTTTTTACAGACTGTAATTACCCTCCCACTGTTCCAAAGCTCCTAAACCTTACTCCCAAAGCCACAGAAAGCATAATTCAATTCATTAAACCCAATTATGGCTTCCCAAACCTCTCTGGATGTAAGACCTCTGCAAACCCCTCACCTGGATATTGACCACCTTGCATTAGCTGATAGATACTTTCAAATTAAAGATACTGCTTCCCCTGCCTACCTACTAAAACTCCACTACTGGAGTAAAGACAAGTTTTTAAACCAGAATGATGACATTCACCTTTGGGAGTCAAATTTGCCCAAGTACTATTTCCCACAGGTACACCCATTCCCATAAATCATCCACTTCTGCCAAGCTTGCTACATTCCCAGTCAAAGAGCCATAGTCACCCCTGACCAGCAAGTTTTATTCACCATTACTGCAGAATCCATTAATCAAATGCTGCAAATCCAGCCAAGCCAAAATGAGACCCCACTTTCAATTGAAGGCTTGCTTGATCTCTACACCAAGCTAGACATACCCAAGAAATATCAAATTATTCAAACTTTCATCATTAAAGAGTCTCACACTCCAACAGATAGTCCTCCTTATGTTGCCACCATTTTTTCTGAGAGAGGCAGACATATATTACCATGCTCTCTTGAATTTTAGGGTACACGACAGATGAACATGTGGATGAAATTGTCCCGGCTTTCCTTTCTATCTTTTGCCCAGGCAAGCCTCCTGCTATAATGTATAACTATGCTTAGTTCATAGCAGACAAAATGCATGAACAATTTCTCAGACTACCAAATGAGAGAGTTTTCAAGTACTCTTCAGTTTTGTTTCACATGTTCATGTACTATCAGTCAGACAAGTTTCCAATCAACATTCAGAAGTTAGACATCAAAGGCAATCTAAGGTTAGTCATCTATTGGACACCATTGATCTAAGAATACTCCACTGTTTTTTCCTATAAAGACTTCATTGATCCATTTGTGCATCCTGTTGTAAACATGCTAACCAGTAGCTATCAGCCCAGGATCAGTTAGGAAATTAAAAGGGTTTTACAGTTGGCAAAGAACAATAAAGTGGGAGACTGGTATTTATAGTAGGACCACACAGAGATAAGAATATATGGATGCCAACTAGCTCCCTACAAACCGCCCAAATACCTTCCCATGAGGTTATTTGCATTAGAGTACTTTAGGCAGATTATAAACTCTGATGAAGTTAACTTCCTCGCAGCCAAGAAGAAGACTCAATTCAAAACGAAAAACCAATTGGGCCCCTTTATTTGTAATAATAGGGAAGCTGGACTAGAGGCAGATAAGATTCTACAACAAATGAAATTCAAGAATAGTTTTATGTGGTAATATGATCCTCATGGGGTCATAAATAAACTAAGGCTCAAAGTCAAATTGGGTCCTTTCATACATCATCCCAGGCCAGACATTGAGAGATTTTCCAACCAGTCTGAATGGTTGAAAAACACTTTGATAGACATGGACAATACTATAGTAGATGTGGAAAATACATTGATAGATGTGGAAAAGCAGATTGATACTAGTTCCTTTCTGCAGGTTCAAACCCTAGGAGAACAAATGAATATTACTCCCATCCTACAAACTCCAGCAAATGAAGACAAGAATGTGAAAAGAACTAGGAAATAAGGTTCTAGTTCAGTCATGAATACCACAAATGAATAATTCGAGATTAGTTACAGGAAGAGGCCCAAGCTTAATCCTGTAACTAAACAAGAAGACACCATTGACTCAGTGGAAATCACTGACACTGACACAATGGTGGGAAGGAGCAAAGGCCCATCAGCTTCAGAAGAAACAAACTAGCCCTCTACATCAAACACTTAACTTATTGAGAAACAACTCAACATTGAAGTCTCTTCATCCACCAGGCCTGTGGATAAAGAGAAAGATATTAAAGAAAGGTACAAGGAAATTAAGTTGAGGAATGAGACATTGAAGGTTGAGACTTATGCCCAGTACTTCAAGCAAACACCTGCCAATCAAAATAGGTTAATGTCAACCTTCGACATTAAGATTGGGAAGATGCAAATGACATTCATGCAACCTACAGTCCAACAACCAAGATCATCAGCAGACTATAAGAAAACAAATTTTGAAGTTTTGGCCAAGGATGTTCACCCCATTGACCAAATTGAGTTTCACAAACAGGCAGGTGAGATGATCTATTCCACCATGACAAACAAAGCTATGAATGTGCACAAACTCCAAGGCTCACTAGATAATATCACTACACAGTACAAACTAGAAAAGGCCTCCTCACAGGCCAAGGACAACAAAATCAAGTCACTAGAAGACTTGGTGATTGAGCTTGGACATGATCCCAATGATGTCAAGGCTACTGAGAAATGATAAAGAAGAAAAATGAGGATATTGCTGCTCTCAAAAAACAATTGAAGCTGCCTCATTTAGAACATCCACATACCAAGGAAGCCCTTGAGAGCCAAACTCATCAGGAGGAAATGATGGACTTTGTTTTACAACTTAATGACCAATTGAAAGAAATGGAGAAGGAGTTGGACAACTTAATACAGCTGAAACATGCTAGCTTTGAGACTGGTACTGCCACTGTCATTCCAATAGTCACTACAACAGTACCATCCACCTTGGCAGCTTCATTGGCTCCTACAACTCCACTGGCTACAACACTTCCAGCTGCAACAACAGGTTTGACAACAGCAACAACTCAACCAAGTGATGAGGCAAGCAATTGGTCAAAGCAGTGGAAGACATGTCCATTCAGACCACGGAGATAAATAAGCTCAAAGAAAAGATAACAAGTTTAGAGAACGAGAATAAGCTTGCACAGATTATGCACAAGGAGGAAGTTCATAAGTCAACCAGGTTGACTGAAAGAATGAAGAGCTTAGAGAAAGAACTAACATTGAAGGAGCCACTTGGCCATCTATACAAGTCATCTTTGAACAAAATGACTTAGTCAAAGAAGCTGCAGAAGCAATACAAAGAGTTAAGGCAGAACTGGGAGACATGCCAGAAGAAGCCACCAGAATAATCCACTTCTTTAACTCTAAAAACAAATATGAATTGCAGGAGTTGGACATAGCTAACAAGACAGGCACCATACTGGAGGTGAAAAAGGTGCTCACCAAGAGGAATTTGATGATGAACCTTGAGGACAAATGCCAAACCATGCAACTGGCTATAAACAGATTCATGGTAAAGCCTGATGTTTTAAGGCAGAAAGGTCTGCCAAATCCCTTGGTGATAAATGAAAAATTGATGCCACATGAATACTACAACAAGAAAATCAGAGAGGTGGCAAAGGATCAGGAAAATAATTCTTCTATGAAGGGGATGCCTACTGGAAAGGTTCTATATCAGACATTTGAGAACCTATTTTACCTCTAGCATGAGGTAAAACACCTTTTTGTGAACATGACCACCTTTGCTAAGTATACAGAAGCAGATGAAATTTACAGGAAAATGGTAAATATCAAATTACCAGATGCAGATATTTGGGAGAAGTTAAATGACTTACTGTAAAAATTGCACAGTCAAAGTGAAAAAACACAGTAAAAGAAAAATAATAGGCCAGTTAGGGTAAAGAGTATCAGTTAAAAGGGGAAAAGTAAAAAGAACAGCCAACATGAAGACCAACAACAAGGCAGAGAATAAACAACAAAAGATCAAAATCATAAAGACAACCCAACCAAATAAACAGGGACAACATGTAGCAATTGAATATCTGTCTCTATCTTCTTGCATGAAGATATTTCTTTTTCCTAGATTAATTCCCAAGATAGTTTGGGATATTTTGTAAACTAATTTTGTATAAATACTTTAGAATTCGATGTATTGAGGGTGGATTACTAGACATTTGTAGAGTTGTATTGATCTGAAACCTAAGGGTTCACTGTATCATTTTTTCAAGTCAGCAGATTGGACTGAGTAATAAAGAGATTGCATTACAGGATTCATGTGTTAAGCTACTTCAGTGAAGTATTTTCTTTGTCAAATTGTTATTTTCTTATGTGTTTCACAGACTTGCATGTTATCTAAATTGAATGAATTAACTGGAAATTTATTTTAGAATTTGTTTAAGTACACTCTGTCTTGAACAATTAATCATTTTAATGTTTTCTTCTGATATCCGGATATGAGAATCCTTAATTGCTCTCCCATCCCGGTTGACCTCTTTCACTTCCTTCATAATCCAATTTAAGGAATCCTTAATTTCTCATTGGATCCGATTGGAAACCACTTCACCATCCAACCTTAAGATATGAAATTACTCAGCTACCTTGCCCTGTAAACACTATCTTTAGACCTTGATCCAGTCCTGTTGTCTTAACACTTGACCCCATAGCCTAATGGTAAAAGACATCCCTCTATCCACCTAAGTCAGTGATCCCACCACCAAATCAAAACCCAAGTGCAATCATAACTAGCCTAAAATCAAATAACTAAACAAAGTTAAATCATAAAGAGAGAGCCCTCTCTGAGCATTAGGAAGGCTAGATCTTAATCTCCAAAGTAGGTTTGTGGTTACCTCTATTATTTCTTTCCCAACAACTCTAGAGAAATTTTGGAGTGATAACAATGGGTATGCTTATGGATTTCCATTTGAATGGATCATATTTCCATTCAGACATCATTGACCTTAAAGATGTCAAACCCAAGCAAAGAAGGGGAACCAATAGTTAACCAAGTGTTGATGTGTGTCACAAAGCCCTTTCAAAGCTTTGTCACATTATATTTTGAGCGAGACAAGAACAATCTTCATGCATGGTCTTATTTAACAAAATGTGAAATAAAGACATGATAAAACAAGAAAAAAACGAAAGAACATAGAAAATGTAAGAAAAACTAGACCTACTCCTATCCTAATGGGCCAAAAGGTCAGGACTAAGTGAAGTGAAATTTCCAATGTAACCATCGAAGTTGCTCCCGACCTGCAAATAAAAATATATGAGCAATTAAAAACAATATAAAGAAATGTGCAAAAGTAAATATAACAACTTGAATAGCTTGCAAAAAAATTGAAGGTCTTTCCTTTGTGTCATGAATAACGAGCTCGCAATTATAATTTTTCGCTTAGAACAATAATAACACAAACCTCGAAAGCTTGTTGTGAACGTACCTTTATTCACTTTTTCAGTCTTAGCAAACATTAGATAAGATTGCAACTTATTATTGTCAACAAAGCTTGTTAAGTAAGTGTTATGGAACATTTTGTCACATCTGGTCAATAGGCCTTCAAACAGGATCATTCACGTCCTTTGAACCTTTTTTCATCCTCCCTACGCAAAGCCCTAAGTATGCCTCTCTCATATCCCTGAGTTTCTGCGTGAAACTGCTTCATTTTAGTCATTTTTAGGACCAATGCACCTTGGCCCCTCATTGGCCTGCATTGAATACCAAGTTGTCCTACTTTGGGCCTGCGTTGATCACTTACAAGTTACTCAGTATTTGGGGTACGTTGGTTCTATAAATTCACTAAAACAAAAAAGAATCCCATAACTTCCTCTTCCAGAAGCTTCCGTGATATTTTGTAACTATTTACCTTGGATAAACGTCTCGAACCCTATCTTATCTTGCCTTGGAGTTTTCAACCCTTGTCCCTTGAGCTCATCCTCCCATCAAGAGTGGATCTCAAGCCTATATTGGTAAAAATATAAGAATTCATGAACTACCTCCCTCATCTATATATTTACAACGATCCATAGGCAAGAGGTTGCCTTTTGGATATTGATTCTACCCTTGTGCTGCTATTGTGAGAGACATTATTCCATGCATTAGGGTGACTAGTGGTGCACTTTGTGGCAAGGAAATGACAAGTCAACTTGGAGGACCTCTCCTACAAGATCAACGCCTATTTATGCTTGTAACTCACTCCATTTCCATTAATGCAAATATTTTTTTTGTTTTCCTATATATGATGTTATGATTTCATGTATTTCAATAACATGTTGATATATTGAATAAAGTGATTAGATGTTGCTACATAGATCCCGTAGATTGTTGGCTTGTGTTGCATGATTGTGTAGGTTCAAACTATAGCAATCAAAACTAGGATTGGAGCATATAAGCCAAGGAAGGAGAAAAGAATACGATGAATTCTAGGTAAGATTCATCTCATTATCTATTTACTTTAAGGCAAACATTAGCTTCCTTGTCTTTATGTTGTTATAGGTCAATCCACCAGGCCTAGGGAAGATACATATGTCTGAAGTTGTAGATTTCACATAACAAATTGGAGACCATACTAGCGAACATTGTATTCCCTTGGTGGTTTATTTGTCCGTTATACTTTCCTTACCTCTTCTTCAGACCTTTACTGTGTTATTCAATCAAGGACAAACCTAGGAAGACCCTTTACTGTGTTTCAATTGCAATCTTTTTATCGGGACCTTACATCCCTTGAAAAACGCACCCTCTGGTGCAAAGCACTGGTGCCTCCTTTGTACCTACATTGGCGCCTGTTCATGCACAAATTTTCTTCGGTCTTGATTTTCTCTCTGATCAGCCTTCTTCCAACTGCTCTTCCTTGAGTCTTTGAGTGTCTTGTGGTCACTTGGAAGCCTCCATTTGGTTTGCTTTAATTTTTTAGTACCTTCGGTGAGGATTTGTTTAGATTTTCCTTTGTTCTAATCATTAGGTCATTTACAAACTGATTTTGTTTTATCATTAAGTGCTTAGATGAGTTGATGTTTTAGTCATCATTCAGAAAAGTTTGTTTGAATCAGTGATTAAACTTTACATCTTTGTTTTCATCATTTTCAAAAATTAAGTGGCTTGAAAATAAAAAACTTTGCATTGGAATTTAGGGTTTTGTGTGTGCATCAACATTGGAACAATTGCATTAAAATGGAATTGTACTTTGCATATTGTTTGCTGCATACTCTTTGTCCCTTCTCATCCTTCGAAAGATTTTCATTGAATAAGAAAAAATTCATTTCCTCATGCTAGATTGCATTTTAGGATATTTAGTTCAAATTCGCAGTGAGCCCTAAAACTGAAACTTAATTGAAGATAAACATTAACATTTATTGAATCAACCTAAGGAGAATTTGTAACGTTAACACAAACACTTGGAGGTATAGACTAGAGACGTGTTATGACATCGTTAAACATAGGAGTTGTCATTGTTTATTGATGTTGTATCCCGGGGGTGAAATCTTGTTCCACGTATGTAAGTGTATAAGACCATTCTCCATGTACCTTCCGATATATTGGATGCACTCAACACATGAAAAGTATATGGGAACACTCTCATCGAACGATTACACATAAGACAACACTACTACAAACTACACTTCCACGTAACCTTGAGTATATTTTGGAAGTCCCCTATAGGTTGTTATCCTCGCTATAGGTAACTGAGTCGGCCACCTTATCTACCGTGATACACCGAGCACAACATTCGGGAGATTGCCTACACGTACATTAATTCCTTGGTTCACCAAGGTGTATATTGTAGTTCATGGTTGCTTAGTAATCCTTTATGCCTATATTACCCTCTTTTTTATTTTTTTCTTCTTCTCAATTTCTAAAATTTAATATCCAACGTGGAAGAACAAGATCCCCCACTTCGTCATCCATGTAGAATGCATAATAAGCCTCCTCTTCCATGACAGGCTACTCATGGCTGTCGTCAGAAGCATAAGAAGACGCAAACTACTAAATTAGGAAATTCAGGAACTACTTATTTTCCTCCTCCTGAATCTAATCAACCAAAATCATCTTTCCTTTTGAGTACTGAGCCTGAGATTACATCTACTTTTGCCGATGAATCTGTCACAATAAAAAAAGAAGTAATTGAAACTGTATTGCCTGAGGTTATTGAGCCTGGATTTCCTTAGTCAGAAACTTTATTACCTGAGGTTATTGAACCTGAGGTGCCTCAGCCATCTTCACCTGTTACTTTAGGGCCTTCCGCTTCTCTTCCTTTGTCTCAGATATAACCTCCATCCATATATCTTAGACCTGATGGCGAACCTCTTCCACCCGGTCTTGTGAGTATTGAAGAGATCCCATAGAAAGAGCCTCGTCCTTCTACTCTTGTTCATTGGAGTGGACTCCATTTTTATCAGACTTACCCTTTTCCTTTTCCTTAAACTCTAGCAAAAACTCCTTTACTTGATTCTTTTGACTCACCAGCAAATTTCTCGTGGCAATCTTCATTGGGATTGTTAACCATGATTGGATCTGATATGGATTCCCAACATGTGTCCACCTAATCTAGGTGGCTCCTCAAAATGCTCAAATTTTACAGTCTCATATTCTTGCAAAACTAGCGCCAAGTCGAAGAGCATGTCGCGCTAAATCCGACAGTATATCCGGTTTCGAAAGTGGCCTTTGTATGAGTGAGAAAACACATTCCAAATTTTATGGAAAACAAGTAAAAAAATGGGCCTTGCAGGCCAAGTGGCAGTCTCTCAACAGAATACGTGGCTGTCAATGCACAGGTCAAAGTCAACGCACAACACATGTCATCTGGCATGGGTCGGGGTCAAACCCGTGACCTTCGAAGAAGCACTACAAAACTTTATCATTGGCCCATGGATTTGCTTTATTAAATATTAGTGCAGAATGCATATTTAAGTGTTATTGCAATGGTTTTTGGGGGGTGAGTTGGCGGAGCCTATTTTGGGAAGTTTTAGTATTAAACCCCTAGATTAGTAGCTAAGTCTAGAACAACAGAGCAAAGCATTCTCTACTTTTTCTATGAACCTGAAGCTTTCGCTTACTCCTTATCTCCCTTGACCAATTTTGTCACTCCTTTCCGTACTTAATCCACTTGAAGAGTACCTGCACTTAGACAGAAGACAAAAACCGATCAAAGCATATGATAATGATCTATTGATTAAACATAGCATGGAATCAAGTACATAGTACACATATGAAAGCATCAATGAATAACAAAAGAATATGGAAAAAGCTCTGAACACTTTATTAGTAAAAGGAAGAGTTACAACCCAATTTTCTTGATTCAGTATCCACTCCTCCAGTTCAATCCCATCCTCTCCTCATAACAAGCAAGACATGCTGACATCATTACAATACTTTGAATCAACTCAAGTCTCATACTAACAACATCTCCCTATCATTCAATGATTTCCAGCACCTGATCACTTAGATGAGTGGTCTTTTTATAGGTGAATGAAGGAAGTTATGCCATAAATGGTGATAGTGAATGCCCTCCCAAACTTAGGATTTAGTTCCATGGAGGAAGGGATAAAGAGATTGATGTTCCTTAACTCCCCACCTCATCCAAATTCGAGCTCAAAGGAGTAGATAAACTTGGGAAACTTCTAGATGCGTCCAATGGATAAGAATATTCCCAAATCCCAATGCAATTTCGCTCAAATTCGCCCAGCGCAGGCCAAAGAGGGCTCAAGTGCACTGCATAGCACCCTAGCAGTGTACTGGACTGCACTGCAGCGCACCCTAATAAAGGCCTACCAGTGCTGATCTTCTTAGAGGCAGTTTTTTGATGATTTGAGTCATGGAACTTCTTGGGAAGCTAGGCATTCTGATGGTTGACTTCTTTAGGGCATGTAACAACTGAATTAGGATTTGATGGGCCCTAATAGTACTGATATGTAAGTTGGGGTTGTGTTGATGCCTCGAAAATCGCTGCATCAACATCGGGGAAAACCACCCGGTCCGGACCTTAAAAGCAACTCCTTTTCCGTTTGGTGTGGTGGCTCCGACTGGATATAATGGGACCAGTTTCCCAATGATTTATAAATGGGATGGATAAGTGATCGATTTTCTAATATCTAATGGGAATGGTGGATGATCTATTCTAAAATACAACAATATAAAAGTAACTAATCTATCCCGGGAAGTTTTTTTCCTAGTGCAATTTTTGATGGTTCTTATTGACAAGTAGGCATGTAGATGACTCTACTTATAAACAAAAATATTCATTCATATGATAATTACTTTGTTCAAGTAGTTGAACAAAGTAATAATTAAAACGTTATCACACTAATCTTTATATATTACTGATACACATACATATGAAAAATAACAACTCTTAAACATTCAATAGTGATAAGTGAAAGAATTGTTGTAAGAGCATATACATATATCAATAATAGCAAAATTAAATAAATGTTGATTCACATAAAAGCATGAAACAAAAACATAGATAGTAGTACCATATGCATTTGAGTCTCCTCCGATATAAATTGCATTCAGATCCCGCCTTTTAACTTGGAAATACTTTCACAAGAAGCAATAGTGCATATCATATAAAAGCATTCTTCATCAAAACTCAGAATTTAGGTCCAGTTTTTATAAAAATAAATATATCAGAAGTACAATAGTGCAACTTCCAATCCAAGTCTTAATACAAAAATTTGAGGACCCTTTCTAAAAACATGAAAGGGTCTATAAATACTATCTAAACTAACAAACTATGAAATAAAAATGCTATGTGCTGGTATAACCAAATCACAAAAAATGTGAAAATCTTCTCGAAATAGGCATGTTGCAGTCGGTCAGAATGGTTCACTGTATTGGCTGATCATCTTGTGATTGGAGCTGACAAATGGCGAGCATCGGCTGAAGTTCTGGTGGATGAATCATGCGTGAGTGTAACTGAGCGATGTATGTGGCATCATTAAGTTCAGGAATGATGTGGCTGATTGCATCGTTGAGGCATTTCATCGTTGCCCGCTGACTATATGGTTTGACAAGGAAAAACCAAAAGGTTTCCCATGTTAAACTTTGAATGCAAATGATTAACCTTTCCCTCTGTTCCAACTCTTGTTTCCATGTTTGTTCTAATGCTTTCACTGGTGGAAGTTTCCCTGGAGAACACTATGTTATTAAGTTTGACAAATAAAGATTGTTATTAATTAACTCAATCACATTGCCTGTTGCCGATCTGCATCTTGATGTTGCTCTTTCTACTTTCATCAGCTGAGATTGCCATTCTGTAAATAGAATTTCTTTATGTGATTCCAGAATTTGTGGTAGATTAGCAGCTTTTCCCTCTTTGGATTCTTGCCAAGAGAGAAAATTTGTTAACCTTTCATCTGCCTTTTCTAATTCCAGTCTCGCATCAACTGATTTGTCAACCATGGATGATGAAATTTCACATAAAGGAAGAATTAATGAGATATTATGACATAATAGGCTCAACTGCCTAGACAATGTCCTGGTAATTTGTAGAGCCTCCGATCTGAATTCTCCCACTTGGGGATATTCCTTGTATCTTTCCATCTGTACTGTTAGTTGAGTGATTTGTTATTCCTTTGATTTATTCATCTGTTCATTTAATAACTGCAACTTACTTAATGCTTGTGATAACTCCTGTTGCTTATGAACTACTTGCTCATCAATCCTCTGTTTTTCTTTGAGCAATTGCTCATTCAACTGATCATTTAGCTGCTTCTATACTGCTAATTGTTGTTGCAGCTGTTCTATCTCCTGTTGTTTTTCCTGTGCCTGTGCTTCTAGCAAACTGATTGTTTGGTCCTTTTCTTTTAACAGATTACTGATCTCCGATGCTTTATCCATTGTGGCTGTTGTGTATGCTCCAACATATTGAGAAAGTTTAGTGAGATCTTCAGAAGGATCAACTTCCTCTCTCCATACCACATTTGTTATCTCCATCTGTGAAGTCAGAAGAGGAGATTGATCAACTTTCATCTTTTTCCTTTGTCTTTTGATTACAACCCTATGCTTAGGGCTGTAGAAGACATCCAATGGTGGTATCTCTTCTACATGTAAAACAATTTCATCGGAGGGATTTTCAGGGATTATCTCTACATCCTTATGAGTTATGGGTGGGCCTCTTGTTCCTTCAATTGGAACTGTGTTGATGATTGATTTCTGACTAGTGGTTACCTCAGGCTTACTTAACCCTTGAATGCTTTTAGTATTACTAATGATGGAATCAAATTGTTGCCATTCCTTGATTAGTTTAGGGTCAACAAAAATGCCTAAATCAAGGGGTCCGCTACTTGTTTCTTGTCTCTGCTCCTGCTCTAGCAACTTTTCCTTTTCGGGAAGGTTCTCCACTACAAGAGTCTTATCGGCAGATTTCTTTTCACTTTGACTCTATGGCTGAACTGTCGGGGCTGTAGCTAATAGGTCCAAAGGCAGAGTTTGCAACCTCTGGGCTCTGAGCCTATTGAATTTTTCTAACCCCTCATCTCCATATTTGATCCTAGCCAATCCTTTAACCTGAAAAAATATTTCGGCTGAAGCAAATTAATCATCAAAGTCATCTGCTTTATGATCAAATTTGGCAAGTTTAGCTTGAGCGGTAATGGTATGGGCAACCTTCCTTGGGTCATATTGCCTGTTTGGAATGGTGGCAAGATTCAGCATCTAAATCTTCTCTGCCTCTTTCTCTGCATGCGTATAATCATGTAAGGTAAAAATGCCACACTGTAGGGGGTATATAGGCCACATATGTTTCTTGGAATCCTTCAGGGTTCTTGACGTTGCTTCAACCGTTATCTGATATGCCAACTCTCGGGCTAACTGTTTATCAGGAACATATAGAGGAAGAACATGGGGTTTGGTAAGATTGCCAAAAAGTCTCACATAAGTGAATTTCTCCTCTCCGAACCAGCTACCTACTGCTATGAGGTCAATTGCTGCTTCCTGAGATCTCCTAGGGGCAGGCTTATTGAAAATAGAATAATATACAGGTAGGACAAAACCATTGCAAATTCTGTACAGGTGATTTTTATAGTGGGCCTTCCACAACTGTTTGTGATATATATGAATAGGATTAGGATCTTTGGAAGTCCACTTCCATCCGAGTATCGGGTTTTCAGAATTAAAACAAATAATATCCAGAATATATGCACTATAGTAGAAAGGAGGAATGATCCGGGAAGTTGTATATGCTTTCCTTTTGTATTCTAATATTTCCTTGGCTAGTCTATCTGATAAAATATTTGCCCAATCCATAACATAACCATTAATCGCAGCTTCCATTAACAGGACCATATCTATAGTAAATCTTGCAGAATCATGTAGTCCCCACAGTCTACACATCATAGCTCCAGTATAGCAATAAGGAGAAGCTAATGAGTTGACAGAGTACTTACCCGATGACTCGTGCTTATGTTTTTCTGGGAAATGCCTCCAGTGTCTGATCGGGTTCGACTCCAAGTCATTTTCCTTTGCAAATGCTTCCAGGAATGCCTTGTTATAGCGCTTCTTGGGCGGAGATAGATGGTACATTTGTCTGAGATCTTCAGGTTTGAATGACCCGAATATCCTTCCATCAGTGTGGAAAATGTTCTATCTGAAGTTGGGATTTTCTCGACAACCCATCTAACCACTTCAGTGTATGGCAAAATTTTGGGCCGTGCTGCTATCTTGTGAAGGTATGAACAGGCCAATTCTTTGAGAGTTCCTTTTGACTTGCTGGTGGAATCGGCTGTGGCTTCCTCATCCAATTCTTCAGGCTCCTCTGCTTTTATCAGATTATAGATGCTTTCCCAGCTTGCATTTCCCAGACCGAGACATGTTTTATCTGAGATTAATCCTTTCTGCTCGGTCCTAGTTCTTTAGCTACAGGAGTTGTCTTAGCCTTCTTAGATTTCTTCCCCATCTTCTCTGGATTCACGAGTTTTGAGAAACTCTGCACAGACAATTTCAAACCGTAATACAGAGATATGCCGCTGAAAGCTAATATGAAAATAAACAGAATTAAGGCAGTTAACACATGATAAGTCGGATGTAGTTAAGAACCACCATGAGTGAAATCTTTGAAGGATTTTACTCTTAACTGTGAAATTTAATAGCCATTCTAGCCGCCAATCGTGATGAATAAATATCATAAATACCCGTCTCGTCGATCATATATGAATGATTATCTCAAGCGTGTCTTCGTATTTCTCCAATTGGTGATCGGCGATAAATCGCAAATCGCAATCGGGAGTTTCAAAGGGAGAGGCTTCATCACTTGCAATGAATATCTCCAATTTCCGATAAAGTGATATTATAATAAAGTGGAGTATTATGCATGCAAACCGTTTAGCGTATGTTTTCCCCTTGAGATGCGTGCCCTATTAATTGATTAATCGGGGTTTGGTTTGCGCTTTTATCCCTTTATCATATGATATCTCCGATTTCCGATTGCGATTACCTTTATCGGATTGGGGGATTTGTTGAGGCCCTGCTTGTGTGTGTCCCTTTGTCATCGCGATACGGGATCTCTGATCGCTTTATCACAATGTAGAGTTATTTATAATGTTTTTTAAAGGAACACTTTGTACTTTTCAAAAGACTTTACAAAATGAATCATTTACACCGGGCCTTTTGATAAAGGTTTTTCTTATAATGAGGTCGATACCAGTTTTATTTATCAACTTACAAATTTCACTAAGTTTATTTAAAAGGGACCCATTTCTTATTAAAAATTTTGTGTAAAAGTTTTTTTTAGAAATGGGGGGTTGTTGTATAGCACAACAAGTTGATGTTCCCAAATGGATCTGTAAAACTTGCCCCCTAAAGCATAAAGTCGTAAATATGTATGTCGAGTGAAATGCTTTATCATGTGGAGAGGAGGTTTCAAAGCGGAAGGTGACCTGCATCGATTACAATACATATATCATGATAATTTGATTTTTCCTCATGAACTCGCTGAGGGAAGGCATACCCATGCTCAACTTATAAACTTTCATTACATGTACAAATATAGTCGCTTACAGATATAGACCCATGAATGGATGACCATGAATGTAAGGCCATTGTACATTTGATTTAGTACTCCTG
Source organism: Pinus tabuliformis (assembly GCA_031772625.1). Classification (NCBI taxonomy): domain Eukaryota; kingdom Viridiplantae; phylum Streptophyta; class Pinopsida; order Pinales; family Pinaceae; genus Pinus; species Pinus tabuliformis. The sequence goes on along the minus strand of CM062813.1, from coordinate 1,152,898,752 downwards.
AAAATATCGCAGCCCGAATGGATGAAACTAGATCCGAGGTCTTCAATCTCGTTCAAACTTTCGCTCAAGTACAAGTCTAACCATGTGAATAGATGATCTGAAGTCAAACATGGGAAGACATCGTCTGATTACCAGCCAATGATGTAAGCCGTTAACAGACGCGAGAGGAATCACCGATAATGATAATGACCCTCAAGGTACTACAATACATTTCGCATGGTGTGAATAAATGATTTGATGTCGAACACCATACAAAGTCTTTCGGTCGAAAGCCAGTGATGTCAGCCTATCGCCGGAAGCGAGAAACCTGCCATTAATGTATGCAAGCCTCAAGGTATTGAAGGGGTGTTTCTAAGTCAACTTCTTGGATAATGTGCTGATGTCGACAAGAAGCGACTCGTCATAGGAGGGCCTTGATGTATCCCACATCAACGACATGAAACGAGGTAAATGATTTTGGAAATGAAAATTGACTGACGACAGAAGGTTCAGGAATGGCAGTCATGAAAATGAAGGTTTATGGTATTGCAAAGGATGAAGTTTGAACTGAATGACTTCTCTTGAACATGTCGGTGACACTAAGATGAATTGGTAGCATTGATCCAAAACAAAGTAATGAATGGTATGATAGACCAGTGGTGTGATAACCATCAAGCTAAATGACCCAACCCACATAGTCACGATGATGAAGTGAAAGTGTCATGTTCAAGAGCGACTTGCTATCATAAAGTGTTTTCCCATTTTTCCAATTTTCCCTAGTCATTGATGATCAATACCTCTTTATTTTTAATCAAGCTTGAGGAGGATAACATATGCTTGTTGTATAATTCCACCCTTCGGGTGAATCTATCGCTATTTGATGCTTTAACGAGTCTAGCGAAGGTGAAACTCGATCTTGTCTAGATGGACAAGTTTGTCACTATTTGATGTTTTTAATTAGTTTAACGACAAAGATAACTCGGTCCTTTTCATGTTTAGAGAGTTTGAAAATGGATGAAAAGAAAACTCCACAAGTTCTTTTTTATAAAATAATCTCTCAAGTCCGAAAAAGCATAAAATAATACAAGAGAGATATATTTTCCAATCCGTTAACGAGCTAGAAAGGATAAGCGCTCGGCAATTTTTTCATGTTTAGAGAGTCTGAAAAGAGCTTAAAGAGGACTCCAAGGGGGTTCCTTTTTCGTTTTTAACAAAGTTAGAAAAAGAGATAAAATTTTGCTTTGTGGTCAAAGATGTGTTGAAAATAGCAACAAGAAATGCTAAAAATAGCATTGCTATAAATAGTAGTTTAGCCAGTGTTGATCTTAGCAACAATGGATGGAAAAATGGAAGTGCTAAAAATAACATTCTATAAATAGCATTTCGGGATACCTTCCTATTTTAGTTAGTCCCTAAACTAAAATAGTGAAGTAAAATTCGAATTTGATCTTAGCAGCAGTTTGTAAAATAATTAATTAATTCATCTTGAGTTAATTAGTTAAGGAAAATCAAACTTGAAGTCTATGTGGGGACATGCAACAATTTATCCATTAATTGAGGAATTTATCCATCAGTTAAAGAGATAAGGATGAGTTGTAATATTAAGTTGTAATTAGTTGACTTAGTTAACTGAGTCAAGTCCAGTTAGATTAATTCAAACAATTTGTTGAATTAATGTAAGTTCAGTTAGTTAATGCTTTCATGCATGTTAACTAATGCACATCAGATAACTGAGTATTCTCTCAGAAATAACTTCTTCTTCAGAAGTCGGGTAGCAGGTCAATCGCGAGTTTGAGAGACGAGATTTCACATTGGATTGGTAAGACTACTTTATACACCAACTGAAAGGTGTAAATCCGGTCGCATTTCTCACCAAGGTTCGAATATTCCTTATGTACAAGATTAAATGCCAATTTCTTTTATGAACTCCAATCATTCTTTGCAACATGCACTTAAGGACTTTGTTTTCAACTTGTCCATTAGCTTGCGGGTAGTACGGAATAGAACTATCATGTGACAGTCCTAACTTGGCGGTAAACTCAACCATCATGTGATTGCAAAAATGCAATCCATGATCTGTAACTATGGCTTTTGGTACACCAAACCTGGTAACCACATGGTTGAAGAAAAATAAAGCAGCTGTTTCGCCACTGTTTTTCAATGTTGGCATCGCCTCAGCCCATTTGGTAAAATAGTCAACGACGACTATAATATACCCATGCCCCCCATTTGAGGTGGGGTTACATGTCATAAAGTCAATGCCCCATTTGGCGAATGGGCCAACATCAACGACTGGATGTAGTGGTGCAGGTGGTAATATGGTTTTTTTGGTCAAATATCTGGCAAGCATGGCAACTTCTGACAACAAGAATGCAATCTTTGAATATGGTTGGCCAGAAGTAACCAGCACGGAGAATTCTCTACGCGGTAGCGTAACCAGATAAATGTCCACCACAAGCACCTGAATGACATTCATTCAAAGCTTTTTCGGCTTCCTCATGTGTAAGGAGCCTATGTAAAATTGTATCAACACCATGACAATAAAGCGTATCACCAATGATCAGATAATATTTGGCTTGGTATCGGGTACGTCGCTGTTCAGAGCGAGAGGTATTCGGCTGAAAAGCTTGGGTCTGGAGATAGACCAGTTTATCTCCATACCATGGATCACTTAACGAGATAAGAAAGAGAGACTCATCCAAGACTGATGCTTCTGATGTTGAATCATTGGAGGATGAGGGAAGCTCACTAAGTAACTTAACGAAGACAAGAGATTTCTTTGATTTGGATTTGATGAACTCCAAATCAAACTCCTGCAAAATAACTATCCATTTGGAATAATTGCCCCCTAGCAATTGACGTGACAAAATGTATGTCATAGGGTTGCAATCCAATATAATGGTAGTTTTACGGAGGAGGATGTAATGACGAAATCTCTGCACAGCTTGAACGACTGCTAAAGCTAACTTTTCCACATAGGAATACTTACTTTCCGTATCGTTGAGATTACGACTCAAGTAATAAATAGGATGTCCAATTCCGCTTTCTTCTTGGACTAAAACCATGCCAATGGTTGTATCTGCAACAATGAGATACATGTAATAGTCTTTTTGATAGTTTGGGGCATACATTAATGATGCTCTAATCAGGGAATCTTTAAGAGCATCAAAGGAAGCTTGTGCAACCTGATCCCAATGGAAGGGTACCCCTTTCTTCAATAGACGCGTAAAACCTTTAGCCAACTCAGCATAGTTTGGAATGAACCTCCTCAGAAAGTTTGCCTTCCCTTGAAGTCTCTGTAACTGTAACAAGTTTGAAGGTGGAGGCAAGTCAAGGATTGCCTGAACCTTAATTGGATTGAGTCGAATTCCATCCTTTGAGACCACGAATCCAAGCAATCGACCAGAGCCAACACAAAACACACACTTGTGTGGATTGAGTCTTATCTTGTAGTGTCGACACCGTAAAAATATTGCTCTCAAATGTTGCGGGTGATTAGTCCACTTTCGTGAATGAGCAGGTAAATCATCAAGATAAGGTTGAACAATGTGCTTGATGTCATGGAAGGCATAATTCATTGCCCTCTGAAATGTAGCCCCTGCATTCTTCAAACCAAAAGGTAACTTTCGATAGGAGAATGTGCCCCACGGACAAATAAAAGTTGTTTTAGATTGGTCCTGTGGGTGGATATTGATTTGATTGTAGCCAGAAAATCCATCCATGAATGAGAAGATCTCACATCCGGCACATTCATCAATAATCTGGTCGATAAAGGGTGTAGGATAGTTGTCTTTTGGACATGCTTTATTTACATCCCTATAATCAACGCACACTAGAATTGTCCCTTGTTTTTTCATAACTGGAACAATGTTAGATACCCAATCGGTAAGAGGGAAAATGAAGCCAACACACAAAAAATTTTCAACCTCTGCTTTAATGGCAACAGATTTCTTAGGATGAAAGGTCGAAGTCGATGTCGTACTGGTTTGACATCAGGGTACATTTTAATCTCATGTTCAACAATGCTTGAGTTAATTCCTTGCATCTCCTCGTAAGACCATGCAAAAATAGCTCTAAATTCACTAAACAGAGCACGATAATTATCAAGTTCCAATGGAGAACAAGATTTGCCGACATGAATGCTTTCTACAATGTTAGGCTTGGTCGAAATGTTTATAGAAATCATTTCTTCTATGTTCGAAAAATTACGCTCAGAATCTATAGTATCTATTCTAGTAGAATTCGACAGGAAATACACAATTGATGGGTGGTTTAGCTCATTTGAATAATCTTCGATGTCATCTGGAAGATGGGAACGATGATGATAATCTTCCCACGGTTCCTCTCCTATCATCATTGATTGGACGATTCCTTCATCCATAGAATGTACACATGAAAAAGGATCCGAAGAGGTACCATATTCTAACGACCTATCTACCCATACAAAAGTTGAGCGCGGATTTGGGTTTGCCGCGCAAGCCCGAAAGATTGATTGCTATGATAATTTAATGGGGTTTGTTGAGAGATTAATTTGTCAGATTAGATCCCTTAAGATTAATTGTCAACCCGAGGTTCGTAAGCACAAATTGCCTTGCGCTTCCTCTGTTCAGGCTATGTCAGAGTTTAATGTTTTCCTTATTAATGATTTATGAAAGAAATACTTGCAAATATTATCGTCTAATGAGCAAACCCAACAATCAAATCTTACCTAAAATCTTCACAAATCCTAATATTCAAACGTGCACTTAACTGAATATTCCTAGTAAAAATGAACTTCTATTCACACAAAACCCTAATCAAACTTTGCATGCTGGTACCAGACTCTATGAAAAATCACTCAATCATTTTCAACAACTATTCTATAATGAAAATTCTTTGAAAGCAATCAAACAACCCTATGATAATCACCACCCAACTTATTAACTATTGATGCCATAATCATTCGTCACCAGAGAAAATAATGATAACTAATCTATGACAATCCGACTACTAATTCAACAAGTGATCTATCCTGTTAATGCTTCAATCAACCAATTATTCTATACTTAAGGGTTTATGTCCAAATCAAGGTTTAGGGTTCAATTACCAATTGGAAGAATTACTATGTTTTGCTTTAGTTTGCTGTTTCATATTCAATGGATCACTTACAAAATTTTAATAAATGAAAACAACTATGATACTTATATCACTTAATGCTCACCTATCAATCATGAAGGCTATACCTAATTCTATGCTACAATCAAACAAATCACTATGCTGCTATCAAACAAATCACTATGCTGCTGTAAGTCAGAACGTTGATCTATTCATGGAGTAAACACCCTAACGTATGAACTGAGAAAGGAGTCATTCTTTCAAAGGAGAATGTCTTTTTTCACAGAAATGAGGATGATCATTTCGATTTACCACCAGTATTAGCAATTGAATGAGCAGAGGAGATAAATGGTAACTATAGAATGGTTCTTTTGGGAACGTCCCTGGAATGTTTATACCGGTTCACAGTGCATCAATCCACAATAAAACAAGTCAATTAACCATAACCCAGACATACATGTATTTAAAATACCAGTTCGATAATTTAATTAAGTTCATTAAGTCTCTCGAATGCTCTAGCTAGTGCCAACCTATCTTCAACGCCTCTGTACTGCGACAATTGGGATTGATTCAAGTCGATTCTCTTCAATGAAATAGAGGTTGATTTAGGGAAAATAGACAAAGCCTATTCGATTCAATTGAAATCATTTTTCATCTAGAGCTATTTGAAAGAGTTAGGGACTCTAATATCCACTATGGGTGACAATAAATATATTCATGACCATATAATGCATTCCAGGTGAGGGCAAACAAAGTGATGGGGTGGCTCTGGTTCGAAAGGCACGAAATCACACCAAAATCCAATTGCGATTCATAAAAATGGAAAAGACTTCTGCAAGCATAACCAACAATCAGTCAACCAAATAATAATTCACACGACCGAACTGTAAAATGGAATTAAGCAAATCTAGGGTTGCAGTGTCACTGCTGTTTCAAAATACAAACAATCCCAGATGGGTGGGCCCGGCCACACCTGGGGTTGGATAACTTACAATAGCTTAAACTATTCGATGCACAGTTAAAACATAAACTTCATTCCATCAACGCATTTGAAAACCGCTTCAGAACAATAACATTACGATTGTATTCAAACTAGTTCGATCATACATCAAAACTACTTCATAAGTTTAGTGCCACAGTGCTACGGTCTATGACCCTTAACATATTACATTCAATCACCTTTATAGGCATTTACTAACAGTTAAACATAAACTAAAAATAACAAGTGAATCCGCATTACTCCTTTCAGGTGAGTTGGTTCAAACAGGCATCTCGAATTGGTCTATCCATTCGTAACCAATTCCTAATTTTGTATATGCTACAATCAAGGGAAATTGGGGGAGTATCTCAGGATCATGATACGTGCTACTTGTGGCTGCACCCTCTCGTCTTCCAGAACATGCTGCAACCTTATCCATTTCATTATTTGAGCACCCATCTGCATATAACCCTTGAGTACCGAAGTAGAAGGTCTTCATGCATCAACTGATCCTTCTGGGGGTTGACTTGCACATTCTGCTGATAGTCTACACTAGATAATAATAATAAGTTAGTTTAAGAATATGCCACTTCTATTTACTTAAATCGACCAATAATTAGCTAAATGCATCCATGAGAAGGTTTACCTCAAGTGGAGAGTCGAGATAGGATTAGGACAGTGATTTAGCAGAGAAATGGGTTCATGGTAATAAAAAGGGGAAAAATATGAATTAAATCTGACAGTAATAAGAACAAAACTGAGGATCAACATCCTCCCACGCTTAACCTGATGCATGTCCTCATGCATCCAACAAAAAGGAATTGTGCCACTGAAGGAGACTGTTATCATAGAATAGTAGTCTTAATTAGGACTTCTATCCCTTTTCCAATCCATGGCGAACGCTTCTGGAATTGCAATGTCAGTCCCTTAGTGTTCAATCGTTTCACAGGTTTGTACCGAGCGGCATTCCAACGTAGGAGGTGCTTATTTTTGCATACCAAGGCATCATTCTACGCATATAGCTTCATATTGGAATCTCGAACTTGTTGGTTTATATCCTTCACGAATTGAAACAAAACCTTATATTTGTGTGCATACTCTCTCAATTTAGCAATTGTCTTCCGCAACTTCACAAGCTTGATTTTCAAATTTTCCTCTGCATCCAGTGTAGGACTCTTAGTTGGTGTTGTGGATTGCTGCTCCCTCTTGGCGATTTTCCCTTATGCTTTTTAGAAAGTAACTGATGAGAGGTAGGTTTTGCAGCGTTCTCGCCCATTGTCAGTTCAGTAGGAGAGAAAGCCTCCATATCCCGTGCGATATCCTCCGAGATTTGGAGCTTAATTAGGGCTGTGATCTCCTCTTCTGTGGGAAATTGGGACTACGGGGAACTGTCATTGTGGGAGGATGAAACATGGACATGGACTGAGCTAGTTCCTTTAACCATGGTCTGTGGGGTGCGGTCCATACCACGGGTTCGTCGGCGTCCTTGAGCCGAAGTTTCAACCACAGAAATAGGGGGAGTGTTACAGGGAAATGAGGGTCTTTGGCGCTTAGGCTTCGGAGTGATGCTTTTAGGATTGAAGGGGGGTTTCTTTGGGGAGTCCAAAACATCGCTCTGTATCATGGGGCTTTGGACCGGTTGGATGGGCTCTACCTGATCACCTTTCCTCTTTCGTGATGGGCTTGTGGGAGTCTCCTTCAGAACGTTTCGTGTGCCATCCTTCACACAATTTACAGCCGTAGGAGGGGGTGCAGAAACAGGGGTAGGGGAATGGGTAGGGGTAGATATAGACCTTGATGGGGGAGTGGCTTCTTTAATTTTGAGGGATCTGCCCACTATACGTTGCCGACCTTTCATTTGTGTCTCCTGTCTAGGGAACGCTTCTATGAGGAAGTCCTCCCACGATTGCTTCCTTTGCCTCAGTTTAGCAACGAACAAAATCTTGATCAAACTGTGGTGATATAACTCTGTGTCGGGCTTTTTCCCTGTGACTGTATTCCCTTAGCCATTTTGCACAAGCTCAACCTTAGGAAATGAGGGATATTGAGATGCTTACCCTCTGTGAAGGGAACTAGGAGCCGCATGTGATAGAGGAAGACCACAACGAACCTCCCTTCACAGGTTACGAAACGCTGTATCATGGTTAGGAGTGGATACCATCGCTCTTATATGCAATTACGAAGCACCCCCTTTTTCCAACTAATTGACTTGTAAGCTGGCTTTAAGAACCCTGTGCAACTTGGTATTTCCAAGTTGCCACCTTTGAAGAATTTCTCACCATCGGCTGGTAGACCCATGGCCTTACTAATTGTTTCCTCTGTGATTTTAAAGCTCAGATTGCCGACTTTGGCCTTTTCACCATCGAAGCTCTTAGCAAATGCGAGCGCTACTTGGTCGTTATAGCCTTGGAACTTCTGGAGAAAAGGCATCCAACCTTTTTCTTCCAGGCTTCCTTTACACTGCTCGTACTCTGGGTTGCGCAAGAACTGAACGAAGGTTGGTTCATGTCTGTCGGCTCCCATGGCGCCTATGGTTCAACTGCAATTTGCGCTACCAGACTCCGATCAATTCTCGGCCCCTGTCTTCAAGTGTTCTCTTTTTAATTACCATTGGATGATCGTTGTGATAATTGAGATGGCACAGGGGATCAGTTCCATAATGGAAATTGGATATCAGGGATTGGTTCCATAGTGGCAATCGTCCCGCCTTATCTATTGGGAAGCGTGGGTACTTGAGTGCTGAATGCAGTTTGTGGGGAGAGCATGTGAGCTCCTCTACGATGAGGTGGTGAGTTACCACCATGATGACAGGAGATATTATGGAATGACAGTTAAGCGGGGAGAGGTTATTATGACACAATAAGGATGAATCGCCGGCGATGATTGTGGAATATTGGAGGGATATTTGTTTATAAAATCAGGACTTAGGAAGGTGAGATGTGAAATGGATGAGTATGATGATCAGATGATAGATCTTGAGGCATGCTTCAAAATGATTAACACTTAACTACTCATCAGTAAAATTCAAGCAAAAACAAGCACATACCTCAACCACTTAAGTGATTTGTCATCGAGTGTGAGCTCCATGTTTTGAACAATGCCCCCTGCGATGCGTGCATGGTGCTCAGATTTTGTAAGATTGACATACTATGCCTTGGTGGATAAAATACTGATTACATGAACCTATTCTTTAATTCTGAGCGAATTGATATCCCGAGCATTCCTCGATTGCATATCAGACATGCCTGGATTTACACGAATGAATGCTGCAAGGTGGTCTCATGTGTGTTTTGGAAATAGCTGAGGGATTGTAGGACCCTCCTTTAAGCAAGCTCTCGGGACCGTATGTGAAATACGAGACACGTTCTTGGACAGAGTAAAGTGCAGAGGCCTTTATGACATAGAAGTATTCTGATCAGCCAAACACACAATCATCCGAATAGAATTAGGTAGCACCAGATTCTGAGATTCACAAAAAAAAAAAAAAAAAAAAAAAAAAAAAAAAAAAAAAAACTTGGAATTAACATAGTGTAGTGTATAGTTCAACTTCCACCCTCCTGAAATCTCCAACTTTCATATCATAGACTAGATTACTTATTATCTCGGTAAAGAACTGCTTACCATCCATGGATTTTAACCAGGCCTGGAATGGTGACTGCTTGGGGCATTTCTCTTTAGGGAGATGGAAATGGCTAGAAAGAGAGCTCCAGGGGCGGTTCTTTTCCGTAGTTATTCCTTTGGGCCCAGAAAAGAATAATTATCAGCCCAGAGGATCCCTATACTACTACTACCTTATTATTTTAACGAGCCTAAAGTAGTTAGTGCTCGAGGCATTCTTATTTAGAGAGTCTGAATTGCCCAAAGTAAACTCCACAGGTTTCCTTTCCGTAATCATTTCCTTGAGCCTGGAAAAGAAAAATTATGTACTCAAGGAATCCCTAGACTACTACTGGTCCATTTCATTTACGAGCCTGGATCAGCCATTGCTCGAGAGCTTCATATTTAGAGAGTCTGAAGGCTTCCAAAGGAGACTCCACGAGTTCCTTTTCCATATGTAATCCACCAGGCCTGGTTAAAGGGATAAACTTTCTCCTGGTGAATTCCTCCTTTATTCTACATGGGTTGTGGGGAGGACCACTTGTGGATAACAAAAATGACAGCCCATTGTTATATATATATAAAATAGATAAAAATTAATTAACTGAACCAACAAGGGGCTGGTCCTTTGTAAGAATCAGCTCCAACCCTGGGTCCTTTTGAATTTCCTGCAAAAACTGATCACGTGAGAGTGGCTTATGATAAAATTTAAGCCGATGACCATTTACCACAAAATAAGTCCTGTCATTATCAATAGTACAAATGCGAACTAAGCCATTATCAAAAACTTCAATTACCTCATATGGTCCCAACCATCTGGTAGAAAATTTACCTTTGAAGTGCTTAAACTTACTATCATATAATAAGGCCTAGTCGCCTGGACAAAAGACTTTCTTCTTAATGAATTTATCGTGCCATCGGGCTCTTTGGTTTTGTACTAATGTAGTTCGGTGGTAGGCATCTTGTCGGATTTCATCTAGCTCATTCAATTGCATCAATCTTTGCTCTTGAGCCTCGTTTAAATTCATGCCTAATTGAATAGTTGTTCTAAATGTTTTTACATGAAATTCAATGGGCAAAAGTACTTGTTTACCATAGAATAGCTCATAGGGAGTATGCCCAGTTACATTCCTCCACATGATTCGGTAAGCCCAAAGTGCCTCTGGTAATTTTTCTGCCCAATCTCTGTGATACAGTTGGATTGTCTTTGTGAGGATGGATTCCAACACCTTGTTCGTGGACTCCACTTGCCCATTAGCTTGGGGGCGGTAGGTAGTCAATTTGTGGTGCTTCTCTTGGTATTGTTCTATAAGTGCCTTGACCAACTTTGATGTAAATTGGGTTCCTTGGTCAGTGACAATTTCCTGTGGGACCCCAAATCTTGTAAAGATGTCCTCGAACAAAAATTCTACTACCGCCTTTTTCGTGGCAGCGTACAGTGCCTTAGCCTCCACCCACTTGGTGGCGTAATCAGTACATACCAGAATATATTTTTTCTTATTTGACATTGGGGAGATGGGCCCTACGAAGTCCAGTGCCCACTTCTCAAAGGGTTCGATAGCAATTTGTGGGTGAAGGGGAATTTCATTGGAGGCCACTGGCCTCCCCATTCTTTGGCAGGCGTCACAACTTAAAACAAACTTCTTGGCATCCTTGAAGAACATAGGCCAATAGTACCTGGTACAGAGAACTTTGTATGCTGTCCTTTTATCGGCAAAATGGCCTCCACAAGGCTCATTATGACTGGTGCTTAGTATGTCATGAATTTCGTCTTCCCGCACACATCGCCTTATAATCAAGTCTGTACCTGTATAGAATAGATCTCCCTCAATCCATGAGTAACTCGTACTGCGTTGCACTATGTTATGCCTTTCCCGAGTCGACATGTTCTGAGGCAGTTTTCTTGATACCAAATAATTGGCAAATCAGCGAACCAAGGAGTAATGGTAGAAATGGCAAATATATCTTCATCTAGGAATTCATCGGGCACTGGCATTGGCATGCTTCCCTATGTAAGATTCAAACGCGATAAATAGTCAGCTGCCAAATTATCCCTTCTAGGCCTATCAATTATAGTTATGTTAAATTCTTGTAAAAGCAACAACCATCTAGTTATCCTACCGTTAGTAATTGGTTTCTTCATTAAAAATCTAACATCAGAATGATCTGTATGGACAAATGTCTCATAACCTTCTTCATTATGTGCGACCTTACCACCTTGTCTTAATTCAAAATCCTGCTCATCAGATTGTAAATTCAAAGAGCATGGCATATTTTCATCATGAGTTACTTCATTATGAGTAGTAGAGAACAAGGGATAATCAGTTAAGGAAGAAGTTCCCATGAGAATATTTTTTCTAGAAATAGAAAGATAGGTTGATGTACATGGGCATTCATTAATGGGATCATGGTTGTTGGTACCATTCCATTACCATCTTTTTCTTCTAGAAACACCATCATTTGTATACCTTTTTCCTCCATAGACCCCTTATATCCATCGAAATTGATTAATTAATAGCATTATAGTTGTTAGTTTGCATTAAAGTTAATTTATGAATTTTCATGTTAGAAATTAGGAATTTTCAATAAAAAAGATTATAGGAAGTCATAACATCCTGTAAATGGTTTGTCATCTGACACGTGGCATGACAGGCAGGCCAAAGCAATGGATAGGAACGAGACCTGGAATGTACATGCATGGTGAAAAATCGATTCTACAGCAAATCAAAAGCTCCTGGTTATGCGGTCCACGCTGGTCAAACCCCAGCCTTTTGGTTACAAAGGTAGTAAAATCCATGGTTTCCCAAATTGGTTTCGTTTTGGTTTTTTTTTGGAAATCGGTTTAGATTAGAAATGACCAAAAATCATTCCATTGTTAAAGCAGAAACATCAGCTTAATGAATGTACATTCGATTCAGATAGGGACAAGTAGATAAAGACTGCGTATTATTTTGTTTTCAAGAACAGTTACGATTATTATCTCTGTGCATCGTTTGAGAACAGAACTCTTGTATGTGATTGCAATCTTCAACACTTAAATATAGTCATGGTTTTACTCCAGTAGTGTTTATGCGTTAATACTCTCGTTGCTTGAGTTTACTTCAGTGTACCATTGAAACGTGGACGGGCCCTGCGTGGATTGGTATACTGTTAATTTCATTTCCTTAGCAGTTTTTTTTGAATTTGAATAGAACGCATAGTGTTTAGTGTTATTTCCATGTTTATGACTTTGTCGATTTGATTAGAAATTCTCACAAATGGTATTTATGGTGATAGCCTGAAGATTTTATCGTTAGATCATTGAACCATATCTTGTAAGAGATTTGATCCATCGTTATATTTTAAAGCATCTCCATAGACTCTATTTTCATGCATTTAAACTTTAGTGTGTTTTTTATTTTTTATGAATGCTTACGTGTTAACTAGACAGAGCTTTTGTGCATAACATCCTTGTAAGAGGATTAAAATCTCAGTCTAGCAATACGCTGTATCCTTAGGACAGTTAGATCAGTTAGGTGATCTGAGTGTTAAGGTGAGAGGAAACATATCTTAACCTTCTGTAAAGGAGTATTGTAGCCTATCACAATAAACACTTAGTTAGGAATCCTTTATGTCTATAGACTTTAGACACATGCCTCGAAGTTTACTTACCCTGGTTGATAATAAATCTAGTCTAATCTAGCATCCTAGATTGGCCACTACATTTTGGCGCCGTTGCCGGGGAGGCGTAGTTATAGGATTTCGAAAAAAAAAAAACACACACACACACACACGACATAGATTTAATTATCCTTTTAGAAGTCATGTTTGCTTATGCCTAGATCTAGAGATAATAAAGGTAGATTCATAAAAACCCCCCATCCAAAAACTAACCTACCATAAGGAGCAAACCCTTTAGGAAACGTTGAACACACAACATCAGCTGAAGAAGTCACCATACAAAAATTAGAGGATAAACAGAAATCAGGGCAAAGACTCACACTCATCGAAAGGCAAATTCTATTAGCACACAAATCACAGAAGAAACATTTCCCTGAATCCTCTATAAAAGGAGAAAGTAGCACCGTAACTCAACAATCTTTCCTTGAACTTCTCTTTGAAACAAGTGACACTGAACAAGAAATTAAATCAACAGAGGAACCTATCAAAATGGCTGAAGAAGGACATGGATTGAAAAGAGGACCACCAAATCAGGTCAAGAGGAAGAGTCAACCTTTAAATTTCCTATCCAAGAACCAGAAGAGGATGACGAAATACAAAATGAAAAACATACCTCCATCTGTGCTACCAAATTTTTATGGCATGGCTTCAGAAGACCCAGATTCATTCTTGTTTGAGTTTGACATTATATGTCGAACATATGGTTACAAAGATGATGCCCATAGGCTTAGACTCTTCCCAGCAACATTAAAAGCATCAACATTAAGATGGTTCATGGGGCTTGGTGAACATGCGATAACTGATTGGGATGGCATGAGAAGAATATTCTTAAAGAAATACCAACCTTATTGTAGATTGAAAGATTCCAAAGATGATATCTTTAGGATGAACCAACAAGAGGATGAAAATTTAGAGGAGTACTTAGAGCGGTTTGTTTACAATTTACAAAAATCAAAACACAGAACCATGCCTCTTGATCTGATTCGAACAATATTTTTGAAGGGCATTCGAGAGGAGTACTTAGATGATCTTAATTTGATGGGCAAAGGTGATATTTCCACTTTACCTTTTGAAGAAATTGCTGAGTTATGTGAAAAGTATTCTAGGAGCAAAGCCAAAATTGGAAAGAGAACCATATCATCCAAAGCCACAAAATCTTCTTCAGCAAGTGTCACAAGGGCTGAAATAGGGAACCTGTTAGAAGAATTCAAAACAGATCTATTAAGCACCTTAGGAACTCAAATTGACACTCTAAAAGCCAAGAAGAGACAATAAGAGGAAGATCAAATAATGGTTGTCTTTTGTCCAAAGTGCCGGAAGAAACATGCCTTGAAAGACTGTCCATTAGAAAACATTCAAGTCTGTGCCTTTTGTACTGAAAATCATGATATATTTCATTGCTCTAAAGTCAAGGTTTTGCAGAATTGTAATGTGGCAGCTAATACAAATATGGAGAATGTGTATTTTATGGGCGCAAAGAGACCATGGCAGCCAAAACCTCCACCTCAAGCTATGTTCCCAAACCAAAATTTACAATTTCCTGCACATGATCAGATGTATGCTCGAAATTCGTGGAATGTACCCATGCCATGGCAGCACCATAATTACCCACAACAACAATGGAGACCATCTCAACAATACTCTCAATATTATCAATCATATTCTCAACCATACCAACCATATTCGCAGCCATATCAACAATATCATCAGCCATATTTGCCATATTCTCAACCATATCAGCAATATCCTCAGCAGCAAGTTGTTTACCCACATCAACCTCAACCCACTCAACAAGCATTCCCTGCTCCTCCACCAATAAATCCACCACAATTACAACTTCCATCTAACCCACAACCTCCTAGACCTACTCAAATCCCTGCTCAACCTGTACCAAATCCAAATAACAGAGCAGAGAGACTAGCCTACAATGTAGATGAGGGACCCTCATATCCCACATTACCCTTGCAAAATATCAATTTGAGGTTTGGAAAGATACTTCATAAAGAATTTCTAGCAGCTGATAAACAAGAAGAAAACAAAGAAAATGAAAGTGAAACCCAATTCAAAAGAAACAAAATGATGACATCAAAAATAAACAAATGCAACCCTTGCATCCACCACCTTTTCCAGACAGATTGGTCCAAACAAAACTTCCCATGTCTATACCACAGTTTGATGTTTTAGATGAGCTAAAGAATGTCTATATAAAAATTCCACTACTACAAGCCATAAAAGACATTCCCATATATACTAAAGCCATCAAAGAACCGTGCCTTAAAAAGCCTACTAGGAAAAGAGTTGATCCACAAACCATTCATGTTATTGGACATTTAGTTGGCCTTATGACAAACACTATTTCAATGGAAAATTATGTTGATCCTGGTATTCCCAGAGTCTCTACAATAATTAACAAAATACATATTCCAAACACCTTAATTGACCTTGGGGCCGCAATAAATGTGATGACTCTTGAAACCATGAAAACACTCCAGCTCACAAACTTGCAGCACACAATAATTGTTCTAGAACTCGCTGATAGGTCTAAAGTGATTCCTGAAGGGATTTTGGAGGACATAATTGTTTCACTGGACTCTTAGGAGTATCCAGTGGACTTTTTAGTTCTTCAGCCAAAATCCAATTTAGGAGGACACCCTATCATCCTTGGTAGACCATGGTTAGCAACTGCTGATGCATTCATAGGATGTCGATTGGGTAATATGATCATTTCACGAGGAACTGAAAGAAAACAACTCACTCTTTACCCATCAGCACAATCACCAGTAGTAGCACACAATTTATGGCTTGACGATAAATACAATGAAAAAGGAGAAGTTCAATCTGTTTTTAGCATCAACCAAATCTATGATTTTCAAGAACATAATAATGATGATTTGGTAGAATTGTTCCTTTCTCAACCTAATGTTTCGGAAGATTTGAGAAATGACCAATATCATGCTGCAGATGAACTTTTGGCACAAAATTTTCAGGAAACATGCACCATTCAATCTTTGCAAACAACATTTCAGAACATTTTTCCCATTCAATCTATCACAAACGCACAGAGCAAGACCATAGAGATTAGTCCAGGAAAAACTTTGAATATTGGCACTCACCTAGACTCATCTCAGGAGGAAAAATTGATTCAATTATTGAGAAAATACCAGAAAGCATTTGCTTGGGACTACACCGATATGCACGGAATTCACCCTGAAACATGCACTCACCATATTTATACAGATAGTAATATCAAACCAGTGAGGCAACCGCTGAGACAAATGAATCCCATGCTTCATGATATTGTTAGAGAGGAATTACAAAAACTGTTGAAAGTCAATTTTATCTATCCTATCTCTGATAGTCAGTGGGTATCCCCATTGGTAGTAGTGCCCAAGAAAAATGGTAAGTGGCGGATTTGTGTTGATTACCGACAATTGAACAAAGCAATGCTCAAAGATTATTTCCCACTACCATTTATTGACCAAGTGCTAGACACATTAGCTGGGAAATCATCATTCTCTTTTCTTGATGGTTTCAGTGGCTATAGCCAGATCAGGATAGCCTTAGAGGACTAGGACAAAACCACTTTTACTTGTCCTTGGGGCACTTATGCTTATAATGTTTTACCATTTCGACTTTGCAATGCTCCAGCTACATTTCAAAGAGCTGTATTAGCTATTTTTACTGATTTAGTTCATGATTATGTTGAAGTTTACATGGATGATTTTTCAGTGTATGGTAATTCATTTGAGCATGCATTAGAGAATCTTGAAAGAGTTTTGAAGAGATGTATTGAAGCTAATCTGTCCCTGAGCAATGAAAAGTGTTTTATGATGTTAAATGAGGGGATAGTATTAGGCCACTATATTTCTTTTCAAGGCATTAAAGTTGATCCATCAAAAATCCAGATCATTGTCAATTTGCCAATTCCGAAGACTCAAAAAGAGGTAAGAAGTTTCCTTGGGTATGCAAGCTATTACAGAAGGTTTATTGAACATTTTAGTAAAATAGCTTCACCTCTGTTTAAACTTCTAGCAAAAGATACACCTTTCAACTGGAATGAGAATTATCAGCAAGCATTTGAAACACTCAAAGAAAAGTTATCAACCACACCAGTTGGTACCATTCCATTACCATCTTTTTCTTCTAGAAACACCATCATTTGTCTACCTTTTTCCTCCATAGACCCCTTATATCCATCGAAATTGATTAATTAATAGCATTATAGTTGTTAGTTTGCATTAAAGTTAATTTATGAATTTTCATGTTAGAAATTAGGAATTTTCAATAAAAAAGATTATAGGAAGTCATAACATCCTGTAAATGGTTTGTCATCTGACACGTGGCATGACAGGCAAGCCAAAGCAATGGATAGGAATGAGACCTGGAATGTACATGCATGGTGAAAAATCGATTCTACAGCAAATCAAAAGCTCCTGGTTATGCGGTCCACGCTGGTCAAACCCCAGCCTTTTGGTTACAAAGGTAGTAAAAGCCATGGTTTCCCAAATTGGTTTCGTTTTGGTTTTTTTTTGGAAATCGGTTTAGATTAGAAATGACCAAAAATCATTCCATTGTTAAAGCAGAAACATCTGCTTAATGAATGTACATTCGATTCAGATAGGGACAAGTGGATAAAGACTGCGTATTATTTTGTTTTCAAGAACAGTTACGATTATTATCTCTGTGCATCGTTTGAGAACAGAACTCTTGTATGTGATTGCAATCTTCAACACTTAAATATAGTCATGGTTTTACTCCAGCAGTGTTTATGCGTTAATACTCTCGTTGCTTGAGTTTTCTTCAGTGTACCATTGAAACGTGGACGGGCCCTGCGTGGATTGGTATACTGTTAATTTCATTTCCTTAGCAGTTTTGAATTTGAATAGAACACATAGTGTTTAGTGTTATTTCCATGTTTATGACTTTGTCGATTTGATTAGAAATTCTCACAAATGGTATTTATGGTGATAGCTTGAAGATTTTATCGTTAGATCATTGAACCATATCTTGTAAGAGATTTGATCCATTGTTATATTTTAAAGCATCTCTATAGACTCTGTTTTCATGCATTTAAACTTTAGTTGCTTTTGATTTTTCATGAATGCTTAAGTGTTAACTAGACAAAGCTTTTGTGCATAGCATCCTTGTAAGAGGATTAAAATCTCAGTCTAGCAATACGCTGTATCCTTAGGACAGTTAGATAAGTTAGGTGATCTGAGTGTTAAGGTGAGAGGAAACATATCTTAACCTTCTGTAAAGGAGTACTGTAGCCTATCACAATAAACACTTAGTTAGGAATCCTTTATGTCTATAGACTTTAGACACATGCCTCGAAGTTTACTTACCCTAGTTGATAATAAATCTAGTCTAATCTAGCACCCTAGATTGGCCACTACAATGGTCATTAAAATGATGGTTTCCCAAGGCTTTAGATTGATTAAGAATCTTGATTTCTTTTAATTGATTGCCAAGATCACAAGATTCTAAGTCAACCAAGAATGACAAAACAACATCTTGACATGGAGGATCATCTTCACACTCTTGTCCCTCTACATGTGGAACATGACCACCTTTTACCAAATCAAAACTTGGACTAGTAGATTGAGAATTGAGTGAAGGAAATTAAAAAAACACACATAAATTTATCAGAGTCATAAACACGGGCGGAAAAGGCCTTAGAGCTTCACTGTATTCCTCTCATCATACATAAAATAATGTTTATGATACAAATATAAATACAAGAGGAGAATATCTCAAGATAGTGGATCTATCTTGGACACAATCACTTTGGTTGAGTGAAAATATCAACCACACACTAATCTAGGAGCCTAACTAGTTGGAAATAATCTCTCAACCAACTAGACCTAAACATACTCCTAACTTTGAGGAATGAACCCAATATAGAAAAGTAGGAATAAATCCAACTTTTACAATTTTAATTATTTTGAATACTTTGGACTTATTATTGTTTTTATGAGAGTGTGAGGCTAACATTCCCCCCCTCAATCATAAGTCCAAAATAAGAACCAGGAACCATCTCCAAGTTCTCATGCTAAAACTACTGAGTTGATCCTCAATGAAAAAATTGCCTGAAAAACCACCAAACCTGGATACCGAAAAAACTCCAATATGAAGAGAACATGAATTAGCTGCAAGTCTGATACATCTATGAAAGTTGCTTGACAACTCCTCAAGTGTCAAGCTGTAATGCGAAAGGATCCATTTGTCCTTTGCTTGGTCCACTGACCATTAATGTGAACAAAAGAATGTACACAAATGCTCTCAATCAACATCCTAATCGCTTGTCCACTGACAAAATTTTGATGACGCCCACTAGCGAATTTGTTGAAGTTCAGATTCTCAATTTCTTTCCCACTGGAAAAATTTGATGATGCCCATTGGCTGTTTTGATGATGCCCACTGGCTGCTTTGATGATGCCCATTGGCTGATTTGATGATCTTATCAAAACTGCCCACTGGCTACTTTTGATGATGCCTACTGGATGATTTGTTGATGCCCACTAGCTAATTTTGATGATGCCCACTGGCTGATTTGTTGACATTGTCAAGACTTTCAGTCTGACAACCACCTTCAATTCCATTATCATTTCCCCCCTTTGTTAGCTAAAAGGAGAGACAATCATCTGCATTTGATTTCTAAACTCCCCCCTTCAGGTATAGGATATTTTCATTGTTGTACTCCCACTTTCAAGTGTGATAGTAACATATTTATTTGACTCTTGGCTGCAATAGGTGAGATTGAATTCTATGGTAAAACTTATACAATCATTTGATTGTTGACGACCATTACCAAGGAACAATTCATGCATAATTGATCTTCAATCTGGCTGGTTGGTTTTGTTTGCAACATTTCTCTAATGAGTGATTATGCTTGCCACAATGGTGACAAGGATGGATATCAAAACAATTATCTTCCATATGACCCGTTCTTTGACAATATTTGGGTTTGTATTCAACTTTCTTATGGTT
Organism: Pinus tabuliformis; assembly: GCA_031772625.1. Taxonomy (NCBI): domain Eukaryota; kingdom Viridiplantae; phylum Streptophyta; class Pinopsida; order Pinales; family Pinaceae; genus Pinus; species Pinus tabuliformis. The sequence continues at coordinate 1,152,878,453 of CM062813.1, read as the reverse complement.
TTCTGATGTTACTTGATCAAGAAATCTTGCACTGATGAACTTGATTGGCTTTGAATAATATGGGATATGCAAGTTGTTGTCATGTTTGTCATATCCTAATCCACGTCGATTTTTGTTGCTTTGGATTTCTTTCCACGACTTGATTATTGGCTTGGAAGAAGAAAATTGAACTTGATCATGGATAACCTTTACACTTGAAGTTGTTTGGATGAGTGGCTTGGAATCATCATCTTTATCTTAATTTGTATGTTTGAATGAATCATCACTCTTCTGTTGCAACTCATCTCGTTGTAATTGTGACTCCAATTGAAGAAACTCAATTGTCTCATGTGTCTATTTTAGATGCATTTGAATATCAACAAGAGTTTCTTTGGTGATTTTCACCATGTCTTCAGTAGTTGATAGGATCAAATTGTTAAGAACCTGTAACAACTGAATGTTTTTCTCCATGTGAACTCGCTTGCTTGCTTTTGACACTTGCTGGATTTTTTGAACTTTCTTGATTAAACTTATTTGCTTGATCGTCACTTTGAATTTCATGCTCACTTTGAACTTATGTTATAAACTGAATGTTGGAATTCACGCTCGTTTGCTTTTTGATTTGAACTTGCTTGATTCTCTCGCCTGATGTTTGTTTTGACCAATTTTATTTTTATGCTAGCAAGGATCGCCAGATGAATTGGTGAGACTAAATGCATATTAAGCATGGGAAGTAATAAATCAACAATGAATTTAAAATGGCGTTTTCTCCACTGTTGTCTTAGATCACAAGAGGCTAGTTAAATGCAGAGCTAATGAAATGTAGTACTGCGATTACCTGAAGTAGGGAAAACTTGGCGTCTTTTTCCTGGTTGAAGATCGCCTATTACCATTCCATATTCTGCTCTCAACTTATGTGATAGATGAACCCATGAATCAAGAACATCTAACGCTTTTCCAGATTGTTGTGTTTCTCTTGCGAAAGCAATCCCTTCTCCCAATTACACAAAACGAGGACTTCTGGTCTCGAAATATATATGCTTTGGTCCAGTGGCTACTCTTTATGTCTCTTAGAAATAATTAATTTCGTTTTCACAGAATTTGCTGGAAGGCAGTATGCAAACAACAGCCCCTTAACCGTGTGCTCTGATGCCAAATGAAGGAAATTTAATAAATACACATAAATTTATCGGAGACATAAAAACGGGTGGAAAAAGGCCTTAGAGCCTCAATATATTCCTCTCATCATACATAAAATAATGTTTATGAAACAAATATAAATACAAGAGGATAATGTCTTAAGATAGTGTATCTATCTTGGACACAATCACTTTGCTTGAGTGAAAATCTCAAGCACACACTAATCTAGGAGCCTAACTAGTTGGAAATAATATATCAACCAACTCGACCTAAACAGAGTCCCAACTTTGAGGAACAAACTCAATCTAGAAAAGTAGGAATAAATCCAACTTTTACAATTTTAATTATTTTGAATATTTTGGACTTATTATTGTTTTTATGAGAGTGTGAGGCTAACATTGAGAGTATTTGAAGAACTAGCTCGTGGAGCATATTTATCAAGCGAATCAAGGTACAAAGGGTTATGAGATGTAGGTGATAGAGGATGACAGGTATCCCTTGAAGAAAGACTACTTTCCATGGTATCATATTCAAAATTTTGATGATATTAAGAAATCAAGGGATCAATATTTACCTTAATCTCGATGGAATTATTAAAACATTCAAATTTTTCTCGTGCAAAGAGATAAAATGAGTATAGGATGAATGGATCAATGATATGATTTTTTGACTTCTCAACTTCAACAATAGCACCAGAGACAACCTTGTTAGGCAATCAAAAGGGAGGAGGACAAGGGACAAAAGGAACATTATGTAATATGGGACAAAATGAGAAACTACTATGAAGGAAACAATAAGGTAAAGAAAGCTAACCTCCAAGGCTTTAGAATGTAGTTTGAATCTTTATAGATGCACGACGATGAATAAATATTTAAGTTTTTTCTTCTAGTTGATGAAGCAATTAATACCAGGAGAGGACTTGATGAATAATTGAAGGAGACAGTTGTAGTCCAAAAGGTGTTGAGATCACTTCTTGAAATATTCAATCCCAAGGTATCAACTATAGAAGAAATGACATAACTCAACATTCTTACAATGGATCAATTCCATGGTACATTTACAACCTATGAAATGAGGATTTTACAAGGAAGATCTACAACAAGGGAATCAACCTTCAAAGCAGAAAAAAAAGCCCAAGGAAGACCAAGAAGAGTCATGATGTGAATAATATGAAGAGGAGGCCAAGTTTGTCAGAAAGCTAAAAAAAGGATCAGGTAAATATAAAGGTAAGTTACCTTTCAAGTGCTTCAATTGTGGTAAATTAGGCCATTATGCTTCTAAGTGTCTAGAAAAAAATTGACCATGAACCTAGGTGGAAGTATAGAAAAGTTCATAAGGAGAAGAAGATAAAAAATAAAAGTTTGTATAGTCAAGGTAGTAGCTCCTTAGAAGATGAAGATAATCAATCTTTCTATGAGGAAAAAGATCAAGAAAGCAAAAATGATTTCATGCTCATGGCCTTAGACAATCTAGAAGAAGATCATGGTGAGTCTAATGAAGAAGTGACTAGAGTAGAATTTGAAGGTGAGTTGATCAGTGCCTTAGAAGACATTCAAAGGATAAGAAAAAGGAATAAGTTGTAGAAGGAAGTGCCAGCCAAAGGAAACTTTGAATGCATGGGTCCTTTTCTCCTCAAAATTGAAGAAGAAAAGTGGGTTCAAGATACTTTGCAAGAGAAACACAAAGAGAAAGAAACAACATGTGTGAAGCTTGAGGAGAAGGTTGCTACTCTTAGAAAAGAGTTGAACAAGACCAAAATTTAGTTGACTCTAAACTAGAAGTTTAACAAGGGGACCAATTTTCTAAATGAAATAATAATTTTCCAAAGACCCCCTCATAACAAGATTAGTTTGGGTATTGTTGGGTGTGGAGCCTAATTATCTTCCTGATTTTTTAGAGGTTTATGTTTTAGCCGTGGTTGGATCCCAGTCCCTGATGGGGGGGGGGGGGTGTGTGCACTTGCACCCCCCCCCCCCACTATTATTGTTGGGGGGTGTCCACAACCAACTATCCCCCATTTGGAAACGGATTAAGGGAAGTGCCCCTGAAGCAAAAAATTAGAGAAAAAATTCCTTGTAAAATATTGTATTTCGTAGTCAATTTTGGTTGTTCGTTAGGCGGAAGATCTGATGTTAGAAGTTATGTTGATTTAGGCATTTTTTTCCCTAGAATGCAACCCTTGGTTTATATGAGGCATTTTATTACGGCTGTGTAGTATGATGCTATGTGAGAATAAGAGAGGAGACTGTGTGAGAGTGAAGAGGAATTTACAAAGGATTTGTTGTAGGTTGTATCCCTTCATTTTGCTAGATAATATAAAAGGAAGGACTAACTGTTTCTCCGTGGACGTAGACCAAATTGGGTGAACCACGTATATTTGTGTCTCTCTTATTTATGTTTTTATATGTTTGTTTTTCTGCAATATCTTATGTGTTCCATTGCTCTATTATTTAATTTCTAATAAGTATGAAGCAAAGTCATGTTCAAGAGTGCATAAAGGAAAGAAGCCCATTAGTTTTGTTGATCTCATAAAAGAACCAAACAATGCAACACTCATAGACAATATAACTCAACAACACAGATAATAAAGAAAAATCTAGCCATCTATCTCATCAACAACAAAAGGACAAGAGTACAAACAATGATTTAAATAACCAAAGAAGCTACATTGTAAGGAAAAATAAAGGTCAAAATCAACAACAACAATTCGTTGTACCTTAGAGAAGAAGATATCAAAGCTTCAACAATCAAATCGCTCCTAGGTATGAAGACATATTTCCTGGCTATTGTTTTACATGCACAAATTATGGAATTATGTGGTCCTTCAAGAACGCATACGCCAACATGTAAGTTGTATTTATGTTAATCATTGATGATTACAACATGTTGATTTGGGTTGCATTTTTGAGGGTAAAATAAGAAGCTTTTGATAAGTTTAAGATCTTTAAAGCTATGGAAAAAATGAGACAGACCATAAGATAAAGTTCATAAGATTTGAAAATGGTGGATAGTTTACCTCCAAATAATTTGATTACTATTGTAAGGAATGAGGCATTAAGAGGCAGTTCACAATAGTTGAAACTCCACACTAGAATGGTGTAGTTGAAGAGCCAACGTATCAGCGCAATAGTTGGAAAGAGCTTTGATGGATGAGAGAAGCATTCCACAGAGGTTTTGGGATGAAGCTATTAACGCAGTAGTAGTTATTTTGAATAAAGCACACTTCAGGCCAAATAGTGACAAAACCTCTGTTGACAGTGCTGGACCCACAAACATTCAGGGAATCACCCCGATATGAAGTCCCAACTAGACCTCACATCGTTTGGAGTAGGAGTCCCAACAATGGGTGGTAATGTTATGCCTTGACCGTGGAGACACGCAGAGGAAAGTATGATAGCTTTGGGTAAGAGAAAGTGTGGGACCCTGAAAGGAGTCAAGTGCGATGCATGAAGGTTCCAACACATGAAGGGAAAAGGAAGTGCACCCCTTGGAAGCCTGTAATAGTACACAACTTGAAAGGGACACACGAGTGAAATGAAATCAAAAGCTAAGATGTAGAATAGTCCACAAGTTAAAGTGATGATTTAATCCAACAATACACATTCAACAGGATTTGTACAAATGCAAAAAAAATAGTTCATAATCATATGCGTAATTTAAATAACATACATTTCCAATACAATAAGAATAATACTACTATATTAACAGCATATGCATGAAAGCATGTCGGCTCTGATTTTATTATTATAAGTGAAAGTTCCATCCATACATACACCATTGACGACCACTAACCCCAATAATGGAACATTACAGTCAAGAACACCTGCTCCTCCAAAGAAGTATACTCGCTCTACACTATGGAGAAACCAAGGCTCTTCACAATACTCCCAAGCTCTTTCTAAGCCTAAGCCTGGCCAAAAGCTTGGCCCTAAAAAGTCTGTTTTATGAGTTATGAGGTTTTATTTATAACAAGAGGGGGGTGAATCTTCAACTCCCCTTTGTGACCTTTGGACTACACTCATGACTCTTCAACTTCTTTACAAAATGACACATTACATTACATGGTGACTTTTCATATTCCAATATTGAAACTTGGAATTTCACTTACAACATAAGTACAAATATTATTACATTTTCCACTCATACCCATATAAGACAAAATAGGTTAGAGACAACCTAACAAGACACAACACTATGATGTTGGAGTTTGGGAGAAGCCCAACTCAACAACCTCCACTTGCTGCTTCTTGGTCACATATTGGTGCCAAACTTGGTATTGTGTGATGGTGTCCTCAAACTGCTTAAAGGTGTCTTGTTGGAAGCAAACTCTAGCCTCCATGGAATCCAGGTACATTATCTTGGAACCGATGTCCAACTCGTTATGAATAATTAGAAACATTGTCTTGACCTTGACAGGACCACCTGTGAACTTCTGCATGTTGTGTGCGTTCAACTCCAAGTCTTCCCAGGTGCCTTCTTGTCTTAGATACTCCATTTACTCTTTGACCTCTTGCCAGACTTAGCTCTTGGGTTTAGCATTGGTGAGGGAACCGATTGATGGGATCTGGTGTGTTCTCACCAAGACATCCAGACTACTGTACAACCACACATATGAGGCATGTGTGCTGTGATGAATGAGGCGAGATTCTTGTTGTTTTGAATCAACATTAGAACCTTCGCTTTCTCCAACTCTGTCTGTGGCTTCATCTTCTTCACTAAGTCAAGCGGGCCCCTCTGAACCACATTATCCACTCCTGTACATAGGAGGTGGTAGCATGCATGTTTGTGAGAGTTTTAACAAAATATTTGCTATGTTGTTGTAGGCCATGCAAGTGAAAAACTGCTTTATGCATGGTGACAAACCCATCATAGAGCTTCCACATGGTTTCTCCAAGTGTTGATACTTCAACAAGTATCGTTGTCTTCATCTCCCCTAGTGCGGAAATTGCATTCTACGCTACTTCTTGGAGTTGTTTTGCCTCTTTCCTAGAAACCTGCAAGTTATTTACCAGTTTCTCATTCTCGACAGCCAAATATTGAACATTTGATCTTGTTTCTCATGCATAGGCCAATCTGGCTTCGACAATGGTAGTTAGATGCTTCCCGGTGTCTGAAATTATCACCCTTTATTTGATGAATGCAGGTGATGCGTGATAATCCAGAAAGTTCTTCCTTCGCACTTGTACAATCCTCTTCTGGAACTCATCGAATAATAGATTGTACACATCCATGACCAGATCATCATCAAGGAGAAAAATATCTCCTTGATCATTCAGGAATGGCTTTGCTGCTGGAGGTTGTGGAGACTGAGGGATGACCTATGGTTCTCTCGGCATGAGGTCAACATCTTCATGCTGCGACTCCTATTCCAACTCCATGTCTGTCACTTCAATCAATTTCTCAATCTGCTGAGCAAGCTCCCAATCCTGCATCTGTTCACCTTCCTCCTCAGTTGCTGGCTGCTCCAATTCTTCAACGTGTGTCGACATTGTTTCCTCTGTCATCGCGCCTTGCATTTGTTCTTATTCTTGCTTCTGCTTCTCTTCTCATTCTCTCCTCAACTCCTATTCCTCCTTCAACTTCTTCTCCGTCTCCTACTGCTTCAGTTCTGCTTCCTACAACCTCTGCTTTTCTCTCTTCCCTGCCCTGCTCTCTTCATCCGTTTCAACCTCTTTGCTTCCACTGCCAAAGTTTCCTTCATGATAATAGGATATGACATAATTTTATAGATTTTCTCTCCCTCTTGACTGTCAACAATCTTCCTCTTTCCCTTGTCCTGCACGAGATTATTTCCTTTTGTTGTTGTTATTGTTGCTTCTGGAGCTGCTACTATTTGTGGAGCATTCTTCAAAGTCCTTGCTATACTGACCGACTCATTAAGTTTGTAGGCATTGTAGCATTACCTCCAAGAATCCTCCTCTTGCCAATGAAATGCCCGTCGATCCAATTAAAGTAGACTCTCGTACATTGGTCCTTGCAAATACTGTGGGGATAAAATGGGTTAAAGTCCTTGGCGTTGAACTCAAATTTCACTATGCCCTTAGCTTCAACATCTGCATCTTTCAAGTTCTTAATCTCGTATAATCCGATCCATGAAAGAAGAGTGGGCGATGGCTCTTTCTTCTTGCTATGCAGTCCTGCTAGCAACCCTGTAGTGAGGTCGTATGATACTTCTTGCATGATTAGTTTGTCAGTGGTATACTTCGGCAAGACATGCAGAGGCTTCTCTATGCCGATTACTTTGATGAAGGTGCCACCTAGTGAGGCATACCAATCTGCAATGTCTACTATCGCCTCCATTTCTTCTCGGGACATGCAAGGTGGATCTTGCTAAAATATAATCTTGTATAGTGGGATGATAAAGTGGTCAGTTAGCCTTGCCATTACTCCTCGATAACTGCAATCAGAAAGCAACTTGCAATAGATGTTCACAACAGTCTCTCGTTTCCATGTCCAGTTCATGCCAGGGAACTCCCACTGTACACAGATTGCATCTAGTAAGTATGCAGACATATAAAACCTTGCTCGCTCATCCTTGGGAAAATTTCGAGCCTTCGCTACATGGGACTTTAATTGTTGAGCCAACAGATCTGACCAGTTGAATGACCTCCCATCACTTACCAACTAGTCCAGTAAGAATTCCCACCCTTCAGGAAAGGTTTCTGTGCTCTCTTGACCATATATTCTACGAGAAAAGATGATCAAGAACTGGTAAGCCTTCTTGAGGGAAATTGTCTTGTAAACATGGGTGGGTGTCTGCTGAAACTTCGATGGATCTTTCACCCAACACTTGACAATCTCTTTCGTGTTCACATAGATTTGGGTGGCATAGAAGAGTGAGTCCATGTGCTTCACTGGCTCGGGCAAGTGATACATCTGCTGAAAGTATTCTGCTGATGATGTCCGTACATGGGAAGGCGGGATACCTGTATGCAACCTTGTATAGCCTTGACTGTCGGGTACTAAAATAAACCTATCAGTCCTCTAAATCTGCCTCAAAGTCCTTCGCAAAAGTGTCTTTGATCTGTTGCCATGTCAGTGTTGTTCCCTTCTCAATAAACAATTGAGTATCTGCATACACTAGTAAATCAATTGATGTCTGCTCAACTTCTTCCCCAATACTTCTCTCGATTGTTTCCTTTGATGTAGCTCTCTTAGATGCCATGTTAAATGTGCATGCTAGAGAGATGCTCAACAATGGTTGTACCTGTGGGACAGAGAGGACACTCATGGAAAGCAGATGTCAATTTAAAGCAAAACAGATTCGAGGCAAGTTCAAGCAATAAGTCGGGCACTAGATGTGAGGGATTGTGAAGTTTTTATTGATAGGGGGACTGGATGACTATGGGAACTGGGCACTGCGCAGTCCCAACAACAAGCTGGGCACTAGATGTGAGGGATTGTGCAGTTTTTCTAAATAGGGGGTTGGCTGACTGTGGGTATTGGGCACTGTGAAGTCCCAAGAACAAGCTGGGCACTTGATGTGAGGGATTGTGCAATTTTTCTTGATAGGGGGACTGGCTAAATGTGGAAACTGGGCACTGCGCAGTCCCAACAGCCAAGGTGGAAGCATGATGACTGGAACTGCGCAATGCACAATTCAATCTGGGCAAAGGCCTGGGAGAGGCTACGCATTATGCAGTCTCAATGTCTAAGTTGAGAGGCTGGCTCCTGGAACTATGCAATGCGTGGTTGAATCCAACTTAAACTATGCACTACACAATTCCAGAGGCCAAGCTTGTGGCTTGAACCTCCAGATCGCGTAGTGCCAACTGTGCAAAGTGAGAACTGACCAAGGCCCAGATATGCCCAAGGGAAGTGTGGAAACAAGTAGATCTGAGTGATATTGTGAAGCTGAGTGTAGATCTGACTAACTTTACATGAATGCATGTGGATCAAGTGCAACAATTGATTAAACAGAAGGAAAACAAATTATGTGAGGAGAGTCACTGCAACGACAACTATTCGTGCAAAAACAATAAAATTGATTCGAGACTTGGAAAGGAAATCTATAACTTGAAAAAACACTTCTACAAGTTAAAACAAGTTAAAAATCCAAAAACCATGTAGAGAAACAAGTGAAATTTCACTCACACAAGCCAAACAACAAAAAGTGACAGAAAAAGTGGCAAGAGACGACGAAAGCAAAACTCTCCCGGAAAGCGACGACGATCGCACCAAAGGCTCCTTGATCTCCTTGGGAATGCTAGAGCTCCAAGATTGAGTGTGCAAATGATCTCAAGTAGTGTTGAAAAAATAGATTTAGGAAAACTAGGGTTTATGACGTGCATGCCTAAAATCAAGGAAAAATCGACACTTGGTGTAAGTTTATAAAAATAGCGCAAGTGCCTCCTTTAGGATACTAAAAATAGATCCCTATTTTTAGGGATGCTTTTTGATTTTTGCTTTTTTGCTTTTTCTGGGGAACCTTTGGACACTGCCAGGAAAGATATCGCAGTTATGGGAATGGACAACTTTCCGGTTGAGTGTACTGCACAGTTTCTCAGCTCAGTAATAGGTTCACAATTTATGGGCTCAGTGTTGGGCTGCCTCCTCATGACTGTGCATTTTCTGAGCTCAAGGATCATTGGCAATTAGGACTGCGCAATTCCCAACAACAAGGTTGGTTGCCCTCAAGAATTGCGGAGTTTCTGGGGCAATCACAGAACTGTTGTGGGACCAAGTAAGGATATCAAATCGTGTGTTAGAAAACCAAATAAGTAAGCAAACACAAGCCAAACCAAATGAGTTGATGTGGTTAATAAGGAAGACTACAAAATCGAAGCATAGGAAAATTTTTGGAGGGTGGTTGTAGTCGCTACAACATTGGTGATAGACTGGTAGAACTCCAGCTCTCTGTATGGACCTTGTCTTATGCAAAGCGAGTCTAACTCTTCCAAAAGTATTGTTCAGTTCTTCGATTATCATAACTTCTTCACTTAGATTGAGTTAAAGATGTAGTCCCTACCATTATCTTCATCGACAACACTCATACCAAGCCAAGTCAAATTGAGTTGTTTCGATTGGGGATGAGGGGTATATAGATGCACAAGTAAAAATAGACTGTTAAAGTTTTAGTTTCATCTATGGTGTTGTTCCATTGCCAAAGTCACTTCAAGAACACAAGCATTGATCCACTACAAGCGAGCTTGGATAGAACCCCAATGAATTTACTTTCTTCACCTCTCTGAGCAGGAATCTTTTCTCTTCTTTCACCCTTTATTTAATTTTTTCATTTTTTTTTTTGTTTAAAGAAATGTGCAAAGGCACTTATTTATTTCATGAGGCAGAAGAGGAATCCCATATTGAGAGAAAAAGAGGTTTTTCCTTTATAGAAGGATATTTATATATACCTTTGACATACTTTTTAAGGTTTTCCCCCTCTCCTTACTCTACTCGACTTAGTTGACAAGGGTTAACCAAAAATAGAAGACAAATTATAGTAGGCGGTACTAGTTAAAAGTGCAAGCATCGTGATTTCACCATGACTCTCTCCAGAAGAAACATATTTTCCATCAGGGTATCATCGACTAAAAGAAATGAAAGATTCTCATAAAGAGAGGGAATAGACAGATAACCAAGTGTTGATAGAAGTACATGTTTCTCTTGAAATTCACCTTGCTTGTCTAGGAAGCCAAACACGGTTTCATGCGAAAACTAACCTATTGCTATAAAAGAAACAAACAAAGGAAAGAAGTGGGATAAATCAAACAAAGTAAAGAAAATCAAGGAAAAAAATTAGAAAAGCAAACAACTACTCCTACTCCTAATCCAAGCAGATCATAAGCCAAATTACGTAAAGTGATACTTCCAATGTAGCCATCAGCGCATTGGCTGGACCATGTAGGCGAGATCATGTACGTCAAGAAAGATAAACAAGAAAACCAACCAATAAGAAAGATAAGACAATACAAACCATAATGTCTTAAGCTTGAATGAACCCACAAAGAAGTAAAAATGAAAAGTGCATGAAAGGCACTCTGTGGATGTACCATGCTGCCCTAACACATTTTGAGTCAAAGATAAGAAGGTACACACTTTCTAACTTTAAAAACGAGCAAACATGAATAAAGAAGAAAATTTCTGTTTTGCAACAGTGCTTGCTACGTACGACTCCTTGAATGATTAAGCGATAGGATTATGACTTACAGATGGAGGATACAAAAATTGTAAGATAGACTGATTTTCAACTTGAGCAATAGAGTGATGACGAGCCTAGAGAGATTCAACACATTTATGACCAGAGGTGGAATTGACCTCAAGGCTATGAGAACCTGACATAACCATAAGATCAGGTTGAAGTGCCTCGACAAGTTGGGGAAGTTCCAATTTAATAGAAGATGGACCATCAAAGATCGATGGCTTAGAAAGATCGATAGTGGAAGAATCAGATGAGTGAATGAAAATACCACGACAACCACAATCAGAAAGTTCAAGATCACCAATAGAGGCATCCTCATGATATTAGGAATCATAAAGAAGGGATGATGGAAAATGAGACATTTCACCCTCTATGTTCACAGAAAGGTAAGATGAGAGATTGGGAGGATCAGGGAAGACAATTTTTTCCTCTCCGTATTCAAATTAAAAACTGGCATTCCATGTGTTCTACGAATGATCGAAACTAGAAACATCTGAAGAAGAATTGTCACAAGATTGAACAAGAATTACAAAATCATGGAAAGTGTTAGGATAATGCGGAAGAGGTGCGGATGGAAGGAGGTCATCCTTCATCACATATTCTTGTTCAAAATCCACACATACTCATAAAAGATGATATTGCAGGTTGGTTGTTTAACACCAACTCGATCCAGAACGTGAACCTCATGAACATCACAAGAGAGATCTGAGGCATATGAACAAAACACACTAGAATCCAGAGGATCAAAGGGACCAAAGGATGGAGGAGGAGGAGATAACACTTCATGGCAACTATTAGAGTCATAGTCCAACTCTTCACAAAAATTCTGAGTAAGTGGGGCAGGAGGAGATGGTGGTAGATCAATAGGTGAATTATCAACTTCTCCCACCTCGACCCATGGAGCTAGAGCTGTTTTATGAGAAGGAGACAAAGGGTCACTTGGGACAACAACCTTGTCCATCTCAAATTTATAATCTCCAATACCAAGGTATGTTGGGAGAGTTTCGAAAGATTCTAATTCGTGTGGATTTTCAGAAATGTGAACAAGATATTGAAATATTCCAGTTTAAAAATCCCAATCAACTTCATCTTTAGGAAATTCAAAATGGTAATGAATAGAACCATCGCAAAAATCTTGAAGGGATTCATGAGGTGTTTTTCACAATTTTAAAATTTTATTATTAAGGGCTTTACGATCATAAAGAATGAAAGCATGGTATGATTCAACAAAAAACTGTTTGAAAGAGTGTATGGAGGCTGTGGGCAATGTGTGACACCATTGCTTTTCTTTCCCTTCGAATGTGAGTGCAAACAACCCATAGGAAACATTGTAAGAATGGATGTCATGCCTATCGTAGAAACCAAACAAGGCAACTACGTGCCTGAGCAGGGTTATTCCACCTTCGCCATTGAACTTAAATTTGGACAAGTCATCTAAAATTCTCGCTAACACTTTCAAATTTACAGAGTTAGAAAAAAATGTCAGGGTTATGATTTGGTGGCAAGTCATCAAATGTGTGCAGAAATTCGAAACAGACTTCAAGGGCTCAAATTGTCATTTTCCCTCCTTCTAGTGCCAAAAATGTCAACGGTGCAAGACCCGCCTGTTAGAATCGGTCTACTGGACCTTCACCAGAGATCAAAGCTCTTTGAATTTCATGGTTAGGTGTCCCATCAGTGTGATCAGTTGCATTCCGTTAGGCATGCCATAACTCTGGTGGAGTAGTTTTGTGTCATTTATTCCCCTCGTGTTTGGCACTGCTGGTTCAGGTCTGTTTAAGTAAATAAACTCTTCAAGGGTCATTCATCATCTTGTTTTAAATTTCGAGGTCTTAGGTCTAGGGTTGAGTCAATTTTGTCTTGAGAAGTCATAAAGGACCAGCAGGCCAGAGGGATGTCCTTCATAGAGCATCATTTCAATAATTCTCATCATTGTACAGCTAAATTTGGACTTTGTTTTCAAAACTCTGTTTTTGAAAAACACAAGTCACCATCTCGTTTTTGTAAAAATTTGTCAAAATTTCAAGTTCTCCAAAGGTTGAAGCGCAGCCTTGGTTTCCTTTGCCAAAGCATTTCAGAGCTATCCCTGCAAAAATCATCAGAAGAAATTATTATTTCAACCAATTTATTTTAAAAAGTGAAACCAGAAGTCAGAGCCTATTAATTCAAAAAAGTGTCAACACTCAAACATTACAAAGTGGGTTTTGGTCAAGTAAAAATTAAAAAGGAGCCTATTTAAGCATATTCCTCTTCATTAACAACTCATTCATCTCTTACAAGCAAAGTGGATCCTTGCAAAGGCGATTTCACAAATTCTTGAGCAAATCGGGCAGTTCCAGAGGCGCGCTATGCACCCAGGGCGCACTACGCATCAACGCGATTTTCTCAGTGTAATTTTGCTCAAACGCTACGCACCAGGGGCGCGCTACGCGTTGGGTAAGGTGCACTACGCGTTGGGTTTTTCGCCCTGTAACTTGCCAGCAAGCACACAAATCCTCTCTTAACTCAAGCAAAATACAAGTAAGCTCCTTTTCCATGGCTGGTTTTGTTTTTGCAAGATGAATGTGAAAGAAATATGATAAATATGCCGTGAAAATTAAAAGCAAAAAACCCTAAGTTGCTGTGTGAATTTAAAGCCAAGTTTGCTAGGGTTTCAAAATGATATGCTGCCCAAGGTTTTCCCATTTTGATCCTTCTTTTTCCCCCCATATTCACCAGCATTTCCCTTCAAATTTCCCATAAAATTCTATAATATCCCTCCACAAAATCCCAAACCCTACTTAATCCCAAAACCTACTTCACCCCAAAACCCTACAATATCATAATTTCCTATGCCCTTTCCCTTCCATAAATTCCTTGTTTATTTTCATTGCCCCTAATTCCCTCATGTTTCCCTTTCCCTAACAATTCCCTTGTATTTATGTCCCCTTGGTAACAACATTTGAAAAAGTCAAACAACAATCAATTGTGTGCACAATCAGCATATACATTTCAGCCATCCTGTCTTCAAAACTATGTCAGAAACCGAATCAGATTATGAGCAGAGTTATGACAGTGATTCAACACCAGAGATAGAAGTGCCAAGGAGGCATCACAAGGGTGGTAAAGGTGGTCGGCATGTCAGGGAGGAGCCCACTTCTTTGGCTCATTTGCAAGCTTGTCCACTTGCAATGAACTGTTTTCAGTACCAATCATGTTTTGGATATTGTAAGCGGATCTCACAAATTCAACATCACAGAGAACTAGCTCGCTTGTTTGTCCTACATTTGCAGAATGGTCATGTGAACCTTGCAGCAGTGGACTTCACCCTATCACCCGAGATTGTTGCTCAAGCCACCGGGATACCAAATGTAGGGGAGGAATGGAATAAGCGCCAGCAGTTAGACAAATTTCACTATGAGCCATATATCAAACCCGGGTGTATGAGACACTTAACTGCTGTTTTTCCTTTTAGATTCCTAAGGGATGAGTATGCACCATTGATGAGACTCATTATTCGCTATTTCACTTGTGAGGGTAGATTTTCACGTCTCTATTCGTACCATATTCGTTTGTTGATGCATTTCACAAGGGTACGAATGATGAACATTCCTTTTTTCATGTGTCGCAATATAGAAAGGATGGTGCCCTTGGTACAAAGGAAGAGCCCAGCACAGCAGCACAAGAGTATTTATCATTATGCACTGATTAAAATCATAGTGATGCATCAGTTGGCACAACAGGGTATTGCTTGGGAGGATTTCATTTCTCGCGACTTTTTCACGGTGCCACAGCCACCTCCTGAGATTGTCCATGATGAGGGAGGGCTTTCACATCAGTTTGACATTCCAGAGCCCGAGCATGTCAGCACTCCAGCATGTATTACATATCAGAGAGGCCACAGGGCCTTATTTGCATCTGCACGGCGAGTATTATCTCCACATCAGGTGGAAGGGGTCTCGCCTTCTTCATCAGCACAACGAGTGTTATCTCCACTTCGTGTGGAAGGGGCCTCGCTTTCGACAGCAGCACAGGTACAGGTACAGGACAGAGGCAAGCAACCCATGTTTGATGAGGGACCATCAGGAGATCCGGACATAGATATTATCGACCTTGACATCAGCTCTCCTAGTTCGGAGCTAAAGGAGATCATTCAGCAACAGAAGGCTGAAAATCGCTTGTTGCAACAGAAATTGGAAATGGCCAATTGGACAATCAACTACTTGGAGCAGCGTAACAAGCAGCTAGAAGATGAACACACTCTTGATGAGTTGCGGCGAATCCGAGAAGACCGAAACTTGGCCTGCAAGAGACCCGGTGATTTGACACCTATTGAGCAAGGGTCTATGCTCATCCGGGTGAACACTCATTTAGAGAAATTGTTAGCCAAGGCAAACAGAGACAAAGATATGCTCCGCCATATGAAGAATCATTACTGGGCCCGCATGCATGTTTGCAAAGCGAAAATGAAGATCCTTAAGAGGCGATTGAGCAAGGCATTAAAACGGCGAAAAAGGCCCGATCCACTCCAAATTTTGGCCGAAGCCTCCTTGAAGGAGCATGGTACTTGATGATACACCCCCAGCTCAAATCTCAAAAAAATTGGAGAAGTTTTGGTCAATTTTGAAATTTTTGTATTGAAAACAGGTTTTTGCCCTCAACGCGTAGCGCGCCGCGCGCTACCCTGAAGATGGGGAGGCCCAATTCAAGAAAGGTTTGCATTTTTGGATTTTTCATGATAAAATACACCTGCTCAGCCACTTCCAAGACATTTCATCAAGTTTTGGGCCCCCAAAAGGTAAAAAAACATGCAAAAAATGACCTTCTGCCCCTTTTTGGACACACAGGAAGCATTCTTGGGAGAATTCATTTTTGGAGGGAAAAATGGGCACCAAATTGAGAAATTGCACATCCATACCTTTCCAACAAGCCCACCTGAGCCTCATTTGGATGGCGGGAAGTGCCCCAAAAGTGGTCTGGAAGGCGCGCTACGCGTAGAGATTTGGCGTGCTACGCATCAGGGAAATTTTCCAGTTTTTCATCTACAGCACAGGATAACGCAACTATTTGACCAGTTTTGACTTTTTATGGGATTTTTCACCCTCTTTGATGTAATTAATGTATTTTCATGTTGAAATGACACTTTTTTACCTATTCTAGAAGATTCATTCATAAAATGGAAAAAAATTAATGAATGAATTGGTTTCCTAGCTTATAGAGGCAAGTTGTTTTGATTGCCTAGATTGTAGTGCTCAGTTTAGAATTGGTTGAAACAGCTCCTAGGATGATGAGCTCGACCCCTAGAGGCAAGGAAATGTGTTAGCTTGCCTATATTATGTATCTTCTTAGTCATTTTCATGGTTGGACTCTTGAGGGATAAGCTTAGACTGTATTACACTTTGTATCTCTGCAATTTTGGTAAAGGAAAGACCAGGGTTTTGCAGCACTATTTGGGATTCCTATGGTTATTTGTGTTGATCGTGTGTTACTCTCATGTACTTGTAAGTTTGTTATGTGTATCATTTTCCTACTATTCTCTTTTGCAAATTAAGCAAATGAAGTGTTAAGGTAGAATTCATGGTTTTCTATGCTCTGCCTTTAAGTTTGCTTAATATCTATGTTTTCATCTGTTTAAGGAGAACTCCTGAAAGTTTCTTGCTCTCCTTAGCTCCTCACCAGTCATACCTATCCATTCAATTCCTTTAAAGGCATCAAAACAATCACCTACCTTGCCCCAAAAAGACCTCTGCAAAAACTGTGTCTCATCCCCGCACCCAAAATTGCCTTGCCCTGTTGTCCAACAAAACCCTAAAAATTTGAAATCGAACTTTCCCTATCAATTTACTAGCCTAAAATCAATATTCTTTATTGGTCATCTTAGCCCCTTTGAAGACCTTTTTCCGAGATAGACTCGGAGAGAGCCCTCTCCTGTCCTCGTAGGGCTAGCTACGAGGCTGAGATTGGTTTGATGTTGCCTTGAGTTTTGCCTTCCTCAGCCTGAGGCAAAATTTGAACGCTAACATATTGGCGACCATACTGGGGAGAAAAAATTGTTTTCCAGTTGATGTGTTTATTTCATAAGTCTTAGACGGAGCCTGAAGTTATGCCAGGTAGCCTTCGAAACGCTTTTGCTTTGCATAAGCGAAAGTAGATAAACGCTGCTTCAGTCAATCTCCGTGAGCTTGTGACTATAGAACTTCATTTGCATTTTACCCCAGTACATTTGTAAACTCTGAACTTTTGATGATAAGTTGAGAGTTTTCACAGGCTGATTGGCTATTTGTTCCTTGATATTTTGAGAATAACAAGCTGGCTTCAGATCCTAGTCATATATTTAAATCTCATTCATGTCCAGATGTTTTTAAGTATTTTGAAGACATTGATTTTGACGAGAGCTTCGAGTTGTCCCTGTTCAAAACCAAATCTGAAAGTGCACTTGATTCTCTAGTTCCCAACCCTGATTTTGCTGCTGCCCTTGAAATCGAGAGACACAATAAATTGGTTGAAAATTTCATCCTAAGACACCTTCAGACAGATATCCAAGTCATTAATCTTGCTGATTTCCTCGAAACTGTATCTGTCAATATTGGATCTACTATCATGGCTTCTGTTTCGCACGAGCAGACCAATCCTCCTTTTATTTCTATTTCCCCTATAGTCACACATCCTGAATCTACAGTCAATTCTCCCCCTTCATCCCATATCGCTTCTCCTCCGCCTACACCTCCCCATACTCCTCATACTACAGCTACACCTACTCCACCTACTACTCCTAGACCCAATCTACCCAAAGCAATGGCTGCTCGGTTTGCTCCTCTTGCTCTTCCTCAAAATCTGCATGATATGCCAGCTGATTATCAGAGCAAAATTCCCATGTTTGATGGCACTCCTCAAAGTGTTTGCGCTCAGCATCATATAGACAAAATGGCAACTTTTTTTGATTTATATGAGATAGATGAAGAAGATGTAACTATGCGTTTGTTTGTGCAAACATTCGGAGGAGAAGTAAGAAAATGGTTCAGAGGTTTGACAGCTAGAAGCATACCCACATTGGATGAACTTCAGAGACAATTTCTAGACCGATGGGAAATCAGAAAGGATCCACTTCAGATCAATGCCGAGTACAACAATCTCAAACGTAATCATGGTGAGTCTGTCCAAGATTATATTATCAGATTTAACACAGTTTATAATGCTATTCCGGATGATTTAAGACCATCTAGAAAATCAGCTCTTCTCCAATTCTCGGATGGCTTTGATCCGGAGATGGCTTATTCATTGCGAGATAGAGATCCGCCTACCTTGGAGGATATGCAGAAAATCACTGTTAGTGTTGAAGCAAATTTGAATGATAAAAGAGCAAGGATAAAAGCTGAAAAGCGAGTAACAATCAAAGAAGAAGCCTCTACATCAGATCAACTTCTTCGCAAGGTAGAGAGGATGCTCGAAAAGGTCACTCTCGACAAGCCGGAGTCGCAGATTCGCAATCCTAATTTCCGAGGTCCGCAGCAGCCACAATACAGAATTAAGCAGCGTGAAACAAGGACACAAGAGTCAGCAGTTCAGTAACAAGTAAAAAATCCTCTTCAACAGAATTTTGTTAGCCAAGAATCCGAGGATGAAGGTGATACTGTAGGGGAGGAAAATCATTTCTTTACTCCTGATGATCTGCCTACCTATGTTACGAAAGAGGAAGAATTTGTGAGAAACTCCATCATCCACCAAGATGAGAATTATATCTTATCAAATGATGCAGCGCTTGAGGACAAATAAGAGGAGTACCAAAGAGGATACCTGAACGCTTTGTCTGCCCAGCAGAAACAATTAAGAAATCGAGCTGTGCCCATAAATCCTATTCAGAAGAAGAAAGATACTTCAAAAAAAAATGATTCAACTGTCCCACAGAAAAAAGGAAAAGAGATAAGTGATCCCGCAACAGGTCAATCATCATCAGCAGATAAGGTAAATCAGCCACCAAGCACAATGAGGGATAAAGTTGAAAGAAGAGAAGTTCCGGCCAAGGAGGGTCAAAAGGTTTCAGCATTTAGTTTGGAGAATGAAATTTCAAAGCTGAAAGTGTCGATTCCTTTGACTAAAATCATGAAAAACAACAGCTACCGAGGTCAAATCTCCAAAATTCTGAATTTTGATCCAATGCTTGACACGGTAAATGTAGAAGATGATCAGCCAGAATTAGTTTTTGGGCCTGCTTTAGATGGTGAGTCTCCTGAAAGTGATGTTCCTCCCTTCTATATCAGTTTGAGGTTGCACGAGTATGTTTTACATAATGCTATGTTTGACTCGGGTGCTTCGCACAATTTGATGCCGAAAGTAATCATGGAAAAGCTGGGATTAGACATCACAAGAAAATACCATGATTTGTATTCATTTGATTCCAGCCGGGTAAAGTGTATCGGATTGATCAAGGACTTGGTGGTAAGCTTAGATCAAATTCCAGCTAAGAATGTCTTGATGGATGTGGTTGTGGCGGATATTCCTCCGCGTTTTGGTATGCTGCTTTCAAGATCTTGGGGAGCTAAGTTGAAAGGTACACTTCAGCTAGATTTTTCATATGCTACAATTCCAGTCTTCGGTCAAATGAGAAAGTTATATCGGGAGAAAAAGATGAAATATATGATAACTAGCAAAGAAAAGCCAATAAATCATCCTGTAAATTATGTACATACAGATTTGGAGTCGTTTGTTTTGTTTGCTGATAGTTTTAATGAGATAGATAGTCAGTTAGTTCAGGCAGAAAATATACCGGAGATTACTGAAAATTTTAGAGAGGTTCTGCAGAAGGAAAGAGAAGAAAAGCCAGCTGCTATGGAGCAAACAGCTGAAGATAAGGGGCAGCAAACAGAAAAAACAGAGGTAACACAGTTTCAACACTTGGAGGAGGATGAAGATGGTCTTTGGACCATGGATTTTGATGGCGCTGTGGGCAGCGATGGCGCTGGTATTGGTGTGTGGATTCGAAGCCCCTTCTCTGCCCGAGACAAAGTCCCAAGAAAGGTGAGAGTGTGTTCTTATAAACTAGCATTCGATTGTTCAAATAATGAGGCAGAATATGAGGCTCTCATTGCTGGCCTTAAAATTCTTCGAAAGCTGAAAGCAAAGAAGATTGCAGTCTATGGTGATTCTGAGTTGGTGATAAAGCAAGTTAAAGGTGAGTTTCAGGCCAAGCATCCTCGTATGAGGGCATATCGAAATGTTGTCCTAGATATTTTGAAGTTATTTTCTGAGCATACTTTGACATGTGTGCCCCGCATACAAAATGGTGTTGCGGATGCACTGGCCAAGGCAGCAAGTAACTTAAAAATTCCAATGAATTCCAGCAACAAATTTGAGATTTATGTGAAACACCGCCCCACAGTTCCGGATAATCAACGATGTTGGCAAGTCTTTTAGGATGATGAAGAAATCAAAGATTTTCTGCAGATTGAAGGTGAATTTAAAGATACCTCCAGAGATACAGAATCAGATGAAGTAAATCAAATGGATGTGCTGCAACTTAAGGACAATTTTATTCCTAAGGGATTGATTCCTTTGGAGGAGCTGTTTGATCAAGATGATGTGGCCCGCAAACCGACATTGAGACCAACTGAATAAGGTGTTGAAGAGGTAAACATTGGAGCAGCTGAGAATCCCAAGATGGTAAAGCTATCAAAGTCATTGTCACCAAAGGTAAAGAAGGAGTATATCAGATTTTTATCTTCATTTTCTAATGTTTTTTCATGGGATTACTCAGATCTGAAAACATATGACACCAATATCATTCAGCATACTATTCCTATAAAGCCAAATCAGAAACCTTTCCGTCAAAAGTTGAGGAGAATCAATCCTAAATTGCTGCCATTGATAGAAAAAGAAGTGAACAGGTTGTACAAGTCTGGAATCATAGTGCCTATCAGATTTTCCGATTGGATATCAAATTTGGTGCCCGTAAAAAAGAAGACCGGTGAGATCCGTTTATGCATTGACTTTAGAAATTTGAATAAGGTGTCTTTAAAAGACAATTATCCGTTGCCCAAGATGGACCATATATTGCAGCGAGTAGTTGGAGCATCAAGGATGTCGCTACTCGATGGCTATTCTGGGTACAATCAGATTTTGGTGCATGAGGATGATCGTGACAAAACTGCATTCACCACTCCATGGGGAACTTTTCATTATGCAAAGATGCCGTTTGGTTTGAAAAATGCAGGTTCCACTTTTCAGCGTGCGATGGATATGGCTTTCGCCAACGAAAAAGATGTTTTTTTGGTTGTTTACCTTGATGACTTGACTGTATTTTCGAAATCTGATGAAGAACATTTATATCACTTAAAAATTGTTTTTCAAAAGTGCAGAAAATATGGTATTTCGCTGAATCCAAAGAAGAGTCTTTTCGCCATGAGTGAAGGCAAGCTCTTGGGTCACATCATTTACAAAGGCGGCATCCGTATAGATCCTGCACGTGTTGAAGCTATTCAACAAATTGAGCAGCCTCGGAACAAGAAAGAAATACAGTCCTTTAACGGGAAATTGAATTTTCTACGTCGCTTCATTCCAAATCTTGCTGAGCATCTTAGAGAAATCACAAACATGCTGAAAAAGGACAGTTAATTAAAGTGGACAGAAGAGGCGGTAAAATCTTTCAATTTGGTAAAGTTGGTTCTATCTTCAGGCCCTACTCTAATCAGTCCGGATTACACATAAGACTTTATTTTGTTTTCATTTGCTTCTGAGCACACATTGGCAGCTGTACTAATGCAAAAAAGAGATGGAGTTGAGAAGCCTATTGCTTTTTTCAGCCGTATTATAACGGACAAAGCATTAAAGTATAACATCATTGAAAAACAAGCACTTGCGCTTGTGAAGACCTTGAAGGATTTTCGTGTGTATATATTGCATTCCCACATTATAGCATATGTTCCTAATGCGGCAGTAAAGGATGTTTTGGTACAGGCAGAACCAGAAGGAAGGCGGGGTAAGTGGATCGCTGCGTTGTTAGAGTATGACGTGGAGATTAAACCAACAAAGCTGATCAAAGGTCAAGGTCTCGCTAAATTAATGGCTGAAACAAATCTGCATGTCCTAGATATCAATTTGATGGCTGCCATGTCCGATGAAGATGAGAAGAATTCAGCACAACAGGTATCCGATATTTTTATTTCCTCTCCTTGGTATTCTGATATTATATATGTACTTCAAAATTTGTCTTCACCTCCTGGGATGCCCCGAAATAAAAGTAGGACATTGAAATTGAAAGCTGCCAAGTTTTGCATCCTAAATTCTGCATTATATTGGAGGGACCCCGGTGGAATGTTGCTGAATTGTTTGGTCGAGGAGGAAGCCAAAAAATTTGTGGAGGATTTTCATAGAGGTGACTGCGGGGATCATTTGTTTTGGAAAACTACAACAAATAAGATTCTAAGGCCTTCGTTGTTTTCAGATGTATATAAAGCTGTTAAGAATTGTCACGAGTGCCAATTTTTTCAAGGAAAACAGAAATTACAGCCATTGCCTCTCAAACCAATTGAGGTCAGCACACCATTTCAGCAGTGGGGCTTGGATTTTATCGGCGAAATTCATCCGGCATCGTCAGGACAACATAGATGGATATTGATAGCTACAGATTACTTCACAAAATGGATTGAAGCCATTCCGACCCGGCAGGCCACGGATGCGGTAATTATTTCTTTCCTTGAAAATAATATACTGTCACGTTTTGGCTGTCCTAGTAAGTTAATCACAGATAATGCAACAACATTCAAATCAAAGAGAATGGTTGACTTTTGCTACAAATACAATATCAGCTTGGGGCATTCTACCGCCTACCATCCGCAAGGAAACGGGCTGGCAGAATCTTCAAATAAGTCCTTGGTAAATATCATTAAAAAGTTGCTGGAAATCAATAAGAAGAGCTGGCACAAAAAGTTAGTGAATGCACTGTGGGTTGATAGGGTAAGTCAGAAAAAGTCAATTGGCATGTCTCCTTTTGAGTTGGTGTACGGGACAGACGCGGTGTTTCCTACTTCGCTTGCTATTCCGGTGGTCAAATTGCTTCAAGAAGCTGGTAGTGAGGAAGATCCCATGCAGAGGCAGATTAATCAAATGATCCATTTACTGCAGACACGGGAGGAAGTACTTCAAAATACTCTCAAGTTGCAAGAGCGCATAAAGAAGATTTATGATAGGAAGGCAAAACCAGATGACTTCCAAATAGATGATGTGGTTTTGAGGTGGGATGCTCGGAATGAAGACAAAGGGAAGCACAACAAATTTGACAATTTATGGAAGGGTCCCTACAAGATCGCAGCATATCGTGGCCAAAATGCTTTTCTTCTCAAAGAAATGAACGGAGATGATTACCCCGGAGGGTCGGTCAATGGTCGGCTGCTAAAGAGGTACCATGTCTGAGCATTTTCTGCTCTTGTCATCATCATTGTACATACCGTTTTACTTTTGTTTTATCGCATGTGTGTACTGATCTTTCATCTTCAGTATGGGGCCCGCAGTGAAGGCTATAATTCTGGAGATGAAGGTTAGTTGGTTTCAGGTTTGTCAAGTTGTTTTTATCAGTCCATTTTCTGTTCAAAATTGAGTCAGTTTGGGTCAAAGTTGTGTCCAATTTTCAGTCAAATTTGCAGTCAATAAAGCTGTCAAAGTTCGTGTCAAATGTGAAAATAATGACTCCATCGCCCAATGGTTAAAAGCACTGGTCTGCTCTCCCAGAGGTCTGAGGTTCTTGGCATCTCCAAGGAGCTACCATCCCCATTGGAGCCAATGTTAGAATCGGTCTACTAGCCCTTCACCAGAGATCAAAGCTCTTTGCATTTCATGGTTAGGTGTCCCATCAGTGTGATCAGTTGCATTCCGTTAGGCATGCCATAACTCTGGTGGAGTAGTTTTGTGTCATTTATTCCCCTCGTGTTTGGCACTGCTGGTTCAGGTCTGTTTAAGTAAATAAAGTCTTCAAGGGTCATTCATCATCGTTTTAAATTTCGAGGTCTTAGGTCTAGGGTTGAGTCAATTTTGTCTTGAGAAGTCATACAGGACCAGCAGGCCAGAGGGATGTCCTTCATAGAGCATCATTTCAATAATTCTCATCATTGTACAACTAAATTTAGACTTTGTTTTCAAAACTCTGTTTTTGAAAAACACAAGTCACCATCTCGTTTTTGTAAAAAATTGTCAAAATTTCAAGTTCTCCAAAGGTTGAAGCGCAGCCTTGGTTTCCTTTGCCAAAGCATTTCAGAGCTATCCCTGCAAAAATCATCAGAAGAAATCATTATTTCAACCAATTTATTTTAAAAAGTGAAACCAGAAGTCAGAGCCTATTAATTCAAAAAAGTGTCAACACTCAAACATTACAAAGTGGGTTTTAGTCAAGTAAAAATTAAAAAGGAGCCTATTTAAGCATATTCCTCTTCACTAACAACTCATTCATCTCTTACAAGCAAAGTGGATCCTTGCAAAGGCGATTTCACAAATTCTTGAGCAAATCGGGCAGTTCCAGAGGCGCGCTACGCACCCAGGGCGCGCTACGCATCAACGCGATTTTCTCAATGTAATTTTGCTCAAACGCTACGCACCAGGGGCGCGCTACGCGTTGGGTTTTTCGCCCTGTAACTTGCCAGCAAGCACACAAATCCTCTCTTAACTCAAGCAAAATACAAGTAAGCTCCTTTTCCATGGTTGGTTTTGTTTTTGCAAGATGAATGTGAAAGAAATATGATAAATATGCTGTGAAAATTAAAAGCAAAAAACCCTAAGTTGTTGTGTGAATTTAAAGGCCAAGTTTGCTAGGGTTTCAAAATGATATGCTGCCCAAGGTTTTCCCATTTTGATCCTTCTTTTTCCCCCCATATTCACCAGCATTTACCTTCAAATTTCCCATAAAATTCTATAATATCCCTCCACAAAATCCCAAACCCTACTTAATCCCAAAACCTACTTCACCCCAAAACCCTACAATATCATAATTTCCTATGCCCTTTCCCTTCCATAAATTCCTTGTTTATTTTCATTGCCCCTAATTCCCTCATGTTTCCCTTTCCCTAAAAATTCCCTTGTATTTATGTCCCCTTGGTAACAACATTTGAAAAATTCAAACAACAATCAATTGTGTGCACAGTCAGCATATACATTTCAGCCATCCTGTCTTCAAAACTATGTCAGAAACCGAATCAGATTATGAGCAGAGTTATGACAGTGATTCAACACCAGAGATAGAAGTGCCAAGGAGGCATCACAAGGGTGCTAAAGGTGGTCGGCATGTCAGGGAGGAGCCCACTACTTTGGCTCATTTGCAAGCTTGTCCACTTGCAATGAACTGTTTTCAGTACCAATCATGTTTTGGATATTGTGAGCGGATCTCACAAATTCAACATCACAGAGAACTAGCTCGCTTGTTTTTCCTACATTTGCAGAATGGTCATGTGAACCTTGCAGCAGTGGACTTCACCCTATCACCCGAGATTGTTGCTCAAGCCACCGGGATACCAAATGTAGGGGAGGAATGGAATAAGCGCCAGCAGTTAGACAGATTTCACTATGAGCCATATATGAAACCCGGGTGTATGAGACACTTAACTGCTACTTTTCCTTTCAGATTCCTAAGGGATGAGTATGCACCATTGATGAGACTCATTATTCGCTATTTCACTTGTGAGGGCAGATTTTCACGTCTCTATTCGTACCATATTCGTTTGTTGATGCATTTCACAAGGGTAAGAATGATGAACATTCCTTTTTTCATGTGTCGCAATATAGAAAGGATGGTGCCCTTGGTACAAAGGAAGAGCCCAACACAGCAACACAAGAGTATTTATCATTATGCACTGATTAAAATCATAGTGATGCATCAGTTGGCACAACAGGGTATTGCTTGGGAGGATTTCATTTCTTGCGACTTTTTCACGGTGCCACAGCCACCTCCTGAGATTGTCCATGATGAGGGAGGGCTTTCAAATCAGTTTGACATTCTAGAGCCCGAGCATGTCAGCACTCCAACATGTATTATATATCAGAGAGGCCACAGGGCCTTATTTGCATCTGCACGGCGAGTATTATCTCCACATCAGGTGGAAGGGGTCTCGCCTCCTTCATCAGCACAGCGAGTGTTATCTCCACTTCGTGTGGAAGGGGCCTCACTTTCGACAGCAGCACAGGTACAGGTACAGGACAGAGGCAAGCAACTCATGTTTGAGGAGGGACCATCAGGAGATCCAGACATAGATATTATCTACCTTGACATCAGCTCTCCTAGTTCGGAGCTAAAGGAGATCATTCAACAACAGAAGGCTGAAAATCGCTTGTTGCAACAGAAATTGGAAACGGCCAATTGGACAATCAACTACTTGGAGCAGCGTAACAAGTAGCTAGAAGATGAACACACTCTTGATGAGTTGCGGCGAATCCGAGAAGACCGAAACTTGGCCCGCAAGAGACCCGGTGATTTGACACATATTGAGCAAGGGTCTATGCTCATCCGGGTGAACACTCATTTAGAGAAATTGTTAGCCAAGGCAAACAGAGACAAAGATATGCTCTGCCATATGAAGAATCATTACTGGGTCCGCATGCATGTTTGCAAAGTGAAAATGAAGATCCTTAAGAGGCGATTGAGCAAGGCATTAAAACGGCGAAAAAGGCCCGATCAACTCCAAATTTTGGATGAAGCCTCCTTGAAGGAGCATGGTACTTGATGATACACCCCCAGCTCAAATCTCAAAAAAATTTGGAGAATTTTTGGTCAATTTTTAAATTTTTGTATTGAAAACAGGTTTTTGCCCTCAACGCGTAGCGCGCCGCGCGCTACCCTGAAGATGGGGAGGCCCAATTCAAGAAAGGTTTGTAATTTTGGATTTTTCATGATAAAATACACCTGTTCAGCCACTGCCAAGACATTTCATCAAGTTTTGGGCCCCAAAAAGTCAAAAAACATGCAAAAAATGACCTTCTGCCCCTTTCTGGACACACAGGAAGAAATCTTGGGAGAATTCATTTTTGGAGGTGCAAATGGACACCAAATTGAGAAATTCCACTTGGGTTGGAAAGTAGACATCCAGACCTTTCCAACAAGCCCACCTGAGCCTCATTTGGATGTTGGAAGTGCCCCAAAAGTGGGCTGAAATGCGTGCTACGCGTAGAGATTTGGTGCGCTACGCATCAGGGAAATTTTCCAGTTTTTCATCTACAGCACAGGATAACGCAGCTATTTGACCAGTTTTGACTTTTTATGGGATTTTTCACCCTCTTTGATGTAATTAATGTATTTTCATGTTGACATGACACTTTTTTACCTATTCTAGAAGATTCATTCATAAAATGGCAAAAAATTATTGAATGAATTGGTTTCCTGGCTTATAGAGGCAAGTTGTTTTGATTGCCTAGATTGTAGTGCTCAGTTTAGAATTGGTTGAAACAACTCCTAGGATGATGAGCTCGACCCCTAGAGGCAAGGAAATGTGTTAGCTTGCCTATATTATGTATCTTCTTAGTCATTTTCATGGTTGGACCCTTGAGGGATAAGCTTAGACTGTATTACACTTTGTATCTCTGCAATTTTGGTAAAGGAAAGAGCAGGGTTTTGCAGCACTATTTGGGATTCCTGTGGTTATTTGTGTTGATGGTGTGTTACTCTCATGTACTTGTAAGTTTGTTATGTGTATCATTTTCCTACTATTCTCTTTTGCAAATTAAGCAAATGAAGTGTTAAGGTAGAATTCATGGTTTTCTATGCTCTGCCTTTAAGTTTGCTTAATATCTATGTTTTCATCTGTTTAAGGAGAACTCCTGAAAGTTTCTTGCTCTCCTTAGCTCCTCACCAGTCATACCTATCCATTCAATTCCTCTAAAGGCATCAAAACAATCACCTACCTTGCCCCAAAAAGACCTCTGCAAAAACTGTGTCTCATCCCCGCACCCAAAATTGCCTTGCCCTATTGTCCAACAAAACCCTAAAAATTTGAAATCTAACTTTCCCTATCAATTTACTAGCCTAAAATCAGTATTCTTTATTGGTCATCTCAGCCCCTTTGAAGACCTTTTGCCAGGATAGACCCGGAGAGAGCCCTCTCCTGTCCTCGTAGGGCTAGCTACGAGCCTGAGCTTGGTTTGATGTTGCCTTGAGTTTTGCCTTCCTCAGCCCGAGGCAAAATTCGAACGCTAACACCGCCAACATTCATGGGATCTCCCCAATATGAAGTCCCAACTAGAACTCACACCGTTTAGAGTAGGAGTCCCAACAATGGGTGGTAATGTATGCCTTGACCATGAAGACGCACAGAGGAAAGTATGATAACTTTGGGCAAGAGAAAGTGTGTGACCCTGCAGTGAGTCAAGTGTGATGCATGAAGGTTCCAACACGGGAAGGGAAAAGGAAATGCACCCCTTGGAAGCCTGTAATAGTATGTAGTTTGAAAGTAACACATGAGAAAAATGAAATCACAAGCTATGATGCAGAATATTCCACAAGTTAAAGTGATGAGTTAATCCAACAACATGCATTCAACAAGATTCATACAAATGAAAAAAAAATAGTTCAAAAGAATATGCGTAAGTTAGATAACATACATTTCCAATACAATAATAATAGTCATAATATATCAAAAACATATGCATGAAAGCGTGTTGGCTTTGATTTTATTATTATAAGTGAAAGTTCCATCCATACATACACCATTGACGACCATTAACCCCAATAGTGGAACACTACAGTCAAGAACACCTTCTACTCCAAAGAAGTATACTCGCTCTACGCTATGGAGAAGCCAAGGCTCTTCACAATACTCCCAATCTCTTTCTAAGCCTGAGCCTAGCCAAAAGCTTGTTCTATGAGTTATGAGGTTCTATTTATAACAAGAAGGGGGTGACTCTTCAACTTCTTTACAAAATGACACATTACATTACATGATGACTTTTCATATTCCAATATTGACACTTGGAATTTCAGTTACAACACAATTACAAATAATATTATATTTTCCACTCGTACCCATATAAGACAAAATAGGGTAGAGACAACTTAAAAAGACACAACACTATGATGTTGGAGTTTGGGAGAAGTCCAGCTCAACAATATCCACTTGTTGCTTCTTGGTCACATATTGGTGCCAAGCTTGGCACTGTGTGATGGTTTCCTCAAATTGATTAACGATGTCTTGCTAGAAGCAGACTCTAGCCTCCATGAAATCTGGGTACACTATCTTGGAACATGTGTCCAACTTGTTCTAAAGCATGAGCAACATTGTCTTGACCTTGACAGGACCACCAATGAACTTTTTCATGTTGTGTGCATTCAAATCCAAGTCTTCCCTAGTGGCTTCTTGTCTTAGTCGCTCCAAGTACTCTTCGACCTCTTGTCGAACTTGGTTCTTGGGTTTAACATTGGTGAGGGAACCGATTGATGGGATTTGGTGTGTTCTCACCAAGACATCCAAACTACTGTACAACCACACATATGCGGCCTCAGTACTGCTGATGAATGAGGTGAGCTTCTCATTGTTTTGAATCAACATTTGAACCTTCACTTTCTCCAGCTTTGCTTATGGCTTCACCTTCTTCACTAAGTAAAGCGAGGCCCCTTTGAACCGCATTGTCCACTCCTATACATAGGGGATGGCATGATGTATGTTTTTGA
The DNA here is from genome assembly GCA_031772625.1 of Pinus tabuliformis. Classification (NCBI taxonomy): domain Eukaryota; kingdom Viridiplantae; phylum Streptophyta; class Pinopsida; order Pinales; family Pinaceae; genus Pinus; species Pinus tabuliformis. The sequence goes on along the minus strand of CM062813.1, from coordinate 1,152,848,583 downwards.
GAGTTTTAAAAAACTCTTTGCTCCGCTTCTCTAGGCCATGTAAGTAGACAACTACTTTATTCATGGTGACAAACCCATCATAGAGCTTCCGCATGGTTTCTCCAATAGTTGATATTTTTGTTCGTGTTCAAATATGAATCATACAATTCACCCTATTCCACATTAATTGTCAACTCGGGGCTCAACTGGTTATTTCAAGGCTATCATGCAAGGTATATGCAGGCCACATTTTCCCTACCCAGTATTGAACATTCAATCATAAACATAACAATGTGTAACAACAAGTAATAACTGTAGCAACAATCAGAGTAAAAACAAGTTAAGACTCACAACAACACACTTAATAAATCATTACAACAACAAGGAAATAACACAACAAAAATAAACCTACGCACACCACTAATCCAACAACACCTGGTTAGGAGAGTGGGCCCAACTCCCTGATCAAGGCTGTGGCAAGATCAAGAACTATAGAATGCTCATAAGATCAGAAATTACATTTATCAAAATGAAATTACAAAGCTACGCTATTACAAGCTCATAATTCTCGTATATCTCTTTGCAGTGGCTTTCCTAGCCCCGTAACATTACTTATACATTTCAATTGACAACTGATAATTCCTAAGATTATGACAATTGTCTGCCTAAAAATACACAATGATTCTCGGAATACAACATAATACAAAGATAGAAATTGTGCTGGTCAATAAGTTGAACCACCATTGCAGCCAATATCCAAAGATAGCACTGCCAGCTCGATAGTAACCATACACTAAATCATGTTCTTAATCATCACTCCTTCGAATCTGCAGGAAACTTAAGATAGTAAGTCCCTTTAGGAAATAATCCCCTACGACTATGCTTCATCGATTAATAATTCACAAAGACATGACAATAGGTATACCTTTGTTATTTAGAATACAAATTGACCCAACAAGGACATGAAATAGGTACAGGAAAGGGATAAAAAGGTGGGTAAAAGGTAGGCAAATGTAGCAACCAACATCTACCCCCAACTAGCCTTTTTGCATGTGCTCATGCAACTTGTTTTCTGCACAGATCTGGGTTGAAGCTACTGTGTTCAGCATGAAGCTGTGCAAGGTCATATCTTGCGGCCATTTTTGTTCTGAGAATTTTAAATCCATCTATTTGAAGGACATCTTTCCACCAATCCTTGTCTACCACATAAGCTGGTGTGTACTTCTCGGTTGGTAGCCAAATAATGGGAAACTAAAATTTCAAACCTATCCATCGGGTCCTACAATGTTGAATAGATCCTATATATCGTGGTATTATTTCCAAAGCCTGAACAAAATTAGGGGCCCCAAAAGGTTCGCGTACCCTCACTGTTGATGACAACAACATCCATCGTTTCTGACAGTCGTCCCAAGCCTCCTCCTGACAAGTAAAAATTTGTTTTGTACACATGTCAGCGCACCACTTCTGTGTTGTCAGCATCTAACCCTTCCGTCCTTCTATTTCCAAGAAGGTATAATGTTTGTTAAAAATATCCACAACCTGACAATGCTCCATTCTAATTACAAGTGGCATGTTCGCTTGATTCTCTTCGAATGTGTCGAAGGCTTTCTTCCATTTAACCTGGTTAATCGTGAAGGAGGTGAAGGCTCTTAACTGAACATCCCCCACATATGGCACTGGATTGAATGATTGATCATTCCCAAAAAGATAATCGTGCATGTAGAGCTCACACATTAAGTGTTGGTTCAGGATATTATGAGCCCTCAGGATCTGCAGAAACTATATAGGATCCCTTATTTCATGGCTTATTTCCTAATGGATGCTCTCCAGACAGAAGAACATGTATTGTTCATGGAGGAACAAAGCATAACTATTAGCAGGAGGTCGGCATGCCATCACCTGTTGCACTAGGGAAAGCATTTCATCTTTGTCAACCTTTAGTAGATGCAATTTCTCTTCAAATTCCTCAATATTTCTCCATTGCTTCTCATGTTTCTGCTTTGCTTTCTCTATCTAGTTCATGTAATCAACTACCACTCTTGCATATTTTTCCTGAAATACTCTAACTCCTTCCTGGTGTGCTTCCAGAGGGATAGACCCCCACTGAAGGCGAGACGCAGTAGTTTATCATTCCTGAATTTATGTGGTTAACAAGAATTCCCGTGACTCAAACAGATGAAAAAACGACTCAGTCTGTGCGGCTGCTAAAGTCATAGGCCTATCTTCAGTCTACACTATTGCTGAAGTTGTTTCAGCTCCAGGATTCACGGTAGCCCGACCGACATTTCTCTTTTTCTTCCTCACTCGTCTCCATAAGCACAACACTTGCTTCCTTAGCTTAATAATTTCCATTTTTAATTGCATGTTCTCCTTAAACTGCGACCGGAACCTGTCCTGGATGGGGGCCCTTATCCTTGCACATTTTTCAACAGATTCCTATTTAATAACTACCTCCTCCATTGGTCTCACGGTCGGTGTTGAATTTGGCAGATTGACGTTAGTGAACTTGTCAACCGGCTCTTGTTTCACCCTTATTTCTTCTATTTGCTCCACAAATCGGGGGGGGGGGAAACATCTTCTTTCGTAGGTCTCATAAATCTGCAACTACATTATCTTTCCCTAGCTTATCTACAATCGTAATATCAAATTCTTGAATTAACAATAACCATCTTGTAATATGACCAGGAGTTATCAGTTTATTCACCATATACCTAATGGTTGTATGATCAGTGTGCATGAAAGTGGGATACCTTGTAATGTTATGCTGAAACTTATTAATAGCATAAATAACAGCCAAAAACTCCTTTTCAATTACCATATAGTTCAGTTCAGTAGGAGTCAGGTTCTTGTTGATGTAATTTATCACGTACGGTTTCTTGTCCTCATGTTGTCCCAAGACTTCCCCTACTGTTGTGTGAGAAGAATCTATAGAGATATGAAATGGGAGCTTCCAGTCAGGACCACGTAATATCAGAGCTTTGGAAACTAGTTCTTTGATTTCCACGAAGACTGCTTCACATTCATCTGTCCACACAAATTTTGCGTCCTTAGGTAACAATTGAAAAAGTGGGAATGCTATCTTAGAATTTTTTTTCTATAAAACGTCTATAATAGCCAACATAACTGATAAAAATACACACCTATGTTCGTGTCTTAGGTGTAGGAAAATTTAATATTACCTCTACCTTGGCATGATCAACCCAAATTCCCGCAGTTGAAAGCAAGTGTCCCAAAACTATTCCTTCTTCCATCATCATGTGGCATTTCATTGTACTAAGAGACACATGTGTTTGCTTACATATTTTAAGTACTTTCTCTAAGTTTTCCATACCTTATTCAAAATAATCCCCATATGGGGTTAAGTCATCCATGTAGATCTCAACACTGTCATTGACCAGATCAGAAAAATTCCCAATATTTCTTGTTAAAAGGTAACGGGTGCATTACAAAGACCGAATGGGAGTACTTGGTATGAAAAGGTTCCCCAAGGGCATGTGAAGGTAGTTTTATCTTAATCCTCAGGAGATATTTGGATTTGGTTATATCCGCTAAATCCGTCCAGAAAGGAGAAGAACTTCTTTTCAGCCAATGTATCAATGACCTGGTCAGTCAAGGGTAAGGGAAAATGATATTTTTGAGTTTCTTTATTTAATTCCCCGTAATCAATACAAATCTGCCACTTTCAATTCTTCTTCGGAACAATGACTAGTGGGGACACCCATCGACTGTCTGAGATTGGGTAAATAAATCCCACATCTAATAGCTTCTGTAGTTCATCTTTGATAATGTTCTTTAAGGTAGTATTCATTCTTCTCTATGGTTGCCTAACAAGTAAACATTCTTCTTTAATGTATATGTGATGGGTACATAAGTCAACATGGATTCCTTTCATGTCTTTATATTCCCAGGCGAAGGCTTCTTTCTGTTCCCGAAGGACTTTCAGCAACCGTTTAGACTGAGAAGGTGAAAGGTTAGGATTAATGTTCAACGTTCTCCCTAGTTCGATTTCTACAGGAACACTATTATGGGATACAAGAATGTTTTCAACTTCAGTTTCTGGTTCAATGGCTTCCTGAACATTGAAACTCATAACAAATTCTAATAGCTGATGGGCTAGATCAGAGACAAAGTCGGGACTGCTGATAAAGGTACTAAGAGCATCATCCTTTGTTTCATCCTTAAAAGAGAGAGCCTCACCAATGGTAGTAATTGGTCTAATTTATTCATTTTCAGGTTTAGGCCCCTTCATAAGTAGATATTTTTGTATTAAGGTAAATCCTGGTTTATCTGATGAACTCGGTTTTGCAGGGGGATAAAGGATAAGATTCTTCGTGACTTCCCTGTCGGATATTACCATATTTCCTGACGACACCCAATGTAAGCGTCTTCAGTCGCAATCCACGTTCTTCCTAAAATCAAAGGATGCCCACCGGCTGGGGATTGGGTATGTAATACCAATAGATCAACATGGTACTGCCATGAGTCTACTGAAATGATTATATCTTCCAACTTCCCTACTGGTCTTATAGTAGATTTATCTGCCAATTCTAGGATGGTGGGAGTTGGTTTAAGGTTTCACAGGCCCAAGGTAATCATAATTGCAGAAGTTATGACATTAATTGCGTCCCCCAAGTCTACTGACACATTTGGGATATCAATCCCATTAACCTATAACGAAAGAATCAGGTTCCCTGGATCCCCGTATTTAACAGGTGTAAGCTTCCCCAACATTATGTATGATAATTTTCCCATAACATGAATAGTGAGTGGATCCTTTGGTTTCCTTCCAGGTTTCTTAGAGCAATATTCTTTAATCATTTTGGCATAAATTGGTACATCCCTCATAGCCTGAAGTAACAAGATTTTGACAAATAAATTTTGTGTTTCCCCTAAAAAGTCAAATTCAGGACGAGGATTCTATTTTCTCAAGGATAGTCTCTCAAGATAGGGTGGACCAGTCTGACATCCTCGAGTAACAATTGTTTGAGAAGGGGTTTGTTGTTCCATAGGAGTTTGCATTGACTCATCCCTAGTTGTTCTTGCAGAATTCCTAGGTTCTGGTTTTGGGACTTCATCATCAGTATGTTCAACAATTATTGGTGAAGTTTGAGTATTTACTACCCGACCAGACCAAAGATTTAATTCGTTACATTCCACGGCGGCAATATTGTATGCAGGAAGGTTGAGTGTCTCAACCTATTGATCCCCCTTATTGTTTGGATTTGGGCTAGTTTGAATAGGCAGCTATGGACAAAGAGGAGGATTACTGGTGGAGGAATTATAAGGTAGTTGTAACTGAGCTTGTGGCATAGGTTGGGAGAACTATCTTGAAGGAGGAGGAGGTCCATGCCAATTCTGGGACCATGAAGGGGTTGGACCAAATTGAGGGAACCATGGCTTCCAGGGCATTAGATATTGACAATACTGTAAAGACCATGAAGGTGAAAAAGGTACAAACTGAGGCCCAAAATTCAAATTATTAAAATACTGAGAGGGGTCTTGAGGCATACCGTGATTCATGTTTTGTGGCCGTGGTTGTCATGGTTTCCTTGATCCCACGAAGTACAATTGATCTACCTCTTCATTTGCTCCTTGAAAAACTACCTTCGGCCCAGGAAGAGATGGCAACATGCTAGTGGCATCACTCTACTCACATATCACACACGTCTCGACAATATTTAGTGGATATTCCTTCAACGGGTGCTTCTTCCTGCATCAATGGCAGAAAATGGCCATAGCCTTCTCTGCTTCCATTTGCTTTTGTTTTGCCTATAAAATGTCCAACTGTGAGGACAATCTGCTAAAGATATTGGTCCTCAAGTTGTCCAACAAGTTTCCAATTTCTTCTTTCATAACTCCACCAATGGATGTCTTGAGGGCTCGTATCCCCTACCTATGCCTCGCAGCTCCACATGAACACTTGATGCACAATTTGCAAATGGTGTCGAATTCTTCTTTTGATATATCTCCCTTTGCTACTATGTTCAAGAGTTCTGAAGATTTCTCCCTTAGTGCCCAGAGAAATATTATCTTCAGGATGTCCTTATCCATATCACTATGGCTTGATCTCTGCAAAATCTGTTTGAAACATTCCAAAAAGTCCTCCATGTTCTCATCCTCTTTCTGCATAATCTTAAATATTTCTTCCTTAACATCTCAGGATTTGTAGTAGTCTTGATATTTTCTAGGAAAATCGTCTTCATATCATCCTATGAGGTAATAGATTCCCCCCCTAAGCCCATGAACCATCACAAAGTTGTTCCTTTCAAAGTGATGGTGAATATATTCAATTTTTGAGCATTAGAAATATAGTTATACCACCGACAAATAATGTCAAATTAAAAAAGGAATCTGTTCGGATCTTTAGAAAAAAAAACCATGGAAGTTAGGTAATGTTGTTAAAGGAATAGGCTTAATAGGTGCATCACCCCTGATATCTCCAATTGGGAACTCGATCAAAGAAGTTGTAGGAGCCATGAATATCTTCCAATATTCACTTGGAATCTCAACAGGTTTTGGTTGTTCTATAATGCGCGGTTGATTCTATTTAACAACACTTTCTCGATCAAATGTTGCAGTGAATTCCCTCAAGTCTTCTTCTTCTTCTGAACTCACAATGTTTAGTTCCTCCAATCCTCTACTTGCTACTTCTTCTTCCCAAAATTGTGCTTCTATCATTGGAGGAGGTTCTGGTTGTGAAACTGATTTCCCTCCAGATCTCGTATGAGATCTCACCCTAACAGCAGCTTGTGACGATGCTCCTGACTCAGCTTTTGAAATGATTTTTTAGATGTAGGTAATTCTATCTAGATCTTTCCTTCCTCTTTTTGGGGGTCTTCATCTGCCCCTTTTATTTGTATATCTGTTCATGCAATCAGAACATTCAAGCAAATATGAAGCTCAGGATCTGAAGCAGGGTGAAAACTCCGCCCCCCCCCCCAGGATGAGAGAGTGGCCCCTAAAGAGAAAGCAAAAGAAGGAAAAACAAACCAACCACAAAATCTAAGCTCAAGACCTGGAACAGGGTGAGAGAAAACTTTCCTTCCCAGGACGAGAGAGTGGTTCCTATGAAAGAAACAAAACAATCTAATGCTCAGGACTTGGAGCAAGGTAGAAAAAACTTCCCTCCCCAAGACAAGGGAGTGGTTCAATGGTCAATATTGGTCGTACTTTCGCGCCTTCAACAACCTCCTCGGCAACAACGCCAAAATGTTGGTTTTTAGATATGAATCATACAATTCACCCTATTCCACATTAATTATCAACTCAGAGCTCGACTTGTTATTTCAAGGCTATCATGCAAGGTATATGCAGGCCACAATTTCCCTACCTAGTATTGAACATTCATTCATAAACATAGCAATGTGTAACAACAAGTAATCATTGTAGCATCTGTTAGCGCTTGAATTTGGCCTCAGGCTGAAAAATACAAAATCCAAGGCAACATCAAACCACTTAGCCTCGTAGCTAGCCCTACGGGGACAGGAGAGGGCTCTCTCCGGGTCTATCTCGGCAAAAAGTTTTCAAAGGGCGGAGATGGCCAATAAAGAACACTGATTTTAGGCTAGTAAATTGATAAGGAAAGTTTGATTTTAAATTTTTAGGGTTTTGTTGGAAAACTGAGCACAACAATTTTGGGTGCGGGGATGAGACACAGTTTTTGCAGAGGTCTTTTTGGGGCTAGGTAGGAGATTGTCTTGATGCCTTTGAATTAAGTGAATGGATAGGAATGACTGGTGAGGAGCTAAAGAGAGCAAGAAACCTTCGAGAGTTCTCCTTAGACAGATGAAAACATAGATATTAAGCAAACTTAAAGGCAGAGCATAGAAACCATGAATTCTACCTTAACACTTCATTTACTTAATGTGCAGAAAAGAGGAGTAGGAAAATGATACACATAACAAAACTTACAAGTACATGAGAGAAACACACCATCCACACAAATAAACACAGGAATCCCAAATAGTGTTGCAAAACCCTGGTCCTTCCTTTGCCAAAATTGCAGAGATACAAAGGGTAATACAGTCTAATCTTATCCCTCAAGAGTCCAACCTCTCCAACCCCTGAAAATGATTGAGAAAATACATAATATAGACCATGCCAACCCATTCCCTAGCCTCTAGGGGTCGAGCTCATCATCCTAGGAGCTGTTTCAACCAATTCTAAACAAAGCACTATAATCTAGGCAGTCAAAACAACTTGCCTCTATAAGCTAGGAAACCAATTCATTCATTAAATGTTTGCCATTTTATGAATGAATCTTCTAGAATAGGTAAAAAAGTGTCATGTCAACATGAAATTACATCAATTACATCAAAGAGGATGAAAAATCCCACCAAAAAGTCAAAACTAGTCAATGCTGCGTTTTCCTGAGCTGAAGGTGCAAAACTGGCAAATTTTCCCAACGCGTAGCACGCCATTTCTCAACGCGTAGCGCACCTTTCAGGCCACTTTTGAGGCACTTCTCGGCATCCAAATGAGGTACAAGTGGGTTTTTTGGAAAGGTCTGGATGTCTAATCTCCATCCCAAGTGGAATTTCTCAATTTGGTGGCTATTTGCCCCTCCAAAATTGCAATCTCCCAAGACTGCTTCCTGTGTGTCCAAAAAGTGGCAGAAGGTCATTTTTTGCTTGTTTTTTGACCTTTTGGGGGCCCAAAACTTGATGAAATGTCTTGGAAGTGGCTGAGCAGGTGTATTTCATGATGAAAAATCCAAAAATGGAAACCTTTCTTGAATTGGACCTCCCCAACTTAAGGGTAGTGCGCGGCGCGCTACGCATTGAGCCAAAACCCTGACGCGTAGCGCGCCTGAGCCCTACGCGTAGCGCAACTTTTAGATGCTTTTTGGAGGCCTTCCCGGTGTCCAAATTGGGCACAGGATAGATCGTTAGAAAGGTCTCTGAGTCAACTTTCCAACCCAAGTGGATTTTTTTAATTTGGAGTTAATTTTCCCTGTCAAAAATCAAATCTCCCAAGACTGGTCAAAATGTGCCAAATGAGGCTGCCTCAAGGCAGAGTGCTGTTGCAGTCAACCTTTGAATGGCTTCCTCAACTCCAAATTGAGCTCATGATATCTCATTGGAAATATCTTTGTGTCTAGTTATCATTTGACTCATCAAGAAAGTCATTTTGCCAACCAAGCTAGGAGAAAACTTGATTTCCCCAAGGTCACTTCAGAGGTGCATTTGATTCTCCTGAGGCAACGATATTTTTGACATTTCTCTAAAACCATGACACCTGTGTAAAAAGTGAAGGAGGTTTTTCTTTTTTGGCCTGTTTTGAACAAAACCCTCTCTCAGTTTTCCAAAATTCATCTTTGATTGCTCTAAAACATCATTTAAGTGAAACTTATCCTGATGTATGGAACAAGGGATTTTGTGGAAATGAAGCGAAATGAAGGGGATGAGGGGCTTGTAAATTCTTGGGGAAATTTTTGGAAGTAGGGAGGGATGTTAGGAAGCAGGGGAAAGTGGAATCTCAGAGATCGAGTGAGGGGAAGGGTTCCAAAAGAGCAAAACACAGGCCCAACCTAGAAAATTGCCAGGTTGTAGCAAGAAACTAGGGTTTGTGCGAAAATGAGGAATTTGGGGGATCTCAGTGATGGGAAGCATTTGATAAGGTACATGAAGGATAGGGGAAGGTGTATGAACATCTGGATACAAGTTTTGCTAATGATTTGACCATCAAAGAGAAATTACCTCCAAAACCCTAGTAGAGGCAAATGAACCTTGCCTAGGCGCAACTGAAGCATGAACAAGGTGTGAAATGACCCAATGGAACCTGACATGATGAGGACAACCCTATGAATTATGATAGGCTCAGCTGAATGATAAAATGGACCGACATTTGGACAACTTTAGAAAGAGTGAAAGCAAACCCTAGATCTAATGCCTAGTGACCAAATTTTGCTTGAAGACTCTTTGAAATGACAAAATTTGACCTTGACACTCTGAGACCACTTTGTAAGAGAATATTTGATCACTGGAGGAAGGCCGGAAAGACTGACACTAATAGCATCAATTAGAGTAATATTAAGTTAAGACACACATCAACACACTTAATAAATCATTACAATAAGAAGGAAATAACACAACAGAAATAAACCAACACACACCACTAATCCAACAACACCTGGTCAGGAGAGTGGGCCCAACTCCCTGATCAGGGCTGTGGCAAGATCAAGAACTATAGAATGCTCAAAAGATCAGAAATTACATTAATCAAAATGAAATTACAAAGGTCTGTTGTTACAAGCTCAGAATTCTTGTATATCTCTTAGCGGTGGCTTTCCCAGCCATGTAATATTACTTATACATTTTAATTGACAACTAGTAATTCCTAATGTTACGACAATTGTCTGCCTACAAATACACAACGGTTCTCGAAATACAATAGAATACAAATATAGCAATTATAATTGTCAATAAGTTGAACCACCATTGGAGTCGATATCCAAAGATAGTGCTACCAGATCGATAGTAACCATACACTAAATCATGTTCTTGATCATTATTCCTTCGAATCTGCAAGAAACTTAAGTTAGCAAGCCGCTTTAGGAAATAATCCCCTACGACTACGCTTCATGGATTAATAATTCACAAAGACATGATAATAGGTGTACTTTTTTTGTTTAGAATACAAATTGACCCAACAAGGACTTGAAAAAGGTACATGAAAGGGATAAAAAGGCGGGTAAAAAGTAGGCAATTGTAGCAACCAACAACTTCAACAAGTATCGTTGTCTTCATCTCCCCCACTACGGAAACTACATTGTATGCTACTTCTCAGAGTTGTTCTTCCTCTTGCCTGACAACTTGCAAGTTCTTTGCCAGTTGCTCATTCTCAGTCATCAAATACTGAAGATTTGATCTTGTTGCTCCTGCATAGGCCAAGCTGGCTTCGACAATGGAAGTTGCATACTTCCTGGTATTTGAAACTATCACACTTTCTTTGATGAATGTAGGTGATACATGATCATCCAGAAATTGCTTCCTTTGTGCTTGTACAATCCTCTTCTGGAACTCATCGAATGATAGATTTTACACATCCATGACGGAATCATCATTAAGGAGAACAACATATCCTTTATCACTCATGGCTGGATCTGCTGCTGGAGGTGGTGGAGACTAGGGGATGACCTGTGGTGCTCTCAACATCAGGTTGACATCTTCATGCCGCGACTACTATTCCAACTCCATGTCTGACAATTCAATCAATTGCTCAATTTTTTGAGCAAGCTCCCGATCCTGCATATGTTCACCTTCCTCCTTAGTTGCTGCATGTTCCAGTTCTTCAACCTTTATCAACGTTGTTTCCTCTCTCATTGCACCTTTCCTTTGTTCTTCTTCTCTTCTCATTCTCTCCTCCTCAACTCCTGTTATTCCTTAAACTTCTTCTCCGTCTCCTGCAACTTAAGTTTTGCTTCCTGCAACCTCTGCTTTTCTCTCTTCCTCCACTCTTATCTCTTCATCTCTTGCTCCCTCTTTTCTTCCACTGCCAAAGATGCCTTCACGATAATAGGATCTGCCATCATTTTGCAGCTTTTCTCTCCCTTTTGAATGTCAACAATATTCCTCTGTCCCTTGTCGTGCATGAGATTGCTTCCTCTGCTGCTGTTGTTGTTCCTTCTGGAGCTGCTGCTGTTTATGGAGAAGTCTTCAAATGCCTTGATACACTGACTGACCCAATGAGTCTTGAGACATTGTAGCAGTACCTCCATGGATCGTCCTCTGGCCAATGAAATGCCCCGTTGATTCATGGAAAATAGAATCTCATACAATGGTCTTTGCAAATACTATGGGGATCATACATATTAAAATCCTTGGTGCCGAACTCAAATTTCACTATGTCCTTAGCCTCAATATGTACATCTTTCGGTTCTTAATATCGTATAATCTGATCCACAAAAGAAGAGTGGGCCATGGCGCTTTCTTCTTCCTATGTAGTGTTGCTGGAAACCTTGTAGTGAGGTGGTATGATACTTCTTGCATGATCAATTTGTCAGTGGCATACCTCGGTAAGACATGCAGAGGATTCTCTCCGCCAAATGCTCTGATGAAGGTTCCACCTAGTGAGGCATACCAATCTGCAATGTCTACTATCGCCTCCATTGCTTCTCGGGACATGAAAGGTTGATCTTTCTCAAATATAAGCTTGTATAGCGAAATGATAAAGAGGCCAGTTAGGCTTTCCATTACTCCTCGATAACTGCAGTCGGAAAGCAACTTGTAATAGATGTTCACAACAATATCTCGTGGTGTCCATGTCTAGTTCAGGCCAGGGAACTATTGCTATGCATAAATTTCATCCAGTAAGTATGCAGACATATAAAATCTTGCTTGCTCATCCTTGGGGGGATTCTGAGCCTTAGCTACATGGGACTTCAATTGTTGCACCAACAGATCCAATCAGTTGAATGGCCTCCCATCATGTACCAACTGGTCCAATAAGACTTCCCACCCTTCAGGAAAGCTTTCTGTGCTCTCTTAACCATATATTCTGTAAGAAAAGATGATCAAGAACTGGTAAGCCTTCCTGAGGGAATTTGTCTTGTAAGTATGGGTGGGTGTCTACTGAAACTTCGATGGCCCTTTCACCCAGTGCTTGAAAATGTATCTCGTGTTCGCATAGCTGTGGGTGGCATGGAAGAGTGAGTCCATGTGCTTTACCAGCTCGTGAAAGTGATACATCTGCTGAAAGCCTTCTGCCCGCTGGCACTGCTCAATGTCATAGTCTATTCATTCATATGTGAGGCAATCCAACTGGTGATGTTTGCAATCGGGAAGGCGGGATACCTGCATGCAACCTTGTATAACCTTGATTACCATATACTAAGATAAACCTGTTGATCCTCTAAATCTGCCTTAAAGCAACTTTTTTTTTGATCTGTTGCCATGTCAGTGTTGTTCCCTTCTCATTAAACAATTGAGTATTTGCATACACTGGTAAATCAATTGATGTATGCTCAACTACTTCCCTGGTATTGCTCTGGGTGGTTTCCTTTGATGAATCTCTCTTAGATGCCATGTTAATTGTGATTGCTGGAGAGATGCTCAACAACTACTGTACCTGTGGGACAAATATGACACTCATGGCAAGCAAATTTCAGTTTAAAGCAAAATAACTTCAAGGAAAGTTCAAGCAACAAGATGGGCACTAGATGTGATGGATTGCATAGTTTTTCTTGACAAGGGGTACTGGTTGACTGTGGGAACTGCACATTGCATAATCCCAACGGCCAAGGTGGAAACCTTATGACTAAATGTGCGAAATGTACAGTTTAGTCTGGGAAAAGGCCTATGAGAGTCTACGCATTGCACAATCTCAGTGGCCAAGTTGAGAGGTTGGCTCCTAGAAATGCCCAATGCGTAGTTGGAGCCAACTTCCACTGCACACTGCACAATTCCAGAGGCCAAGCTTGTGGTTTGAGCCTCTAGATTGCGCAGTGCTAGTTGTGTAAAGTGAGGTCCGGCTAAGGGAAATCCAAGTTTTCCCAAGGGAAGTGTGGAAACAAGAAGATTTGAGAGATAGTGTGAAGCTGAGTGTAGGTCTGACTAAGTGTAGATGAATTCATGTCGACCAAGTGCAGTAATTGATTAAACAGAAGGAAAACATAGTATGTGAGGAGAGTCACCGCAATGACAACCATTGGTGCAGAAACAGGGAAACTGATGCGACACTTGGGAAAGGAAATCTATAAATTGAAACAACACTTCTATAAGTTAAAACACAGGCAACCATGCCTAGAAACAAGTGAAACAATACTCACATAATCCAAACAATAAAAAGTGACAGAGAAAGTGACAAAAGACGACAAAAGTAAAACTCACCCGAAAAAGCGATGACAATCACACCGAAGGCTCCTTGATCTCCTTGGGAATGCCAGAGCTCTAAGATTGAGTGTGCAAATGAGCTCTAGAAGTGTCGATTAAATAGATTTGAGCACATTAGAGTTTATGACGCACATGCCTAAAGTCAAGGAAAAGTGACACTTGGTGAAAGTTTATAAAAATAACGCAATTGCATCCTTCGAGATACTTAAAATAGATACCTATTTTTTAGGGATTTTTTTTTATTTTTCTTGGGAAACTTACCATGCACATTGTCGAGAAAGACAATGTAGTTCTAGGAAATGGGCAAATTTATGGCTTAGTGCACTGCGCAGTTTCTGAGCTTAGTGAGGGTTGCTCAATTTCTGGGCTCAGTGTTGGGCTGCCTCCTCATGACTGTACATTTTCTGAGCTCAAGACTCACTGGCAGTCAGGACTGTGCAATTCCCAACAGAAAGGCTAGTAGCCCTCAAGAATAACGTAGTTTCTGGGGCAAACCCAAAACTGCTTTGGGACCAAGTAATGAGATCAAATTGTGAGTTAGAATATCAACTAAGTAGGCAAACACAAGGCAAACTAAAAATATAAGTCTCAGTTGAAGCACGAATACCTGGATCAATGCTAGATGAGTTGTTGTGGTTAAGAAGGAAGGCTCCAAAATCAAAGCATAGGCAAAATTTTGGAGGGTGCTTTTAGCCACTACAACAACCCCTTATGAACTATGGTATGGGAGGCTAGCAACAATCAAGCACTTCAAAGTCTTTGGAAACAAGTGCTACATCAATAATAATAATGACAAAATTGTAAGTTTGATGCAAAGCATATGAAGGCATATTTCAAGGGTATTAACATAACAACAATGGTTACATGTGTTATAATAAAACCTCAAGAAAAGTGGTAGATTTCATTGGCGTCAAAGTAGATGAGAACACTCCTCTTAAATATAAATAGCCAAAAAATATCAACTTAATGGAACATGTTAGCTATGAAGATGACGATGAATAACTTGAAGAAGAAGTCAATGAAGAAGTAGAATGCGCCAACCAAAATACCCTTCAAGGTATGTTAAAAAGCATCACCCTGCTAATCATATTGTAGGCGATTTAAATGAAGGAGTTCAAACTAGAATAAGATTGATGAACTCCCCAAATCAAGCACATATAAATATGTTATCCATGATTGAACAAAAAAAAATTCTTAGGCCAATAAAGATGATAATTGGTTAATGGCCATGATTGAAGACTTAAATCATATTAAGAAGAATCAAACTTGGGACTTGATTTTAAGACCAGCAGACAAGAATGTCCTTGGTACAAAATGGGTCTCCAGGAATAAGTTGAATGAGGATGGATAGGTGGTGAGAAACAAGGCCAAAATAATATGCAAAGGCTATGCTCAAGTTGAAGGATTGATTTTGATGAAACCCTTGCTCCTATAGCAAGATTGGAAGCTATCAAAATGTTTTTAGCTTTTGTTTGTCATAAAAATTTCAAGATATATCAGATGGATGTAAAATCAACCTTCTTGAATGGTGAACTACAAGATGAAGTTTACATTGAAAAACCTGAAGGTTTTCAATTGTCATATAATTCTTGTTATGTATGCAGGTTGAAAAAGGCTTTGTATAGTCTTATAAAAGAAATAAGGGCATGGTATTCCAAGATAGATAAATATCTACTATAGTCTGGGTTTAAAAGAGGCACAACTTACAACAATACATATGTCAAATATGAAAATGAAAATCTTTTAGTTGCTGTTGTTTATGTTGATGATGTTATTTTTGGAAGTAATGCAGATGAGCTTAGTCAATAGTTTGCAGCTGGTATGAGGGCCGAGTTTGAAATGTCCATGCTTGGAGAACTCTGATAATTCCTTGGTTTATAAATTGCACAATAAATTAAAGGATTTTATTTTTTCTCAAAGCAAGTACCTGAAAGAAGTGTTGAATAAGTTCAACATGGAAGAATTCTCACTTGTTAGTACTCCAATGGTCACTCGATGCAAACTCAGCAAATATGTTGAGTCACCTAAGGTGGATAAGACATTCTACATGTTATTAATTGGCGACCTCTTATATTTAAAACCTTCAAGACTAGACATTATGCAAGTTGCTTGTGTTTTTGGAAGATTTCAATCAGCCCCTAAGAAAATTCATCCACTAGCAGCAAAAATAATCCTTAGATATCTAAGATCCACTACAAATGATGGATTATGGTATCTCAGAGGTAAAAACTTCTTATTAACAACATATACAAATGCAAATTAGGTAGGAAATATAGATGATAGGAAAACCACAAGTGGAGGTGCTTTCTTTCTTGGAGAATTCCTTGTGGCATGGTTAAGAAAGAAGTAGATGTCAATTTCTCTCTCTACTACCAAGGCATAATACATTATATCAACCTCTAACTGCACTCAAATTTTGTTGATGAAGCATAATTTATAGGATATGAAGGTAATATATGGAGATCCTATTCCCATTGTATGTGATAACACAAGTGTTATCTTGTGTTATCAACATGTCCAAAAATCTTGTTCTAAACTCAAAGACTAAGAACATTCCTATTAAGTACCACTTTCTCCGAGAATAGGTTGCAAATTTGGTTGTGAGATTAGAGTATGTTCCCACAAACAAGAAAGTTGTCGATATCTTCACAAAACCCCTAACATGAGAACAATTTGAGTATTTAAGGTAGAGATTGGGAGTAATTTCTTTCCTATCTCAACTAGATATTCTCCATATGAATGGAAGGGATTTGTCTAGATCAGTACTGTTAGTGTCAGTCTTTCCAGCCTTCCTCCAGTGATCAAACGTGCTCTTACAAAGTGATTTTGAAGTGTCAAGGTCAAATTTTGTCATTTCAGTGAGTCTTCAAGCAAAATTTGGTCACTAGGCATTAGGTCTAGGGTTTGCTCTCACTCTTTTCAAAGTTGCCCAAATGCCAATCTATGTCACTATTCAGCTGAGTCTATCATCATTCATAGGGTTTTCATTATCATCTCAGTGTCTAATGAGTCTTTTTACACCTTGTCCATGCTTCAGTTGCGCCTAGGTAAGGTCATTTTCCTCTCCTAGGGTTTTGAAGCCAATTTCTCTTGGATGGTCAAATCATCAGCAAAACTTGTATCCTGATGTTCATACACCTTCCCCTATCCTTAAAGTACCTTATTAAATGCTTCCCATCCCTTAGATCCTCCAAATTCCTCATTTTCGCACAAACCCTAGTTTCTTGCTACAACCTGGCAATTTTCTAGGTTGGGCATGTGTTTTGCCCTTTTGGACCCCTTCCCCTCACTTGATCTCCACGATTCCACTTTCCCCTGCTTCCTAACATCCCTCCCTACTTACAAAATTTTCCCCATGAATTTAGAAGCCTCTTATCCCCTTCATTTTGCTTCATTTCGACAAAATTCCTTGTTCCACACATAGGGATAAGTTTCACTCAAAAGCCGTTTAAGAGAAATCAAAGATGAATTTTGGAAAACTGAGAGAGGTTTTTTTCCACAACATGCCAAAGAAGAAAAACCTCCTTCACTTTTTACACAGGTGTCATGGTTTTAAAGAAATGTTAAAAATACAATCGCCAGATCCAAGGAGGTTGGCCAAGGCACTAAAACGACGGAAAAGGCCCGATCCACTCCAAATTTTGGCCAAAGAATCTTTGAATGAGCATGGTACTTGATTGGGGACTCCCAGCCCAAATTTCAAGAAATTTGGAGAAAATTTTGTCAATTGTGAATTTTTTGTGCCACACACAAGTTTTCCTCCCCAACACGTCGCGCGCCGCGCGCGACCCTTTCAATGGGCAACTCCATTTCAGGAAAACTCAGCATTTTTGGATTTTTCATGCAAAAATACACTTTCTCAGCAATTTCCAAGAAATTTCACCAAGTTTTGAGCCTCCAGAAGGTCAAAAAACATGCAAAAAATGACTTTCTTCCACCTTTTTGACACACAGGAAGCAATCTTGGGAGATTGCAATTTTGGAGGGGAAAATGGCCACCAAATTCAGAAATTCCGCTTGGGTTGGAAAGTAGACATCCATACCCTTCCAACAAGCCCACTTTTGCCTCATTTGGACACCTGGAAGTGCCTCAAAAGCAGCTCCAAAGGGGCGCAATGCGTTCAGGATCAGGGCGCGACGTGTTGGGCAGTTTTCACAGAAATTCACCTACAGCTCAGCAAAACGCAGTTTTGACTGGATTTGAATTTTTGGAGTAGATTTTGATCTTCCTTGTTGTAAATGATGTAATTTTATGATATTTTGACACTTATTTATCTCTTCTAGAAGATTCATTCATGAGATAGGAAAAAATTTAATGAATGAATTGGTTTCCTAGCTTATAGAGGCAAGTTGTTTTGACTGCCTAGTTTTCAGTGCTCAGTTTAGAATTGGTTGAAACAGCTCCTAGGATAGTGAGCTCGACCCCTAGAGGCAAGGAAAGATGTTAGATTGCCTATATTATGTACTTTCTTGGTCATTTTCATGGTTGGACTCTTGAGGGAGAAAGCTCTATTGTATTACTCATTGTATCTCTGCAATTTTTGGCAAAGAAAGACCAGGGTTTTGCAGTCCTTTTTGGGATTCCTGTGGTTACATGTATTGATGGTGTGTTTCTCTTTGTACTTGTAAGTTTGTTATGTGATTCATCTTCTTACTTTTCCTTCTGCAAATTAGGCAAATGAAGTGTTAAAGTAGAATTCATGATTGTCATGCTCTGCTTTTAAGTTTGCTTAATATCAATGTTTTCATCTGTTTAAGGAGAACTTAAGGTGTTTACTTGATCTCCTTAGCTCCTCACAAGTCATTATTGCCCATCTGAATCTTTCAAAGGCATCAATACAGTCTCCTACCTTGCCCCAAAGAACCCCCTGCAAAAACTGTGTCCAATCCCCGCACCCAAAATTGCCTTTCCCCGATTTTCCACCAAAATCCTAAAAATCTCAAATCAAACCTTTTATCAATTTACTAGCCTAAAATCAGTGTTCTTTATTGGTTATCTCCGCCCTTAGAAGATATTTGCCGAGATATACCGGAGAGAGCCCTCTCCTGCCCCGTAGGGCTAGCTACGAGGCTAAGTGGTTTGGTGTTGCCTTGGAGTTTGCCTTTCTCAGCCTGAGGTGAAATTTCAAGCGCTAACAAGTACAACGATTAACATAAGGAGCTTCTAGGTCCACCGAAGCACATTAGTCACAGGGGGAGATTAGTTGCAGGGGGAGTATCTTTTCCATTGATGTCAAGGGGGGAGGAATGAGAAAACATTACACACACACACACACACACATATATATATATATCTTGACAAGTGATTAAATGAAACTTTTTAGAGCAAAGTTGTAGATTGAAGCAAACATTGAATAAGCAAACATTTAAGGGGATTGAGGTGCTTTTGAGGAACAAAGGGGAGAATGAACAAATCTGTAAAGTATTTTTGACAGTGTTTCCATGTTTCCCTCAATGAAACTTCCGTGATTGTTTACAATGTTTTAATGGTGTTTCCATCAATGCCAAAGGGGAGATTATGATCAATGTGTTGTCATTGATGTCAAAGGTGGTCAAAGGTCAAGGATGGAGCATACTTATTGGATAAAATTTTACTATATAATATTATATCAGATACTCCTATAAAGTACTCAAATGGATAGATCTTAGAAAGACCTTTCTAATGGTATATGATAGCCTGAAAAATTCCAAGGGGATCAAAAGATATTGCAGTTTGAAGATTAACACAATTTTAGTCCTTGTGGTTCCACCAGGGGACACATCATCATGCCCTAAACTTTTATTATTAGAATGATAAGGCCTCACGGCCCCATGATTTATTAGACCCGCAAGATAGGTTTTTTTCCAACAGTTTCCTGACAAAATTGACGTCGCGCCCCAGGCATGGCATATGTTGAAAGGCCTGTGGTTGACAAGGTCGAGAGACAACAATAAGCCTATCAGTTGCCATGAAAATTTCACATCCTACCGTAGACAGGGAGTTTAGTGGATCTAAAAGGTTTTAACATTAGTGATGAGTGGTCCCATAGAAGACAAAACCCAAGAGACAGGCTTTGTTCCCAACAGTTGTTGTCAATATTATGTCTCACCCCCAGACTAGTGAGAGGTGTTATGTGGTAGAGCGGGATGAGGCTGAGAGATGGAGGTTGGGAGACGTGAATGTCTCTACCAATTGACATGAACATTAATGTCCCACTAACGAGTCTCGATTTTGACCCATTAATTGCATACATTCGACAACCTTTTTGCCTATCATTTAATATTTTTCCTTTCCTTTATCCTATACTTTTCTACTATTACTACTAGTTTCATGGAATAGCATTTATAAGTTAGAAAAGGTGATTATATATAATTAAACACATTTTTTCATGCATTAAGTTTTCATTTTTGGTGTATTTTCCCTACTTGATTAACCTTGGGTATTGCAACTTTCATATATGTTTTTTTTTTAGTTAAGACTAACCTAAGTACCCACGGGGGATTTGAACCGGTGACCTATCGCAAGGAGTGCCTTAACAACGCACCCATTCACCGTCAATCCAAAGCCCCGTGGGCAACTTTCATATATGTTACAGGACTAGCAATTGCAGATTGAACTAATAGAAACATACATGGTATGCAAATCAAGATGAACTATCGAAATCAGCTGAACTAGCTGAAGCAACTATAGGCAGATAGCTATGCACAATTTTGGATTTTATGCCTAACAACTGATTCAACCACTTGGATATGCACAACTCATGATCTAATTTTGTTGAAACAAAAAGTATTTTTATCTTGGGAATGTAATTTTAAGATAACATCTTATTGGATGGTTACAATCCATATTGTATTTTTATATAAATTTTTATTATGGTTGTAACGTTGGGTATTTTTGGTAGTGAATGGGACAAAGATCCCAGAGTTTGGGTCTCTTGGTCCAAGTTGCTAGAGATTAAAGTCCTATATATTTATGTAAACAAATCTAGAGGGGTTATTCGTCCTAATAGGGATATTTTTGTAGCAACCATATCTTGTAAAAGAAAGCTCTATACTCTGTAATTTTCTTGCGAATTAATGCAAGTGCCTTGTTGCTAATCAAATTGTGAGTTAATGTTTTATTCCTTCTATGCTCCCAGTCAGGAAGGTCCCCCTGATTCGGGATGTACACATAGTGTCATTAAGGTTTTATGACATATAAAATGTGTCTGTGTTGTTTATTTAAGTTTGTTTACGTAGAACAAATTTATTCATTTCTAGCTTTGTCCTTGAATTTCATATGTCGTGATCATTTTTGTTAAATTGTTTGAGGGCCCTTGGTGTGGAGAGTTAACAACCCAAGGAATCTGAAAGAATTTGAAAGACCTCAGGACCTAGACCAATAAATCAGAGTTTATTTACTTCTATTTTGTGTGAATGATTCTTTTTGGCACTACGTGATTCTTTTATTTGATTATTAAGTCACATGAATTATTGAATTGTTTGGACACTCTTAGGATGCTGATAAATGAGATGATGATTTAAGTCATTATTTATTCCTTCGTTTATGTGGCATGTAAAGGGTGAATCCATGTTTAATTAAGCTCTTGAAAAGTGTGATTATAAAAATGTGTTGTAGTGTCTTTGATTTAGAACTAGTTGAACCTATTTTTGCATATATTTTACCGACACCTCGTTAGCCTATGTGCCCTGATCAATAATTTAATGAGTAGCAATTTAAGCAATTAAATTTCCCAACATTTTTGGTGTCGTTGTCGAGGAGGTGTTAAGGAACTAGGCATTGATTAGTCTAATGCTTGTTTATATTTCTTTGTAAATCCTTGCTCTATAGTGCTAATCATCTTAAAACATAGAGAGACAAGAGCGGTGAGATGAGAGGTAAGAACATCTGCCTCCACTTTAGTGGGTTGCCTGTCTCACTGGATTTAGATGATGTTGGTGTCGTATGAGCCGAGAAAAAAGGTAAAAATGGTAGGGGTAAAGAAATTTTAATACTCCATATAGTACAATAAAACTGAAACCCCCACTACTAACCTTCAGGCAGGTAATAATTTAGACAAAAATTAAGGAGGCAAAATGTTGGAGACTCAAGTAAATCTTGGGGAGACATTAGTAGCTAGTATAGTGATAGAACGTTGCCACTAGTTCAATTGGTCCAGAGGTAGAAATATCATTTGAGCGAGAGGTAAAGTTTACATTTCACAGCAACCCAGATACTGAACTCAAGATTCCACCACTTGAGACCGAATCAACTTGTTCAGGGGCAAAAAAATGGAAGAAGGAGAAGGTGAAACAAACCATAGAGGAAACCATGTAAATAACGAGAAAAAGGTAACCTTTGGTCTTCCGATTGTTGATCATATTGCAAATATTCACATCAAGAACATTTCTACTTCAGTGCTCCCATGTCTCTAAGCACTGGTAATTGAAGATCCCGATTCTTTTTTACTTGATTTTAATGTCTTTTCGTGGCATAGATTATTCAATTGATGAACAAAAACATAAGATATTCCCTGATACTCTTAAATATGATGCCGATGGTTTATGATATTACCAGATAATAATTTCACAACCTGGGAGGGCATGAGAAAAGAATTTCTTAAAAAGTATTAAGATTATTGTAAAGCTAGAGAGCTGAAAGAAGAAATCTTTAGGATGGTGCAAAGAGGAGATGAAATCTTAGAGGACTATTTAGAAAGAATTTTATATAACCTTCAGTGTGCTAGAAAACATACGCTAGACCTTGATATCTATGGGATGACATATATCTCTAGATTTTCCTTTGATGATATTTATGAAATTTGTAGGAGATATTATGTGGGCAGGACCAAACTGGAAAAGGTTCTTGAGCTGGTTTCCCTATAAATATTAAGGCATCCCCTAGTGGTGTAACTAGGACTCAATTAGGAAGCTTGTTGGATAACTTTAAAACTAATATACTTAGTACACTCAGTTTGCAACTTGACACTTTAAATTTTTAAAATAAACAAGAGGAAGAGCAATAAACCCTTACTATTTTTTGTCCTAGATATCAAAAGAAGCATCCCAAGAAAGTTTGTCCTCTTGATAACATTGCTATTTGTGTCATTTGTGCAGAAGAGCACACTACTAAAAGTTTTCCATCGTTACCAATGCTTAAAACAGTGTACCAGTGAAATGATCAATCAACAAAACTAATTTTTACATTGTAAACTCAAAAATCCATGGTAGCCTCGACCACAAGGTATGCCTTTTGATCCTTCCACTATGAAATTTTCATATTTATCTGGACAACAGTATGTACCACGGAATGTTTTAGCACCATTGCAAGCTTGACCCCAATAGCGAGTTAACAATCAACCTTGGCAGGAGGTATGGGGAGGGTTTGGTTACGGAAAATGCCTTCACATCCTTACTCTGCATAACCTCAATATCCTATGCAACCGCAATAGTTTTCACAAACTTATCCACCATAAATAGTTGTGGCACAACAACAACCCCTGAACATGCAGCCTCAACAACTAAAGTTGCCTTCCACCCAACCTCCTCGACCGAATCATTTTGCTATCCATATTGTTACTAACCCAAATAATAAGTTAGCCCAACCTACTTTGCAACATGAGTTGTAGCCCTTCCTAACTTACATTGTTACTCTTGTAGAAGCACATGTTATCCATTTGAGGTTCGAGAGGGTGCTCCATGATCATAGCCCCATTATTATTGAAGAGGAAAGGGAAAAAGTGGTCCTTATTCCTTTAACTAATAGCAATTTTCCTACCGAGATTTAGAAATACACTAGCCATTCAGAACATCCTCCTCCATCAAGAGATCCACCTTGTCCAGAAAGGTTGAATGTAAGTTAGCCAATGGCCCTTCCCAAATATGACTTTGTTAACAAGGTTAGGAATGTGTGTGTTAGAATCCCTCTACTTCTGGCTATTAGGGACATACCTATTTATGTTAAAACAATGAGGGATCTCTGCTTAAAAAAACCTAGGAGGAAAAGGTTGGACCCACCTACCATATATCTTGTTGGGGAGTATGTTGATTTAATTACCGGAAAAAATTATCCAAAAAGTATATCGATCTTGGAAATCATATCATTTATGTAAACATTAATGGGTTTTGCATACCAAATATGTTGATCAACCTTTTTGCAATCATTAATATTATGACTACACAAACTATGAAAGAACTTGAACTATCAAATCTTCAACCCACCCCAACTGTTCTTCAATTGGTGATAGATCTATTCTTTAAAACCGTGGGAGTTTTAGACAGTATAATTGTTTCCCTAGACTGATGGGAGTACCCTATATAATTTATGGTTTTGCATACTAAAACTTCAACAGGAGGTAATTTCATCACCTTGGGAAGACCATGGCTTATTACCGCAGACGACTTCATAGGATGAAAATCTGGTAGCATTCTTATCTCCCATGGAGGTGCAACCTGTTAGCGTTTGAAATTTCACCTCAGGCTGAGAAGGCAAATCTCAAAGCTACATCAAACCATTTCACCTCGTAGCTAGCCCTACGGGGTATGAGAAGGCTCTCTCCGGTCTATCTCGGCAAATTTTCAATGAGATGAGATGACCAACAAAAGTAACACTGATATTAGGCTAGTAAACTGATTAAAAAGGTTGATTTGGGGTTTTTTGGGGTTTTTGGTGGCAAATTGAGGAGCTGAAATTTAGGGTGCGGGGATTTGACACAGTTTCTGCAGGGGGATCTTTGGGGCAAGGTAGGAGCTTGTGTAGATGTCTTTAGCTGAAATGGATGATCAGGAAGAGATATAAGAAGGCTAAAGAGAGCAAATAATGGATTTGAATTCTCTTTAGACAGTAGAAAACATAGAAATTAAACAAATTTGAAAGCAGAGCATGGCAAGCATGAATTCTAACTTTATCACTTCATTTGTTTAATATGCAGCAGTATAGAAAGGAAATGAATCACATAACAAAGCTTATAATAACATGAAGAGACACACCATCAACACAATGATTCCACAAGAATCCCAATGATGACTGCAAAACCCTGGTCTTCCTTAGCCAAAAATTTCAGAGATACAAGTCAATAATACAATGATAGTTCCTCCCTCAAGAGTCCAACCATGAAAATGAGCATGAAAGTACATAATATAGGTGATCTAACCTCTTCCCCACCTCTAGGTGTCGAGCTCACCATCCTAGGAGCTGTTTGAACAACTCCTAAACTAAGCACTACAAAATAGGCAGTCAAAACAACTTGCCTCTAAAAACTTGGAAACCAGTTCATACAGTCAATTTTACTCTTTTACATGAGAGAAACTTCTAGAAGAGTAAAACAAGAATAAAAGTACCCAAAAATTGCCACAAGTACAGTCAAAAGGATCATCATCGACCTCAGCAAGTCAAACTGGTGCTAATCTGCAAATTCTGGGCTGAACTGGTCAAATCTGGCCAAATCTGCTCAACGGGTCGCGCACTTTGGAGGCCTGTTTGAAGGCCTTCCCGGTATCAGAATCAGGTGCAGGATAGCTCGTTGGAAAGGTATCTAAGTCTACTTTCCAACTCAACCAGAATGTTTGTATTTGGAGGTCATTTTACCAATCAAAAGTCAATTCTCCAAAGACTACTTCTGCAGCTCAAAAAAGGGGCAGAAAGTCAAAATTTGACTGTATTTTGACTTTTTGGAGGCCCAAAACTCCATGAAAACTCAAGGTAATGGATGTTCATATGTAACTTTGCATGAAAAATCCACCAATGCAAAGTTTCCGCAAAACGGAGCTACGAGGACAAAGGGTCTCACCGGGGGTGAGACCCGTGGAGAAGCCAAAACCTGTAAATTGCCCAAAAATGTCAAAAATGAGCCAAAACTTCCAAAATTTTTTGTTCTTGATGCTGTGGAGAAGCTAGTGAGTGTCATGATGAGTGAGAGAAGCTTCGGCCAAGATGCGGAGTGGGTTGGCCTTCTTCTTCTTCCCAAGAGCCTCGGTCAATCTTCTTTGAAACACTTTCATCTTTGCTTTACAAACGTGCATCCTAGCCCAATAGTGGTTTTTCATGTTCCTTAGCAGCCTTTTGTCTTGGTTGGCCTTAGCCAACAGCCTATCCAAGTGGGCATTCTCTTGAATAAGCAAAGACTCTCGGTCAATAGGCAATGGATCACCGGGCCTCCTACGGTTTAGGACTCGATCACTACGAATCCTCCAAATCTCATCAAGGGCCTTCTCCTCCTCAAGCTGAGTGTTCCGCTACTCTAAATATGTGATGGTCCACTGAGCACCCTCAAGTCTCCGCTGCAAAGTCTCATTCTCGGCCCTGAGCTGCTGAATGATCTCCTTTGCCTCCTGGCTAGGAGAACTGACCTCAAGATCGATCACTGGATCCTCATGAACCATGGGCTCTTTGCCCCTCTGCAATACCTCTGCTGGTGAAGAAAGCGAGGCCCCTTCCACCTGCTGTGGAGATAACACTCACTGCTCTGAAGATGAAGGCGAGACCCCTTTCCACCTGCTGTGGAGATAATACTCGCCTAGCTGCTGCAAATAAGGCCCTTGAGCCTTTCTGATAAGTGACCATGGGAGTAGAGCTGACATGTCGGGTGATGGGAGCATCGGGCTGCTGTGATGGTCCTCCCTCCTCATGAATAGCCTCCTGATGTGGCTGAGGTGGCACTGTGAAAAACTCACGGGAGATGAACTCCTCCCACGAGATGCCCTGCTGTGTCAACTGGTGCAAAACAATGAGCTGAATCAAACCATAGTGACAAAGACTCCTATACTGCTGGGCCGGGGTCTTCCTCTGCAACATGGGTACCATCCTCTGAATGTTCTGAAACAGGAAGACCGGGAGGTTCATCATCCTCACCCGGGTGAAATGCATCAACAGGCGAATGTGATATGAATACACCTGTGAAAATCTTCCCTCACATGTGAAATAATGCATGATGAGTCTCATGAGGGGGGCATACTCACTCCGAAGAAATCTGAATGGGAAAACACCCGTCAATAGTCTCACAAATGCTGGCCGGACATAGGGCTCAAAGTGAACAAAATCAAGAAGTCTGCGCTTCAACCACACCTCACCCACATTCAGTATACTTGTAGCCTCTGAGATCACCTCAGGTGTCAATATGAAATTCACCCCTGCAAGAGTGACATGTCCATCATGGAGGTGTAAGACAAACAAGCGGGCCAACTCTCTATGATGCTGAATCTGAGTGAGCCTCTCACAAAACTGATAGCATGACATATACTGGAAACAACTCAGTGCCAAAGGACAAGCCTGTAACTCTGCCAATGAAGTGGGCTCCTCCCTCCTATGGTGACCTCCTTTACCCCCTCTACGAGGCCTCCTCTTTTCCTCAATCTCTGTAGATGATGAATGGTCATCACCTTGCTCATGAGTCTCGGTATCTGACATGGTTTTGGAGCAAGGTGGGCAAACTGAAGGAGTAAATGAACTGCTGCCTCTGCCTGCAAAAGTACTGAACTCTATGCTGATTCAAGGGGAAAAACATGATGGGAATGTTAGGGGAGGGAATTTCTGAACAAGGAATGGAAATATATGATAATAACAGGGAATTTTCAAGGGAAACTTTACACATTGTCATGCATATAGGAACAATTTTAACATTGGGAAATCATTTGCAAAGAACATCTCATATGGACAAAACATGTATAATAATGAACATGTAAGGGGATTACAGATATCAATAGGGGCATAGGGACACCATACACCAAATTCACTTAGGAGTTCATGTGTGTTATAAGGCAGATTCTGCTCTTTTTGTTCTTTAAGGGTTACATGCACATTAAGGAGTACATACTCATCATTTTCACATGAAGGGAAAGTGTTTCATGTACAAGGGGATGTCAAGGATATATAGGGGTTTGTACATGCTTTTAAATATACAGCACATTGAATTTACATGACTCTCTTCTGTCTTTACAATGTATCTTTTCTTTTTGTTTTAGTTTTTGCATGTGTATGGTAGAGGGAATTAGGGTTTGAGTGCTTGTGAGAGGGGTAGGGTTTATAACTTAGGGATGGGGGTAGGGCAACATTTTATGTGCAAATGAAATAGGACAGAGATGCAAACATGATTATTAATGAAAGAGGGAAAAAAGGAAGGGATCAATGGGACAATAAACACTTGAAACAGTCATAAAACCCTAGCATTTTACACACATTAGCAACAGCCATATTAATCCATTCACTTGCAAATTCAAATGATAAAACCATGACACACATCATTATTTTCACCATCCATATCAACATTCATGAATTGAGTGCCTACCTCGATCAATTTAGCAAGTTTGAAGAGGAAGGAGGAAATTTATTTGTAGTTTTGGAAGCTGGCAGACGAACGGGTCGCGCACAGCTCGACGGGTCGCGCCCATTGTGTTTTCGCACTGCCGGAAGCTGCTGGACGGGTCGCGCACCGCCCAACAGGTTGCGCACGAGCCTGGACGGTTCGCGCACCTGGAAACTGCCCGAAACACTTATATTTTCGCCTTCTTCTCCTTGCACGCTCTCACAATCTCTCTTGGAAGCTCGAAATGCATAGTAAGAGTGTAAGGAGGGAGAATTAGCTTTTATAATCTCACTTTTGAAAAAATTTCATCCAAAACCTACTTTATAAAGTCTATTTTATCACTTTTGAAAAACACTGATTTTCTTGGTTTCCTTTATTCTGAAGTTGACTTTTTGAGTGCTTTCACCTGATTCTTTTTGCAGGGAGATCATCTGAAGGACTGTGGCAAGGGGACCAGGGTTGTTGCTGCCTTTCTGAAGATTTCTTGGACACTTATTCTTTTTACAAAAATTATCATGACCTTGGCTTTAAAAACAGGGTTTTTAAATCCAAGGTTAAAAATGAGCTATACATGATGAAAATTTGAAAGGAACATGTTTACCATCTTCCCTTTGGCTTGCTGGTCACTCAAGGACTCTCAGAAACATGACCTTGCTAACCTTGCTAAGACAACTGACCAAAACCCTAGACCTAAAATTTTGAAATTAAGTCCAAACAAGAGTATTTTGACAAACTCAATGACCTGATATGACCTGATCCAGCAAAGCCAAAATGGATATGAATAGACCAGCTCCTCCATCAAGGTTATGGCATGCCTAACATAATGCAAATTTTTACACTGATGAGACACCTACCAATGCAAATGCAAAGAGCTTTGATCACTGATGGAGGGCTTTCAAGACCGACACTAACATTGGCTCCAATGGGGATGGTAGCTCCTTGGAGGTACCAAGAACCTCAGACCTCTGGGAGAGCAGATCAGTGCCTTTATCATTGGGCAATGGAGTCATTATTTTGGCAAACGACATAAGACTTTGACTCATTTATTGACTGAAACCTGACTGAAAACTGACTGAAACTTAACTGGAACTTGACTCAAACTGACTCGACGGCAAACTGAAATAACTTGAAAAACTCACTCAACAGACCAAACACAAATGACTCATGACCGACTTAAAACAAAACTTTTGGAAAAACGGCAGCAATCCATCAAGATGTGAAATCATGATGACAACCACCTGTGTTTCTTACAAGACAATATACATCAAACTATATCAAAATGCCAATGCAACCAATCAAGCAGATGCCTTCTTGATTGATTCTCCCAATCAGATCTCATGATCAACAATAGATACTGGTAACTGGGCATCCAAAAACATAGCTGACCATGATCTCCTTCATCACTGAACACTTCAATAAACACTATCACTGCTGGTTGCAACAAACTTGCTAGAGGATCTTGAAAAACATGAGGATTTTCCATTTCCACCTCCTGCTGAAAGAACAAGGTTTCCTTTGCTTCAATTTCTGATCTGCCTTCATCATGTGCTTCGGAAAGAGTATGTTCCTGGTCCTCAAAAAATTCTGAACAAGTAGATGAGCAGATCTCCTCTTGAAACAACATTTCAACACATGAGACATATGAAGAATCTGAAAGGTAATCCTGTATGCTATGATCTTCTGTAGTCTGACAATATGGTAGGTCATCTTCATATGATATGACAGCCGGATTATCATTTATTACTGAGTTATTGAAAGGAGATTCATCACTTACTTGCACAAAGATCTCACCTTGCTTTGCTGAATTATCTCTCTTCTCAGCTTTATCCTTTGGTGCATTTGATGGCTGATCCACTTTAGTTGCTGATGATGATGGGGTAGTTGAGGGACCAACTATGTCTTTACCTTTTGAAGAAACTGAATCATTTTTTGCTGCAATGTCTTTTTTCTTCTGCAAAGGATTTATAGGAATAGTCCAACCTCTCAATTTCCTTTGCTGTCCTTGCTGAGCTGATAATGCATTCAAGTACCCTCTTTGATATTCTTCAGATTCTTCCTCAAGTATCATATCATTTGACAAAATATAATGCTCATCTTGTGGAAAGACGGAATTACTTACCAACTCATCTTCTTCCGTGATATATGTAGGCATATCATCAGGGGTAAAGAAATGATTTTCCTCACCAACATTATCACCCTCATCTTCAGATTCTTGACTAACAAAGTTCTGCTGAAAAGGCGGTTTGATTTGTTGCTGAACTGCTGTTTCTTGTACCTTTGTTTCACGCTGCTTGATCCTATATTGTTGCTGCTGACCTCTGAAATTTGGGTTACGAATCTGAGGTTCCGGCTTGTCAATTGTGACCCTTTCAAGTAACCTCTTCACCTGTTCAACTGACTGAAGAACCTGATTTGATGTGGATGCTTCCTCCTTGATTTTAACTCGCTTTTATGCCTTCATCCTTTCTCTCTGGTCATTCAAATTTGCCTCAACACTGACTGCAATTTTCTGCATATCCTTCAAGGTAGGGGGATCTCGGTCTCTCAATGAATAAGCCATCTCCGGATCAAAACCATCCGGGAATTTGAGAAGTGCTGATTTTCTAGATGGCCTCAAATCATCGGGAATAGCATTATACACTGAATTGAATCTGATTATATAATCTTGAACTGACTCACCCGGATTACGCTTGAGGTTGTTGTATTCGGCATTGATTTGAAGCGGATCCTTTCTGATTTCCCACCGATCCAAGAATTGATTCTGAAGTGCTTCCAAGGTCGTGATGCTGTTAGCTGCCAACCCTCTGAACCATTTTCTTACTTCTCCGGTAAATGTTTTCACGAACAACCGCATGGTAACATCTTCTTCATCTAACTCATATAGATCAAAGAAAGTGGACATTTTATCGATATGTTGCTGTGCTGTAATACTTTGTGGAGTGCCATCAAACATGGGGATTTTGCTTTGGTAATCAGCAGGCATATCATGAAGATTAGCAGGCAATGCAAGTGGGGCAAACCGGGCTGCCATTTTTCTAGGTAAGGTAGGTCTTGGAGTAGCAGGCGGGGTAGGTGTAGCAGTATGAGGAGTGAGAGGAGGAGAAGCAGTATGTGAAGCCGAAGGCGAAACAACTGTAGATGGAGGATGAGTAACTATGGGAGAGATAACAATGAAAGGAGGATTTGTCTGTTCATGCGCCGTGATAGAAGATCCAATATGACCAGAGATATTTTCAAGGAAATTAGCAAGAGTAGTAGATTGTACACGTGACTGAAGATTTCTCAAAATGAAGTTTTCAACTAATTTGTTATGCCTCTCAAATTCAATAGTAGCTGCAAAATCAGGATTAGGAACAAGAGTTGCAAGTGCACTTTCAGATATTGTTTTAAACAGATACAACTCAAAATTTTCGTCAAAGTCTAAATCTTCAAGATACTCAAAAATAGCCGGGCATGAATGAGATCTGAAAAGGGGTTTAGGAGCTGTAGCCAGCTTGTTTTCTCAGAATGACTAGGAAAGAAAAAGCGTTTCAGCCTGTGAAAACTCTCAACCTATCATCCACGGCTTAGAGTTAACAAATACATGGGGATAAGATGTCAAAGCAGCGTTATATTCAAAAGCTCACGGAGATTGACTGAAGCAGCGTTTATCTACTTGCGCTGATGTAAAACAAGAGCGTTTTCGAAGGCTACCTGGCGTAACTTCAGGCTCCGTCTAAGACCTATGAAATAACACGTCAATGAACAAAAGATCAGTTTGTTCTCCCCAGTATGGTCGCCAGTATGTTAGCGTTTGAAATTTCACCTCAGGCTGAGAAGGCAAATCTCAAAGCTACATCAAACCATTTGACCTCGTAGCTAGCCCTACGGGGTATGAGAAGGCTCTCTCCGGTCTATCTCGGAAAATTTTCAATGAGATGAGATGACCAACAAAAGTAACACTGATATTAGGCTAGTAAAATGATTAAAAAGGTTGATTTGGGGTTTTTTGGGGTTTTTGGTGGCAAATTGAGGAGCTAAAATTTAGGGTGCGGGGATTTGACACATTTTCTGCAGGGGGATGTTTGGGGCAAGGTAGGAGCTTGTGTAGATGTCTTTAGCTGAAATGGATGATCAGGAAGAGAGATAAGAAGGCTAAAGAGAGCAAACAATGGATTTGAATTCTCTTTAGACAGTAGAAAACATAGAAATTAAACAAATTTGAAAGCAGAGCATGGCAAGCATGAATTCTAACTTTATCACTTCATTTGTTTAATATGCAGCAGTATAGAAAGGAAATGAATCACATAAAAAAGCTTACAATAACATGAAGAGACACACCATCAACACAATGAGTCCACAAGAATCCCAATGATGACTGCAAAACCCTGGTCTTCCTTAGCCAAAAATTTCAGAGATACAAGTCAATAATACAATGATAGTTCCTCCCTCAAGAGTCCAACCATGAAAATGAGCATGAAAGTACATAATATAGGTGATCTAACCTCTTCCCCACCTCTAGGGGTCGAGATCATCATCCTAGGAGCTGTTTGAACAACTCCTAAACTAAGCACTACAAAATAGGCAGTCAAAACAACTTGCCTCTAAAAACTTGGAAACCAGTTCATACAATCAATTTTACTCTTTTACATGAGAGAAAATTCTAGAAGATTAAAACAAGAGTAAAAGTACCCAAAAAGTGCCACAATTACAGTCAAAAGGATCATCGTCGACCTCAGCAAGTCAAACTGGTGCTAATCTGCAAATTCTGGGCTGAACTGGTCAAATCTCGCCAAATCTGCTCAACTGGTCGCGCACATGCTGCTCAACAGGTCGCGCACTTTGGATGCCTGTTTGGAGGCCTTCCCTGTATCAGAATCAGGTGCAGGATAGCTCGTTGGAAAGGTCTCTGAGTCTACTTTCCAACCCAACCGGAATTTGTGGATTTGGAGGTCATTTTCCCAGTCAAAAGTCAATTCTCCCAAGACTACGTCTGCAGCTCAAAAAAGGGGCAGAAAGTCAAAATTTGACTAGTTTTTGACCTTTTGGAGGCCCAAAACTCCATGAAAACTCAAGGTAATGGATGGGCATATGTAAATTTGCATGAAAAATCCACCAATGCAAAGTTTCCGCAAAACGGAGCTACGAGGACAAAGGGTCTCACCGGGGGTGAGACCCGTTGAGAAGCCAAAACCTGTAAATTGCCCAAAAATGTCAAAAATGAGCCAAAACTTCCAAAATTTTTTGTGCTTGATGCTGTGGAGAATCTAGTGAGTGTCATGATGAGTGAGAGAAGCTTCGGCCAAGATGCAGAGTGGGTTGGCCTTCTTCTTCTTCCCAAGAGCCTCGGTCAATCTTCTTTGAAACACTTTCATCTTTGCTTTACAAACGTGCATCCTAGCCCAATAGTGGTTTTTCATGTTCCTTAGCAGCCTTTTGTCTTGGTTGGCCTTAGCCAACAGCCTCTCCAAGTGGGCATTCTCCTGAATAAGCAAAGACTCCCGGTCAATAGGCAATGGATCACCGGGCCTCGTACGGTTTAGGACTCGATCACTACGAATCCTCCAAATCTGATCAAGGGCCTTCTCCTCCTCCAGCTGAGTGTTCCGCTGCTCTAAATATGTGATGGTCCACTGAGCACCCTCAAGTCTCTGCTGCAAAGTCTCATTCTCGGCCCTGAGCTGCTGAATGATCTCCTTTGCCTCCTGGCTAGGAGAACTGACCTCAAGATCAATCACTGGATCCTCATGAACCATGGGCTCTTTGCCCCTCTGCAATACCTCTGCTGGTGAAGAAAGCGAGGCCCCTTCCACCTGCTGTGGAGATAACACTCGCTGCTCTGAAGATGAAGGCGAGACCCCTTTCCACCTGCTGTGGAGATAATACTCGCCTAGCTGCTGCAAATAAGGCCCTTGGGCCTTTCTGATAAGTGACCATGGGAGTAGAGCTGACATGTCGGGTGATGGGAGCATCGAGCTGCTGTGATGGTCCTCCCTCCTCATGAATAGCCTCCTGATGTGGCTGAGGTGGCACTGTGAAAAACTCACGGGAGATGAACTCCTCCCACGAGATGCCCTGCTGTGTCAACTGGTGCAAAACAATGAGCTGAATCAAACCATAGTGACAAAGACTCCTATACTGCTGGGCCGAGGTCTTCCTCTGCAACATGGGTACCATCCTCTGAATGTTCTGAAACAGGAAGACCGGGAGGTTCATCATCCTCACCCGGGTGAAATGCATCAACAGGCGAATGTGATATGAATACGCCTGTGAAAATCTGCCCTCACATGTGAAATAATGCATGATGAGTCTCATGAGGGGGGCATACTCACTCCGAAGAAATCTGAATGGGAAAGCACCCGTCAATAGTCTCACAAATGCTGGCCGGACATAGGGCTCAAAGTGAACAAAATCAAGAAGTCTGCGCTTCGACCACACCTCACCCACATTCGGTATACCTGTAGCCTCTGAGATCACCTCAGGTGTCAATATGAAATTCACCCCTGCAAGAGTGACATGTCCATCATGGAGGTGTAAGACAAACAAGCGGGCCAACTCTCTATGATGCTGAATCTGAGTGAGCCTCTCACAAAACTGATAGCATGACATATACTGGAAACAACTCAGTGCCAAAGGACAAGCCTGTAACTCTGCCAATGAAGTGGGCTCCTCCCTCCTATGGTGACCTCCTTTACCCCCTCTACGAGGCCTCCTCTGTTCCTCAATCTCTATAGATGATGAATGGTCATCACGTTGCTCATGAGTCTCGGTATCTAACATGGTTTTGGAGCAAGGTGGGCAAACTGAAGGAGTAAATGAAATGCTGCCTCTGCCTGGAAAAGTACTGAACTCTATGCTGATTCAAGGGGAAAAACATGATGGGAATGTTAGGGGAGGGAATTTCTGAACAAGGAATGGAAATATATGATAATAACAGGGAATTTTCAAGGGAAACTTTACACATTGTCATGCATATAGGAACAGTTTTAACATTGGGAAATCATTTGCAAAGAACATCTCATATGGGACAAAACATGTATAATAATGAACATGTAAGGGGATTACAAATATCAATAGGGACATAGGGACACCATACACCAAATTCACTTAGGAGTTCATGTGTGTTATAAGGCAGATTCTGCTCTTTTTGTTCTTTAAGGGTTACATGCACATTAAGGAGTACATACTCATCATTTTCACATGAAGGGAAAGTGTTTCATGTACAAGGGGATGTCAAGGATATATAGGGGTTTGTACATGCTTTTAAATATACAGCACATTGAATTTACATGACTCTCTTCTGTCTTTACAATGTATCTTTTCTTTTTGTTTTAGTTTTTGCATGTGTATGGTAGAGGGAATTAGGGTTTGAGTGCTTGTGAGAGGGGTAGGGTTTATAACTTAGGGATGGGGGTAGGGCAACATTTTATGTGCAAATGAAATAGGACAGAGATGCAAACATGATTATTAATGAAAGAGGGAAAAAAGGAAGGGATCAATGGGACAATAAACACTTGAAACAGTCATAAAACCCTAGCATTTTACACACATTAGCAACAGCCATATTAATCCATTCACTTGCAAATTCAAATGATAAAACCATGACACACATCATTATTTTCACCATCCATATCAACATTCATGAATTGAGTGCCTACCTCGATCAATTTAGCAAGTTTGAAGAGGAAGGAGGAAATTTATTTGTAGTTTTGGAAGCTGGCAGACGAACGAGTCGTGCACACCCCTGGACGGGTCGCGCACAGCTCGACGGGTCGCGCCCGTTGTGTTTTCGCACTGCTGGAAGCTGCTGGATGGGTCGCGCACCGCCCAACAGGTCGCGCACGAGCCTGGACGGGTCGCGCACCTGGAAACTGCCCGAAACACTTATATTTTCGCCTTCTTCTCCTTGCACGCTCTCACAATCTCTCTTGGAAGCTTGAAATGCATAATAAGAGTGTAAGGAGGGAGAATTAGCTTTGATAATCTCACTTTTGAAAAAATTTCATCCAGAACCCACTTTATAAAGTCTATTTTGTCACTTTTTAAAAACACTGATTTTCTTGGTTTCCTTTATTCTGAAGTTGACTTTTTGAGTGCTTTCACCTGATTCTTTTTGCAGGGAGATCATCTGAAGGACTGTGGCAAGGGGACCAGGGTTGTTGCTGCCTTTCTGAAGATTTCTTGGACACTTATTCTTTTTACAAAAATTATCATGACCTTGGCTTTAAAAACAGGGTTTTTAAATCCAAGGTTAAAAATGAGCTATACATGATGAAAATTTGAAAGGAACATGTTTACCATCTTCCCTTTGGCTTGTTGGTCACTCAAGGACTCTCAGAAACATGACCTTGCTAACCTTGCTAAGACAACTGACCAAAACCCTAGACCTAAAATTTTGACATTAAGACCAAACAAGAGTATTTTGACAAACTCAATGACCTGATATGACCTGATCCAACAAAGCCAAAAGGGATATGAATAGACCAGCTCCTCCATCAAGGTTATGGCATGCCTAACGGAATGCAAATTTTTACACTGATGAGACACCTACCAATGCAAATGAAAAGAGCTTTGATCACTGATGGAGGGCTTTCAAGACCGACACTAATACAACCAAGTAAATAATGTTGTATCCAACTGAAAAGTCTCTCATGGATTGAGATGAAGTCTCGTGTTTTGATGATTCAACAAGTGATGAGGATATAGTTTAGCCTATGTGCACAATGGGTCAGGTAAGGAATTTTAAAGAATGTACGAAGAAATATCATCTTAATTCTTTCCTATGTAATTATGATTGTTTTGATACTTCTAACACTCATCCACTTGAACAAATTTTCAAGGTTGATGTACAAGAATTTAATGATTTAATAGTTTTTCCTTTGTTTTATAACACTACATTTGTTCATTCGCAGAACATAGAACCACACTATATTCCTGTTGAAATCAATCCTGGGAAGTTTTTGAATATTAGTAACAAGCTTACCGATGATTAGGAGAAGGAATTAATTTGATTATTACAAAAAAAGATAAAGGCATTTTCTTGGGACTCCCATGACATGACGGGAGTCAATCTTGGCATCTGTTCACACCATATTTATACTCAGATTCATGGTTGACCTATCAAGAAGCCCCAAAGGCATATGAAACCAACACTCAAGGAAATAGTTAAAGAAGATTTGCAAAAATTTCTTTATGCTAATCTAATCTACCCGATATTTGATAGTAAATGGGTCTCTCCCATAGTTGTAGTACCTAAACCATTAGGGAAATGGTCTGTATGTGTGGATTTCCAAGAACTGAACAAAGCTACCATGAAAGATTATTTTCCTCTCTCTTTCATTGACTAGGTACAATGGATACCATAGCAAGGGAAAAACATTTTTAATTTTTAGATGGGTATAATGGATACAACCAAATCCAAATAATACCAAAGGATCAGGATAAAACTACGTTCACTTTTCCTTGGGGTAATTTTTCTTACCAGGTGTTTCCTTTTGGTCTATGTAACACCCCTACCACCTTTCAAAGAGTTGTACTAGGTATTTTCTTAGACCTTATTCATGTTTATGTAGAGTTTTATATGGATGATTTTATTGTTTATGGTGACTCATTCGAGGAGGATTTGAAAAATATCGAGAAAGCATTGAGGTATGCTACTAAATAAGAGTGTTGTACTTGGTCACATAGTTTATATTGCAAAAAATGAGGTAGGTTCGACCAAAAATAAAGTTATGTCTTAGCTATCAGTTCCTAAAATGAAAAAAGAGGTGAGAAGCATTCTTGGTTTTGTTGGATATTATAGATGATTTATTAAGAACTTCAAAAAAATTTCTACAGCATTCAATTAACTTATTGTCCAAGAATGTTACTTTTGTTTGGTATGATCGTTGCTAGTACACTTTTGAAACTTCAAAAGTTTTTTTTGTTGTTGCACCTATATTGAAGGGGCCTAATTGGTCCCTACCTTTTCATATTTACACGGATGCCTTAAACATGGCTCTGAGGGTCGTCCTTGGGCAGAAAGAAAACCAATATTACTATGTCATTTACTATACTAGTTATGAAGTCTTCATCCACGCTGACCACACAACCATACAATACATGATGAACAAACCTATAACCAATGGCAGGATCATGAGGTGACTTTTGCTATTGCAAGAATTTAATGTCACTATTATACACTGACCTAGTAATGAAAATCTAGGTTTTGATTTCTTTTCTAGATTGCAGAATTAAGGTGATATTGTTCTTGTAGATGTTAATTTCCCAGATGGGAAATTATTTGCAGTCTCTACTCACTTGCCTTCATTTGCAGACATATCAAATTGTCTAGCAACGTGAAAGATGCCTCCAAGGTTACCAACTCATGAGAAGCGAAAAATTATAAGCAGGAGTTCCTCATAAACATGGATTAATGGTGATTTGTTCCACAAGGGAGTGGACCTTATCATTCAAAGGTGTGTCTGAGAGAACAAAATTCTTGAAATTTTAACGACTTGTCACAATGATCCCCGTGGCAGTCATTTCTATGACATGGGAAAAACTTAAAAGATACTGCAAATGTCAAAGAAAAAAAATATATTCTTATATGCACTCACTACGTCACAAAATGGGTTGAGGCCAAGGATTTACCCCTAGCTAATGAGAAGGCAGTAGCAGGCTTTCTTTATGAAGAAAGTTTTACAAGATTTGGCATGTATAGAGAGATTGTCGTTGATCAAGGGACAATTTACATCCATACTTATCAAGTCTATCACTGAGCAGTACAAAATTAGGCATAGAACTTCTACTCCATACCACCCTCAAGCGAACGGTCAAGTGGAGATCACCAACAAGGTACTGGAAGTACTTCTCACAAAAATGGTGTAGATTCATCACAAGAATTGGGTAGACCGGTTGACTGAATCCCTTTGGGTTTACAAGACAACGTGGCAGAGTACCACAAGATGTACCCCATAAGAACTAGTTTACGGGAAAGAAGTCCTCTTTCCAATAGAATTAAAAATTAAAAAATTTTAGACTGCTGCCCAACTGGGAAAAAAAATTCACTGAAGTACATGAACAAGGGTTACTGTAGTTAAATCAACTTGAAAATATTAGGCAAGATGTGGTCTAGCAGACTCAGTTGGTACAGGAAAAAAGAAAGAAATGGCATGGAAGATTTACCTAAAAGAAACAGTTTCAACTAGGAGATTAGGATCTCCTCTTCGACTTAAGGTTTAAATATTTCAAAGGAAAATTTACAACTCGATGTTTGGGACCCTACGAAATAGAATCTATTTTTAAGAAAGGATTAGTTTAAATTAAAACCATTGACGAAGGAAAAAATTATTTTCTTGTGAATGGGCGTAGGTTGATCCACATGGATATTGGTGGCCACCTTCCTATTCCACCTGGACCCCCAACATTACTTCCTTTTAGTTTCCTATTTTTCGACACAGTTTCCTATTTCGGCGGTTTTCTATTTTTGGTAGTTTTTTAGGTCATGAACTTCCGGATCCGTTTTGAGGTCATAAATGTCATTTTTTGGGGAAACATGAGAATGAGAGTCTTTGACTCATGTTTCTAGTCGAAATTTTTTATCCTTGGATAGAACTTTCTAATGAGCTATTGTGTGCACCAAAAAAAGATTGTATGCCAAAGTTACGACCCAGAGAAGTTGACATTCCAACTAACTCCATTGGGGCCCATAACTTTTAGCACTTCATCTCCTAGGGTTAGGTTTTTAGATGTTTAGGATTTATAATTATTTCTTCATGATAAAAAGGCCTTTGAGCCTCATTTTAACATAGTTCAGAAGACATGTAGCCACCACATCTCTTCTCATAGATAAGATACTATCGCTTGAGCTAGTTTGTTCCCTTTATGCATGTAAACAATTTTAAACATTTGCTATTTATTAATTCAAGTATTGTTTCACTGTATATCTGTGTTTTTTCTTAAATCTCTATTTCATTTCGTTCCCTCAAAAATTCATATTAGTGGTATTAGAACAATCTTCTATTTCTTTATTTTTTTGTGCATGTCCCTAATGAGGTCGGGGCATAAGGATTTGGGACTTGAACTGGTAAAGCCCTCAAAAGACTGGCCTACACAACCCCAATGACCTACCATGTTAGAATAAAAGAAAGATGAGGGAGTAAGAGATCCTTTCAAATTGTTGGTCCAAGAAGCCCTCAAGTGACAAAGGAATAAGATGATGTATAATTTTTTCCAAATCCTTTGATAGATACCAGTGGGTGAAGCATATTCATCCAACAATCACTTTGGAGGCATTTCCCTCTTTAAGGTAAAAAATAAATTTTACATTCCATATTTGAAGGCCAATGTTTAGTTGCCTATGACTCCCAAAAACACCTTCCTTGCAGTTGGTTGCTTCGTACAAGGAGTACACAAACAAATGAGTGATGTTAGTGAGTGAAGATGGACTAACAAAGCATTGAATATAATGGAAACAATGTTAAACTAAATAAAAAAAACAAGCTTGTGAATAAAAACAGATCAATAAAGGAGCAGGAAAAGGATCCTCTTTATTGATTGCTAGCGGTGGAAGAGTTACAAATAAAATATCAAAGACACTTGAAGAGAGTTGCTTGAGAAATGGTGCTCAATATCTCTCAACAATAATTTATCATTTTCAATATATTTTGCAATCTCTTTCTCTCTCAAAGAAGCATATAAAAATCTCTACAATGGTGGAACTCTCCTCACAATGGTATGCCAGATTGCTTTGGAGAAATTTTTGCAGCATAAAAATGCACAACTCCTTATTGTTGTTGGCTCTCCATGAACTTGTATTTATATAAATTTTGAACACTCCCTCCCTCCTTTGGCTCATCAATGTGGTTCTTTGCCTCATAAATTAGATGAGATCTACCATATTCTTGCCATTAATGCTTATTGGGGCTTAACGCTAGAATGCTTATCCCATCATGTCAAGAGGTGAAGTGTTTTTCAGGCAAGTTTTCATCCCGAGGTGTTGACTAGACTTCTCCTAACCCTTGCGGCTATCAAAGAAAAATATATGATGTATTGAATTTCCAGCTTTGGAGAACCTGTGAGGATTGATTTTTTAATTCAACCTTTAGGAAAGCTTTTGATTTTTTCTCTTCATGATGTTTCCAATTGAAAATATAACCCCTATACATGTTGTTCACTTACTCTAAGTGTCTTCTACTACGTACAAATGAGTGTACCATTTCCTCATAATAACTGTTGTCCCCTTATGTGTGAGGTTAGGAGAAAACGTATAGCTGAAATACATCACGTTTTTTTGTTCTAATGATGAATCTTGCTAACTTCTTGAGAGATAGAGAAACTTGTTGCGGAGATGATTAGGGAAATATCCTTGATTGAGAACTAAAAGAAAACCATGCTCTGAAGAAATACTGATACAAAAGTGTATTTATGAGGCGGACATGTCCCATGTTCATTATGATGACTATGACTAAGTATTACAATCATTCAAGAAAGGTCTTGTCAAGTTAATGTTGATGTGGCTGACATGCTGATGGATGAAGAAGATAACTGCTTTGGCCCTCAAGTGCATCTCTGAAAAATTGGCTAAACTAGGTGCCCCATGAATCAAATATAAAGCATTGTTGAATGAGGTGCAATGGGATGCATGGGTAATTGACTAAATGAGAGAATTGCACCAGCCATAAAGTATAATAATACCATGACATGAAAAATTATGTTAGTGTTGATTGTCAGGGAGATCGATGACATCAATTGGAAATAATGATTCCCATTGTTCCACTCGATATTTTCCCAAAGAGGGGGGGATCAACCAAGGTACTACTTCAATTATAGAAGATGAGTGTCGATGTCAATAAAAAAGAAGAGCCAACAACCCGAAGATTGGTTCCAAGAAATACATGTGAAACTGAGGCAATTGTTGTAATAGGATGGGTCCATATGCATGATAGCAAGAACTAATAGTATGGGAGGGATACATAAAACTTTCCCAAGGTTGGAGCGTTAATGTTAGTGGCGATAGTTAAAACAATATTGTTTATCTGAAATGAGGTTTAACAGCTTGTTATACTTACAAGAACCTCCCACTCCAAAGCTTAACAAATGTATGATCCAACTTATGTTGACAATTGCGGAATTAAGTATTTGAAACATGTGTATGTCTTTGTTTGTTTTTAACTGTTTTAGTGCTTTAAGTGTTTCTGCTGATATAAAACACATATAACAATAATATAATGCAACAAATAAGCAACACACACATAACAACAAATTTAATATAGGAGTTCACCCTAATATCATGGGCTACGTCTCCTTGAGCTCTTGTCAACTTGATTTGGATCTTTGGGATTATGGTAAAGCTTTTTTTACAAGTTCCACACTTGACTCCAAAGGTTACTGAACTAAACCAATGGGCTTAGAATACCATCTATATCCCTGGCTGTCCTCACTCTGCAAACAGATCTAAGCTTCCTTGGACTTGATTCCTTCAATCAGTGCTCTAAGCTGTCTTGAGCTTCTTGATGGCACTAACTCCATCAGAATTCTTCAAATGTCTCTGGAACTTCTTCTTCTGTCTCCAGCACATTTCAGACACCTACAACAGACTGATCATTTCATCATTTGCTACTGAAACTTCCCTGTAGCTTCTTGGCCCTTAGAAGTCCCCAAATGCTTCTACAAATCCTTGTAATGGATTCAGAAGGTCCTTTACAGTCAGAATTGACTATTGGATCAATGAGAATGAGTACTGGTAGCTCCTACAACTGCCTCCAACCTCTGGTGGCTTCTGAGCTCCAAATCAATCTTCTTGGATGAAATTATCCATGAAGATGACTTCTTCAGCTTCTTTGGATTATTCCATTGGCTTCAGAAGTCTCTAATTAGCCTTGCGAGCCTCTTGTTTCACTCTCTCTAGTCTTCTGAGCTTCTCTATCTCTTCTCTAGACTCTCTCTGTTTTCTGCCTTCTCTCCATTTGAAAACTGCTCCTGGAGTGTATTTATGCTTTATCCTCTAGGGATACTCCACCAATTTTTGGCGACTACACTTATCTCCAACTAAAATTAGCATATCCACTAAACTTTAGCCACTCCGCCAAGCTGACCCTCGGAGGTAGCCATTAGCATTACTGTAAATGTTAGGTGCACATATGTGCGGTATAATCCCGATGGTTAGGAATAATCCTCCATAGAGCTTGTGATCAGATTAACTCTCAACTGTCGATCTATCCCGTCCATCCAACGACTGTCGTGTCATCCACTCACCAAATTTCCCGGATGATTTCCACCGTTGATGTGACCCCGCTTGATCCAATGGACATAGCGAAATCTCGCATAGATTTTTGCACATCGATATCAAATCAGGGGCACGCGAGAAAAGCAGATTTGCCTTGCTACTTGTCGCCTGCTGAGGCTAATCGCATGCTTTTGGTAGAATACTGCTTCTAGCCTTTCTCCTGCGTGAGAAACCGTTTACTGTTTTTCCAAGACCACCCACGTGCTTAATTCATATTTTAAGAAAAAGGTGCTTAATAAAGGTTTTAGCACTTAAAGCCAATGTTAACCTTTTAACGCTAATTCACGTAGGACTGGCGGCCATGTGAACTACAACCACATGTACATTGTTTGCAACCTTATTCTTAATTGCGGTTAAGGTCCTTGATCAATATCTGATCACTCCTCCCCATTGAGAATCTTTTGGACCCCAAAAGACTGATATACTGATCTGTACAGTAGATGAGAGTACAACACCCTCTTCTTTTAGCCTCCATACACTTGCCTTGCATGGCTAGTGCCTCTGAACCAAAACTCGAAGGTAGTCAACACTTTCCTTTCTGAATGCGCTTTTCCTCCTGTTAAGAATGGTTTTCCTTCAGAATTTATGTTAAGAAGTTTACAGAAGGTAGCTGAACATCGCTTCCTTGATCATTGATCCAAGGTGGGTCAAACTAACGTTCTTTTGACATCTTGTCAAAAACAACATAATACAAGAAAACAACTTGATGGCATAAACTCTTGCTTCATCAAAAGAAAAAAATTTCACATCATGTCTTTACATCTTGTATACAAATGATCGATTGAATAACAAGCCGACAAATACATGCCTTTTCAAACAACTGACTCTTCAAGTCAAGCATGCACAAAAAGTATTTAATGATTCTTTTTCAAAGTAGAAAGAATTCCACCTCTTGTGAAACACTTCATCATTATCTCATTTTTCAATATTGGAGACAAAATCAACTTTTTCCAAGTCAATATAACATTACATGCATGTTTTAAACAAAGCAATCAACCATCAAGTCAATTACACATACATGTTCAAATACAAGGAAATCATCAACATCCCTGTGTTCATACATGCTATTCTCATGTATGTATTCCATTCTTCAACTTTCGCTTAAGCACAATCAATAGTACAAGATCATGAATCATATGTACATGTACTTATAAAGATGAAATGAATATAATTTTGCTGCAATAAAGCGAGTCTCATACTCAACTTTTTCCATTCACCTTTTTGGTAAAACCCTGCAACTTGCATTCCATTAGAAAAGAAATGCATCAAATCAAAAGACATGCAACCTTAATTGGATAAGAAATCTAACCATTTCTTACCAATCCATATCAAAGGTGGTTCCTTTGTCTGCACATTGACATCAATATGTGAATCATCCTACAGCACATCAATTATGGAAACTTCCTTTCCATTCTTGCCATTTTCTCTTCCCACCTTCTTCAAATTTTGTGGAAGCAGTGTGTTAGAAAATTATATATTACAGAG
Organism: Pinus tabuliformis; assembly: GCA_031772625.1. Lineage (NCBI taxonomy): Eukaryota > Viridiplantae > Streptophyta > Pinopsida > Pinales > Pinaceae > Pinus > Pinus tabuliformis. Next base: position 1,152,803,783 of record CM062813.1, on the reverse strand, counting down.
AAATGGAATACATAAATATTGCAGAAATATAAACACAGAAAACACATAAAATAAGAAAGACACAGATATACGTGGTTCACCCAGTTTGGGCTACGTCCACAAAGAAACAACCAGTCCTTCTTTTTATATTATCCAGCAAACTAAAGAGATACAACCTACAACAGATCCATTGTAATTCCCTCTTCGCTCTCAATCTCCTCTCTTTTCCTCACTCAAAATATTGATATACATAGACGCAATAAAATTCCCTCATATATAGCAAGGGGTTGCCTTCTAGGGCAAAAAACCCTAAATTAAACATAAATTCTACCGTGAGATCTCCGCCTAATGAACGACCAAATTGACTACGAAATACAACATTTTACAAGGCAATTTTACATTTATTCTTAGCTTCGGGGGTGCTGCCCTCGATCACAGCCGCCCAAAGGTCGTAGCCACCCAAAGGTCGTAGCCGCCCCCCCTTGGATCCCCCTGCAACCAATATTTTATAGGCGGCATTGCCGCCCCATTACGAACTGGGGTCCAATGCGGATATACCTTTGAATACAGAAGATAATCAGGTTCCACACCCAACACATTGCTGGATTCAGAGTTCGACACTTTGCAGCAATATGTCCTTGCTTATGGAAGTAAGTGCAACACATGTGCATCTTCTTTACAACATGATTTGCCTTGTCCAATGGACCTTTGGCTTCTTGCCTTTTCTTCAAAAGATTCTTGTATGTGGCCATTCTCTTCCAACATCTAGAAACACTATGGTTATCCAAACCACAAAAGGAACATGTAATTTTTTTCCATTGCTTATGTGGAAATTTACCATACTTTACATGATCAAAGGAAATATGATTGAAATGAGATTTATACCTTTCTCTTTCACCTTTGTTACCTTCATGAGGAGGTGAATCGAATGAAGAAGTGGCTCCCTTTGGAACACCATCAATCTCTTCAATGGTTTTAGAGATTTCACAACTCTCTTGTTCAAGTGCATGCTTATGAACACCTTCCTCTTGCAAAGTATGTTTCAAACTATTGCATTCCCCATGAATACAATCTTTACAAACTTGAGGTAGAGAACCTGAAATGAAACTCCTTCTAGGAACTGTTTCACTTGACTTCATGGCTGCTTTGGAACTTTCTCCATAAGATTGTCCATAGCCAAGACCCAAATAATTAGGCCTTTCCTCAACCATTATTGGCTCAACAATTCCCTGTGCATGTTTTCCCATTCCTTTTCCTTCACAACCCATTTTTTGACATCAACTGGGACCCTATGCCTCTTGTATGTTTTTCAAAAGAACCAACATAAACATTCTTAGAGGAAATTGAAGACAAACTAGGATTGTTTACCTCTTCTTCAAGCTGATACCTAGCTAAGGCTTCTTTGGCAATAAGGAGCTGTGTCTCCAACTCATGCATCCTTTCCAGACTCATATTTGCAATATGAAGTTGGCTCTCCATTTCCTGCAATTTTTTAGAAAGCAACTGCTTCTCTTCCTTCATGGAATTCAACTGCTCTCGAAGTTTGGTGCTCTTCCTTTCATCCTCATACATTTCTCTCACCATATCCATCATGATGAACAAGTCTTGCTTCATGTCTTCATCGAAGAATCTTATGAAGGAGGAATATTTTGAGAACTCACTTGTAGAAGTTGTCATTACAGAAATGAACAAAGGAACTTCAACAAAATTCACAAAGAGCTTATTCAAGCAGCCTTTTGCAAACAAATCTTCTTGTGTTTCAAGGATTGCCTTGAGGTCCTTGGGGTAAGGAGAATGCCTTCAACCCTTCTTCCTTCTTGTCCTCTCCTGGACTTAGCTATCTATAACTTTCCCTTCACCTTCACAAACTCAAGTAATAGTCAATTTACAAACAATCAAACAGTCAAATCCATTATACTGTTTAAACACCTATCAAGTCAAACAAGCAATCTATTGCTTTGTCTATCAAGCAACTATGCTCTGTCAATCAAGCAATCATGCTCTATCAATCAAGCAGCTAGCTCTGATACCACCTGATATGAAATGAGGGTTTAACATCTTGTTATACTTACAAGAACCTCCCACTCCAAATCTTAACAAATATATGATCTAGCTTATGTTGACAATTGCGGAATTAAGTACTTGAAATAGGTGTATGTCTTTGTTTGTTTTTAAATGTTTTAGTGCTTTAAGTGTTTATGTTGATATAAAACACATATAACAGCAATATAATGCAGCAAATAAGCAACACACACATAACAACAAATTTAATCTGGGAGTTCACACTAATATCATGGGCTATGTCTCCTTGAGCTCTTGTCAACTTGACTTGGCTCTTTGGGATTATGGTAGAGATTCTTTTACAAGATCCACACTTAACTCCAATGGTTACTGAACTGAACCAATGGGCTTAGAATACCATCTATATCCCTGGATGTCCTCACTCTACAAACAAATCCAAGCTTCCTTAGACTTGATTCCTTCAATCAGTGCTCTGATTTGTCTTGAGCTTCTTGATGGCACTAACTCCCCCAGAATTCTTCAATTGTCTCTGGAACTTCTTCTTCTGTCTCCAGCACATATCAAACACCTACAACAGACTGATCATTTGATCATTTGCTGCCTGAAACATCCCTGTAGCTTCTTGGCCCTTAGAAGTCCCCAAATGCTTCTGAAAATCCCTACAATGGATTCAAAAGGTCCTTTATAGTCAGAATTGACTATTGGATCACTGAGAATGAGTACTGGTAGCTCCTACAACTGCCTCCAACCTCTGGTGGCTTCTGAGCTCCAAATCAATCTTCCTGGATGAAATTCTCCATGAATATGACTTCTTCAGCTTCTCTGGATTATTCCATTGGCTTCAGAAGGCTCTAATTAGCCTAGCGAGCCTCTTGTTTCACTCTCACTGGTCTTCTGAGCTTCTCTGTCTCTTCTCTGGACTCTCTCTGTTTTCTGCCTTCTTTCCATTTGAAAACTGCTCCTGGAGTGTATTTATGCTTTATCCTCTAGGGATACTCCACCAATTTTGGCGACTGCACTTATCTCTAGCTAAACTTAGCATATCCACTAAACTTTAGCCACTCCGCCAGGCTGACCATCGGAGGTAGCCGTTAGCATTACCGTAACTATTGGGCGCACATATGTGCGGTATAATCCTGGCGGTTAGAGATAATCCTCCATAGAGCTTACGATCAGGTTAACTCTCAACCGTCGATCTATCCCATCCATCCAACGGCTGTCGCATCGTCCACTCACCAATTTTCCCGGACGATCTCCATCGTTGATGTGACCCCGCTCGATCCAATGGACATCGCGCAATCTCAAGCATATTTCTGCATGACTGATATCAAATCAAGGGTGCGCGAGAAAAGCAATTTTGCCCTGCTATGTGTCTCCTACTGAGGCTAATCACGTGCTTTTGGTAGAATATAGCTTCCAGCCTTTCGCCCTTGTGAGAAACCGTTTACCATCTTTCCAAGACCACCCACAAGCTTAATTCATATTTTAAGAAAAAGGCGCTTAATAACTGTTTTAGCGCTTAAAGCCAATATTAACCTTTTAACGCTAATTCATGTAGGATTGCGGTCATGTGAACTGCAACCGCATGTACATTGTTTGCAACCTTATTCTTAACTGTGGTTAAGGTCCTTGATCAATATCTGATCAAGTGTTGGGGTATATGCTCCTGGAGTTTGTAGGACATCCACAGGAGGTATATGTTTGTTTTGACTGTTATGGTATGTTATGAGGAAATGGTGATTAATGGTGTGGTTATGAGGTGGGAAAAAAAGAAAGCTCCAACGAAGGGCGACTAATAATTTCCACCAGGTAACTAACATAAAAATATGGGCAAGAATGCTTTTCCTGAAAATATATTTGTACACTTGCTAAAAGAATGTAAAAGTGGTTTTGGATGTATAAACACGAAGATGGGTGGCCCAAGAAAACGGTGGCCTGTGTAATGCATATGGTCTACTACAATATGGATGAATGGTAGGCCAAATGCAGAACGCAGTGGTGCATTCGTTATGGTATGAAAAAGAATAGATGCCCGAGAGTAGGGTGGTAAGAAGGAAGCGAAGAAGAGATAAATGAGGTCGATATTCAAGTCATGCAAATGAAATAGTTCCTGAGCCTGAGAAGGTGACCATGGATATCCATAGCGTTAAGGGAACTATAAACTAGGGTAATCCATGTGGGTGAAGCTATATCGACCGACATGGACATTTACCATTTGTAGGTGGAAGGTGACAATAAATGTGATTGAGATGGTGGACCTTATGGTTTATTTAAGAGAAATGATGTTAAGATATGCATAGTTTAGCAGGAAACCTATCATGCTGAGTGAAGAATGATACACGAATTCTCGATTTCCACCAAGGGAATGAGTTTATTGTGAAGCTGTTGATAACCTTTAACTTCAAAATCCAATACCCCAAGCGAAAACATCTTTATATAACAATATGCAAACTGGAATGTACTGAAAAAGATGTATCCAAAAACATAGGAAGGCACACCTGAAGGGTTCTCTGGAACGAAATGGGCCTGGAAATGATTTTTGGATACCATGAGGTGGATGGAGGTGCCCTAATGTCAATGCCCCTAACAGTTTTGTGAAAGGAGCTCATGGGCTCTTCTACGAGCTTCTATAAAAATGGTAGGAATGGTGATATATAAGGGATGTGGGTGGGGTTGTGGGGCATTGGAATGGGTTCTTGAACCAATCTACTTGTCCTAGTGGTAGAAAATCTTTGGTCTCTAACGCGGAAATAGTATGACTTGGTGCATCAATAGGTGAATTTTATTTATTTATTTATTTATTTTATTTTTATTATTTTTATTATTATTATTATTATTATTTTATTTTTTATTTTTTAATTTTAATTTAATTTTAATTTTATTTATTTATTATTATTATTATTTTTTTCCTGGGTAAGAAGAAAGAGAAGTGATGCATGGCATCCCAAGGGCATTTTGATTCCATTATAATCTCTAAATATCCTCGTCATAACGAAAAGGTTTTCCTGTGGTGATAGAGGTGGTGGGAGGTCATGTGGTTGGGATTGGCACTTTGAAGCGTTGGTTGACAAACACGATAATGATTATCTAGTTGTTGTCGTAGAATCTAGTGATGTTGATAATTCTAAAACTGGATGAGCGTGGATAGTCATGGGTGGTGCAACCTTTGTGATGAGTGAACCGCTCTAAAAAATGAGGAATGATGAGAAAACAACATGAATCAGTGTTCATATGAAAGAATAAATAAATTAATTATAGTTTTGGGTATTATCTCTTAGGCTCACAAAGGACCAATTTTAGCAGAAGTTTCCCCACCTCGTGGAAACATTCAACGCAATGGGGCCATTACTTCCTAAGGGGGAAGGATTGATCCATATGGATATTTGTGGCCACCTGACTGTTCCACTTGGACCCCCAACACTTTCAGTTCCCTATTTTCCAGCACATTTTATTGTTTCAATAGTTTTCTACTTTTGGTAGTTTTTTTGGGTCTTGAACATCCAGATCCATTTTGGTGTGCTAAACAATGCTTTTTGGGAAAATAGGAAAACACTAGTCTCAAACAAATGTTTGCAGTCGAAATTTGTTGTCCTTAGAAAATCCTTTCTAAAGGGCTATCACGTGCGCCAAAAAGATATCATATGCCAAAGTTATGACCCCAGGAAGTTGATGATCCAACTAACCCCATCGGGGCCCATACTTTTGGCACTTCATCTCCAAGGGTCAGGTTTTTGGATGTTTATGGTTTCTCACTATTTATTCATGATAAAATAGCCTTTGTGCCTCATTGTAACAAAATTCAGAAGGCATGTAGTTGCCACATCTCTTCTCATAGATAAGCTACGATCGCCAAAACTAGTTTGTTTCCTTTCTGGATGTAAACAATTTTCAGTATTTGCTATTTATCAATTGAAGTTTTGTTTCATTGTATCTGTGTGATTTTACTTAAATATGTATTTCATTTCGTTTCTTCATAAATTCGGATCAATGGTATCAAAGTGATATGCTCTTTCTCTTTTTCTCTATGCATGTCCCCAACGAGGTTAAGGTATAAGGAGTTGGGACTTGAACTAGTTGAGCCCTTGCAAGACTGGCCTTTCCAAACCCGCTATCCACCCATGGCGGAAGAAAATAAATATGAGGGAGTAGGAGATCCTTTCATATTTTGTCTCGAAGAATCCCTCGAGTGAAAAAGGAACGAGATGATGGATATTTTTTCCCAAATCCTTTGACACATACCAATGGGCGAAGCATCTTCATCCAATAGTAACTTTGGAGGCGTCACCCCCTTTAAGGTAGCAATTAACTTTGAAATTCTTATATTTGAAGGCCAAATAGATGCAGATGCACTAGATAGATCGTTAAATCTACTAGAAGGATATTTTTCGGTCCATAATTTTTCAGATAGGGAAAATATGACTTTTTCACTCCTTAAGGCCACGCCCAATGTCAAGGATTGGTGGGAAACTTATTGTGAGGAGAAGGATGAGGAGGAACGCTTGGTATTTTCAGCTACACCCTCTTAGGTTTCTTTCATAGATGTACCCCGTTGGGAGCTATGAAGACAAGTACATAAAATGGGCCTCCCTACAATAGGAAGGGGACCAAGATGTGTCAGAGTTCACGAATATTTTTCATACCATACACAAAAAGTTGGGTATCAAGGATTCTAAGTGGCATATGATACTCAAGTACTGTGGATGTATGCACGAATACATCCAGGTAGAAATGGAGTTCCTATACATCTCCTCTCTTGCCGCAATGTACCAGTATTGTCAAGATTGAGCATAAATTTAAACAAAAGAAGTGAGACTTTGGATCTGTGAATCTGAAGCAAGGAAAATGCGCCCCCAAACCATAGAAAAAAGGACAAAGACAAGGTGGAACAACCCAAGAAAACCATTGAAGCTGCAAGCAAAGACTAGCAGTGGTAATATGAAGAAAGACATAGGAAAGCAGTGCAAGTTCCATAAGAGCCCCACTCACAACATAAATGTGTGTCGTGCAAAGTAGTCACTCGTGACTGAGTTAAAAGCTTCAGAGTTAGGTGCATGTTTTGACACTAATCCAAAACCAAACAAGGGGAAACAAATTGTTGATGTAGAGCCTAGTTCTACAGTTTCCACAACCAAGATCCAAAATATTGAGCCCGAAGATCTAAAGGAGGGTGAATGTCCCTTCCACTCATTGATGTGGGTGAAGGGTTATCCATTGTAGTTCATTTTCGATAGTGGGAGTAAAAAAAATGTCATCTCGACAAAGGTTGTTAAGCAGTTGGACCTTCTGACAACACCACAACCATAATCATACACCATCGTGTGGCTCCACTAAGGACGAGAGCTATGCATTAGCCAGTAGTGTCACCTTCCCTACAACATCAAGCCCTTCAGAGATGATGTACTATGAGTTGTTTATCCCCTTGAAGTTTGTGATGTTTTATTAGGTCAACCATACTTGTTGAAGTGTCATGTTGTGTGTGAGTCCAAACCTCATACTGTTATTATTAGTTTGGGCAGAAAGTTATACAGGATACCAAAGGTAGCCTTGCCTACCACCATTTCTCTGATCTCTGCTAAGCAATGTAGTAAGATCATCTCCAATATTGGGAAATTTGTTTTCTTCTTGATTCATTCTCAAAGTAAGGGGAATATCGTGGCCACTTCCATGACCCCCAGAAATTGTCCCTCTATGTAGCAGAAGCAAGTTGATAAGGTTATGGAAGATTATAGGGACATCTTCTCCTCACCCATAGGGGTATCTTTGCACTGTCAAGTCAAGCATTTGATTGATCTGACTCTCAAAGAACCTCTACCTAATGTGCCAATCTATCGTCGTTCTCTATTGGAAAATGATGAAATAAAGTGGTAGATCTATGAGTTTCTACAAAAGGGGCACATCCGACCAAGTTCCTGACCTTGTGGAAGTCCAATTGTATTCATGCAGAAGAAAGTGGGACTTGGACACTCTGCATTTATTATCAGACACAATATAAAATCATTGTTAAGAAAAGATACTCGATCCCATGAATTGATGACCTTCTTGACTAGCTCAAGGGGGATAAGTACTTCAACAATATTATATTGAAGTTCAACTATAACCAAGTTCCAATAGAACCCAAATATGTATGGAAGACCACCTTCAAGTTTGAGGGTCTCTTTGAGTGGTTGGTCACTCCCTTTGGGTTGAAAAATGCCCTTGCAAAGTTTAGGAGGCTGATAAATGACATCTTGTGGCCCTTATCTAACTCATTCATGGTTGTATATTTGGATGACATCCTCATATTCAACAAGAGTTGTGTAGAGAACTTGCAACATATTCAGTAGGTCCATAAAACCCTGCGACAACAAAAACTATGTACCAACTTGGAAAATTGCTCCTTTGGCATGGACTAGGTCCAATATCTAGGCTACATAATTGATGAGCAAGGCATGCATGTGGATCTAACTAAGATCCAAGTCATTCAGGATTGGTCAGCCCCAATAACTCTAATAGAACTTCGCAACTTCTTGGGCCTTGCCAATTTCTATCGAAGATTTGTGTTGGGGTTCTCTCATATCGCTTGGCCTAGAGTCAAGTTACTAAAGGTGGAGCGAAATCACAACAAATCACAACAAAAAGGAATTCGTTGAGCAGAAGCACTAGCTTTGCTATGTGCCAGTCCTCACGTTGCCATACCTCCAACAACCATTTAATATTTAGATAAATGCCTCTAACTAGTCTATTGGTGCAATTCTCACCTAACAAGGGCATTTGGTGGCCTATCACAATGAGACTCTCTGATATTGTTCGGAAATACCCCACCTATGATAAGGAGATGTATTCCATTGTGGAAGCTTGTCAACAATGGAAACATTACATTATGAAGGAGACGATCATCCACATAGATCACTAACCTCTTCGGTTCATGCAGACACAGGGAAAGTTGCAAAATAATCACGATAAAAAGTGGTTCACATAATTGCAAAAAATGCATTTTAACATTAAATAAATGAAGGGAGCACTAATAACATTGCAGATTGCCTCATTCGGTCCTTAATTGTGGTGCTAACCACTGTTCTCAACCCTTGTGGCCATGAGACTTCTGGATGGACACAACTATACAAAAATGATCCATAATTCACCACCACATACCAGTTATTGATGGATAGAAAGAAAGTTCCAGACTTTCACCTCTAGGACACATTGTTATGCTACTTGGGAAACCTTTGCATTCCTTTAAGCGAGTGTGCCAAGATAATTTGGAGGTGCACTACAAATGGGTCACAAGACACTTTGGAGTGGAGAAGATAATGGAGGTACTATAGAAGTATTTTAATTGGCCAAAACTATGATAGAATGTTGGAAAATATATAAGATCCTGCACTATTTGTTCCATTTCCAGGCCAACCATTAAGAAGAAAGGCATGTACACTGCTTTGCCTACTCCTAAACGACCTTGGGAATCCATCTCCATAGACTATATGTTTGGCTTTCCTTCTACCAAGCATGTTAATGATTGTGTATTTGTGATCGTTGATAGATTTTCGATGATGGTCATTGTATCTGTGTGCTTTTACTTAAATATGTATTTCATTTTGTTCCTTCATAAATTCGAATCAATGGTATCAAAGTGATATTCTCTTTCTCTTTTTCTCTATGCATGTCCCCAACGAGGTTAAGGTATACAGAGTTGGGACTTGAACTAGTTGAGCCCTTGCAAGACTGGCCTTTCCAACCCCGATATCCACCCATGGCGGAAGAAAATAAATATGAGGGAGTAGGAGATCCTTTCATATTTTGTCTCAAAGAATCCCTCGAGGGAAAAAGGAACGGGATGATGGATATTTTTTCCCAAATCCTTCGACAAATACCAATGGGCGAAGCATCTTCATCCAATAGTAACTTTGGAGGCGTCGCCCCCTTTAAGGTACAAATTAACTTTGAAATTCTTATATTTGAAGGCCAAATAGATGCAGATGCACTAGATAGATGGTTAAATCTACTAGAAGGATATTTTTTAGTCCATAATTTTTCCGCAAGGGAAAATATGACTTTTTCACTCCTTAAGGCCGCGCCCCATGTCAAGGATTGGTGGGAAACTTATTGTGAGGAGAAGGATGAGGAGGAACGCTTGGTATTTTCAGCTACACCCTCTTAGGTTTCTTTCATAGATGTACCCCGTTGGGAGCTATGAAGACAAGTACATAAAATGGGCCTCCCTACAATAGGAAGGGGACCAAGATGTGTCAGAGTTCACGAATATTTTTCATACCATACACACAAAGTTGGGTATCAAGGATTCTGAGTGGCATATGATACTCAAGTACTGTGGATGTATGCACGAATACATCCAGGTAGAAATGGAGTTCCTATACATCTCCTCACTTGCCGCAGTGTACCAGTATTGTCAAGATTGAGCATAAATTTAAACAAAAGAAGTGAGACTTTGGATCTGTGAATCTGAAGCAAGGAAAACGCGCCCCCAAACCATAGAAAAAGGGACAAAGACAAGGTGGAACAACCCAAGAAAACCATTGAAGCTGCAAGAAAAGAATAGCAGTGGTAATATGAAGAAAGACATAGGAAAGTAGTGCAAGTTCCACAAGAGCCTCACTCACAACATAAATGTGTGTCGCGCAATGCAGTCACTCGTGACTGAGTTAAAAGCTTTAGAGTTAGGTGCATGTTTTGACACTGATCCAGAACCCAACAAGGGGAAACAAATTGTTGATGTAGAGCCTAGTTCTACAGTTTCCACAATCAAGATCCAAAATATTGAGCCCGAAGATCCAAAGGAGGGTGAGTGTCCCTTCCACTCACTGATGTGGGTGAAGGGTTCTCCGTTGTAGTTCATTTTCGATAGTGGGAGTAAAAAAACCTCATCTCAACAAAGGTTGTTAAGCAGTTGGACCTGCTGACAACACCACAACCATAATCATACACCATCAAGTGGCTCCACTAAGGACGAGAGCTATGCATTAGCCAGTAGTGTCACCTTCCCTACAACATCAAGCCCTTCAGAGATGATGTACTGTGAGTTGTTTATCCCCTTGAAGTTTGTGATGTTTTATTAGGTCAACCATACTTGTTGAAGTGTCATGTTGTGTATGAGTCCAAACCTCATACTGTTATTATTAGTTTGGGCCTAAAGTTATACAGGATACCAAAGGTAGCCTTGCCTACCACCATTTCTCTGATCTCTGCTAAGCAATGTAGTAAGATCATCTCCAATATTGGGAAATTTGTTTTCTTCTTGATTCATTCTCAAAGTAAGGGGAATATCGTGGCCACTTCCGTGACCCCCAAAAATTGTCCCTCTATGTAGCAGAAGCAAGTTGATAAGGTTATGGAAGATTATAGGGACATCTCCTCACTCATAGGGGTATCTTTGCACTGTCAAGTCAAGCATTTGATCGATCTGACTCTCAAATAACCTCTACCTAATGTGCCAATCTATCGTCGTTCTCTATTGGAAAATGACAAAATAAAGCAGTAGATATAGGAGTTTCTACAAAAGGGGCACATCTGACCAAGTTCCTGACCTTGTGGAAGTCCAATTGTATTCACGTAGAAGAAAGATGGGACTTGGACACTTTGCATTTATTATCAGGCACTATCTAAAATCATTGTTAAGAAAAGATACTCGATCCCATGAATTGATGACCTTCTTGACTAGCTCAAGGGGGATAAGTACTTCAACAATATTATATTGAAGTTCGACTATAACAAAGTTCCAATAGAACCCAAAGATGTATGGAAGACCACCTTCAAGTTTAAGGAGGGTCCCTTTGAGTGGTTGGTCATGCCCTTTGGGTTGAAAAATGCCCCTGCAAAGTTTAGGAGGCGGATAAATGACATCTTGTGGCCCTTCACTAACTCATTCATGGTTGTATATTTGGATGAAATCCTCATATTCAACAAGAGTTGTGTAGAGAACTTGCAACATATTCAGTAGGTCCATAAAACCATGCGACAACAAAAACTATGTACCAACTTGGAAAAATGCTCCTTTGGCATGGACCAGGTCCAATATCTAGGCTACATAATTGATGAGCAAGGCATGCATGTGGATCTAACTAAGATGCAAGTCATTCAGGATTGGTCAGCCCCAATGAATCTAATAGAACTTCACAAATTCTTGGGCCTTGCCAATTTCTATCGAAGATTCGTGTTGGGGTTCTCTCATATCACTTGGCCTTAGAGTCAAGTTACTAAGGGTGGAGTGAAATCACAACAAAAAGGCATTCGTTGAGCTGAAACACCATCTTTGCTATGTGCCAGTTCTCACGTTGCCATACCTCCAACAACCATTTAAGATTTAGATAAATGCCTCTAACTATTCTATTGGTCCAATTCTGACCTAGCAAGGGCATTTGGTGGCCTATCATAATGAAACTCTCTAATATTGTTCGTAAATACCCCACATATGATAAGGAAATGTATTCCATTGTGCAGGCTTGTCAACAATGGAAACATTACATTCTGAAGGAGACGATCATCCACATAGATCACCAACCTCTTCGGTTCCTGCAGACACAGGGAAAGTTGCAAAATAATCACGATAAAACATGGTCCACAGAACTGCAAAAATTCCATTTTAACATTAAATAAATGAAGGGTAGCAATAATAATATTGCAGATTGCCTCATTCGGTCCCTAGTTGTGGTGCTAACCACTGTTCTCAACCCTTGTGGCCATGAGACTTCTGGATGGACGCAACTATACAAAAATGATCCATAATTCACCACCACATACCAGTTATTGATGGATAGAAAGCAAGTTCTAGACTTCCACCTCTAGGACACATTGTTATGCTACCTGGGAAACCTTTGCATTCCTTTAAGCGAGTGTGCCAAGATAATCTAGAGGTACACTACAAATGGGTCACAAGACACTTTGGAGTGGAGAAGATAATGGAAGTACTGTAGAAGTATTTTTATTGGCCAAAACTATGATAGAATGTTGGAAAATATATAAGATCCTGCACTATTTGTTCCATTTTCAAGCCAACCATTAAGAAGCAAGGCATGTACACTGCTTTGCCTACTCCTAAACAACCTTGGGAATCCATCTCCATGGACTATATGTTTGGCTTTCCTTCTACCAAGCATGTTAATGATTGTGTATTTGTGATCGTTGATAGATTTTCGATGATGGTCATATTGGTTGCTTGCAAGAAGAGTATCACAGTTGAAGCCACAACCAAACTCTTCTTCGAACTAGTGTGGGTGCATTTTAGGATCCCACAAACCATTATATCTGATCAATATAGTAGGTTCCTAAGCTCATTCTGGAGGAGCCTTTGGTCTTTGTTGGACACCAAGCTCACCAAGTCAATTGAGTTCCACTCCCATATAGATGGCTAGGTATAGGTAGTTAACATGATGATAATGCACATACTACGCATGTATAACTCTAAGAATGCATGAACATGGGATGCGATTCTTCCCTATATGCAACACAACTATAATAGAGATCTCCATAGCTCAACTAGCCACATCCCCTTTCAAGTGGGCCTGGGATTTCAACCATTTTGTCCCATTAATGTTGCAATACCTCTTTCAACTACACAAGTAGAATCTCCACATGTTTAGTCTAAAGTTGATAAAGCCACCAAGTTTATTGAATGCATTTAGCACATCTGCCAGTAGGTTCATGATATCCTGGATAAATCCAATGACAAGTAAAAACAATTTTGTGATCAACATCGGGTGCCACATAAGTTTCAAGTGGGTGACAAGATTTGGTTGCATTTGCAGAATGAATGCCTCAATGGAGCCCATCAAAAGCCTCCACCACTCTCATACGGGCCTTACACCATTACCAAAGCTATGAGTGACATTATTTTGAGTTAAGTATCCCCCCATTCCTCGGCTTGCACCTAGTATTCAATGTGGACTACCTTCAACCATACTATTGCTAGACACATAAGACATTATTGAACAAATGAAACCAACAAAGCTCAACCAAGATTGCATTGAACAAGCCAAAACTAACCAGATCATGGAAACAAAGATTAAGAATGGTCGCCAATAGAGGATCCAACTGTATCGGGCTGTCAAAACTAGCCAACTCTTGCACCAAGGCAAGTGGCTCACCAAGGACCAAGTTTAGCAAAAGTTTTCCCACCTCTTGGAGGCACTCAGCAAAATGGGTGCCATTGCTTCCTAAGTGGGGAGGACTAATTTAGGTGGCTATTGGTGGTCACCCACATATTCATTTGTACCCCCAACACTGTTTACTTTTAGTTTCCTATTTTCTAGCACAACTTCCTATTTTGATAGTATTTTTTTTTGAGTTTTTCGGGTCCTGAACTTGTGGAGCCGTTTTGATGCCCTAAACAATGATTTTTTGGGAAATATCCAAAACTCATACTTCAACTAGTATTTGCAATCAAAATTTGTTTTCCTCGGATACACCTTTCTAACGGTCTATTATGCGCGCCAAATGGAGATCGTATGCCAAAGTTACGAGCCCAAGAAGTTGACGTTCCAACTAACCCCATCAGGGCCCATATCTTTTGTCACTTCATCTCCTAGAGTTAGGTTTTTGGATGTTTAGGGTTTCTCACTATTTTTTCATGATAAAAAGGCCTCTAAGTCTCATTGTAATACAATTTAGAAGTCATGTAGCTGCCACATCTCTTCTTTGAGATAAGCTACTATCACCCAAGCTAGTTTGTTTCCTTTCTGCATGTAAACAATTCTTAGCATTTGTTATTTATTAATTTAAGTTTTGTTTTGCTATATCTCCATGTTTTTGTTTAAATCTACATTTCATTTTTTTCCTTCATAAGTTTGGATCATAGGTTGAATTTATACTAGAAGCCAATGTCAAAAGCATATTTTATAGTAGATATTTGTCAGGATGACGGGATGAAAGTGGTAAGAGAGGAAGATCATCTTCCTACCTATTGAAGCCTCGAAAATTGTTGCTTCAACATGGGGGAAAACCACCCGGTCCGGACCTTGGTTGGCAACTCCTTTTCCGTTTGGAGCAGTGGCTCCGACTGGGGATAATGGGACCAGTTTCCCAATCTATTTAATGCTTGTACTAATTGGGTGATATGTGATGTTTTAAAGTAATGTCTAAGCTAAAAGTAATCTAATATAAGCTAAAAATCACATGCATTTTATCCTAATTTAAGCACTATCTAACTATAAATATATCTGAGATTAAATTGATGTATGCGATCTACAATAATATCCGAAACCAATTGGTAATAAAGATCATTCAATTGCGATGAGAAGTGAATCTGTTTTAACAATAATCGTTTCGTATAAAAAGTTAGCTGAAACGATTGTGAAAGATATATCGCATAAGGAATTATTCATATATTCAGCATAAAATATAGATCATCACCATATAGAAGTGCAATAATGGCAATCAAAATTCAGACTTTCATACATAAACAATTCGAAAAGAAATCATTGCTTACTACATAAGTAAAAAGGATTACGAGATAAAAGTACCATTTATAATATGTCCTACTCATGTGTTTCAGCGATATTGATCTATCTTCAGTCCATTCAACACCATCTAAGAGTACAAAAGTGCAATTTTAGTAGAATATGCTAAATCAGATAAAAATAAATCTTGTTCCATTAATTTCACCAGAACTTCCTCAAAGGGAAAAAGTGAATGTTTTGAAGGCTGTTTCTGATAAAATTCTGGACCCCTCTCTAAATGCATGAAAGGGGTTTAAATACTTAAACTATAAAACTAAAAATAGATTTTTACAAAAATAGTTGAGGTTTAAACGACCTGCCTCAATTTGTGCAAAAATAAAATCAAAATGGAAATAAGCAAGGTGACTAACTATCCTGCATTTGATCCTTCAGATCACAAATATCCATCATGGGCTTGAGCTTTGTTGGTTGGTCAACTTCAGCTTTCAACTGTCCAGCGAATACGACATCGGTCAGTGCTGGCGTCATTTTCTCTGTAGAAGTGGTTAGGCATCGCAGGGTCATCCATTGGCTGTGCGGTTTTACCAAATGTTGCCAAAATGCCTCCCACTTTAACCTGGTAGTTTGCCTTATCACTTTTGCTTTTTCTTCCGCTGCCTGTTTCCATTATTGTTCAAATTGTTTCTCATTAGGAAGGAAACCTGGAATGGATTCTGCCACAAGATTGGCACTATGTAATTTTCATTGATGTTTTCTAGTTTGCTGCTGCCGATGCGTTTGTTGTTGTCTTTTCTGCTTCTTTAAGCCGAGAATCCCAGCTCGCAAATAGGATTTCTTTATGCAATTCTTCTAGAATGGGCAGGTCGGCCTTTCTCCCATCTTCTGTATTTTTATAGGCGATAAAATCAGAGACCTTTTAAAAGATCTCACCGTCTTCAAGTCTCATTTCCACGACTTGACTTGTTAGTTTATCGCTTGTTTCACAATAAGATTTCCACTGTGAAATATTCTGGCAGAATAATTCTTTCTGGTGCATCGGCTCGAAGTTAATATCAAGTGCTTTGGTAACAAAATGATCAATTTTTGGATCGTATTTGTGTAGATCAGTTATTTCCTGTATCTGTGCTTCCTTCTCGGCTACGCTGGTTCGATGTTCTATTTGCATCTGCTCGAATTCCCGTTGTAGCTTGGCTAACTAAATCTTGTCACACGGAATCAGTCAAAAGTGCGGACACAACCGACCTTCCTAGAAGTCTAAGACATTCTAATGACAAACAAAACAAACTAGAGCTATCCTTCTCTAAACATGCATTATGATATGAGAAATCAAGTGTTTCGTTCTTACCTTTGTCCAAACGCTGTTGTAGAAGTCCAAGCTTTGTTGATCTGGATGAGCTCCTCCTTTTCTCCAAAACCTGCAACCACCAACAGTCAAACAATTAAATAACACCTGATTATAACATAAAACAAAGCATATTCAACATATAGACCAAGGAGTACATGAAATAACTCATAAACAACAAGTTATTGAGAAGAATGGACCAATTTGCATTAAAGGTAATCAAAAGGAACCATTACAACCTGAGCCTTGGTGTTGTGCAAGCTCCTTCCAGGGTCCACAAGAGTCTTCCTCTACTTTGACAAAGCTCACCCACTTCCAAATAGAACAAGCAAAGATGGCAATCTCTCCTCACAAGCTTCTAAATGGGAGTCCTAATTCTTGCAGCATTTACCCTTAGAAATGTATAGCTTTCAACCTCTCTCCTTCTGGCCCAATGCCTGTATTTATAGTGCTCAAGAGGAAGTTAATCAGGTCCACCATCAATGGGATAGTCCCCTCTTTGGGTGGGATAGCTCCCTTATTGATGGGATAAGTTCCTCATTGCTAGGGGTGCATGAACCATCTGGAGGCGCTTCATACACGTCAAACAACCTTCTAGAATGCTCTAGAAATGACCACAAGTAAGTTTTTGAAGATAAAACTTGCGCATTTTAAACTTTTCAGAGGGACGCACCTGACCCTTTAGATACAGAGCGTCCTTGGACGCAGACATCATGAACATTAGGTGCGTACCCGCAGGCAAGGTTGAGAGAACCTGCGTACCCAGAGATAAACACATTTATAAAGACTTTCTCTCTTTCTTGGAGTTTGACATGGATAGCAGAGGCATAAGACTTGCTTAAGAGGGTAGTATGACTGTTGATAGAGCCATACCAACTGTAAATAGCCATGGTGACATTTTTTAGTGTAACAGATTGCCCCCTAAAGTGCGAAGCCTGGAATAGATTAGGGTTTTGTATTATCTAGGAAGGGTGAAGCGCTTTATCATTTCAAGGATTATCTCGTGGAGAGCCTGGTCAGAACCTGCAATTTTCAACACAAAATACATGTATAAGATTATATCGTCACTGAGGTAGGCATCCCCATACTCAGATCAAAACTTTAACTAACAGACTAACTACTCTGATACAGGAATGATCTTGTAGTACATCATAATCATAGACTTTTGTAGACACAGTATGGGCGCAGCCATCTGTTTATGATTAGTCCACTTAGATAATGAATACAAAACTCCTCGCAGCCCGGATGGTAAAGACTTGATCCAGGGTCTTCATTCCTACTTCTCGAATTGGTACGATTCTAGCCATGCGAATAAATGAGTCGATGTCGAACATGGTAGAAACCACTTGATTACCAGTCAATGATGTAAACTGTTAACAAGCGTGAGAGAGACCACCAGTAATGTCAATGGTTCTCAAAGTACCCAGTACAATCCATGAGATGTGAATGAATGAGTTGACGTCGAACATTTCACGGAATCCTTCGATTGAAAGTCAATGATGTAAACTGACGTCAAAGGCGAGAAACCTGCCATTGATGCATGCAGACCTCAAGGTACTGACGATTTCTAAGTCATCTCTCTAGATAATGTGCTGATGTCAATAGAAAGTGACCCGTTGCAGGCAAGCCCACAACACGAAATCATTGTTCAAGTTGAAGAAATGTTGCTGTAAGGACTGACTCAGGGATGGTCAAACGGATGACAAGTATTTTGCAGATGAAAGTTTTATTTGTAGACCTCTTGAACACATAACGACACGACAGATGGTTTGGTGCTAAATAACTCAAAGTTAATCCCCGGAACCCGGCTGAAGACTTTCAAAGTGGTTTGATCAACTGTGAGGTAAAGAATTTCCCAACCCAGGTGAATGAAAAGTGTCGTGTTCAAGAGTGGTAGTAAAGCTTCTTCTGAGACAAAAGGTAACAAATAGGCTCATTCTTCTCTCTTTTCCCCCACCATTTCTGGCAAGTACCTCTTTATTTTTAACAAGCTTGAGGAGGATAACATATGCTTGATTATAAGCTCATCCTTCGGATGAGTCCAACCTAGTTTTGATTCGAACCCTAGGAAGGAGTGGTTCGTTCCTGTTTGTAATTGAACAGGTCCTTTACTGTGAAATTTTTAACGAGCCCAGTATAGGAGAAACTCGACGTTTTTCAATTTTAGAGAGTCTGAAAAACTTAAGAAGACTCCAAGTTGAACTTTTTCGTAGATTTGTGTCCCTCAAGCCCGAAAAAGTATAAAATAATACCTGGGGGAACCGCTTGATCTTGCGACCAAGGAGTACTTTCATAATTAGTGTCATTGACCTGAAAAGTAAAAAGCGACCAAGGACACGTCGTTTTATTTCCGTATCGAGTTTGAAACGACAAAAACCCGGCAATCTTTTCCTGATTTTACGGTCAGAAAAGAGCTATAAGGGGACCGTCTTTTAATTCCGTTTTAACGAGTGTAAAAGAAACGCTTGGCAATCTTTTCATTTTTTAGGAGTCAGAAAAGGGCTTAAAAGATGACTCTGATATTTTTGTTCGTGAAAAATGACAATTTTCCCTCTAAATCCCTTTGTCCTGCACAAAAACGACACATTACTCATACCTGTTTAAGATAGGCAAAATTTCATTGAAAAACATCCTTTCTTGGTGAAAAATGAAGAAATTCATCCAAAAAACCTATAAAAAGACTTTTTACAATATCATTTTTACCATTTTACTGTTGAGGTTGAGAAAAGGGCTTTTGGCAAAAAACTTCCTGTGGTCGCTGCGGAAAATCCGACTGTCAGAATCGAACGCCGTCTCCTCCAGGTATTTCACAACATCCTCCTTGTCAATTTCATCCGTTTAGAAATTTATTTTAGGTTTCATTTTTTATTTTTGGGGGGTTTTGGGTTTTGAAAACCGCTCCGCAGGGGACGCAGGTTCCCTAAAGGCTGGCTTGCGTCCCTCGACTTTTTCCTACACAGGGAAAAGGTCGGGGGACGCAGGCTACCTTCAGGCCACCTGCGTCCCGGCGCACTGTGTGCCAAACGCGGGGTGCGTCCTCCGCAAAACGCGGATTTTGAAACCCCAAGCTCCCAAATTAACCATTGAATTTACCCAAAATTTGTTCTAATGCCTGCTTGTTCATGTGTAGGGCACTTATCATGCTGGATTGGAGAGAAAGAGAGCATGAGGAGGTTGATGAAGCTGCAATCAATCATCAACCTTCTCTCGATGCCCTAAGAGGATGTGGATTATACAAATACTGGGCCATACCTGGCATGAGGGCTCAGGTAAGATTCTTGGAGTGGCTGGTCGAGAGATGGAACGTTCAAGAGCAATGCTTTTATATCGGGGGGCAACAACTCGAGATAGAGCCCTCTGATATCTACTTTCTCACTGGCTTGCCAAATAGAGGGGAGCAACTCAATCTAGCCGGGACTAGGCCGGGTGGCCAATCCCTTGATAGTCTCCGAGCAGATTGGTGCCTACCTGATCGACACCATGCGAAAGGCATAGAGATCAAATACATCTCTCGGCGTGAACTCATGGTCTTAGCTTTCACTGTGACCAGGATTTGTGGCTCAGCTACTTTACATATTGCCACTGGGTCCCAAATGCGGATGGCAATTGACTGTCTCCAAGGCACCATCTTCAACTGGTGTGATGCGGTGTCGGCTAACTTGAAAGCTCAACTGACCAGGGCAAAGACCGGGAAACTAAAGACCTTTGGATATGGGCCTATAGTCGTGAGCTTTGCCTTAGAGAGAGTTCCGATGCTGATCCCTCAGCATCTCACTGTTGATATTTTGGGTTCTCAGGAGCCAAAGCTGGTACGATGGGTTACGGTGATGGCCCGACATCCAGACGAGGGTGCGGCAGTTGTTCGATTCACTGACAGTTATTTTCACTGGTTAGAGGACCAGGTGTTTGCGATTCAGGACTTTCCGTATGCCGGAGTAGATTTTCGAGGTGATCCAGACATGGTTCTTCCACAGGGAGAACAATGGGATGACAGAGGTACTTTATTTTTCACGAGTTTTCAAATTATGTATTTTTTGTTTTTTATATATATCATCTCAAAACTGACAGTAAAATTTTCAAAATGCAGATGTTGGTCCACAGCGTCCAGCCAACCTCCGGCCTTTTGAGAGGAGACATCCAGTTGCACCGGTACCGGCCCCACAGGACACGGCGGCTGCAGAGGTACTAGCTGAGTTGGAGCATGATCTATAGCGTCTGACGGCGGATATACCTGAGACTACTATGGATGATATTCCTATCAGACTTCAGCGCTATGTAGTCGCTGTCCCTGGACCGTTTAGGAGATTTTTGCGCAAGGTAGCCCGTGCAGTGGTGTCGTACAGGGAGCACCACCAGTGATTGGCTAGTCACTTTGTAGACACATGTGACATTTTTGACTTTTTTGTACTCTATCATTTTTGCCGATCATAAGGTGTTTTTCAACCTATGATCGAAGACGATGTATATTTTTTGACACACTCCTATCTATATATATATCACTATTACCGGCTTATCTTGTTTAACATGTATGATGAAATGTTTTTAAATTTACTTGCATGATTATTGTAAATGTCTGTCCAACACTCGAGAAGCAATTGCATCTGCTAATGTATTTATGGACCTTGGAATATGCTGATATTCAATGTAATCAAATTCACGTTCCAAGAGACGCACTCTCAAAAACAACCTTAATAACACAGGATTTCTAATGGCATAAACTCTATTAAGCTGTAATACAACAAGTTCAGAATCTAACCTCACTATCAAACGTCGAATTCCAAATGAAATAGATTCGGATAATAATTCAACCACTGCACTGTATTCTGCAATGTTGTTCGTTGTTTGACCGAGGCTTACCCCATGCATAGAAACTAACTCGTCAGAGGGTGAATAGATAACCCAAGCTGCGGAAGAAATATTCCGTGTACTACGACAAGCACCATCAGCAAATCCAATGTATGTTTGGAGAGGCGTCGACATCTGCAATATCAAGAGCAAAACCAAGATAAGCCAGAATAACGACGAAAAAACACACTCGCTAAGCTAAGCACACTGACTAACTAACAATCACACTAGCTAGAAAGAAAACCTAACCTAACTAAAAATCCTCCATACCCACCATTTAAGCATAATACCTCTTTAAGTAAAGTCCATTTCTGGGTTTACCCAAAGAGTCCCCATCAAAATCTACCAGCTCATAAGCCCCTTTTGCTAGCTTTCACTTTACAATATAGGGTCCATGCCACATAGGAACGAATTTTCCAGCACCTAGCTTATCGTTAGCTTGATCATATAAAAGCACTAGGTCTCCCTCCGAAAAACTTCGAGGGGTCACATTTCTATCATACTGAGCTTTCATTCGCTTTGCGTGAGTCTCGATTGCCAATGCAGCGTCACGTCGAGTCTCATCTAATTTAGCTAAGTACAATAAACGTTTCTCCTCTTCGGAAGTAGCTGGGAGTAATTCGACAGCCATTTGAAGTGATGGGATTTCGCATTCAATGGGTAACACAGCTTCCAAGCCATAAACTAGCTGGAAAGGGGTGAACCCTGTTGCGGTTTTCACTGAGGTTCGGTATGCCCATAGAGCCGAAAATAACATGTTGTGCCAATTCGACCGATGAATACCAATGGTTCGTCGGATCATGATAACTAGAACTTTGTTGATAGACTCAACCAAACCGTTGGCTTGCGGATAATAAGGAGTAGAGCTGTCGTGGCGCAAACCAAGCTGGCTTGTAAGCTCAGTCATCATGATGTTTCGAAAATGGCTCCCATGGTCAGTAATGATTGCTTGTGGGACACCAAACCTAGTTATAATATGATTGAATATGAAAACTGCAGCTGTTTTGCCGCTTGCGTCGAATGTAGGCATCGCCTCGGCCCATTTAGTGAAATAATCAACCGCGAGGATGATATACGCATGCCCCCCGGCCGAGTGAGGGTTACAAGTAATAAAGTCGATATCCCATTTGGCGAATGGACCAACGACAATTATAGGGTGGAGAGGAGCAGGTGGTGCGCGCATCTTTCGATCAAACACTTGGCAGTTGTGGCACTTCCGGACTGCAATGATACAATCTTTAAACATAGATGGCCAGAAGTAACCAGCGCGCAACACCTTCTGAGCTGTGGCATACCCAGACATATGACCGCCACATGCTCCAGAGTGACAATCATTCAAAACCCTCTCAGCCTCTTCGTGAGTTAGACAACGTCGAAAAACTAAGTCTGCCCCCCGGCGATAAAGTGTATCTCCAATAATTTTGTATTGCTGGGATTGAAACCGAATTTTTCGACGTTCCGCCTTTGAAGCTTTAGGCCGAAAGGTTTGGGTTTGGAGATAGATGATGATATCCCCGTACCACGAATCTAAAGTACTGATAAGAAACAAAGATTCGTCCGCAATGGAATCCTCCGCCACAATCTCTGTGTCAGTACGCGGGAAGTCACACATCAATTCCGCAAAAACTAAGGATTTCTTAGACTTGGACTTCTCGAACTCCAAGTCGAACTCTTGCAGGATAACGATCCATTTAGAGTACTTGCCCCCTAGCAGTTGTTTTGTCAAAATGTAAATCATAGGGTTGCAATCCGAAATAACTGTAGTTTTACGGAGAAGAATGTAGTGACGAAAACGCTGGACAGCTTGAACGGCTGCCAGGGCCAATTTCTCCACATGCGAATATTTTAGCTCAGTGGGATTTAAGGTTCTACTGAGATAATATATCACATGCGCCGCTCCGAATGCATCTTCTTGAACTAACACCATTCCAATGGTGGAATGCGAAGCTGCGAGGTATAAGAAGTAATCCTGGTTGTAGTTGGGAGGATGCAACAACGGTGCATGGGTCAACGCGTGTTTAAGTGCATCAAAAGATTGTTGGGCAATCTCGTCCCAAAAGAATTGAATGTTCTGTTTCAACAACCGTGTAAAACCTTTAGTGACCTCGGCGTAGTTTGGGATGAATCGGCGTAAAAAGTTTGCTTTCCCTTGCAAACTTTGGAGTTGGCGCAAACTCGAAGGAGGAGGCAATTTGATGATAGCCTCGACTTTCGAGGGATCGACGCGAATGCCGGCTTTTGAAACAACAAATCCCAGCAATCGACCTGTTTCTATACAGAAAACACACTTGTGGGGATTCAACCGAATTCGATAATGCCTACACCTCATAAAGATTGCTCGTAGGTGGACAAGGTGATCAGTGAAATGCGTAAGACATCGCCCGTTGAAAAGTGGCCCCGACATTCTTAAGCCCAAAAGGTAATTTGCAATAAGCAAACATCCCCCATGGACAAATGAATGCCGTTTTTGGTTGGTCGGCAGGTAGAATATTGATTTGATTATAGCCCGAAAAACCATCCATGAAGGAAAACATTTCACTTCCGGCACAATCATCAATAATTTGATCGATATAAGGCGTAGGATAGTTGTCTTTTGGACAAGCTCGATTGATATCCCTATAGTCGATACAGATTCTTATTGTTCCTTGTTTCTTATTGACCGGAACAATATTCGATACCCAATCCGTTAACGGGATCGGATAAATGAAACCTGCTTTCAACAGCTTTTCGACTTCTGCTTTAATTGCAGCCGCTTTTCGAGGGTGAATCTGACGCAACCGTTGCCGGACGGGTTTAGCATCCGGGTAGGTCTTTATATTTCATGAACAACAATGGCAGGATCGATTCCCGGCATTTCCTCGTAAGACCAAGCAAACACATCGCGGAATTCTTGGAATAGGGCCTTGTAAGTTTGGATTTCTTCTTCTGTACATGCGGCACCTATATGAATGTTCTCCTCAATTTCGGGCTTCACTGAAATATCAATGGGAATAGTACGAGAAATATTCCCTAAATTCAACTCTGAATCAGAATGTTTCGTTGGATCCTGAGCGTCTTTGACATATTCAGCGGTAAAGATAGATGAAAAATCATTTTCAAATGCATCATCCTTAGGTAAAAACGAAGATCTGTGATGGAGATCCTCCCATGGTAGATCGTCTACACTTAGGATTTCGCGAAGTTGTTCGTCAGATGACACGACTTCGGGAAACACTATCCGTTCTAAGGTTGAGGTGAAAAGTGATTCTTCACTGACCACATTCATTTGGTCGATCTCTGTTGAATGAGAGTCGGTAAAAGACAAGAGAGCTTCATAAGCAATTTCATATGGACTCAAAGGCATAGCATCACCGAATGAGTCTATCTCAGAGTCAGATGGGACGATCCAAGGATCATCATAAATAATGTTTTTTGATGTAATCATATGAATTGTTGCAAATGAAGGTTCTACGCTTAGTGGAGGGAGAGGAAAAGTTCCCAGTAAACCGGAATCCTTAACTAAACCTACACCAACGTCCCTATAAGGGATTGTCGTCTTACCGACATGCTGGATACTCTCTGAAGAGGCTGGGTCGGATGAAAAGTATGTCAGCTGATCAATAGTCACGATCTTACCGTTATGTGGAAACTTAATTACTCTGAAGACCGATGAAACGACCGCTGTCATAGCATATGACCAACTTCGACCCAAAAGAAGGTTGTAGTCTAGAGGGGCATCAACCACTTCCACATCCAGACTAACGGTTTTACCTTCTACCCCTATAGGCAATTCCTGTAGAATACCAAACGGACGGAACCCACGGCCATCAAAGGCCTTAAGGATGGTGGGGGATTGGTTCAACGAAGGAGAACCAAGGGATTTCCAACATTGAAACGACATAATACACGTAGAAGCTCCCTCATCAATCACAGTCCTATGAATAGGCCTATTTTTGACTACCACTGGAATTTGGAAAGCCATTTGATGGGGGAGACGCGGTGTACTATTTTCTAGATCGAAGATCATTAGATTAGGATCCTGAACATCAACAGCTCCTATAGCCGACAAAAGAAATTTTCGTTGTGCTGGGCATGATTGCAGCACTTCTAACACCGACATTGCTGAGGGTGAAACAGCTAATCCTCAACAATGTTGTAATTCTGGGCCGCTCTCGCATGTGGATTGAAAGCAGACCTTCGAAGTACACCCTTGGCGGGCGGTTTAATTACTAAGTCTGGGTTAGGTTTCTCGATCTGTAGTGGATCGGAACCAGGAGCTGAGGTTGATGGGTTAGAGTGAGAAGATTCTGCTTCCTTACCATCAACAAGATTCTTACTACCATAATCTTGCGATCGAGTCGCAATCCTCACATGAGACATCATCAAAATGGGTTCTTCACTGGCATTCAAGGAAGAACCTATCATCTTATTTTCCTGCTCCGGAAATGGATTTTTTAACACAGCAGGAGTGGGAGAACCTTTGACTATTTTCACTACCTCGGCCCGATGAGGGCAATCTCTCGTAAAATGATCCTCTTCACAAATAAGACAAGGATATCGAGGTTTGCAATTTTCGTCATTGGTTTTCGACTTTTCTGTTTTCTCCTTTGGAGCCTTGTCTGCTTTAGCCTTCTTCTTTCCTTTCTTCTTTCCGCCGTTTTTTGATTTGGCCGTAGATGACTCTACAGTGTGAATATCGGCGGTAAGTTCAGGAGAAGACTCTCCTGTCGGGGGATCGGGCAAAGTGATAATAGGAGTAGTTGAAGCCTTGGAAGACTTCTTCTTGCTCTTTGTATTCACGATACCAATCATACCATCAGCGGCATGAGATCCCGAAGGAGCAGCAGCGATTTGATTCGACTTTGGAAGATCCAGAATCTTCTCGTGTAATGTACCCGACTGAGTGTAAACTAAGTCAAGGTATTGCGCCTGAGCAATGACTTGCTCCTCAGTAACTACTCCGGCCTTAGTTACATCTTCAGTAATCCTTGGTAATAATGATTTAACAAACCATTCAGCTAAGATTTGGTCCGGGATAAAAACTTTCACTAGCCTTCTTCGACGTCTCCACTCATGAATGTGATCGGAAATATACGTGGAGGTTGATTGTTTTAGTGAAGTTAATAACTCCGTACCATTATCGTATCTGACCGGTAACTGAAAGTGAGTTAAGAACGAGGTAGCTAACTGGCTAAAATTGTAAAAAGAGGCCCGTGGTAACTCAATGTACCACTTGGCCGCGAGACCAATGAGTGTACGCTGGAAAAGACGTAAGCGGATCGAATCATCCGAGATAGAATTTGAAGCACACCAGAGGTGGTAAGTCATCACGTGATTGGACGGATCCTCTCCAGACTTACCTTCAAACTTGGGTATATCGCTGGGCAACTTATTTGGCATTGACGGCCAGAACGGAAGATATTGAATTGGATCATTTGTTAGGCGCGTCAAGTCTGGTAAATCCAAAGTTGCGATAAATGGTAATTGCCGGTTAGGATCTCTAAAACTCTAGGTCACAATACCGGCCCCAGGAGGAGGATATCCAGGATAACTAGGAACAGGAGTCGCATTTGGGATATTATATCCTCCTGGAAAACCAGGATTAACCAGACCGTACTGGGGTTGCTAAGGTTGTTGATAAGGGTACCCAGGATACGGTTGATACTGGTAAACCGGTTGTTGGACAGCTTGCCCAGGTTGGTACTGTCCCTGGTACGGAGGTTGAACAAATTGAGGTTGAGTAGTGACAACCGTACTTATACCAGGCTGGCCTACAGGCATCTGGACCGTGGTTTTAATCGTAGATCCGGACAACGGTACAGATGTCTGAGGAGTGGTTACAGAGACAGTAGAAAACGGAGCCGTCGATACTCCAGAAGTAAGTATGGTAGATGTGGCGGTAGTTGCAGCAGCTGTTTGAGATGGAGTACTAGGTACAATTGGCGGCTGAGTAACTACCGGAGTTACAGAGGTTTGAACACTTGACTGGACAGGTTGCGGTTGCTGGGGTGGACCAGAAACTACAGGTTGTCCAGCTTGAGGTACCGACTGTATACTTGGATGCAACACCTGTTGACCCTGTGATGGATCCCACACTAACATTCCAGGGTATTGACCCATAACAGGTTGAGGATACTGAGATCCATAGCCGGATTGAGGATAGGATTGATAATTGTAAGGTGTAGTTCCCATACCTTGACCATATGATTGACCTTGAGGTGGTTGATAACCTTGACTTGAGTATTGACCTTGAGGTTGATAACCTTGAGGTAAATACGGATACTGGGGTTGACCTTGACCTTGAGGTTGGTATCCTTGAGGTTGATACCCTTGGGGTTGCCATCCTTGAGGTTGCCATCCTTGAGGTTGATATTGATACTGAGGTTGACCTTGGGGTACATATTGAGGCTGGGGTTGACCTTGAGGTATGTATTGCCCTATAGGAGCGTACTGACCTTGAGGTTGCCCCCCAGACACGAATGAAGTACCTTGAGGTTGCCCCCCAGGCATTAACGGAGGCTGCCCCCCAGGCGGTAATTGGCCACCTTGAGGTTGGGAAACGGGAACTGAACCTGACATCATGTAAACATCTCCTACACCCAATGGTACATTACCACTGTTTCCAACTAATAACCCATGATCAACGGGTTGAGGAGATGCTCCCGCAAAGGTACCAGAAAGAGATTGATGCCCAGTAGGAACAGAAGGACCGCCATGTAAAAAAGATTCAGGACTTTGTGTAAACACGGACGACTGACCAGACATATTTACAGGAGTATGAATACCTCCAGGTGGAAAAGGAGTACGAGGTGTAGAAAAACCTAGCCCAAAGTTGTCTAAATAATTGGTTAACGAAAGGTACCAAGTAGTACTTCTAGGAGGACTGTAAAAGATAGATTCACGCTCCCTTAGATCAAGGGTAATTTGATCTTCAGGATCAGAGACGCCTATTTCTTCCTCTGGAACAAGTTCTTCAATAGCAATCAAACCAACAGGAAGATTTTCGGTGATAATCCTTTCTATTCTTGGTGAATCAGGAACACTAGAAGTCGGAGTAACAGGTTCGGATATTTCTGGTTCCTCGCCTGTATCACTAGCAGACGAAAAACTACCAACAAGCTCAGAAACTGTAACAACTTCGGGATTATAACCTGTCTCTAAACTTTGGTAATCTGGATGGACCACCAAGGAAGATTCTCTTTCTTCAGGTGAACCTACTCTACTGCCACTAGGAGTTACAAGGACCTTTAAACCTTCTAGATGACTGGACTCGTCTTGAGGAGGTTCACCCCTAAGTCTACGGGATCTTCTCAACAATTCGGCCACAGAAACAACTTCAGGAGACTGGCCCCGAAGTCTACGGGACTGTCTCGGTAATTCCGCCACAACTAAAAACTTTTAACTACTACACACGAAAACAAAATAAAATTTCAAATCAAACCACCTAAAGTCTCTAAAGAACCAAACAAATTTGAATCACACGCCTAAAGAATCTAGGGCGTCAAACCAAACACAAACAGTAGCCTTCCAGACCAAAAGCGCTAGTTGGTGATGAAGCCCAACCTCGCTGGATTCAGTACAGAAGTGGCGGGTGGAACAGTTACCCCGGCAACCTACTTAATGAATAGACTGGACCAAGTTCCTCCACTTTAACCGTCTCGAGTGAAGTGAACCCCCCAGAAAATCCAAGTGAGTCTAGCCGACGTCTGCTCCAGGTACAGTGGGACCTTCCCTCCACCGTCACCTCGGTAGAATCCTAAAGATAATGGCCACTAAGGTTACCAATCGCAACAAATGCACCTGGGGGAACAGTCTAAACTCCGACAGCACGCAAGGGCAGAGTAGCAAGCTCAATCCCCTTGCCGGCTCCTTGACAATAATCCAAGGTTTACCGACAAGTGACCCCTGGCTCCTCGACAATGGTTAATCCGAGGTTTACCATTTGTAATACGTGCGTGTCTGGCGTCGTTCCCAACGAGGGGGGATTGATCCCCTCACTGGTTCGGACACGAGCTCGTGCTTCTCCTTTAAGAGGAGCTTTCCCAGAGTACAAGTGAGACAATTGGATTTATTCTATCACAAGATAAGCTACTTGTTTGGTTTTGTTGTCTTGGAGAGTTAATTACTCACCTACTCCAAGACACTAGCCTGATCTAAATTGGTGTTTCAGAGCCCTAGTAAATAAAAGTTACTACGTCGATTTTACTTTAAGCGTTACTTTTATGGTTTTTATTTAAAGACAAAAGGTAGTGGAAGTGAAACCAATGGTGTGTAGACTCGACTCCAACCACTACAAAGATGCACCTAAGATGATTTACGCTACTTTCCTTTTTCAATGAAATTCTTAACTAAGAGAGTTGAGAGAATGCAAATTTTAGAGAAAACAACTTCCTTAGAAAAGACAATCAAAGAAACAATTCTCTTTTTCTTTTCAAGCACACAAACGTGACCACTCTTTATTTGCACGGAAAACTCTTTTTCTTTCAAAACTTTCAAAGCTACTTGAAACAAAACTTTTCAAAGGAGATGTTTTTGTATTTTCTCTTTTTAGTAAAGCATATAAACCTATCTTAACAAAAAAAACAATCTCAAAAGCTACAAAAACTATGAAAACTTGACTCACAAGCAAATCAAAAGAGAGATTACTCTAAGCAAACCTAACAAGGCAAAAGCTCACAAAGATGATTCTAGGTTGTTTTACTTGATCAAAATCAAATCAAGGACCAGCTAATGCAGAATCAAAAGACTAGTCAAAACAAAACTCAAATCTTTTTGTTCTTTTTGTAAAATGGAATTCAAGACTTAAACAACAAGCACTTCGAAATTGGCCCAAGAGACAACTCAATGGTAAGTTGCTCTCACAGGTAGACTTTATGACATGTCTGGCTTCTTAGAATGCTGACAAAACCAGAGAGATCTAAGGCTTGACAACTCCTACCGCCAAAGTCACTACAAGACCTACTCAAAATCAAACCCTAGGGTTTATACTCCGATGAAATCCACTAAAACACTCAATACTATCGAAACAAGTTCAGGTGAAGATTTTTGACAAGGGACTAATGAATCTGGGCAGAAAAAACTAAGAAAAATCAAAATCTAAGAGCAAAAAATGCAAAAAATGGAATTTTTTCAAATTTTAGCAGGGGACGCAAGCAACCCGTTAGCAAAGGTGCGGGCCCGCTCTGTGCACACAGCAAAAGTGCATCCAGGGACGCACTGTGCAGCACTCAGAGGGTGCGTCCTACTGAAAACCTCAAGAAAAACCAAAATCAAACTAATCCTAAGCTAACCCACCCAAAGACAAAATCACAGAGCCAAAACCAGAAAAATAAACCAATTTTCTCAAAGAAAAGTTCACACAAAGGAAAAAACTTTTCTCATTAATGGAATCCCTAGCGGAGTCGCCAATTTGTCACACGGAATCAGTCAAAAGTGCGGACACAACCGACCTTCCTAGAAGTCTAAGACATTCTAATGACAAACAAAACAAACTAGAGCTATCCTTCTCTAAACATGCATTATGATATGAGAAATCAAGTGTTTCGTTCTTACCTTTGTCCAAACGCTGTTGTAGAAGTCCAAGCTTTGTTGATCTGGATGAGCTCCTCCTTTTCTCCAAAACCTGCAATCACCAACAGTCAAACAATTAAATAACACCTGATTATAACATAAAACAAAGCATATTCAACATATAGACCAAGGAGTACATGAAATAACCCATAAACAACAAGTTATTGAGAAGAATGGACCAATTTGCATTAAAGGTAATCAAAAGGAACCATTACAACTTGAGCCTTGGTGTTGTGCAAGCTCCTTCTAGGGTCCACAAGAGTCTTCCTCTACTTTGACAAAGCTCACCCACTTCCAAATAGAACAAGCAAAGATGGCAATCTCTCCTCACAAGCTTCTAAATGGGAGTCCTAATTCTTGCAGCATTTACCCTTAGAAATGTATAGCTTTCAACCTCTCTCCTTCTGGCCCAATGCCTGTATTTATAGTGCTCAAGAGGAAGTTAATCAGGTCCACCATCAATGGGATAGTCCCCTCTTTGGGTGGGATAGCTCCCTTATTGATGGGATAAGTTCCTCATTGCTAGGGGTGCATGAACCATCTGGAGGCGCTTCATACACGTCAAACAACCTTCTAGAATGCTCTAGAAACGACCACAAGTAAGTTTTTGAAGATAAAACTTGCGCATTTTAACCTTTTCAGAGGGACGCACCTGACCCTTTAGATACAGAGCGTCCTTGGACGCAGACATCATGAACATTAGGTGCGTACCCGCAGGCAAGGTTGAGAGAACCTGCGTACCCAGAGATAAACACATTTATAAAGACTTTCTCTCTTTCTTGGAGTTTGACATGGATAGCAGAGGCATAAGACTTGCTTAAGAGGGTAGTATGACTGTTGATAGAGCCATACCAACTGTAAATAGCCATGGTGACATTTTTTAGTGTAACACATCTTTGCCTGCTGGTCGAATTTTTCTTGCTGTAATTGTTGCTCAAGCGACGTTATTTTATCTTCTTTTTCTCTAAGAAACATTTGTACTTCTGTTTCTTTGTCTATGGTTGTTGTAGCATAATCATCTGCAAACTGTGAGAGTCTAGTAAGGTTGGCGGATGGATCAATGGGTGAGTCTTTCCATAGAACATCCATTGGTTCATTTTCAGGGGTAGTAGCAACTGTAGAGTCCAATTTCCTTTTCTTTCATTGTATTTTCACCACGGCCTTATGCTGTGGGCTATAAAACACATCTAGAGGGGGAATTTCTTCAATTCTCAAAACTATTTCGGAAGTGGGGGTAACGTGGATGTGCTCTACCTCTTATGTATTTACAGTCTCTTCCACTGTAATTTCCAGAGTTGTTTTCTGTTGAGGAGTTTGCAACTCT
Organism: Pinus tabuliformis; assembly: GCA_031772625.1. Classification (NCBI taxonomy): domain Eukaryota; kingdom Viridiplantae; phylum Streptophyta; class Pinopsida; order Pinales; family Pinaceae; genus Pinus; species Pinus tabuliformis. The sequence continues at coordinate 1,152,771,334 of CM062813.1, read as the reverse complement.
GGCGCCTGTTCCTTTGTGTTGAGACTTTTATTAAAATTGTCCCACTCTTCCTCTAAATCAATTACCAGGGGTTTTATTGGTTGTGCGGAGGTAGTAGGGATTTCAGCCTGCTTGCTAACTAAAGTTTCTTTAGCTATTTTTTTGTGTACAATGGGTTGTATCCTTATGATAAAGGAAAGTGTTCCCTCTGCGGACAGAGGCAACCCCTCTAGCCCTAGAGTGGGTCTAGTCACAAAAAAGACAAAACAACAATCGATTGCCTTAAATATTCATCATTGGAGGCCTACCTCAAACCGGTGGTTGATGAAGTTTCCATTGCGTTGCTCCAGCTTCCATTTCTTTCTTCTCAATAAGCAATCAACCTGAAACACCACAAGAAAACAACAGAGCACGTAACCGAGAACAACAATGATCTATTTACTTATAAAGTCAAGAAATCATAAGCTATCAAGTAAATTGTACACAAGATATAGGAAATCATCATTGATTGTATTAAAATGAATCGAGAGTAAAGCTTACAACCAAGTCTTGACGTCGCAAGCCGTCTCAGAGGGTCCAGCCAGTATGTTTCTTCAAGCATTCACTCTCAAGAATGGGTCTCCCAAATAGATGATATATCTCTCTCACTCACAAGCTCTAGCATAAGGTTAAGGCACTCCACAACCTCTTACCAAACTATTAGCAATCCCACACTTGTCACACTCACACCAAAGCTATCTACCAAACTCAAAAGAACTAGCAAACATTAATTCCAACACTAAAGAACTAGCAGATCGTAGCAATGGTGAGTGATTTTATAAGAGAAGGAGTCTCCATGAAATGAGGGAGAGGGAGATTATCCTTAAGGGAGTTTGCACAAGAGGTGGAACCACCATCCTAGAGGAGGAAAAGCGACCCAAATTGACCCAACAACCAACTCTAGATGTTAGAAAATTATATATTACGGAGCAATGGAACACATAAAATATTGCAGAAATATAAACATAGAAAACGCACAAAACAAGAGAGACACAGATATACGTGGTTCACCCAGTTTGGGCTACGTCCACCCCGAACAGCGAGTCCTTCCTTTCTATTATCCAGCAAAATGAAGAGACACAACCTACAGCAAAACCGCTGTAATATCCTATGTTTTCTCTCACAGTCTCACCTCTTTATTCATCGCTCATTGAATACACATCTATCTCACAGCCTCAAATACAATACCCTCATACAAAGAGAGGGGTTTCCTTCTAGGGCAAAAAACCCTAAACTAAACATAAGTTCTACCATCAGATCATCCGCCTAATGAACGGCCCAGATTGACCCCCCCTACAGCGAATATTTTACGGGCGGCAACGTTTCAAACTGGGGTCCTATGTGGCGATACCTTTGAATATAGAAGATAATCAGGCTCCACACCCAACACTAGAAACACCCAGAAGGCCGACTGTTTGAACAAATTCGCCAAATCTAGGTCGTCGCAAGTCGTAAACTAAGGATCAACGATGACATCTTAAGGAGGCAATGCGTTCAGATGAATCGTCGCTGTAAATAGCTGGGAGCTTCACGCCGAGCCCTAAAATTGCACCATCATGGGAAACACGTGTACACCGGCGACGATGTTGCGACGAGATAGTTTATGACAAGGGATTGTCGCACCTTTTAATGTCTTATTAGCGATAATGCAGAAACTTAGGAAAAAGGGTCAGTTCTTCAGCATCAGAGAGCATTATTTAATCTCTTTGCATAAGTGGGAAGATATGGACATGTGTATTTGATACATGACACAACAGAGGGACTAAGATGAGGACAATGACAAATTACTGTGTAATAGATTCCCCCTAAAGCATGAAGGCCGAGAGAGTAGGAGGGGTGAAATGCTTTACGAAACCATGACTGAACTGGAACACCACCTTGAAGATTTTGCAAGGGAAAGTACAACTGATATCTCTGATAGTGAAATACATGTAGTATAGGCATGGGCGCAGCCATCCAAAAGACATATGAAACTCGGTCTGTGGTATGGACGCAACCACCTAGTTGATAAGACCATATAGAATGATAAAGGTATTATCGCAGCCATCCATGAAGACTCAGGTATGGTCGTAGCCATCCAATCAAAGGGTCATGTATGTAATCACAAACCAATCCACACAGCCCGAACATATGTAATCTTAGTTCGGGGTCTTGAAACCCTAACCGATCTTAGTACAAATTCTAGCATGCGAACAGATGTGCTGAAGTCAAGCATGATAGAAAGTCGCTTGATTACCGGTCAATAATGAAAACCGTTAACAAGCGCGAGAGAAGCCATCAATAATGCCAATTCTCTCAAGGTACCGCCAGTACAATCCACTGTGTGAAAAATGGGCTGAAGTTGAACACTCTTGGAATCACCCAATCGAAGACCAATGATGAAACTCTATCTTCACACACGAAGAACTTGCCATTGAGGCATGCAAGCTCCAAGGTACCAAAAGGGATCTCTAGATCAACCTCCTAGATAATGAGCTGGTGTTGACAGGAAGCGATTCGTCGCAGGAGGGTCATAATGTTTCCCCCATCAATGACGCGAGATAAGGAACAAGTGGTAGATGGTGGAGCAGTGCATCAGAGGAGGAGGTAAGGGTGTGAACTGCAGAAGGATTATACTCTTGAACATATCAGCGACACGACTCTGGAATGCGGCAACATTTTGGTACCAAGGGATTGGAGGTCTGATGGAGACAACATGGATCAGATGGAATGAGGCAAAATGGCAACCCAAAACCCTGGAAGGCCAATGACGATGTGAGGATATCCCAACCCGACGAGAAGCAAAAGTGTCGATGTTCAAGAGTGACTAGCTGCCATAGGTAACCAATGACGACTTCCAAATTTTCCCCCACCATTGTTGGCAAGTACCCCAATTATTTTTGAAAAACAAGCTTGAAGGGGATAGCATATGCTTGTGATATAAGTTCGACCTTCGGACGAATCCAACCTAGTAATAGTTTAACGAGCCCTAGGGAGGAGAAGCTCGAGTCTCGTCATGGTGACGAGTCCAATGTCGTCAGGGTTTAACGAGTCCGACATAGGGAAAACTCGGAGTATTTTTCATGTTTAAAGAGTTTGAAAAAGACACGGAAAAGAAAACTCCAGGGGGTCCTTTTTCGTAAATTTGTGTCCCTCGAGCCCGAAAAAGTAGAAAACAATACTCGAGAGAACCACTTGACAGTTACGATCAAGGAGTACTTTTCATAATTAGTGGCTCTGATCCGAAAAAGTAAAAAAGCGATTGAAGACATGTCGTTTCATAACCAGTATCGAACTCGAAACGACAAAAGTCCAGCGATCTTTTCATGTTTATACGGTCAGAAAAGAGCTGAAAGTGGACCACCTTTTATTCCATTTAACGAGTTAAAAGGGAAAACTCGGCAATCTTTTCGTCTTTTGTAAGTCGGAAAAGGGCTTAAAGAAGACTTGTAGAAAATATGGACCAAGCATATATTAATCATTAAACGTATCCGCTGTCCCTGTTTCTGCACACAAAAAAACCACAGTATAAGATCCATTCGACAAAAATGCACTATATATTTGAAAATTAGGTTAAAAACCCTAAAACCATAGGCAAAACCCCAAAATATATCACAAAACCCCAAGCCCTATAGTTTAAAACCCTAAAATTTGGAAAAAATGACTATAAAAGGGCTTATGGTAATTCATTTTCACATTTTCACTTTGAGTTTTTACCCTTGGTAATTTTTGAGTGCATACCTGTGTGATCTTCAGAGCTTGATTTCAGCGCCGGTGATCCACCATTCCACCCGACACTCCTACCAAGTAAGTACACCATCCTTGGCGCTGCATTTTCATCGTTTTTAAGTTCAATTTCATGTTCTATAGGTGGATTTTGGCAAATTTTTTGTTTCAAATTCACTCCTCGGTCGTCGCGGAAATCCCTCACGGGTTAGCGACGACCGAGCATATTAACACACACCACCGTCGGGGTCGTCGCTAGAGACAGGTGTACTGTCGCGACAATCGAGGAAAAAATGAACTATGAATTTGAGCCATCGCTACTATTTGAAAAACATTCGCGACGGCGTCATAAAGTTTGAACTTTTTATAAATCGCACATTTTAAGCCCATAAAAACGATTCTAATTACATTTTTCTTCAATGTAGAGCAACAATGGAATTTGTATGGTAAGAGAGAACTCACGATATCGATGACGAACGAGCAATGAATGACCCTGAGTGTAGAAGAGCCTTGTGTGACTGTGGATTACTGAAATTCTTCCTTACACCACACCTTCGAGCACAGACAGACTTGTTCGAGCTGCTGATTCATTCCTGGAACCCGACATAGGGAAAGTTCGTCATTCGTGGTCAAGACATCGAGTTTGACGTGACAAACATATATTTCTTGACATGTTTGTCTCGTCGTGGTGAGATACCACTCATGGAGGGTGTACGGGCTGCCGGTGAGACTCTTGATATGTTGATAGCGTGGGTATGCCCAGGGGTGCACAAATCATCCACTAGCGGGAAACTGCAGATCCCGACAGTGGGGGATTTGACCCTTCATTCAATATTGTTTATGTTTACGAGAGTAATGGGTTCTCAAGCATAGCACGAAGCAATGAAGACCCAACTGCAGTTGGCCCTTGACTGCCTTACTCTGACCATGTATAATTGAGCCGACGCAGTGTCTCTTAGAATGAAGAGGCAACTTACTAAGTGCCGACGGGAAGAGACCAAACAATTTGGATATGGATCCATTCTAATACTGCTCATGCTGGAGCGAGTACCATCACTTCAGCTACAGGATATGGACTTGTATGTGCCGGGACCGCGAGAGACTCGCATCACCCGATGGGCACACGTGATTCCATGAGGAAGTGGTGGTCGGCCAATATCATGGGGAGCACTGTTCTGGGAGTGGTTGGATCGACAAAAGAGGTTATCATCGAGGATTGGCCCTATGTGGGCACATAATTCTGAGGAGATCCTGACATGTTGCTCCCACCTGGCGAGTAGTGGGACGAGGGAGGTAAAACACTTGGTTAAACACCACACTATTTATGTGTTTTGTTTTTTATAATGTTTTTGGATTTTTACATGCATATGTCTTAATTGTTATGTCCATGTTATTTGCAGATGTGGGATTGGAGAGACTTATGGGACTTGCTCCTACGACACGGAGGGAGGGAAACAGAGAGCTAGCTCTGGCTCATCCGGGCAGTAATGCGGAGGAGGAGATTGCCCAGAACCTCGAGGGCCTGACTGATGGGATCCCAGATTACAGGGGGATCGAGGAGGTCCCAGTGCAGTATCAGAGACATACTGTTGGTGTGACACCTAGGATGCACAGACTCTTGAGACGAGTAGTGCAGGCGGTGGTCTGCTATAGGGAGTAGAACCCACCACAGTAGACACCTAGGCTTACTTTCCTGCTACTTTTGAGAGACATGTGTCTCAGATGTATTGTGAACACAGACTCTATTTTTTGACATACACACTTATTTTTGAGTGCCTCGGTGCGCCACACGATATATATATATATATATATACACATATCTATGGTTTATGATTTCTGTTTGTTATGTATAAGAGCTTGTCTATGATTTATGATTGTGCAAATGTCCACCAATATATAATTTCAATATATCAGTTAATATTCATAACACTTGCATCGAAGACAAAGAACACAATAAACAAGAAATCATCTAATGCACCAAACCATAAGAGGTACAACAACGCAAGGGTTCATTTTTACGCAAGCTTGAACCATGGAGAACTATGCTTGAATAAAATAAACATGCCCCCGACATATAATCCGATCGAGGTACATGCCCCCCAAGATTTATTGCATTCAATAAGATGGATGTAAGAAAGCTTGAAAAGACGAGATCCAAAAAGGCTCGAGTAGCAAGAGGGAAAATTGTTTCATTGTTTTAACGAGGTTGACACAAGGGAAGAACTATCCTCAAACAACTTGTTTCATAGTTTAACGAGGTTGAAACAAGATCAAACCATCCTCGGACACCTGGTTTCATTTTTTTAACGAGGTCGACATAAGAAAAGAACTATCCTCGGAACTCCTTGTTTCATTTTTTAATGAGGTTGACACAAGAAAAGAACTCTCCTCAGATCCTGTTCATGGGTCATACACAAACATGACTCCCAAGAGATCTTCACTAGATGGAAGAATCACACTCTGGGAGGAACACATGTCATTAGACACCAACAACAGATCAGGCTCCAAAGCCCCCAGTACATGATGTACGAGACCATTTGCATAACTATCAGCAGAGGCGGAGATGGAACGAGTAGCCACATAATTGACCTGTGGCAAGGAAGGTGCTGCTTGCGGACAAGAGCCGATGGGGGATGATGGTGGTACAGGAGGCACTGGGGGACTAAAGAACGACAATTGATCTATAGTCACCATTCTTCCATCGTGCAGAAAGCAAACCACATGGAAAAGTGAAGAAACGAGAGCTCCCATGGCATAAATATAATCACGGCCAAGGAGAAGACTGAAATCTAAAGCACCTTGGACAACCATCACGTCTATATAGACGGTTTTGCCTCCCAAAGTAACAGGGAACTTCAAAAGGATCCCTAAAGGTTGACTGGTTCCTCCGTCAAATGCCAACAAATTCTGTGTGACCGACACAAGCTATGGGGAGCCCAAAGCTTGCCAAGTAGTGAAAGGCATGAGGCTAACCGACGCACCTTCATCCAAGACAGTGCCAGGTACTACCTTATCATAGGCATGTACTGTAATCTGAAAAGGCACGTAGGATGGAAGGCGGAATGTAGTCAAATGACTCGAGTCGAAGGAAACGACTGAACTACTTGGTGGGGGTATCATATGATTGCCCCCATGCTCAACAGGAACCAAAGAAGGACCCTCTGAATTATCTGGGATAGGAGGGTCATTCTCAGACTCAGGAGAATCTGACGAGACGAGAAGAACATGAGCAATATAATCATGATGTTCTTTGGAAACATAGTGGACCATTGGTGGTGAATCCAAGTCGAAACTCTCTCCGACCAATGGTTGTTCAGGAACAGACTGAGGACAGCCAGGTTCGGGAAAAGGAGGATGGACAAGAGAAGAATCTAAGTTAATCTCTTTGTCAAATGGGAGAGGGTCTGAAGAGAGCCTCTGATAACCAACGTGAAGTTGGGGTGAAGGAGCTGTAAGACTTTCCAAAATGGCGGAAGCTTTATCCATGAGCGGACAAAGGTGAAGGGGATGGTTGCCTTCACACAATCTAGAGGGGAATCAAATCTTCCCTTTCTTCTTACTACTGCCAGTTGAGAATTAAACATTGACATGAGCTTCAGAGGACGATGAGGGACGAGCCAGATTGTGAGACCATACTTCTAAGATCCTAGGAATGCCAGGACAATCACGAAGAAGATGGTCACCCTTACACAATTTAAAAATAAACTTAACCTTCCGCGGAGGAGCAAAAGGTGTTCCGACCTGAGATGTACTCAGAGCAATAGTTGCATGGGTGGTCTCGTGCTGATCAAACTTCTTCTTCTTCGTCTTCTTTTTCTTCTTCTTAGTCTCTTGGTTACTAGATGTGGAACTTTCACCGGGCGAAGTAGGAAATGAAGATGAAAGAACAGGGGAAGAAGGCGCAGGCTCAACCTTAGAATCAACATGTCATGATTCAGATGAAGGAGACAGTGGAACAGGAGTCATGACACTCGGGACCACCGAGGTTGAAAACAACCAAATGGGCAAATCGATGGTTAACCCAGGCAAGGACAATGTTGCGATATAGGGAGCACCGACATTTCCAAAAGGCGGAAGTGGACCAAGATTTCCATCTGGGGGAGGACCTTGGCCAATAGACTCGGGGAAGTTGCCATCGGGAACAAGCCTGAAAAACACTCGTATTGTAACCAAGAACTCGAACTGTTACCAGGAATATTTCACGGGCAGTAAATTTTATGAAACAGGACAAAACTGGACCTTTTCATGTTTCAAGAGTCGAGAAAAGGACGAAAAGGTGACTCTATCTCTTTCAAGGTTTAATGAGCCTAAAAGGACAAGTGATCAGATGGACCTTTTCTTTTAAGGATTCGAAAAGGAATGAAGGTGACTACTCTGGAGAACTAGGCAAAAGGTTAACCAGACAAACCATAAAACTACATATACACCTTGGTGATAAAAATGGAAGAGAAATGACCAAGGACTTTCCGTACGGCAATCAATCTTCCTAAATGTTGTGTTCGGTGCGTTACGGTTCGCAAGGCAGCAGACACGACTTCCTATGGATGTAGGATGATAACCTAGTGGGGTCTCCTGATATATACTCAACGATACTGATAGCACAAGTCCGTACTAGGCAGCTATTGAGTCACAGAAGGAGGAATCACCCAACCTTAGGCGAAAGCAATAGTGACTAGGTTTAACGACGTTGGAGCACGTCTCTAACCTAGACCTCTAAATAATGCGTGTTAAGTTCCAATGCGTCGTTAGGTTCATTCAATTAATTTTAGAGTTGATCTTGAATTAGGTTTCAGATTTCAGGCCCTACCGTATGTATATAAAAAAACCTTAGGATGCAACTAGAATGAGTAAAGCATATTTCATTTCAATGAACACCTACTTAAGGAAAGATAGAAAGTTCATTCCCAAACCAGGACAAAATCAAGACAAGAAAATGCAAGCGTCAAGAAACACAATGCATTAACACACCAATCCTATAGTGCATCAATACTACTAATGATAGATTTAAAGTTCGCTTTCCAATTTCTCAAGCATGAAAATTTGAAATGCAAATGTACCTTCACTTTCGTATACTAAATGAATGCAATCTTTTGATTTTTTTTGTTTTGAATTTAAAGAGACAAACAAGCAAGTGTGAACTGATCGATCCAAACAATTGTGATCTATGCTTGGTAGTGAAGAAATCGAATCAATATCAAAAATTGGTTCAATAATCGACACTAAAAATCAACCAGCAACAAAGCAAGCAACAAAAAAGCCTCAATCAAATCAATAAGACGGTCGTGGATGAACCTTGGACAAACAAGTAACCCAAGCAACCGGTTTCTCGACGAAACCTTTAAAGAGCTAGGTCACACGGTCTAAAAACACAAGACTCACTTAATGAAACCAAAGAGACAGTACCCTAACCAAAAGCAATCAAAACAAGCTGATGGGAGAGAGGAAACAGTAGGGGATCAACAAGACTGGTGGATTCAGGAGGTAAAGTTGTAAAAACAACTTGCACAGGAATCATCGTGGGTATATAACCAGCAACTTGTGACGATAAGCGAACCATCGCAAGGGTAACGGTAGCAACAGAGAAACGTCGTCGTAGGGGTACACCTATCTTCCGCGACGGGCCGATTTCAGGAATAGTCGTGACTGTATGACAGGGAATCAGCGACGCACAGGTTTACAAAATGAGGATAGGGCGACGTCGTTGCGACTGTCAAACTTTTTCCAGCGACAAGTTTAAAAACAAGGAAAAACAAGTGAAAACTCCCAAACAAACACCAGGCTATTCTTCCAGACAGTAAGGGGAATTCCCAGATAAACCCAGGCAATCAAAAACTGAAGGTGCAAACCCCCAAAATCCAAGAGACACTAAAACAAAAAAAAATCAAGGGTAAACAAGAAGAAAACATACAAAGGATTGCCCAACAGAGTTTCCAACATGTGATAAAGGAAAGTGTTCCCTCTGCGCACAGGGGCAACCCCTCTAGCCCTAGAGTGGGTCTAGTCACAACAAAGACAAAACAACAATAGATTCCCTTAAATAATCGTCGTTGGAGGCCTACCTCAAACCGGTGGTTGATGAAGTTTCCGTTGTGCTGCTCCAGCTTCCGTTTCTTTCTCCTCAATGAGCAATCAACTTGAAACACCACAAGAAAACAACAGAGCACGTAACTGAGAACAACAATGATCTATTTACTTATAAAGTCAATAAATCATAAGATATCAAGTAAATTGTACACAAGATATAGGAAATCATCATTGATTGTATTAAAATGAATCAAGAGCAAAGCTTACAACCAAGTCTTGACGTTGCAAGCCTTCTTAGAGGGTCCAGCCAGTATGTTTCTTCAAGCATTCACTCTCAAGAATGGGTCTCCCAAATAGATGATATCTCTCTCTCACTCACAAGCTCTAATACAAGGTTAAGGCACTCCACAACCTCTTACCAAACTATTAGCAATCCCACACTTGTCACACTCACACCAAAGCTATCTACCAAACTCATAAGAACTAGCAAACACTAATTCCAGCACTGAAGAACTAGCAGATCATAGCAATGGTGAGTGATTTTATAGGAGGAGTCTCCATGAAATGAGGGAGAGGTAGCTTATCCTTAAGGGAGGTTGCACAAGAGGCGGAACCACCATCCCAGAGGAGGAAAAGTGACCCAAACTGACCCAACAACCAGCTCTAGAAACACCCAGAAGGTCGACTGTTTGAACAAATTCGCCCAATCTGGGTCGTCGCAAGTCGTAAACTAAGGATCAGCGATGACATCACAAGGAGGCAATGTGTTTAGATGAATTGTCGTTGTAAATAGCTAGGAGCTTCGCATCGAGCCCTAAAATCGCACCGTTGTGGGAAACACGTGTACACCGACGATGGTGTTGCGACGAGACAATTTATGATAAGGGATCATCGCACCTTTTAATGTCTTATTAGCGACGATGCAGAAACTTAGGAAAAAGGGTCAGTTCTTCAGCATCAGAGAGCACTATTTAATCTTTTTGCATAAGTGGGAAGATATGGACATGTGTATTTGATACATGACATAGCAAAGGGACTAAGATGAGGACAGTGACAAATTACTGTGTAACAATCCTTTACTAACTCCATGCTTATGATTTTCCCATTTTGCGATGACTGTTGTGATTCTCTGATAGATTTCTCTTGAGATTCCGCTCTAGAATCGGTCTTAGAATTTTCTTTGGAGTCACCTTCTATAGTCACACTGGGAGTAGGCTCCCTTATTGGTTCAATCAATAAATGGTCCAATGGGACCTTTGCTAACCTCCTTTCTCTGTAACTGTAAAAATTTTCCAGATCTTCACGGTCAAAAAGTAATTGTGCCATATGCTTCACCTCTGTGAAGGTGTTTTTCTGCAAAAAGATGTCATCAAAGGCATCCTCCTCATTACTGAATACTTTTATTTTCACCAGAGTGGTGAAATTTTCGACAGTGTCGAATGCGTCATATTGTCTTCCAAGGAATTTAGGTAATCGCAGAGATAACTTTGAATGCATGCCCTAGGTCGTGTAATGAAAATGCTCCACACTGCAGAGGGAATGTAGGCCAAATGGTCTTTTTTGATTCCTTTAATGTCTTGCTCATTCCTCCTATTATCACTCAGGTTTTTTCCTTAGAAGTTATTAAAGAAGGAGTGGCCTGAGGTAACCACAAACCAATCTTTTAGACTCAGGTCCTAGCCAACCTAAGTCCAGAGAGGGCTCTCTCTTTATGATTTAACTTTGTTTGAATATGATTTCAGGCTAGTTCTTAATGTTCAGGGTTGTTTGTTTTGATTGGATGATGGAATTAAGAAGAAAGATGGGTAGAGAAAATATTTAGGCCATTGGGCTATGCAGTCAATCAGGAAAGGCTTAACTGGATTTGATCTATTACTAAGGTAAGAGTCCACAAGCAGGCTAGCACAACAAGAACAAATTTGCAAGTTTCAATGGATGGTAAATCCTAACCAGGGCTAAGGGCAATGAAGAATCCTTAACAGGGATTAAGATGAGGAAGGGAAGGATGGCCAGTAGCAAAGGGCAATGAAGAATCCTATACTATGGGCCAAAGGGGGGTAAACTACGGAAGTAAGGAGGCAATTAAGAATCTCCAGACCAAGGCAATTTAGAAGAAAACAATTAAAACATAGAGCACTTAAGCTAATTCTGATGATATCATTCCTTGTTTGCTTTTAAGATTTCATAAGAAACACTCATGAATATTTCATAACATAAAGATAATACAGTATTTAAACATGAGAAAATGATACTTATTTGTTCCAGATGTGCACAAGAATCGAGTGAAATGTCCTCAGCTTTACTTCATAATCCAGTAAACCATTCTAGTCTTGAGTACAATAGCTCCTTAGATTACAACAAAATGTCTCCAGAAATTCTTTTTAATCCACCCAAAATATTTCAAATGAAGAAGTATTTATACTAATTCTAAACTGAAATATCTTGAAAAAATATCAAGATTGGTTTACAAATATCTCAAACTATTTTACAATAATAGAACTTAAATAAAGGACACTCAAAACTAATGAATTTATTTGGCACTATTTTTATGGATATATGATGAAAAATAAGAGAAATTCTAATTTGATAGCAACTCTTAAGTGGTGACGAGGCATCCCAGTCACTAACTGCATCCTTTCTTTGTGCATTCTGCCGCAGAAATTCTGCAAACTTAGGGTCCAATGATATGCTTTTATATCTCAATATAAGATAGATATCTAAAAAATGAAAGAGGTTATTGTAGATAAGCATGTTTTTGAGATAAACCTCTATCATTTTCCCAAAATTTAGCTCCATATGTTCACAATATTCTCTATAAAAAGATGTCAAAAACAGGACTTTGCACACACTGAATAATAGGTTGTGAAGACATGAACTTATCTCACTTTTGGTAATACCTGTGTAAAACGTGAGATAGGTTCTTTTATATTGGCCTGTTAGAAACAAAAACCTCCTCCATTGTTTCAAAATACATATTTCATTGGTCACAATAGTTTATGAAAATTTATGACTTAAACAGGAAATTTATGAAGAATGTACCATTTCTGCTCTGATTTCATCTTTTAACCTTGAATTTCTTTTAACTGCTTTTCACTTTTAATTTGGATAAACTTCATTGTTGCTGGTGAAAGTGTTTTCATCTTTGTTTAACCCTTACTGCATCCATGTTTACTTTTACTTTTTACTTTTACCGCTTTGTTTTTTCATCTGTCTTCACTTTGACATGAATCTGTATGTTATGCTTTGTAACTATCTTCCCTGCTGTTTATCTTCATGATAGATGCTTTACTTGACTTGGTCTTCAATATGATACTCTTTAACCCTGATACACTTTGACTATTATTTACTGTGTCCTTTTACCTTCACTGTATATTTTAGGTTTTTATTGTCTATTTCAACAGTAAATCATTTAATTTCATGTTTCATCTGATTGTCTTTTAACTGTATGTTTTATTTTCCATCTCTGTTTGAATAGTTTTGATAACAATCTCAGAGTAAATAGGTCTTATGACTAGTATTAAGACTATTTATCCAAGTCTACGATCTTTTGATCACCTCTAAAACAAAACAAACTGTTAGGAAAACGTTGGTTTGACAGGGAGGGTCATTAATGGATTTATCGAGCTTTATAGGTCTATGGAGTGAGTCCAAAGTGATTTCGGAAAGTAAACCATGCTTGAATTGGTTAGCAGAGGCTTCAGGTGGAGCAGAATGGTTTCATAATTTTACACAGTAGAACGGGTGAAGGGCGAGAAAACTTGGGTTCTTGGGGTTTGAACTTTAACGGGCAAACTTTTAAAATATGGCGCGAATTGAACAATAGACGGTTTGTCGTGTAGCGAGCGGGTGGTAAGCGGTTTGTTTCGCACAGATTTTGGGCGCTTGGAGTATTGGGGGGAGGCCGCCCGATGACATTCATCAGGCGCCACGTAGCGGCAGGGTGAATAGTGAAACAACTCACATCGGGCAGGTAAAGGTCGGCCTTCGGAGGCTGCCCGATATGAGTGTCAGCCGTTGGATCTGAAGGGGTCAGATCGTATGGTGATCGGGAGTGTGATTTGATCGGGGGGTTAATGGAGGGGTCTGACGGGATATTAACTGTGGGTTAGGGCAGCTTAATGACGTCGAGGGCAATATGATTGGAGGAACGGGTTATTAATTAATCATAGTTTGATTAATTAATCTTTTTTTGGTTTGGTGAGGGGTTATGGCTCTTAATTAGTCGCGGATCGACTAATTAATCCATTTAATTATTTACTATTATGGTTTATATTTCAAACCATGGGGGCGGGATATTTAACATATGGGATTTTAATTAAATATATGGGAAAGGGGTGTATTTTCGAGAGTTAAATATAATAAAAGTTAAAGTTAATATGAAATGGAAATGAGAACAAATTGCGCTAAGTATAATGTCTTGACACATTAGTTCGTGCATTTGAATTTACACATCATAACTTAGGCTTAATGCTCTTTTATGGGTTTTTATGTAAACAAAGGGGGTTTTAGGTAAGGTTTATTACTTTCCCTAGGTAAATGGTAATTTCACCTTAGGAAAAGGGATTTTTAGGTGAGATGAACGTTTATGGAGGGAGTGAATGTTTGTAAGGGGGTTGAAGTACTTAAGCCTTATAGTTATTGGGTCGAGGGTCCGGTCCCTCCAGAAGTCAGAGAAATGCTCTGAGCCCCTTTAACTTAAGGTTTTCGGTACTTTTGATTTTGCTCATGGGAAATTAGTAAATTAAAAGTGAAATGAATGGGGAAATTAATCATTTGACTTTGTAAATGTTCCATTGTCATCCACACTTTAAGCAATTTGATGATGAAAGTAATTGACAAGATAAATCGCCATAATTCTGCAACCATCCAACTACTTACCCATCTACTCATCTTACCATTTTTTCTACTCTTTATTAGGGTGCACTTAAACTAGCAAACCCTTATCAAACTTTTCTTTTTCTTTTTACAATAGAAACCTATCTAAGTCTGTCCTTATTACATCCAAGGGCTTAGATTAAACTGTTGAGCTCCTTTTTTATTTACTTATCTGCCAAGATTAAATAGTTTGGTCAGATTGTATTCTCTATCTCTAAGCATGAAATTGAAAACATGGAGTAACCAAGATTAAACTGTTTGGTTACCATGGATTGTGGCATAACAACACTTTGCACAAAATCATTATTGTACAAAAAAGCAAAATAGCAGTGGCATTTGGACTTGCACACTTTCCTGGTCTTTTTCTTTTTCTTTTCCTTTGGGGTTCATTTTCATCTTTTTTGACCTTTTTCATTCTTTTTGTCCTTTGATTTTCTTTTAGGACATACCCTCTTTACATTTTTTAATTTTTTTGATTTTTTTACAAATATGGAAACATTTGTAGAAAGCAAAGGTATGTACATATTTTAGAATTAATCTCATCCATTCATATATTATGACACCTATTGGTATAGGAACCTAACAGTGGCTCCACTCGGGGATGGCATTTCCTGGTGAAATGTCAAGAACTAGTAGATCAATAGCCTTCTAAATTTCTTTGATTTTGCTCTGCAACTTCCCCTTTTTACTTTGCTGCTTTATTGATACTTATGATAGTGAAACCTTTGAAGCTTAGGGCCTTCTCTTTGAGCTTCAACTCCAAAATTTACCATCCAATCCATGCTGAACTTTATGAAGGATATAGTATGTACAAGTAATTAGTGGAATTAATGACTGGGATCTATATAGTGTTTAAGCATTCGACCATTTACTGGTCCTCCTACTTCTGCACCATCCATTTCTTTAAGGAAATAGGCATTATTGCCTCTGAAAGCATAAATAATGTAAGGACCTTTCCACAGGAAGTCAAACTTCCCATGTTTCCCTTTATCTTCCCTTCTTGAGTCCCTTTTCAAGACTTTATCTCCCAGATAGAAATCTTCTGCCTTGGTCCTCTTGTCAAATTCTCTCTAACCTTTCTTGCACAACTTGAGATCTGACCTGAAACTAAAAGGTGCCGCAACCTTCAAACCAAATTAATAAATCATCAAGACCTTAGGTCCTTTTTCTTGGTTTCAAATGTTTTATGATTTATTTCATAATCTACTGAAAACTGAATTAAATCAAACTGAAATGCTACCTACTCTATATTGTTGAAAATTAGGCCGACTTTAAATAATACAAAAATGCCAATGAAGCCAGTCAATAAATTGCAGAAACAAATGGACTGCTTGACTGATTATCAGTAAAGTCAAAAGAATAATTTGATCATGTACCCACATAATCAAAACTGTGATATATAAAGGCCACTGCTGATGTATTTGGTCCTCAGAGAGAAAACATGTTAAAGAACTTGAGTTGAGAAGAACGTCCATATAATCTACTATAGGATCAACAAAAGCATAAAGTATGATAGTTACTTCTAGGCCTTCAATGTCTAATTGATCAGTTGTATCCTCAATACTAAACCCTGAAACTACTTCTTTAGTCTTTCTCTTGAAACCATAACATCCTTGATCTGCAAATCAAAACGCAGTACAATTTCCTCTTGGTTTGGAGAAGGAAGATTTTGTAAGAATTCTTTAGGATCTCGGAAGTTATATGACTGAATTTGAGAATGCAAAAGTTTAATTTCATTTTCATATTTTTCAGCAACTAACTCAAGAACACACATTTTAGCTTTATGAGAGTATTTTCTTGATTTAACAATTATAAACACAACTCTTAAAAAGCTTCATCAAGTTGAAATTTTGATAACTCACCCCTGAATTCATTTAAAATTTCATGAAATGAAAGATTTTCCACAAACCCTGTCATCATGTATCACTATTAATGCTTTGGAATATGGATTATTTGGTTGTGGAATTGCTCTGAAATTAGAATCTCTAGATCTTTGAACAATGGAGTCTTGATTGGAAAATGATCATCAAAAGAGTCAGAAGAATGATGCTCAAATGTGTAAGGAGATTTTATATTTTACAATTTTCAAAAGAAAATAATTAAACACTAATCTAATATCTTCTCTAAAATACTATATACATTGAAAGACTTTCTTGATGAGAAAGAACATAATGTCTCGGATAACAATCCAAGTTAAAAGCCTGATCTTTTCACATGGTTATTTCAGGTTCATTCCTCTAGTGCAGTCTTCATTGTAGAATTGATTTTGGAGTTTCCAGGTGAATGATTTTAAACGTTGTGTGTATGATCACTGTCCACCATCATAGATCAGATCTAAACCTAAAAAACAATTTTGAAGAAAATGTTAGTTCTCCCGGAAGCCAAATTTCGAGCTTTTTCTAATTATTTTGCTTTTATGAATTTTTTGTAATAACTTCTAATAACCCTTTAAGAGGCTTAAAAATAAAAATTTGAATTTCTCAAAGGTTTATTAAGGCTGAGGGTTTTGGTTCCCCAGTATGGTCGCCACTATGTTATCACTCAGGTTTTTTCCTTAAAAGTTATTAAAGAAGGAATGGCCCGAGGTAACCACAAACCAATCTTTTAGACTTAGGTCCTAGCCAACCTAGGTCCAGAGAGGGCTCTCTCTTTATGATTTAACTTTGTTTGAAAATGATTTCAGGCTAGTTCTTAATGTTCAGGGTTTGTTTTGATTGGGTGATGGAATTAAGAAGATAGATAGGCAGAGAAAATATTTAGGCCATTGGGCTATGGAGTCAATCAGGAAAGGCTTAACTGGATTTGATCTATTACTAAGGTAAGAGTCCACAAGGCAGGCTAGCATAGCAAGAACAAATTTTCAGATTTCAATGGATGGTAAATACTAACCAGGCTAAGGGCAATGAAGAATCCTTAACAGGGATTAAGATGAGGAAGGGAAGGATGGCCAGTAGCAAAGGGCAATGAATAATCCTGTACTATGGGCCAAAGGGGGGTAACTACGGAAGTAAGGAGGCAATTAAGAATCTCTAGACCAAGGCAGTTTAGAAGAAAACATAAATAAAGCAAACAGTTAAAACATAGAGCACTTAAGCTAATTCTGATGATATCATCCCTTGTTTGCTTTTAAGATTTCATAAGAAACACTCATGAATATTTCATAACATAAAGAGAATACAGTATTTAAACATGAGAAAATGATACTTATTTGTTCCAGATGTTCACAAGAATCGAGAGAAATGTCCTCGGCTTTACTTCATAATCCAGTAAACCGTTCCAGTATTGAGTACAATAGCTCCTTAGCTTACAAAAACTGTCTCCAAAAATGGTTTTTAATCCACCCAAAATACTTCAAATGAAGAAGTATTTATACCAATTCTAAACTGAAATATCTTGAAAAAATATCAAGATTGGTTTACAAATATCTCAAACTGTTTTACAATAATAGAACTTAAATAAAGGACACTCAAAACTAATGAATCTATTTGGCACTATGTTTATGGATTTATGATTACAAAGAAGAGAAATTCGAATTTGATAGCAACTCTTAAGTGGTGATGAGCCATCCCAGTCACTAATTGCATCCTTTCTTTGTGCATTCTGCCCCAGAATTTCTACAAACTTAGGGTCCAATTATATGCTTTTATATCTCAATCCGAGATAGATATGTAAAAGGTGAAAGAGGTTATTCTAGATAAACATGATTTTGAGATAAACCTCTCTCAGTTTCCCAAAATTAAGCTCCAACGGTTCACAATACTTTCTGCAAAAAGATGTCAAATACAGGACTTTGCACAAACTGAACAACAGGCTGTGAAGACATGCACTTATCTCACTTTTGGTAATACCTGTGTAAAACGTGAGATAGTTTTTTGTAGATTGGCCTGTTAGGAACAAAAACCTCCTCTAGTTTTTCAAAATACATCTTTTATTGGTCACAATAGTTTATGAAAAACTATGACTTAAACAGGAAATTTCTGAAGAATGTACCATTTCTGCTCTGATTTCATCTTTTAACCTTGAATTTCTTTTAACTGTTTTTCACTTTTACTTTGGATAAAATTCATTGTTGCTGGTGAAAGTGTTTTCATCTCTGTTTAGCCCTTAATGCATCCATGTTTACTTTTACTGCTCTATTTTTTCATCTGTCTTCACTTTGACATGAATCTGTATGCTATGCTTTGTAACTGTCTTCCTTGCTGTTTATCTTCACGATAACTAATTTACTTGACTTGGTCTTCAATCTGATACTCTTTAACCCTGATACACTTTGACTATTCTTTACTATGTCCTTTTACCTTCACTGTATATTTTAGGTTTTTATTGTCTATTTCAATAGTAAATCATTTAATTTCATGTTTCATCTGCTTGTCTTTTAACTGTATGTTTTATTTTCCATCTCTGTTTGAATAGATTTGATAAAAATCTCAGAGTAAACAGGTCTTATGACTAGTATTAAGACTATTTATCCAAGGCTATGGTCTTTTGATCACCTGTAAAACAAAACAAACTGTTAGGAACACGTTGGTTTGACAGGGAGGGTCATTAATGGATTTATCGAGCTTTATAGGTATATGGAGTGAGTCCAAAGTGATTTTGGAAGGTAAACCATGCTTGAATTGGTTAGCAAAGGCTTCAGGTGGAACATAAGAGTTTCATAAGTTTACACAATAGAATGGGCGAAGGGCGAGAAAAGCTGGGTTCCTCGGGTTTGAACTTTAACGGGCAAACTTTTAAAATATGGCACGAACTGAACAGTAGACGGTTTGTCGCGTAGCGGGTGGGCGGTAAGTGGTTTGTTTCGCACAACTTTTGGGCACTTGGCGGTATTGGGGGGAGGCCGCCCGATGCCATTCATCGGGCGCCACGTAGCAGCGGGGTGAATAGTGAAACCACTCACATCGGGCGGGTAAAGGTCGGCCTTCGGAGGCTGCCCGATATGAGCGTCAGTCGTTGGATCTGAAGGGGTCAGATCGTACGGTGATCGGGAGTGTGATTTGATCGGGGGGTTAATGGAGGGGTCCGACAGGATATTAACTGCAGGTTAGGGCGGCTCAAAGATGTCGAGGGTGATATGATTGGAGGAACGAGTTATTAATTAATCATAGTTTTATTAATTAATATTTTTTGGTTTGGCGGGGGTTATGGCTCTTAATTAGTCGCGGATCGACTAATTAATCCATTTAATTATTTACTATTATTGTTTATATTTCAAACCATGGGGGCGGGATATTTAACATATGGGATTTTAATTAAATATACGGGAAAGGGGTGTATTTTTGGGAGTTAAATAAAATAAAAGTTAAAGTTAATATGAAATGGAAATGAGAAAAAATTGTGCTAAGTATAATGTCTTGACACATTAGTTCGTGCATTTGAATTTACACATCATAACTTAGGCTTAATGCTCTTTTATTGGTTTTTATGCAAACAAAGGGGGTTTTAGGTAATGTTTATTACTTTCCCTAGGTAATGGTAATTTCACCTTAGGAAAAGGGATTTTTAGGTGACATGAACGCTTATGGAGGGAGTGAATGTTTGTAAGGGGGTTGAAGTAATTAAGCCTTATAGTTATTGGGCCGAGGGTCCGGTCCCTCCAGAAGTCAAAGAAATGCTCTGAGCCCATTTAACTTAAGGTTTTCGGTACTTTTTATTTTTCTCATGGGAAATTAGTAAATTAAAAGTGAAATGAATGGGGAAATTAATCATTTGACTTTGTAAATGTTCCATTGTTGTCCACACTTTAAGCAATTTGATGATGAAAGTAATTGACAAGATAAATCGCCATAATTCTGCAACCATCCAACTACTTACCCATCTACTCATCCTACCATTTTTTCTACTCTTTATTAGGGTGCACTTAAACTGGAAAACCCTTATCAAACTTTTCTTTTTCTTTTTACAATAGAAACCTATCTAAGTCTATCCTTATTATATCCAAGGGCTCAGATTAAACTATTGAGCTCCTTTTTTATTTACTCTACCTATCTACTTATCTGCCAAGATTAAACAGTTTGGTCAGATTTTATTCTCTATCTCTAAGCATGAAATTGAAAACATGGAGTAACCAAGATTAAACTGTTTGGTTACCATGGATTGTGGCATAACAACACTTTGCACACAATCATTATTGTACAAAAAAGTAAAATAGCAGTGGCATTTGGACTTGCACACTTTCCTGGTCTTTTTCTTTTTCTTTTTCTTTGGGGTTCATTTTCATCTTTTTTGACCTTTTTCATTCTTTTTGTCCTTTGATTTTCTTTTAGGACATACCCTCTTTACATTTTTTAATTTTTTGATTTTTTTACAAATATGGAAAACATTTGCAGAAAGCAAAGGTATGTACATATTATAGATTTAATCTCATCCATTCATATATTATGACACCTATTGGTATAGGAACCTAACACCTCCCTCACTAGTTGTTTGATAGGCTATCTCTCTAGCCATCAATTTATCTAGAACATAGTATGAGAGGAAATGGGGAGGTGATGCTGCCAAAAACACTGATATATGTAAATGTTTCCTCCCCAAACCATCTAGCCACCGGGAGGATTTCTACTTCAGCTTCTTGGGAAAACTTGGGGGTGTCTCAATTATAAAGCCGCTTGTGAATAGGGAGCATAACTCCATGACAAATCTTGAAAAAATGTGGTTGAAAATCGGATTCCCACATGTCCTTGTGGTATATGTGAATGGGAAGCAGATTTCAAACAATCCATTTCCATCCCATGATAGGGAATTTCGAACTAAAACAAATTGCATCCATGACATAGGCACTCATAAAAAATGGAGGGTAAACCGTCGAAGCAACACTTCTTTTCCTTCTATACTCGATAATTGTTTTTGCTAAATTGTCAGATAAAATTTGTGCCCAATTCATTACAGTTGCGTTAATAGTTGCATCTATTAATGACAACCAATCTGGGCAGAACTTAGTACTATCAGGTCTGCCAAATAGTCTACATAACATGGCCGCTGCAAAACTATGAGGGGGACAAATAGACGAAGTAGTGTACATACCGTTTTTGTCTTTCTTGATTTTTTCCTCATTATTTGACCAGGTTTGAGTGCAGTTGTTGTAGATTTGATCCAAAAGATATATGATAACAGAAATAAACCCAAGAATCACAAGATGAAATATAGATAAAATGCTTCTTTATTATCAAAACCCTTATGGTAGGGCAACACCATACATTCACTCCTTAAGGAAGGAGAACACTCCACAAGCCATATGCTTGTTCATACAATAATACTTCTCTTCCTCTTCATATCTCTCATGTGGAGTCTCTAGCCTTTATATAGGCCTCATACATACAATACCATGCATCATTACCATGGTTCCCTCATACCATCAACTAATACCATGGGCCCATTACATTATTATTAACTACTTGTGGTCCCTTACATGACATGGGTTAACCACCTTATTTATTACTATGGCCCATCCCATTATTACATTAGTACCTTGGGTACCTCCCTTGGTACCCCATATTATCCCCCCTAGGTATATATCAATATAAGAGTCTTTGGCATCTTCTGCGTGTATATATATAACCTCAGCGATGTGTACAGGACCTCTGTGACTTATATAACATTGTATAAAACCTCCGCGGCTAATATCACTCCTCTGTGATGCATACAAGACTTCTGCGATGTGTATAGGACCTCTGTGAGTTATATAATATTGTATAAAACTTCCGCGGCTAATATAACTCCTCTGTGATGCGTACAAGACTTCTACGATGTGTACAGGACCTCTGTGACCTATATAATATTGTATAAAACTTCTGCGGCTAATATAACTCCTCTGCAATGCATACAAGACTTCTGCGATTTGAATTGATGCCATAACATGATGTGTGAACTCAAAAATGCCAGGTCATTATCCATAGATGCGAGAGTCCTGTAGCAAGCTAATCCATATATGCAAGAGTCCTGAAGTGTTAATTTTGCTTCATTGCACTGGTTTCATAACTGTGTATAGATCCATATTATATGACTGCGTTGAATGCCTACGTGTAGAGTATAGGGCATGCTGTGCGTGTAACATGTTTGCTCCGTTGTATGCCTACGTGTAGTAGGGCTAGCTGTGCGTGTAAAATGTTTGTTGCGTATATAGCTAGGGCATCATCCACGCATAAGCTATGGCATCATCGAATGTATCTTCTTGTGTGTCTCTCCTTCACCAAAAACCCAAGACGTGGTGAGGAGAAGATCACACGAAGAGTGTGTAAATGATATCAAATCCTCATCTATTTATACCACAACGAGGATGATGAATAGACACGTCGGTTGGGCTTCTAGAGCCTACACAAGGGCTAGTTGGCTTGATAATAATTACATAAACAAAATAAATTCATATCTCCATAAATACTTATCGGAATCGGATGATCTTTGGATCAATCCTACACCTCTTGATGAGAGGGATCCAATAAAAATATCAGCTGCCATAAATAAGCCGACCCACATGGAGTTTGGCCCTAGTTGCCAATTTAACAGCAACAAGGAATCCAGACCAAATGAATTGGAAAATGGTCTCCTAACTTTTGTACAAAACTTAGGATGAGGTAGAGAACTCCTTGGGTAGCTTGCAAGTGATTGTTGGACAAACTAAAGATTGGAACGACCATTATTTGAAAGTGATTAAAGTATTGGTGCAAATGTGCCTCTCTTTGACAAGAGGTACAAGCCTTTTAGCTAGTTCATTTGACTTAGGGCACTTTGGATAGATTGTTGAGACACTTAAAAGGATGTGGATATGTTGTCCATATGCCACCTTCATTTTGGATTTTGAGTTGCAACATGTGACTTGATAGTTCGAGGTAATGGTGGGGACTTTGCCTAGGTCCATAAGAATTACACAGATAAACTTAATTGTAGCATGAAAATATTATTTTAACCATGGTGTGTATTTCTCATTACTTTGGCATGATACTTGGGCTAGTCACTTGACTATCTCAGGACATAGAGAGGTTTATGTAAAAAAAACATGACATATTAATTGAAGTAATGGTGTAGTATCAAGTTTGGACATCTAAGACTTAGATGAACATTGAACATGTTGAAGTAGAGGCTCACTAGACTTGGAGCCATAATTGTCACCATGGCAATGGTAGTGACTACAAGATGGATGGATGTTTGTCTAGCAGGATGACCCAAAATTGAGTAAGTAGATAAAGATGATGGAATATTCAACCAAGGAAACCAAGAATATTTTAACTTGTATGGTACGCTTAGAAACAAACCAATATAATGAGTAAGAAGTGTAGCAACCTTCTTATGTGAGGACCAAGGAGGAGGTTGTACCGTTCTTGAGAATTCATAGGTGAGGAAGTCGGTGATATGACACATAAATCAAATGACTTTTGGAAGAATAAAAGGGTAGATTTTGATTGGACGCACCTCTTTGGGTGTTTGATGCAAAAGTACAATGACCTTCCAACCTCTTCACATGACTTAGATATGGGATGAATTGTGGGAAATGGAAATGTTCTTGATAGCCACTTGCCATTGACTTCTCATTGAGCTACAATAATATATTTCATTGTCAAGAAGCTAATAGTGGAGCCTAGTGTGTATTTGAAGGGCATGCCTTGGTTTAATACATATGACGTAATGTTGGGTTATAGGAAATAACTTGACAATTGAGGCAAGAGTTGTGACCTTTCCTTGGTCCAAGAAGTGTGTAGAGGGACCAAATTACAAAAGGAAAAGTCTATTTTTGGCACCGAGACATGCATTATCACAAATTGGATGCCATAATTTGATTAGATACCTAACCATTTCAAGGATTGAGATGTCTAGAGAACAAAAGTATGCCAAAGGGGTCAAAGTATGGAAGTTGCAGTAGTTTTGGAAGTGTGACACATGGATTTTTAAGATGATATTCTTGATGAAGGTTGGATTTCCTTTATAGGAGATAGTAGTAGCAGTGGTGGATTATAGTGCAACCACTGTAGCAGATTGCGACAATGACTAGAGGTTTTTTTTATAGAATTGGGTATGAGGCACTATCCATGAAGTGGATAGGGTGCAATTGCATGGAAATATTATCATGGACAATGTTGAGTAGTTGAGATTTTTGTGATATAGTAGGATTTTAAAATTTTGGGGTTTCCATTAGCATGAAATCCAAGGTTTCCACTAGTCTTTAGTTGCAAACAAATGCATGGATTCTTATGAACTTGAGGACAAGTGGTTATTTTGATGTTGTTGAGGATGTTAATGATTTTTAATGGATGAGGATGTAATACGATCACTTAGATTTGGGTTGCAAACAAATGCATGGATTCTTATGAACTTGAGGATAAGTGGTGCTTGGGATGTTGTTGAGGATGTCAATGATTTTTAATGGATGGGGATGTAATACCATCACTTAGATTTGTGTTGGGCACCTTCATCACATTGATGCATATGACAATGTTTAATATACAATTTATTGAGATGCCTTAGCCCATAGTAAGTTGTGTCATTGATAACAACCTTGTCCCATCAACATGGTGCATTTTGGGGTTTCCTTCACAAGGTAGAATTTGGTCGAACATCTCATCCCATTGACAAGATGGATCGTTGAGAACCTTGGGTACTCTTATAGATAGACAGGGTAGACTATGGAGACTTTGGTACTCTTGTGAATAGATAGAGTGTAGTATGGAGACTTGGGTGCTCTTGTGAATAAACAAGACATGTTGTAGGGACTTGGGTGCTCCTATGGATAAATGCAGTGCATTGTGGATAGTACCCCTCCTATCTACAGATAGGGGGTGTTGTGGAGGGAGTTAGGTTGGATGCACCAAGTAGTTGTGTGAACTTGGACATGGATCCGATGCAAACTTGTATTGCTAAGATTCAGTATTGTAAGAAAGGAGAGGTTGGCGAGAAGAGGAGAGATTGTTGCACCAAGAGGCACATTCTATAGCCAAGTATGATGGAGATGTGTAATTCCATATGTGCTCAACCTTGAGTTGACATATGCCCCTTTTAAAATAATCTCTAAATTAAAAAACAATGTTGGTTACAATGAGAAACACGCACACACACACACACACACACACACACACACACACACACACACACATGTATGTATGTATGTATGTATGGATTAAAAACATCATAAAGCATAAATAATCTTGCTCTCAATGTGCTTGCTTGTTTAGTTGTTGATATCAGGATTAGTATGAAAAAGTTACGGTGAGAATATTTCACTCTCACTTGTAGCCATAAAATATATATTAGGATGTCACTATTATAATTTTATATCAACTTTTAGAGAGAGAAAATAATTAAAAGTAGAAAATATCTTGTACAACAATATAGAACTTAAATAAACTATTTTGAATATCTAACTTTCTATGTATCAATAGAGAGAGAGAGAGAGTAAAAAAAAACATAATAACCATAATAAATTTATTTTTAATACTAACTATAATAAAATATTTTAATGCTTAAAGATAATAAGTAATTGAGTGTTAAAAAAAATCAATTACTTCTTAATAAGAGGATGTGTATAATTTGCTTAGTTCTTAATATAAGTTTGATATGTAGCATTTAAAAATATGAATAATAATATAACATCATTAATAAATAAAATATATTAAGCCCCAAGAGTTAGCTCAATCGGTCAAATCATTGCCTCGTCGATTGGGAGGTCACAGGGTCAATTCTGGAAAGCTCTTGGGGTCAGGCTAAGTAAATATGGCCGAGGGGTGTTAATCCCCTTCGGTTGGGGTCCACCCTAGATATTATTCTGTGGACGTAGCGGCTACCCAGTGACCAAGGGTATCTGTGACGACAAGTGAATATATATATATATATATATATATATATATATATATATATATATATATATATATGGATAATATAGTCCATAGATAAAATATTTCAATGTCTATGTTAAATAAAATATTTCAATGTCATATAAATTATATATAGTGTAAAAAAAAACTGTGTATATCATGTAAAGAAATTGATAAAATATTTTTTAATGGTTAAAACATTCGAAGTATTCTTATTCTCATTTTCGGTATATTTTATGTGTTAGGTCCCTATAATACTAGTGATGCCCCCATTAATATTGTAGTTGTATTCCTTATTAATATTGTTGTGCCCCTATTGTCCCCATATTGTTATTACTGTGCCCCATAGAATCCCTCTATTTTTATTTTTGTGCCCTTATATTATTATTGTTAGGTCGGCTTGGTTATATTGTGACCCCTTAAACTCCTATATATAAAAAGGAGGTTTTTTCATTTGAATCATCCAAGAATTGTTCATTTATGTAATGTAAAGGAGGTTGCGCCCTCGAAGAGGCTGAATTCTAAGGCGTTGATCTGTATTTCTATCTTTTTGTGAGCTGGTTTCATAACATTTGGTATCAGAGCTTTGGATTCTTGGGTTTCGCTGCTCCAAAGAGGTCATCGTGGCATTTTCGCTATAACTTTTTTCTGCGACGTTTTAGAAGCGAAAAAAAAAAAAAAACCATTTGAGACGAAATTTTACTGACCCTCGGGTCCGAATTTCAGAGCTTTTCGCGCTATATTTGCGGAGATATGATTTGAGGAAGTTGGTCTTTTTGCAGACTCATGAATTACATTCCAAACAGGTGACCCGGGGAAAATCGTCATAACTTTCTCTTTGAGCATCGAATTGAAATTTTGTAAGAAGGTACAGAAAGAGGACAGACTGTAGTTTCTTGTATATATTTTTCAGAGCCAAAGGTCGAAACAGTGACATGTGGAACTTCATACAAGTTCGCTCTTCTGGAAAGGTCTATAATGAGGTCATCTTGGGAGATTGTGCATAACTCTTCCTTGGAGAATCCAATTTGGATCAGACTGGTGGCATTGGGAAGAGGACGCAGAGGGCTACTACAGGTCGCAATTTCAAAATTGGATGATCCGAAATTACAAAGATACATCAAATTCAATATCAAGCTCCTACAAAGTGAAAAAAAGGTGTGTAGTTTTTTTTTAATTTTTGCATAAGCTTGGTTTGAAAAATTAGTTTGAAGGAATTCAAAGGGCATAGTAAAGCATTATTATCGGTAATTGATGCTCCGAGGAAAGAAAATGAAAACACCTAGTAAGCAACCTGAAAGCTCTACCATGACTCATGAAGAAGAGGAAGAAATGCAACATGATATATCAAAATTACGAGACGAAGTGCAACAAGTGTCACTTGCACAAACAGTAACAGAATCTAAGATGGATGGTTTAAAGAAAGATGTAGAAGCTAAGATGGATGGTTTAAAGAAAGGTGTAGAAGTTAAGATGGATTGTTTAAAGAAAGACGTAGAAGCTAAGATGGATGGTATGGAAGCTAAGATGAATGGCATGGATGCTAAAATAGATGGCATGAATGATAAGATGGAAGAATTGAAGATAAATATGAATAAGTTGCTACAAGAAATGGTCACTAATGGTGAAAGGGTAGGAAATGAAACTCATGATGAAAACAAAAGAAATGTTAATCATGATTCCATAGACTCTATTGTTGGATCGAAGACCCCCCATATTCCAAAAATCGATATGAGGAAGTTTGATGGCAAGGATCCCGCAACATGGATATTACAGATGGAGCAATTTTTTGATCTCAATAATGTGCAAAACACACAAAAGGTATGTATTGCAACTTTATATTTGGAACCAAATCAGTTTGTATGGTATCAATGGATTTGCTCTCGTAAACAAATTATCACTTGGGAAATTTTTACGGAAGAATTGACAACACATTATGAGGATACAAAAAACAACACTTTTTTTAGCCAATTGATAAGTCTCAAACAAAAGGGTTCAATAATGGAGCACATTGAGGAGTTCCAAAAATTGATTATAAGGGTAAAAAATATTCCAGAGGAGCATAGGATTGATGTGTTCATAGGGACTTTAAAGGATAATATCCAACCTGATGTTCGCCTTTGGGAACCTGATTCATTAGAGAAGGCATTCAAGTTAGCAAGGAAAATGGAAAGTAAAATTATGGCAACCAGGAAGCATACCACTCACAACTATAAAGATGGAAGTTTTGTTGCCCCTAGCCTTCCACAACCTATAAGGTTGACACCACAACAATTGGAAGTAAAAAGAGAAAAAGGGCTTTGTTATAGTTGTGATAGAAAATACACTAAAGGTCATAAGTGTGTTGAGAAAAAATTATTCTACATAGATTGTGAAGAGGAAGAAGAAAAGGAGCAAGAAAGGTCAAAAGAAGCGGATATACTCCAGAAATAAACCCTAGATAAAGAATAAATGAATCCGACCATATATTGTAATGCATTGGCTGGAATTACCACTTCTCAAACCATCAAGATAGAAGGACAAATAAAGAAGAAAAAGGTAATAGTGTTGATTGTTTCAGGAAGTACCCACAATTTTATTCATTGTAAGATAGCAAAAGAATTGAATTGCTTCCTATATCCAGCACTAGAGTGTCAAGTGATGGTTGCAAATGGAGGAACGATAAATTGCTCTGGAAAGTGCCATAATATCAAGCTATCCATGGGAGAATATGTATTAAAAAGCCCATTGCTTTCCATTCCAATGGGAGGTGTTGATGTTGTTCTAGGAGTCCAGTGGCTACAATCCTTGGGTACAATAGCTTTTAACTTTCAAGAACTTTTCATGAAATTTTATGCGGAAGGAAAGGAAGTTAAATTAAGGGGTATTGCAAGGAAACCGAGGAAGATAATAAGCTATAACAGTATGACAAAGCTTCTAAAAAAAGAACAACGAGGTGTAATTGCACAATTATGTTCGCTAGATGTTTCCACATCGAATTCATCTATTGCTCCAGATCTCCAAAAAGTCTTGGACAATCATTCCAAAGTATTTGAGACTCCCAAAGGTCTCCCACCTATTCGTAATCATGATCATGCTATTCATTTGATTCCAGGAAGTGTTTCTCCAAACATCAGGCTGTACAGATATCCCTATGCCCAAAAGAGTGAAATTGAATGTATGGTTGCAGAAATGCTAGAGGCTGGTATAATTCAACCTAGCCAAAGTTCTTTCTCTGCTCCAGTAGTATTGGTGCACAAGAAGGATGGATCATGGCACATATGTCTGGATTATAGGGAGCTCAACAAGCTCATTATTAAAGATAAGTTTCCCATTCCTGTCATTGATGAATTATTAGATGAATTGCATGGATCAATTTACTTCACCAAGTTAGATCTTCGTTCAGGATATCATCAAATCAAAATGAAGACTCAAGACATTCTGAAAACAACACTTAGAACTCATGAGGGTCACTACGAGTTTTTGGTCATGCCTTTTGGCCTTACCAATGCACCTTCTACATTTCAAGGTTTGATGAATTGCATTTTCAAACCCTTCCTTAGAGAATTTGTGTTAGTATTTTTTGATGATATACTAATCTACATCAAGTCCTGGAAGGATCATGTTGAACACGTTGACAGGGTGCTACAACTATTGGAGGAGAAACAATTATATGCAAAAAGATCCAAATGTTTCTTTGGAGTACAAGAGGTGGAATATCTGGGTCATATTGCATCTCATGAAGGAGTTAAGGTAGACCCTAGAAAAATTAAAGCCATT
Source organism: Pinus tabuliformis (assembly GCA_031772625.1). NCBI lineage: Eukaryota > Viridiplantae > Streptophyta > Pinopsida > Pinales > Pinaceae > Pinus > Pinus tabuliformis. The sequence continues at coordinate 1,152,741,155 of CM062813.1, read as the reverse complement.
AAGGAATGGGAAATCCCCACATCCATAAAGCATTTGCAAGGATTTCTCAGGTTGACAGGGTATTATCGCAAGTTTGTTAAGAATTATGGGAAAATAACAGCACCTCTAACAACATTGTTGAAGAAAGATGCATTTTCATGGACTCCAGAAGAAATAAAGGCCTTCGAAGATCTTAAAGAGGCAATGTGCCAAGCACCGGTCTTAGCTACACCAGACTTCACACAAACCTTTATTGTGGAATGCGATGCTTCTGGAAATGGAATTGGTGTTGTCTTTCGAAAGTCGTCCAATCAAGGGAAATTATTTACACAAAGCTATTTATGAGAAGGAAATGTTGGCAATACTACATGCACTTAAGAAATGGCGACCCTACCTAATGGGAAGACACTTCAAGGTAAAAACAGATCATGATAGCCTTAAATAATTTTTAGAACAAATATTATCCTCTGAAGAACAACAAAAATGGGTCACAAAGATGTTGGGTTATGATTTTGAAATCATATACAAAAAAGGGAAGCAAAATGTTGTGGCAGATGCACTCTCAAGAAAGGATGAGGATGTGGAAGCATTGTCATGCGCCATTTCTATTATCCAACCAAATTGGATAAATGAATCAAGGGAGGAATGGAAGAACGATGAAGAAGTGTGGGAACTTATTCAAAAATTACAACAAGATTCCAGTACATCTAATACATTTAGCTAGAAAAATGATTCGTTATGGTACAAAGATCGCTTATACCTTTGTAAGAATTCCCAACTCAAACAAAAGATTCTTCTGGAATTGCACGCTTCTCCCTTAGGAAGGCATTCAAGATTTTTAAAAACTTAACACAGGGTTAAGAAGGAATTTTTTTGGGATGGCCTTAAATCAAATATTCAAAAGTCTGTGGCGGAATGTTTGGTATGCCAACAAAATAAAGCTGAAACAATTAAGACACGAGGTCTATTACAACCTTTATCCATTCCAAGCCAACGTTGGGAGGAGGTTTCAATGGATTTTATCACACGTTTACCCAAGTCTGAGGGAAAGAGTGTCATCATGGTGGTAGTTGACAGACTTACCAAGTATGCACACTTTTGTGCATTATCACATCCATTTAAAGCTAGTACAATTTCTACGGCATTTATGGAAACAATTCAAAAGCTACATGGAAACCCAAAAATTATTGTAAGTGACAGAGATCCCATTTTTATAGGAAATTTTTGGACAGAATTATTTTCTTGTCTTGGTACTCAGTTAGCTCATAGCTCATCTTATCATCCTCAATCTGATGAGCAAACGGAGATAGTAAACAAATGTTTGGAAGGACATCTTCGTTGCTTTGTATCTGATAAACAGACACAATGGGTCAAATGGTTGCCTTTGGCTGAATGGTGGTATAACACTTCCTTCCATACTGCAAAAAAAATGACCCCATTTATGGCACTTTATGGATATCAGCCACCATCCATCACATCATATTTAAGAGAAAATTCTAAGGTTCAAGCAGTGGAACATCAGATCGAGCATCAACAACAAGTTCTCCAACTCTTAAAGGATAACCTCATGTTGGCGCAGAATAGAATGAAACAACAGGCATATCAACATTGCAGTGAAAGAAGTTTTGATGTAGCTCTGCTCTATTGGAGGTTGCCCCCTCGAAGAGGCCAGTGAACATTGCTTTCTGAATAATAAGATATTTGTTGTTGTCTCTCACTGTTCTATGTTCTGGGTATCTTTCTTCGCATATTCTGTATTTGGGTATCTTTTGCAGGTTAAGAGCATAATAAGTGGTATCAGAGCACTTTCCAGGGCCGGTGGGATCTCCATTTCGTAGCAATTTTTTTTTTTTGGCTAGAGACGTGTTCCGACGTCTTTAAACCATGGGATTTATCGTTGAGCGCATAAACCTGCGGATTTGGGGAGGCATGCACGCAGGAAATACAAGAGGTGGTCACGCTTGTTGGACTCCCTTGTAACACCTGTGGGTACCCCTTTGAGTAGTAGCGCATTAGACAGAACCGCGTATGGACTGTCTTCCAAGTACCTTCTAGGTATATCGGAAGCCCCTTAGCTCCTTTGCAACCTCGCTATAGATAAACCTTCGGCTGTCTTGCTGCTACAGTACACCGAGAACAGCACTCGGAGAGATTACTCGCCCGTACGATAGGGTAGTCGGGTTGTATGGCTAAGGGTACGGTTGATCCTCCTTAGTTAGAGCCCTGAAACATTGGGCCGAGTACTACTGTTAGACCCTTATGTATATTGCGATTTGTAGCACCTGACACTCCTCGAGGCCATAGTTCCCTTTTCTATCTGGGGATCACGCATCATATTTGCCAGATCAACGCGCAAAGAGGTGCAGCAGCAGCAGACATCAGTCCCGCAGTTTCGAGTTAGCAGACCAGCCATTTCGATCTATTAGATCCATTAGATCCGTAGCAGCAGTTTGTTCCGCCACCCAGAGCTATCCGATCCGCCATTCAGATCTCTCAGATCCACCAGATCTGAGTAGTTGTGTGGGGTTCCTATACCGAGGTATAATTTTCACAGGAATTTTGGCCGCACATTGACATTTTGAGGATTTGGCGACTGCAGTATTCATAAGGAAGGAGTAAAACTCCGTTAGGAGTTTCAGGAAAAAAAAAAAAAAGAGTCTGAGATCTCCCGGGGCGCTCATTAGAATCAGGACGACGAGTTGAGCACGGTGGTACCATTCAATTCTTAGTGAAATTTTTTTTTAGGCGGTCCCAATTTTCAAAAAACATCAGGTCGGTGCATGGTAGAAACTAGAGCTCAAGCTATGGTCAATGAAAGGATGGACAAACTTGACGAATCCTTGCAATCCCTCCACATTCAGTTTGAACGACTAAATAGCCTGATCACGAGCATAATCCCGAAGGGCAAAGAGGCAGCCCACGAGGAGGAGTATAATGGCAATGGACACAGTGAGGGTGAGTCTAGCCACTTTCCTCACGTCTGGCGCACCCAGCCACCACTTGGTATCCAACAATCCCGTCAACGACCTCCCAAGTTGGATATGCATAAATTTGACGGTTCCCACCTGGCAGCATGGATAGCACAAATGGAGCAGTATTTCAATCTGAATAACATCTTAGATGATGCGACTCAACTTATGGTGGGGAGCATGTACTTGGACAATGAAAGGTGGCAATGGTGGGAATGGCATCAACGTTGCAATGGACCTTTTCTGGCTTGGAACAAATTCAAAAAAGCTCTTTCAGACCGCTTTGACCAGGAATCTTCTTTTTTGGGTCGTCTTACTAAGCTCCGACAGACTGGCACAGTGGATGAATATATTACAGCTTTTGAAGCCTTAGCCTTCCGCACTTGGGGTCTCTCCGATGTGTTCTACACGGAATGTTTTATCAGTGGTCTTAAAGAAGCCATCAAAGCCCAAGTCCTACTGCACCACCCTCCCACATGGACGGAGGCTTGCAAGGTAGCCCGTAACGTGGAACGTGCATTAGCAGCCCAGTACAACCGCCCAAACTTCTCCGCTAAAGGTCGCCCCCCACAGGCTCACAACACGACTCAAACACTTTAGGTCCAAAAGGTGTCACCGGCGGAAATGGCCGAAAGAAGAAAGCAAGGATTATGTTACTACTGTGATGAAAAATACTCCCCAGGTCATAAATGCAAGGAGCCTAAATTTTTTCAAATTGATGCCACTGACTACAGCTCAACAGAGGAAGATCCACCACTTGAGGAACATGAGGCGCTAGAAGAGGACAACCAAAAGGACAATGTCTCTGACGAACCAGTTATTTCGCTGCATGCTTTGGCAGGGATTTCTTCACCTCAAACTCTCAAAATCAAAGATTTTATTAAACATCGCCCAGTAGTAGTCCTGATTGATAGTGGAAGTACACATAATTTCATCCATCAAAAAGTTGCAGAAGCAGTGCATTGTTTTGTACGAGCAGTTTCTAACTTCCAAGTCCAAATTGCGGATGGGGGCACAATGAAATGTGAAGGCCGATGTGAAAATTTCAAACTTCAAATGGGGGATTATCAGTTGAAAACCCACATGTTTTCCATACACATGGGAGGTTGTGACATTGTCCTCGACGCTGAATGGCTCCGCACTCTTGGGCCAATCATAATGGATTTCCAGGAGTTATATATGAGTTTTAAGCAGAACAACTACAAACATACCCTTCGTGGACTCCAGGCGAGAGCTCCCTCTATCATTAGCTCGCATAGGATGGAAAAATTGCTAAAAAAGGACCATCATGGAGTTATAGCTCAATTTAATGCCATCCAGGCAGTCGAAACCAAGTCTCTGCCAATTCATCCTGAGATGAAACAGATTTTAAATAACCATCTGCCGGTCTTTGACAAGCCTCATGAGCTTCCACCCTCGAGAGGGGAACATGATCATAGCATCACCTTCGTTCGAGGGGCCCAACCCCCAAATGTGTGCAGGTGTCATTCGTCCCAGCATTAGTCCTTATTCATCACTGGTGGTCATGGTGCTCAAGAAAGATGGGGAGTGGCGGATGTGTCCAGACTTCAGGGCCCTTAATAAGTTGACAATCAAAGATAAATTTCCCATCCCGGTGGTTGACGATTTGCTGGATGAACTCAATGGGGCTCAATTCTTCAGTAAGTTGGATCTTTGCTCAGGCTACCACCAAATTCGCATGAAGGAAGTCGACATTCCAAAGATCGCTTTCAGAACTCATGAAGGCCATTATGAGTTCCTGGTCATGCCATTCGGTCTTTGTAATGCCCCCTCTACTTTTCAGAGCCTTATGAACCACATTCTCAAACCATATCTCAAGAAATTTGTCCTTGTCTTCTTCGATGACATCCTCATCTATAGTTGCACTTGGGCCGCACATCTTCAACATGTAGATCTACTCTTGCAACTGCTCCGCAAGCATAAATTATTTGTCAAGATGTCCAAGTGTTCGTTTGGCATGGAAGAAGTTAGTATTTGGGCCACATTGTGGGGCATGAAGGTGTCAAGGTGGACCCCAAAAAGATCCAGGCAATGCAGGATTGGCCTCAACCTAAGACCTTGAAGAGCTTGAGAGGATTTTTGGGTCTCACAGGCTATTATCGTAAATTTGTCCGCAACTATGGTCGCATAGCGAAGCCCCACACTCAACTCCTAAAGAAAAATTCGTTCTTCTGGAATGAGGAAGCACAACAGGCATTTACAGCTCTAAAAAATGCCATGTGTTCCACTCCAGTCTTAGCACTACCTGACTTCACCAAATCTTTTGTCATTGAATGTGATGCTTCGGGTACAGGTATTTGGGTGGTCTTAATGCAGGAAGGGCGACCTTTGGCCTTCACAAGCCAACAACTAAGTGGGAAGAATCTGGGCCAATCTACCTACGAGAAGGAAATGATGGCCATCTTACATGAAGTAGAGACTTGGCGGCCTTACTTATTGGGGCGACGTTTCCAAATCAGCACAGATCATCACAGTCTTAAATATTTTTTGGAGCAACGCCTATCCTCCCCACAACAAAATAAATGGCTCGCCAAAATGCTGGGATATGATGATGATATCATTTACAAGAAAGGGAAAGACAATAGTGTAGCAAATGCCTTACCTTGCCAATTTGAGGAGGAAAGTACTCTGCTAGCAATTTCCCTCCCCATTCCAGAATGGATTGAAGAGGCTCGCAGGCAATGGTTTTCACATCCCGGGCTCTCCCAACTCATTTCTCAATTGCAGGTAGATCCAAATTTCACCAAGGGCTACTCGTGGCAGGATGATATTCTTCGCTACAGGGACAGAGTTGTAATATCACCAACATCCACCCTCAAAAGTCGCATTTTGGCAGAATTGCACTCATCCCCCATTGCAGGACACTCAGGCTTTCAGAAGACGCATGCTTGCACCAGAAGATCATATTTTTGGACAGGCATGAAAAAGGAAATCCTTACTTTCGTAGCAGAATGCGATGTCTGTCAACGCCACAAAGGGGAGACCGTCAACACACCAGGCACATTACAACCGCTGCCCATCCCGACATCAATTTGGACGGAGGTTTCTATGGATTTAATTACAGGTCTTCCAAAGTCAAGAAACAAATTAGTCATCATGGTGGTTGTGGACCGACTTTCGAAGTATGCTCATTTCTGTGCCCTACCCCACCCGTTTACACCAACTTTGGTCGCTCAATCTTTCATGGATTAGATCTTCAAATTGCATGGCATGCCCACTTCTATTGTGTTCGATCGCGACCCGATCTTCACCAGTAATTTTTGGCAGGAACTCTTCAGGATACAACGCACTCAACTACAACTCAGTACTTCCTATCACCCGCAAACGGATGGTCAAACTGAAGCCGTCAACAAATGTCTGGAAACCTAGCTTAGGTGTTTCACTTCAGAAAAGCAACATCTTTGGGTACAGTGGTTACCTCTGGCTGAATGGTGGTATAACACCAACTATCATGCCACCACCAAAATGACTCCCTATGAAGCAGTATATGGTCAACTCCCTCCTTCCCCTACTTCTTATCTCAAGGGGTGCTCAAAAGTACAAGCAGTGGATCAACTCCTACAACACCGCACAACCATGCTCGCCCATCTTAGAGAGAATCTTCATCAAGCTCAAAACCGCATGAAGCAAAAAGGTAGACCAGCATCGCTCAGAGCGCCAATTTCAAGAAGGGGATCAGGTCTTTTTGAGGCTGCAACCATATAAGCAAACATCACTCAAAGACAAGGGTTGTCAGAAACTATCTCCAAAATTCTACGGACCATATCAAGTACTTCATCGCATTGGAGAAGTGGCTTACAAGTTGGCTTTGCCACCTACTGCAAAAATCCATCCAGTTTTCCATGTCTCATCCCTCAAGAAAGTGATTGGGAACAATTGCAAAATTCAAACCAGTCTACCTGAATTGGACGAAGAAGGGTCCATCTAGCTCCAACCTGAACAGGTCCTAGACACACGAGACAGGCACTTGCGGGGCCGCATGATTAGGGAAGTCCTCTTCAAGTGGAAAGACACCTCTCTGGAAGATGCAACTTGGGAACCAGCCACTATTCTTCAACAGTTTCCGCAGCTTCAGCCTTGAGGACAAGGCTAGTCTTAAGGGGGAGGGCATGTTAGGGTCCCACCCTAACCCCCTTATTTATGTAATGGGATTGAGTCATAGTCAAGAGTCAATAAAGCCCATATTAATAATTGTAAGTGGTTAACCCGCAATTAATGACGGGACCACAGTTAGTTGCAAATGGGTCGTAGTATTAGATCGATGGTATTAATAAAACCCATGGTATTGATCCTTGGTATTGCATGTATGAGTCTGTTGAGGGCCCCGAGGTCGGGTCAACAACAAGGGGGATACCCACCCGGTCCGGAACCTGGTTGGCGGCTCCTTGCCCGTTTGGAGTAGCGGGTCCGACTGGGGGTAATGGGACCAGTTTCCCAATGTGATGGGTGTGTGTGTGTGCGTAGAGTCTGATGGTATTAATCTAGGGGGGGGTTCTTCTAAACTAGTCTTAATTCTAACTGCTAAATTAACTCTATGCTAATGTAATCTAATGAAGAAAAATACATCTAATCTACGCTAACCCGGGGTGTTTTTCTTTTGTTATGCGATCTAGAAAGATTTCTAACAGCAGCCGGTAATAAAGATCATTCAATTGATATCAGAATATAAATCAATAAAGATAAACCATTCTGCATAAGAAGTTAGGCAGAGTAGTTGTGAACAGCATATCGCATAATCAGTTTTCTATATGTTAAACATAAATAAATGACCCCACCGTACAGAAGTGCCAAATGGTAATGCAAACATTCATGCAATAACATACAAAGAACTCAGCCACATATCACTTTAGGAATACTAGCAGAATCTAGCCAAGAGATAAAAGTACCATTTATGACTAACTTCACTAATAAACTTCAAGTAACAATGATTTATTTCTACTTGTTCTAACATCTGCTAAGAGTACAGAAGTGCAACATCAGTAACAGATATTAAAATGCAAACATAAATAAATCTCGATCCATCCATTCATCAAAAACCTCCTCTGAGGGTGCAGAAGTGCATGTTCTGAGGATAAGTTTTTTGACAGATTTCCGGACCCTTCTCCAAAAACCATGAGAAGGGTTAAATACTACTAACTAATCAATCTTAATTACATGAAATTAGGGAATCGGCCTCAAATGACCACCCTTTTACTAAAAGCAACTTTATTTCTAAACTTAAAATCTAATTTCTGACCGTTTCTGTATATTCTCTTTAGTGCTGTCAACAGTGTAATGCTTTCCTGGGAAGAGTCGGTTGGCCGCCTTCTTGTTTCACTCGGGAGATAAAAGTGGAAATAGCAGGAGCTGGCACTTCCTTCCGGCAGACCAGAAGATATTTTCGAAAACCTTTCTCTAGCTGGGTGTATTCGCCGCGTGTATACTTAGCGTGTCCCAGTTTCTTCTCGAACTGATTTTGCTGTTGCCGTTTTCGGTTTCCGGTCGTGCGAATTACTGAGTGGGTTAGGAGTCGCGCTGTATGGGCAATTCCCTGTGTTGAGAATTTCTTCCGTTCTTTGTTCCAGGTTTTCCTGAAGCGTCCTCCTTCTTATGCGCTTCTTTCTCTGCTTCATTAAGTCTGAGCTTCAAGATCTTTTCTGAATACGCTGCTTTTGTGCGCCTTTGACTCTGAGTCCTGGACAGTCTAATTTCGTCAGTGCCGGTTGGCTGATAGTCTGGAATCCGCGGTTCTGCTGCATGCGACATCCGTTTGCGGAGGCATTTTCTCTTTGCTGATTGGCGCTTTCCTCTTTCCCTCAGATGTTTCCTGCATATAAACTTATATCAGTTGCGTGTCTTGCAGTCTACGCAAAGGAGAAGTGACATGAAAAGACTTGACGTGAAAGCATTAATCTCTAATGAATGCATAATTCTGACATTCATCATAACTTGACTCTTCGATAAATGTAACGCAATCATTCCTAGATACTTAAGCATGCGGTTATTAAATTCTTTCAAGGCGCGCGCTTAATGCATGGGTCTATCGTGTGATAAGTCTTTTCAGATCGCTGCCATCACAGATTGCAAATCGCAAATCGCAAATCACAAATATCGCAAGTTCTCGTTTAATGGTTACGTCGTATAGCGTGATGCTTGCGATTTGCGATATCGCATATCGGCGATCGCATTGCTCGAAGGTTTTTCTTTTAAGGGGCGCGTGTGAGGCATGCGATGCGATGAACTTCGCATCGCAATTTCGCAGTATTTGCTTTTCGCGCTCGAGTTATGCTTCGGCCTTTCTTTGCGATGCGATTTGAGCCTTAGGGAGAGAAATACAAAGACTTTAGAAAAAAAAAAAAAATATTTTTTTGGGATTTTCGTTCAGGGTCCCCTCTTTGCTTGACGTTATTGCTAATGTCAAGCGAAGAAGGGGGGTTGTTGGTGACCACAACAATGGCGATTCACTGTGAAGAACCAGTTATCTCTGCTTGTTCTATTGCATTTTCACTTCCAAAACAGAAAAGTTTTCTTATGCCTAAATTTTGTTATGGACAGATAGAGTATTACCTTTTATCCTGTCAATGATGCTTCGTCACAACTTCTTATTTCATTCCGATTGTTTGTTTCCTCTGGGTTATTTTTTTGTATTCATACCTAGTCATTACTCAGTCTCCTCAAAGACAAAATAAGGTCTTCTCTGCGTACTGGCTTTGTAAAGTATGCTCATTTGTCGTAGGTAGAGCCTCTGCTGCCCGCAAGCGTCCATAGCCTCGACAGGGTTACCATGTTATCCAGCAATGATCCTTTTTCCTGCTTGAGGTTGTTTACAACATTCCAGAGAAAAATCCTTTTGACACTTTTTCTTTCTTTTTTGATTTTTTTATTCTCTAAAGAACAATGTCTTGGTTTGGTGGCCAAATTATGACACAGTCATTCACTAGATTTACACTTTTGCTGAACAAGCTGGCTCGTGATGAGACCCCTTGTCTTTCGATTGCACAATCTTGAGTCGTTGCCCTGTTTTGGTAGACAGTAGTGGCAAAGTCAGCAAGTTATAATATCTGTGATCATGATAAGCCGGCTCATGATGAGACCTCTTATTCTTTGAGATATAGTGTTTTCTTGGATTGTCTCTCTGGATGCTGCGATTCTCCTTAGCAGGGAGGAAGTCATTGTTTTTCCTTAAGAAAGCTCTGGACGACAATAATAGAGTTTTAAGAACAGTAGTTTTGCAGAGAATACCTATTTTGCTATCGATGATACCTTTCATAGCATTGGCATAAAACAATTTTTTGCCAAAAGTTACTCTCATCCTAGGCTTCTTTGAGAATTTTGAAACTAACATCATATTCAGGTTAAAGTTAACTCTATTTGTCAATAATAAAAGTCAGATTTTTCGAAAAGTTTTGCTATTTATACAAGTGAAATCAAAATATGATACAGAAATGGTATGTTTCTTCATGAATACTATTTATGATCGTTCACAACCAGCCCTATCTATGAAAATGAAAACTAACATGAAAATTTAAAACTATCTTACAAAAACAGAAGGATGACCTTCTATGGGAAATACATTTTGAGGATTTGTCCGTTTACAGGCAGAGAATCTCTCCTACCTGTCAAGTCCTGCAACACAAAAGTCGACGGGCCTATGACTTCTACGATTTGAAAAGGACTAAGCCATAGCTTCTAGAATTTCGTATGCTTGCCCTTTTCTTCGTGAGCCTTATCCCACTTCAAAACTAAATCACCCATCTGGAAGTTTTTTCTGGTCTTTATGTTCGAGTCAAAAGAGGATTTTATCAGCGCTTGGTCGTGAGCATGGGTTTTCTTGGCCTGTTCTCGTCGTTCTTCTACTTGATTACCTCCATTTGCCTTAGTTGTAAGGGAGAAGTAGGTACTTCATCAATGTATTGTACTAAGGACAAGGAGGGAATGAGTAAGTGAGTATGAAGAACTGCTTCTCTCCCGTAAACCAAATTAAAGGGAGAAGTCCCGATAGAGGCTTTCTTGGTAATTCTGTCTGCCCATAAGGCGTTTACCAGCGCTTTGTGCCAATTCTTTTGGTTTTGGTCAACTGTCTTTTTGATAATCCTGATCAGGTTCTTGTTCGTTGATTCAGCCAACCCATTACCTTGCGGATAGTAGTTGGCAGAATACTTCAGTTTGAACCCTCTTTTGAGTGCGAACTCAGTCATGGTATTTCCAGAAAAATATGAAGCGTTATCAATTATTAAGGCCGTTGGCAATCCAAACCTAGTAATGATAAACTGATCTATGAATTCAACAATGTTTTCAGAATTAGTTGTCTTGAGAGGAACTGCCTCTACCCATTTAGTAAAATAGTCAGTTGCAGTGAGGATATACCTATGCTGTTTAGAGGAGTGAGGAACGATCTCACCTATTATGTCCAGGCCCCATTGGCTGAACGGCTGTTCGATGTTAACCAGCTGCAGTGGCATGGATGACTTCTTTTGTTTTCCTGCAACAGTTTGGCAGACTTGGCATTTTCTCACGTGATTGTACGAGTCTTTGAACAACGTGGGCCAGTAGTATCCTGCACGTAAGATTTTGTGTGCGGTGGCTTCTCCAACATAGTGTCCACCTGCTGGTCCATCGTGGAGTTCCTGCAAAACCTTTTCGGCTTCAGTTTTCTCAAGACATCTAAGAAGCACAGAATCATAGTTTCTTTTAAATAAGACATCATTGACGAGCTGGTATTGTTTAGCTTTTAACCTCAGGGTTCTCTTTTTGATGTGATCTAGGTGAAATGGAGCATATCCGTTCTTTAGGAAATAAATGATGTCGGCATAAAATGATTCTGCGTCGTTTAGGCTTACCTCATACGCGTGTACCTCTTCAGGCGATTCTTCGGGGATTTGCAATGCTCTAGCTAACATCTTGCAGAAGCCTTGGCCTCTTACGATGTGTGCCGGCTTGATTTCCAAGTCGTATTCTTGCAAGGCGGTGATCCAATTCGCTCTCTTTTCGCCCACGTCTTTCTGAATCAGGAGGTTTCTTACCGCCGGGAATTGTACTATGACCTTGGTATGGGCCTTTAGCAAGAAGGGTCTGAAATATTTGACTGCTTTAAAGACCGCATATGCCTGTTTTTCTACGTCCGAATATTTCAGCTCAGCACCTTGTAAGTTTGAGCTAAAGAATGCGATTGGGGCTTCTGCCTTTTCTTTGTTTGCCTGGGTTAAGATCGCAACATAAGAATGTTCTGAGGCAAACGTGTATAAGACAAATGGTTCTGAAAAATTTGGGGTTGCTAGGGATGGAGCGTCGATGATGGCTTGTTTGATTAAGTTAAACGCTTCGTGCTCGTCTAGACCCCATTTAAAGTTTGAATTCTTTTTTATCATTTTTTGTAAAGGAGAAATAATACGTGAAAAATCTGGGACAAATCTTTTCACAAAATTGATCTGTCCTAGGAAAGATTGCATGGTCTTTTTGTTATGGGGCATGGATATCTCGGAAATTTCTTTGATTCTGGCAGGTTCGATGTGAATGCCCGATTTGGACACTATGAACCCTAGCAATTTTCCTTCACTCAATGCGAAAAAAGATTTCTTCGGGTTAAGCGAGATTCCATACCTTAAACATCTTTGAAAGATTTGCTTCAAATCTTTGAGATGGTCGCTTCGTTTTTTGGAGTACACAGTTATATCATCCAGGTAAATCACTATTGATTTATTGACTAACCCTTTGAACGCAATATCCATATCTCTTTGAAAAGTAGCGCCGGCGTTGATAAGACCGAACGACATCTTTCGATACGCGTAGGTACCCCATTTAGTTCGGAAGGTGGTTTTTAGCTGATCGTCTGGGTGTACCAGCACTTGATTATATCCTGAAAATCCATCCAGGAAAGACATCAATTCTAAGCCTGCTACAGCCTGTAATATTTGCTCCATAGGTGGGAGGGGAAAATTGTCCTTCTGACAGGCTTTGTTGAGATTCCGGAAGTCGATGCAGATTCTAATATCTCCGTTTTTCTTCCTAACAGGTACCATATTGGATACCCATTTGGAATGTCTGACCGGGAAAATTATTCTGGCTCTCAACAACTTATTCAGCTCAGTTTTATCTGATTTTCCAGGTTGGGGTGGATTTTTCTGAGCTTCTGTTGGACGGGTTTCTCGTTGTCGATCATAGGGATAGTGTGCTGAATGATAGAAGTGTTATAATTTTTCAGCTCATCGTAGTTCCAGGCAAAGACGTTCTTGTACTGTCGTAGAAGACGGATGTATGCTGATTTTTCTTCAGGAGCTAGGCCTTGGCCTAGATTGACATTTTGGGGTTTCTCATCGGTACCTAAGTTCACTGATTCGTAGTTCAGAGTTGAACTGTAAAGTTTGGCGTTAGCTGACCTTTTGAACCGACTTTTTAAGTCATACAAATCTTTTAATTTGACCACTGATTTGGGTATAGCGTTATCAGTGCCATTTTGTTGTATTTGGTGGTCATGACAGTCCTCGTCGATTATCTGGTTTGAGTAAGATCCTTCAGAGGTAAGGAAACTTACGATGTCTGGGTCGTCGTTGAATACTCTCCAGTTGGTGATGTTGTCAGGGATAGACGGTTTAAAAATTAATTCTATCGAAAACCTATCTGGACTAAAGTCTTCGGAGGGAATGAGTTTGGAGGCTACGTTTGCTAGCAGGTCTGCGCTTGCATTGTGAAGTCTTGGGATTGATGAAATATTGAATGCTGTAAAATGCGCAGTGAGATCTTGCACTAAAGATTGGTAGTGCTTTAAATGACTAGACAGGCAGTGTATGGTGTTACGTACCTGTTTGACGATGATCTCGGAATCTCCAAAGACTTGAAGATATTTGACGTTGGAGCCGATTGCTTTGTATAGGCCTTGCACCAAGGCTTCGTATTCCGCTGTGTTGTTCGTGCAATCGAACTCTAGTCTGCATGTGAGCATGGTCTTATTTCCGTCTAGGCTAATCAAGACGCATCCTGCTCCCGCTCCCTCGTTGGACTTAGAGCCATCAAAATATAATTTCCAAAATAAAGAAGTATTTACAGGGTTATCTAAGAAACTAACACATTTTGAATCATCAGTCTGGGAAAAGTTTTCTACTTGGGACACGACTGAATTTTCTAAATATGGTGATATGTGAGCATTGAAATTTCCAAGGAAAGAGTCTACCGAATAGTTGCCTATGATGCTGCTGTTGTATGCTATGGCTTCGTTCTCTCCCTCCAGATCCGTCACTATGTACTTTTGGTGCAGTTCTCGTTCAACCTTTATTTGATTTGGCTTCCCGTTGAAGGGTAACCACATGTGCGACCAGTCAGTCGAAAAGTATCCGTGGAGCTTCTCGGACCAATCCCTGCTAAGAATTAGACCATAAAATTCAGGGATGTCAGCAACTAGAATATCGATGACCTGGCATACCTTGGGGTTGGACGATAGTCTTATGTTCACTTGATTAAGTTCGCCTATCACTTCGACTTGTGATCGATCAAGTTGAACTATGTGCACTGCGGATTTTTGCGGTTGAACATTAAGTTTGGCACATATTGACTTGGGTAGAATATTGGTTGAAGCACCAGAATCAACCAAGCAGTTATGCACGTTTCTGTTAAAGATCTCGTAAGTGAGGAGGAAAGGGGGAGTGTGAGATCTAGACCTCCCTCCAATCAAGGTGATGTCATTTGGATCGATTTTATTGATCGCGTTGATTGGGGGTCTTCCTATATTATGGGAAGCTATAGCTGTAGGTAGAGGCGCAGTAGGTACAGCGTGTAACTCTTTCATCATGATCTTCTGTTGGTGTTTCAATTTGCTCAGCTCGTACAGGGTGATATTAGCCCTAGTCTTCTTCATGTCGTCGATGATGTTATACTCCATTTCATCCGACATTATTAGTGTCTTTGATGGAGGCGATTGCTCTGATTGGACTGGGCTAAATGAGGTCGCTTTAGGGGTTGTCTTCTTTGTTGCGACCTTTTCTTTTGCTGGAGGGCTTGCGCCCTTCTGTTTTGGGGTAGTCTGGGGAGGATCAAGTTGATTTATGCTTCTTGTGCTAACCGGAAGTGCTTCTTGATCTTCCTCTTGTGGGAGGATGAAATCCCACATTCCTTGCAGTTCCACCACTTCTTCATCGTCGGTATGCGTTTCAATGGTGTTCTCTTCTTCTTCTTCTTCAGATTCCACGTTAGAGACCACGCTGGGTGGCTTCGTCTCCATAGGAGGATTTCTCTTAAAACTCCTAAAAGGCTTTCTTGGGGACGATTCTGCTACTTGTTTCCTGATATCAATCATCTCATTTGACATGGCCTTTAATACCTTTTGTAATCCTTCCATGTCGAAAGGATCCTTCGTTTGCTTCTTCTTGGTTTCTTCTTTGAAAGAGATTTTCTTAGATTTACGCTCTTCGATTGTAGATCTCTTTTCTAGGGCTACTACGCGTCTTTTGACTGCCAATGCCTCAGCCAAATTTTCGACTAAGGTTGTCTTTCTTGCCCTATCTACGAAGATGGCCAAGTTTGAAGGTAAGGCCGTGATGTACCATTCGCATCTTACTTCCTCGCTGGGTTGGGAAGCAGCGGGGATTTTATTGAGGATCTTGTTGAATCGTAAGTTAAAATCTTTAATGGGTTCCCGATCCTCAACTTTAAGATTGGACAGATCGTTGATCAGTGTTGCTGTCGATCTATCATCGCCGAATTTGGTGAGAAATTGATTTTGAAAAATATCCCAGTTGGTGATAGATCCGGAGGGTAGCGAAAAGTACCATGACCTGGTCATCCCTTGCATCGTATAGGGGAAGAGTCGAACCACGGCGTCTTCGTTGGTAACTCCGTTGAGATTAACAGAAAGCATGAAATTATTGATATGTTCTTCAGCTAGCATTCCGGTTTCTGGATTGAACTTTGGTAACCACTTCTCGGGATGGGCAGGTATTGGACTCAGGGGTGGAGGCATTAAAACCGCCCCAGGGTTGTTCCATGGAGATTGTGCCATCGCTGAGTTGCTGGTTAGTAAAAGTGTAGAAGATGATCTTTGAGGTTGAGAAGATAGAGATGTTATGATCTTTGACGATTGTGGAGGAAGGGTTGCGGAAGATGGATGAGTGATTTGAGGTGGAGATGTGGGTGGTTGACTTCGCGGAGAGGGAGTTGAAATGGATGAGGTGGATGAAAGATTCTCTCTGTCAGACTCTTGAAATGCTTTCCTTGCTCTTTTCCTAGTGGGGAGAGGGATTTCAGTTGGCTGAATGCCAAACTTTTCACTCTTCAATCGGTTCAGGGGATGAGCAGGGTTGTATTGCGAAGTCAAGCTGCCTTTAGATTTATCAGATTTCTGGTTAAAAATAGAGAATCCCTGGAGTTTACGGATCAAGGTTTGAACTTCAGGGGGATCGACAATAAGTTGTTCTGATGTATCGAGATGTATAGCAGCGGTGGATGTCCGAGCGACTTCCAGTTCCGAGTTTAGTCGTATTGGGGAAGTCGGGGAAGTTGGTGAGGGTGATTTGCTCTTAGAATGGTATTTGGATTTTGAATTATGTGCCATTCATAGCTACGCCCTCCTTTTAGCGCCAGAAATGTTGAGGGCCCCGAGGTCGGGTCAACAACAAGGGGGATACCCACCCGGTCCGGAACCTGGTTGGCGGCTCCTTGCCCGTTTGGAGTAGCGGGTCCGACTGGGGGTAATGGGACTAGTTTCCCAATGTGATGGGTGTGTGTGTGTGCGTAGAGTCTGATGGTATTAATCTAGGGGGGGGGGTTCTTCTAAACTAGTCTTAATTCTAACTGCTAAATTAACTCTATGCTAATGTAATCTAATGAAGAAAAATACATCTAATCTACGCTAACCCGGGGTGTTTTTCTTTTGTTATGCGATCTAGAAAGATTTCTAACAGCAGCCGGTAATAAAGATCATTCAACTGATATCAGAATATAAATCAATAAAGATAAACCATTCTGCATAAGAAGTTGGGCAGAGTAGTTGTGAACAGCATATCGCATAATCAGTTTTCTATATGTTAAACATAAATAAATGACCCCACCGTACAGAAGTGCCAAATGGTAATGCAGACATTCATGCAATAACATACAAAGAACTCAGCCACATATCACTTTAGGAATACTAGCAGAATCTAGCCAAGAGATAAAAGTACCATTTATGACTAACTTCACTAATAAACTTCAAGTAACAATGATTTATTTCTACTTGTTCTAACATCTGCTAAGAGTACAGAAGTGCAACATCAGTAACAGATATTAAAATGCAAACATAAATAAATCTCGATCCATCCATTTATCAAAAACCTCCTCTGAGGGTGCAGAAGTGCATGTTCTGAGGATAAGTTTTTCGACAGATTTCCGGACCCTTCTCCAAAAACCATGAGAAGGGTTAAATACTACTAACTAATCAATCTTAATTACATGAAATTAGGGAATCGGCCTCAAATGACCGCCCTTTTACTAAAAGCAACTTTATTTCTAAACTTAAAATCTAATTTCTGACCGTTTCTGTATATTCTCTTTAGTGCTGTCAATAGTGTAATGCTTTCCTGGGAAGAGTCGGCTGGCCGCCTTCTTGTTTCGCTCGGGAGATAAAAGTGGAAATAGCAGGAGCTGGCACTTCCTTCCGGCAGACCAGAAGATATTTTCGAAAACCTTTCTCTAGCTGGGTGTATTCGCCGCGTGTATACTTAGCGCGTCCCAGTTTCTTCTCGAACTGATTTTGTTGTTGCCGTTTTCGGTTTCCGATCGTGCGAATGACTGAGTGGGTTAGGAGTCGTGCTGTATGGGCAATTCCCTGTGTCGAGAATTTCTTCCGTTCTTTGTTCCAGGTTTTCCTGAAGCGTCCTCCTTCTTATGCGATTCTTTCTCTGCTTCATTAAGTCTGAGCTTCAGGATCTTTTCTGAATACGCTGCTTTTGTGCGCCTTTGACTCTGAGTCCTGGATAGTCTAATTTCGTCAGTGCCGGTTGGTTGATAGTCTGGAATCCGCGGTTCTGCTACATGCGACATCCGTTTGCGGAGGCATTTTCTCTTTGCTGATTGGTGCTTTCCTCTTTCCCTCAGATGTTTCCTGCATATAAACTTATATCAGTTGCGTGTCTTGCAGTCTACGCAAAGGAGAAGTGAAATGAAAAGACTTGACGTGAAAGCATTAATCTCTAATGAATGCATAATTCTGACATTCATCATAACTTGACTCTTCGATAAATGTAACGCAATCATTCCTAGATACTTAAGCATGCGGTTATTAAATTCTTTCAAGGCGCGCGCTTAATGCATGGGTCTATCGTGTGATAAGTCTTTTCAGATCGCAGGTCGCAGATCGCTGCCATCGCAGATCGCAAATCGCAAATCACAAATATCGCAAGTTCTCGTTTAATGGTTACGTCGTATAGCGTGATGCTTGCGATTTGCGATATCGCATATCGGCGATCGCATTGCTCGAAGGTTTTTCTTTTAAGGGGCGCGTGTGAGGCATGCGATGCGATGAACTTCGCATCGCAATTTCGCAGTATTTGCTTTTCGCGCTCGAGTTATGCTTCGGCCTTTCTTTGCGATGCGATTTGAGCCTTAGGGAGAGAAATACAAAGACTTTAGAAAAAAAAAAAATATTTTTTTGGGATTTTCGTTCAGGGTCCCCTCTTTGCTTGACGTTATTGCTAATGTGAAGCGAAGAAGGGGGGTTGTTGGTGACCACAACAGAGTCATATATAAAGGATAGAGACTCCCTGCGAGGGGCATCGTGTCTTATTTTTGCATCGAGCTCTCCTCTATTGGAGGTTGCCCCCTCGAAGAGGCCAGTGAACATTGCTTTCTGAATAATAAAATATTTGCTGTTGTCTCTCACTGTTCTATGTTCTGGGTATCTTTCTTCGCATATTCTGTATTTGGGTATCTTTTGCAGGTTAAGAGCATAACATCGCGTGGCATAAACCCCGTTCCCAGGTTTGGGGTCACCTACCTCAGTCCCCTCATTTTAAATGCATGGAGGTGGTAGCATTTGGGAAAAGGTACGAAATCCTATTTGGCACCCTTTATTATCATTCACGAGTTGATATGGATCAGTTTTCGTAGGGCAGATTGGCCATTATCTTGGGACACCTTGACATATAGTTTTGTGAGGTCATAGATGAGAACATGATCTACAAGAGGAATGTAGGTTTTAAAGCATGTGTCCATCCCATGGAGCTCACACACTATGGTAAATGCCTTCAAACGCTGGGTCCTAAGACATCATCCCTGCATTATAAATGCATGGTCATTTTAATAGGGTAGCGACATTATTATGTTATTTGGGGTGGTGAAGAGGGTTTCTACTCGTGGAGATGCTCTTAGTCTCCATCTCTAGTATCCTCACGATTTAGGGAGCTTAATGACACTTTTGCAATCATAAACGCTCCACCAACCATCGCATCTCCTCTTGCCATTGTTTCTCCACAACAAAATTCCTCTCCTCTCTCTCCAATCATTATCTTAGACTGATGTGGCCTCCATTGTTTCAACGCTCTCTTTTTCAGGTGGTTTTGGGTATGGAACTTCTGGAGGTTAATGTTATTCACTTTGGAAATTCAATGGTCAATGCTTTACTGATTTACTATTGTATCAATATCGATTTTGCTTTCAATAGGATGACATATGATGATCTCTTACTTCTTGTGAGTCTCTAATGTAATCAACCACTAGCAAGCCCAATAGTGCATGGTTCCACTCTTGCCATCATCTTTACCTTTTTCTAAACTTTATTGGTGGTGATGGATAAACCTGGTAGACATAGTTTGGTCCCTTTTGTTATGTGTCTTAGTTAAATTTTGTATCCAAGTTTTGAACTAATAGTAATGGTGGTTCTTTGGGCAGACCTGGTTGAAGAAATAGTCTCCCAGAGTAGTCCTTTTAAAAGTTTCACATACTTAATATACTTGTAATACCTTCTTATATTAATAAAAATTATTTACAAAAGCTTAAAAAAAAGATAACACTTGAGCTATGCAAGTTAGTTTTGAAATTAGTGGCTATCGACTATTCCTAGGAATGATTTAAATGCTAACACTATGAAGACCCCACTTAGTTGAATAATCGGAATAAGAAAAAATGAGGAGGGGATTCTATATGTTGGAAACCCGAAAAAGAAGAAGCATCCAATCGTATTGTGTGCAAATCACGTTGTGAGATAGGTTACACGTTGCTCCATTACTAAGGTGTGAATATAACGGATCTAAGAAGGATTTAATAATGTTTAAAAATTGGTGTTATATATGCAAAATAATAATTTAGAAGTTGCGAAGAAAAAAGAAAAATAAAAGAGGTTTGAATCTTGTCTTTGTGTCCATGGAAGGGCGTTTTTAAACATGTTTTATAATAAGGTAAAGAGCACCAATATCTAGGGTGATAGTTGGAAAGTTTGTTTAGTAAAGAGTGTTTACCTATTGGAATTTTGATATTGAGTTTGTTTTATATTTTTTTAAGATTATTTAGTGATTTTTTAAAGTAAAAATGTTAAAAACTGAGGAAATATTTATTAAGTATAGAGAAGAAATATATTAATATAGATCTATTTGAACTACAGATCTAGCATGGGTTATGAGGGATCAAATCTCTTCAAGTGTAATTTTTTTTAGAGTGCAAAATTTGCATCCTTCTCATCCTCGATAGATTCCAATGAATTTGTAGTGATTCTCTCTTTCTCTCTATCTATACAATGTGCAATTTTTCATTGTTTAAATTGTATTTTTGAATGCTATATAAAGTACATAACTTAAACTAGTCCAAAAAATTTTGTTGAATTTTAGGAAAAAATGAAAAAAAAAAAATATACTTAAGGAAATACCAAAATGTAAAATAGTGAGACTAATTCAAACATTTTGACCATTAACTTTGTTTTCTTTGTTATTAATATATTTTTAAGTATACCTCAATATTACTTAATTATGGATATTGAAATATTTTGTTGATGACCCACATTGATTTTTTTTATTGTTATGAATATTTTTAAATATCACATATTAATTTTATATTAAAAATCAAATTAATTACACATCTCCCTCTTAAGTACTTGATATTTTTTATTTTATTTTTAACTTTCAATTACCTTTTTCCTTGGCACATTGAATATTTTATTATACACAACATTAAAGTATTTTTCTTTTAACATTTTCTTTCTATATATAGAGATGTATGAAGTTGATATAGACATAAATTAATTAAAATACATCTTTGAATAGATTTTCAAATAGTTTATTTAAATTATTGTTGAGATGTTTTTGAAAAGTATAAGGTTTAAACATCTTGCTCACACTTTTTTTTTACTTCTAATTACTTTATCTCTTTTAAAGTTGGTATGAAATTATATTATGTCATATAGACATCGAAATATTTTATTTATGACTAAGAGTGAGATATTTTTATCACATTGGGTTGTAATATCAACCAATCTAAATCCATCATAACTTTAGATCTATGAAGGGTCAAGAGGGATCAAATCTTTCAACGTGCAAACCTAAGTGCAATACTTGAGGAAAGGTTTGCACCTCAAGAGATTTAATCCCTCTCGACAATTGATAGATCCAGAGTTAAGATAGATCTAGGGCAGTTTAATTATTATTAATTATACTTTTTTTTTTAATGTAATTTAACCGAGTCAAAATGTTTACATAACATAATAGTTCAGGACATTACAACGTCTCTTCCATATTGAGTTGGAGAGTGCCTCTTGGTGCAACAAAAAATTGAGTGACCATAGTGAGGTTAGGATTATTAATGTTTTATAATGCTTTTAATCAGAACTAACTAAACATGCATATTCATATTTGTTTTTTTATTATAGCCGACATTGCTTTTCTATTTAGAGAATTTGTTTTTTTTTTAAGAGGGACATGTGTCAACTCCACATTGGGCACATATGGAATCACACAGTGCCCTCATACTGGGCTGTAGAATGCACCTCTTGGCAGAATCAAGTTTTAGATGTGGAAAGAAATCACTAAGAGGACATTAAGTGAATTTTTGTTGATCTTCATAAAGGATGAAATGAGATTATGTGGAAAATTGAGATTTTGAAGTTAGAATATTATATTAGAAGAGGGGAATACTCCCAAAGAATTCCCACCATGTTATAAAATTATGTTTGACATTTGTTAAGGGGTAAAGTTGCTTTCAATAGCTCCTCCCATTATAGTTGAATTGAAAATGTTTGAGGAAAGAGGAAGCATGAGGTGTTTATACATAGATCTCTGTCAATGGATAATTATGAGTTATTGTGTGAAAGGTGAGATTCTTGATATGAATTCCTAGTAAAAGTTAGTGAAATGTGTTTTTCTATGTGAGTTATTATCAATATTATTGAGTCATTAGTAAGAGGGTGTAAGACCCTTGCTCAGAATGGCATCAAACACCTCCACTATATTGAGGTAGATGACCATGTTGGATAGACGATTGTATGGAGATTCCTTGGTCCATTGGCAAGGTGTATTTTGGGGTTGACTTGGTAATAGAGACTTAAGATGGACATTTTGGGCCTTTGGTAAGATAGACAATGGACAAGCTTGGGTGCTACTATAGGCAAATAGGGAGCACTATGAAGACTTGGGTGCTTTTGTGGATAGATAGGGTGCACTGTAGAGACTTGGGTGCTCTTGTGGACAAGGAACACTATTAGGACTTGGGTGCTACTGTGGATAGATAGGGTGCACTGTAGAGACTGGGGTGCTACTGTGGATAGATAGGGTGCACTGTAGAGACTGGGGTGCTACTGTGGATAGATAGGGTGCACTGTAGAGACTTGGGTGCTCTTGTGGACAAGTAAGGCACACTATTAGGGACTTGTGTGCTACTGTGGATAGATAGGGTGCCTTACAGATAGGGCTTGGGCACTCCTTTGGAAGGATAGAGCGCATTATACATGGTCTCAAGTTGAATTCAATAAAGAGTTTGGTGGGCTTGGATGGAGGCTTGAGAATTTGTAGTGTTGAGACTTTATGGGTCAATAGAGTTAGGTGTTATGCACTTGGGGGTTGTAATGAGCAGTTCAGGTGCCTTGGGGCACAAGTTGCCATTGATTGCAATCATGGGATGCACTCACTGAGTATACTCCCTTGGGAATGCATCCATCATGATATGTTCATTAGGTTCCTTGGGTGCATTTGAGTGTAGATGGAGTTGTGGATGGATGGAAACCCTTGGCATGATAGATAAGACTTAGCAGATGAGACAACAGAGGTGCAAGCAACCTAGGTGGATCGATGACTAAGTGGGATTAAGACGACTTGGACATGATGGAATGGTTTGGTGGAATGAGCTAGCTCGATGAGACTTCTTAGAGTGACATGACTTGTCAAGAGAAAGGAAGGAGTCATATAAGTAAGTGGATGCTTCATGAGCCAAGGCACCATTAATCATATATGAATCATCACTAAGAGATGGAAGAAAAAAATTCTTTCAAGGAGCAAGGATAAGGAGTTCTATGATTGTGCCATGGAGGGGTGCGATGGAGCGACTTGTATTTCCTTGGTGAGATGGAGAATGGAACATGGTTGTAGGAGGAAGACCTATGGAAGTTCTTGGGTTGGTTTGTACAAGTTCATTTGGACATTTTTGGGCATGAGGATATCTTTCATTGATTTATTTGTACTCTAAAATTGAGCCACAAGTAGGGGTCATGCTCTTCCCTTTCTATCTCACACACTCACACATAAGGGTGTTAGGCACCTAGTTTGTGTGCTACCCATCCATATATATTGAGTACTTGTGTGGTTGTTTTACACATTTGAATGTATTGTTCCATGTATGGTTTTCATTGTCCAAGTGTTATGTAAGTTTTATTCCTTCTATAGTAATGCAATGCACATACAGATTCCTAATAATCATAATAGTAAATAACAACAAACACAAAATACATTGAGATTTACCTTGAAACCCAAACTAGGAAAAAATACTAACAAACTACTTAGAGTTGCACCTTTAAGTTTGATCATCAATCAACGTCATTGTTTACAATACAATATATAGTTTATTGCGACATTCAAGACCCATAATCCATTGACTTGGATTAGACTGCAACCTTAGTTCCTTAATTGACATAAAAAAAAACATGGGTTGAAACCCTATGCACCACAAAAATGCCAAAAACAAAAACCATGTGTTGAAAGCCACCAAAATTAGACAAAAAAAACCACATTTTTTTAATCCAGTGGCTTCAACCCCCTCCCCCTCCCCCCTAATGGCTCCACTTAGATAAGGGGGTTTTACGTCCCACTATGAACCCTCCTATGCACTTGATACATACGAGCGCATATGGCTAGTCATCCAAAGTATATAACATATACCCAACATGATAAGCTTGGCTAAGCATTACTATGGAAAGCTTGAGGTCATGGTTGGATGTGCACCTAGTGTGCTCGTTGGATAATCTTAAGTTGAGTAGGATTTGGTGCATCTAACATTGTAGCCTAAGTTGAAATTGTGCACATACCTTAGGTGAAGAGATGTAGTCTAGTTACAGTATGCACAAGTTGCTTAAGCCACTATGGCTAAGGCAAGGCAATGTTGCATAGCATAGGTGCCATAATGAATTGAGTGCATCAAGTCAGATCTTTTTATGGTAAATTAGGATTTGGGGATGAATTTCCAAGCACCAGGGTGAAGAGCCATGACCAATTCGCATGTGGAAGACAATTAATGTGGATAATCTTGAAGAGTGCAAAATTATTCCTTGATGTAGAAGGAAACCAACTCAAGTTAGCGTAGAACATATATGTTGGCTTGGATGAGTTATAGGAATGAGGTGACAAGTTGGGGTTGAATTGTTCATGAAACCCAGTTTTTTATTTGTGCATGTTATTTGTTTCTTGCATTTTCAAAATGTTGCAATGGTCGGTTCTTTAAAGGAGAAGTTGGGTGACTTGGAGGAAGTCCAAGTGTAACCCACTTTGATGGCTAAGCTAACAAAACTTGAGAGTAGTTGAGTGCTATAGACTTTAAGGGGGATGTTGGACATTCTAGGTGCCTTGATAATAGGTTTGGGTAGACTTGTATATGGAAGCTTAGAATAGTAGTTGTGAGGATGAATCTCTTGGTGGACAAGAGGAACACTTTTTTTTGTAGTTATTAGAGGTGATATTAATAGTCACCTACAACATTCCTTTTTTTAATTAAAGCATCGACAACTCACTACCAAGAAGTAGTGGAGCCTAAAGGAACTTGAAGGTGTTGAGCTTGGTGAAAGAGGAAGGATATGGAGGAGTGGTTTTGTTAGAAACTTGTTATGGAAATATGCCATCCTCTCCTCTATAGCAACAACAAGTTGGATAGTTTGGAGTCCAAGATGTAGGCACTAGCAGATGGGTTTCTTAGAAGAATCATTGAGTTGTGGAGACAACTTGATAGCCTTGTAGAAGAGGTGAAAATTTTCCTTGGGTTATTGTGATGATATTGTCAAAGAACCAAATGCTTTTTTGGCAAGACAAGGAAGTTATATTCTATGTGATGAATGGAGACAAAATATGAGTCAACAAAGGAAACATTAAAAACTGACCTATATGGGGTAGCGAGGAATGTGAACCAAGTTACTTGGAAAGTGGTATCCCATCTTTGGTACAAAACATAGGATGAGGTAGAGAACTCCTTTGGTAGCTTGCAAATAATTGTTGGATGACCTAAATATTGGAGGCATCATTATTTGAAGGTGATTGAAGTATTTGGTGCAAACATGCCTCTCTTTAACAAGAGGTATGGAAGTCTTTTAGATGGCTCATTTGACTTCAGACACTTTGGATAGATTGTTGAGACACTTGAGGGATGTGGATATGTTTTCCATATGCCACATTCATTTTGGATTTTGAGCTGCAAAAGGTGACTTGACAATGGGAGGAAAAGATGGGGACTTTGCCTAGGTCCAAAGAAACTACACAAATATACTTGATCATAGCATGAAAAGATTATTTTGTGCATGTTGTGTATGTCTCATTACTTTGGCATGATGGTTGGGATAATCACTTGAGTGTCTTAGGACATAGAAGGGTGAGTGCATGGAGATGGGCTACACTTTTTGGCAAAGCGAGGGCGCGTTTTGGTGAAAAAAGGATGCTCAATCGAGCAATTTTCAAGTGCTTGATCGAGCTATTTAGGCGCTTAAAAATAGATTGATTGAGTGTTTAAACAAATCCTCGATTGAGCCCTTTTATAACCCGAGGTAGAGGCTCGATCAATCCTATGGCTCATTCGAGCAATATTTCTTATTAAAAACCCCAGTTGTGACCTGTGCAAGTCATTTTAATCAGACCGCGAGAAAAAAAGGAGTTCAACGGAAGATTTCTAAGCTCGATCGAGATGGAGGAACTCGATCCAGCTACCTATCAACCCCGCCAACAACCCAAAGGCTCAAGCCAAGGTAGATTTCCTATCCTTTTTGTCTCTTTTATTTAATTATTATTATTTTATTTTTTTTTAAATAAAATAAAATAAATTAATTTGAAAAAAAACCTACCATACAAAAACTACAAAAAACAATCATGAAAACCACAAAAACCCACCAAGAAAACTCTTGAAAATCACAAAACAACCTAGAAAACCACCAAGAAAACCCTTGAAGACCGAAAACAACTTAGAAAACCACCAAGAAAACCTTTGAAAAAACCTATAATTTAGGTTATATATATATATATATCAGTTAAGCCCAAGAAGCTTCAACACCTACAATAGTCATTTGAGTCAGTTCTTTCCCTTTCTCTTCCTTTTTATTTCCTACACAATTAATTAGCTCCCAGAAGGATGCCAAGAATTAGCTTTAGTCGACTTGATTTTCTTTGTTAATTCATTTTTTATTACTCACTAAAAACCCTAACTAAAGCACCTTGATTGACCTACCATGGTAAATAACAAAGACAAACCCTAACTACTCTAGAGGTCCTTCTCCCTCTTCCTTTCTTTCTCTCCTCTTCCCTAGGATTTCTTGGTTTAGCACTAACATTTTGTGGTTGCTCCACTCTCTCCTTGTTGGTAATGTTTGTGGTAGGATGGTTCCCCATCCATACTCATACATATCAATAATAAGAGAAAATAAGCCGGAAACAATGAGGGCATCTACACACCTACTTGGATTGCACTTGCAAATCTGAGCAATGGAGGAAGATATCCCCAATAAACATCAATAATTGATTGATTTGTAGTGACAAAATGATATACATATGAGAGGCAGAAAGCAGTTATTTATATCCAAAGGGAGACCAAAAGCATGATAAACCCCTAGCTAAAGGGGGTATGCCACCAAGTTGTTAAATCCTTATTATACTAATGTGGTTCTTTTACAATATAACACTATTACAAAATAATGAGCTTATACACAAAATGGCACATGCAAATAAAGCCTGATATGGATGTTGTGGTTAGGTACACAACATACTTTGGCGAGCACATTCCATTAGGTGGCATCAATACTTAAGTGAAAAAGGCACTCAACTCCAAGGGAGATTCGGTCATCACAAAATCTGTTAGTTTGTCCCAAATCTTTCTTTATCTTTGCCAATAATAGCTCCTACGAGTTGAAGATGATGGGTATTAGAAGTCTTTATAAGGAGTAACTGGCTATAGGGGGGATATTTGTTTTTGGCATCCCGCTACATTGGCAGCATAATTTTTTCCATTTTAATATAAGCAAAAAGATAGATCTAATAATATTAGAGTAAATCATATAAAATCCTTGCTTCCCCGTTTATAAATATATTTTTTTCCTGTAGTACTCACTCTATGATAGCTTTGTCATGTCAACCTTCTATAAAAGTGCTCCAAAGCTTTCACTTAATTGAGATACAAACCTAATCGTAATCCACAAGGTATAAAGTTTATGTTGACCCAATGTTAAAAATTACTTTTTCCTCCCACATGCAAGTGTAGAAGAAAATTTGAAATAGGTGAATTCCTAAGGAATTATTCCTAACTATTAAACATCTGTTTTCCATTACTGAATTACCATAATATCTGCACCAATAAAATCAGTAACGACGCTTACTAGCATCCTTCCTGTTTACAGGGGCTGATTAGTGACATGATGAACCTCTCTTGAATCAAGAGCACATTATTCAACAAAAGCATGAAGCTTGCAAAAGTTCAGAATATAAGACCGGAATTTGGAGTGCAAACCAACTTAAGAGCACAGTTATCAACTACATTCCTAGACCTTGGCAAAGAATTTCTAGCAGACAACAATTATTGTAGTTATCGGATCCCCATGCTGTCGCTATCAAAATCTGCTAATTGAAAATTGATCTGCTATCCTCCCATCTGGTAGCTTGAACTGCATAAAATGGCGAAAATGTCAGTCTTATAGTGATCCCTTGTCCAATTTTAAATTCAATACAATGAGTTGGTGAAGCTTCATGGCATAGGAATTTTTCTTTAAAATTCAATGGGAAGAAGAAATCCACGTGTACATTCTTCAACTCTATCTATAACAATAGCTAAACTCCAAATCTCACACCAGAGGTTTTTTCGAGAAACTTTTATGGGACAAAAATAATTTCATTAATTACTGAATCTCATTATATCAGAGGAACAAAACATACATTATATCAACCAAATTCCTAGAGTATGATATATTCAGCACTAAAACACATTGACGTTAATTCTTCCACTACAATGAACCAATTTTTTCTTTACTGTTACATATTTTAGCCTCAAACCTAACATAGTTATTCAAGTCATTCCAATACAACGAAAAAATTCATTTGAGGCCTTTTCCTTCCTCCTGTATGCGTTCATGCATGTCTCTACACTCTTATGACACATAACAATATTCACAGCTCTTCTGCTTCAGTTGGTCAAAAACATGACATCAACCTTGGTTTTGCATGTCCTGCTCAATATCCCAAATGTGATTGTATTTCTCTAATGAAAAGTATGGATGATAATGGGCGTGCTATGGGCCCAACTATTATGAACCCCAGGGCTGCATTAACACGCAGATTAGTATTTCTATGAAAATGTCAGACCCAGTCAGCAACGTCTATTAACAGTTAACTGAATTTGTTGTAACAGCTGGCTGATCTCTAGTGCAGACCAGATCTAGTTGAAATAATAGCAGCAGCAGATTTTTCTAATTGAAATATAATAGCGAAGAAAAAGGTGGAAGGGTATACAAAATGGAACTCATATCCTCTGTCAAAATTACTAGAGCAGAAATAAAATCACAAGATGCTAGGGATTTGGCATCCTTTATCAACAAGGCCCCTTTGGCCAACCACTGCATACGTACCTCATCCCTTCACATGGAATAGAAAGTAAACAAACACTAACCTCATGGTTGAAAATAGACCTACATCGGATCAGCCATAGAGTAATAACTTAAAAGGGACTTGAACTGCAGGCAATGCCAAATACCAATAAAGGATGTATGCACCAAATCACTGCAATCATCACCCAAGAAAGCTGCCCTTCATGTTACCCTCCCTTAAACAACTGAGCACTAGTCTTGGACATACAGCCATGCTCTCCTTGCAAACCAACAGTCCCATTACGTATGCTTTACTGTCTTGGGGGGCTGACAAAATGGAAAGCCAAAGAGTCCCCGTTTGTATATGAAGATATATTGTAGATAAAATGGATTGATAAAATATATATTGATAGAAGAATGATTGATATTACAAACGAGGGCCCCCCTTATAAATACTAGGTGGGGTGCCCTTTCATATGAAGAGTCATGTCTTGTCGATAAGACATACCTTTACACTTTTCCATATATATTATTTATTATTCTTCTATTTTTTATTAATATATTATTTTAAGTACTTTATTTACCTGAGTCTTATATTTTTAACCTAAATTTTATCACACCACAAGTTGTAGGGATGGTCGTGTCTTTTGGCAACTTTAGAATTTTACTTTATATGGACGGTGTTGTATGACGAGCAAACAGGCTACTGACAATGCAACATCAAATTCCAGTATGTGGCCGAAGAACCTGCGTACACCTTCAACTTCGACTACCTGTAGCTAGCCGAAGACCCGTGTACACCTGCTAATGCTTTTGACGAAATTCTTAGAGATGACTTAATGGTCAAAGTACCAAATAAACCATATGGACTGGGCTTAGGTTTTGTACAGGGAAGTGACAAAGGACTATAATAGAATCTGAATAATCTTCATGTTCGTCTTTAGACTCAAAAATATTGATTTCTATTGTTCTCTAAAGGGAATTGTAACCCCTTCATCAGTGGGGGTACATATATTTTCCCAGTGCAACATTCACCACCATTGTAAGCCCAAAGTCACAAGTTAAAGCCATGTAAAAACCATGTGAGGCCCTGTATTAGGTATCCTAGACCCGTGTCTTGTTGATTCGAGTCTGATTTGGTCGGACCATGTCCTGTCCCTTGAAAGTTTCTTTGAGGCAATCTCATCCCTAGATGGATTGGAGGACCTTAGTGGACTTATCATGTGGACCCATGGTTTTAGAGGAGCCAACATTTGAAGGGGTGTCATTGGTGTATGCGTCAGTCCAACCCACGTCAACGTGCACCTATGTCATCCCACATGGTTATAGTCTATAGAGTCTGTAGGTGACCTTGGCCTTGGTGTAGTATTCCTCGTGAAAACTCTAAGAGCATCATAGTCTCTTGTTACAGTGTTCACGTTTCTCGTGGTAGTTCATAGTTCCCAATGCAAAGTGGTCCTAGCGGTCAAAAGGTCAACAGGGTCTAGGATAGAATCTTAAATCACTAACGCTACCAAACCAAGAATCACAACGAAACTACTTTGTGCAGCAAAATAAAAGCAACAGTAAATCTACTAGTGCACAAAATATACACAACCCTTTACACAATTATGTACAATAACCCAACTTTGTTATACTAATCTAACTGAATAAGACAACAGTCTAGGGCTCCCGTACCAAGGATAATGACCCTCATACATCCACTAGTACAAGAATACAACAACTAGAGCTTGGTGTTTGTCGTGATGACCACCAATCTACCCTGATCAAGATACTCTGACCATCTGGCTGTGGCGCACTCTCTCAGCTCCTCTCGGTCGTCCATTGCTGCTCTTCAGCTACTCAGGGACTTCTTCCCACTAAAGTCTTCATGCGCTACTCCAATGAAGACTAACATAGGGCAGGAGGGTTGCCACCTATCAACATAAAATGTCGCTTCTCCAATGATGAACACGGGCTGCAACAAATTGCTCCTTTGGTTGATCACACCAATGAGCTCCAACAAACTGCCTCTTCTAGCAACCAAGAGTCCTTCCTTGCACTGCGCTTATGATCCAGGAGGATATTGGTGCCCACCCGCCTATTCCACTTGGACCCCCAACACTGTCTCTTTGAGTTTTTTGGTTTCCTTAATTGTAGCAAAATTTACTATTTTTGGCAGTTTTTCGGGTCCTGAACTTCCAGAGCCATTTTGAGGCCCTAAACGACGTTTTTAGGGAAAACGGAGAGACCAAAAATGTCCCACACTAACTTGCTAATTTGTTTTCGGCCTTCTCTTCGAGATCTTCGAAACTAGGTATTATGATAGCCAAACAAAGATCGTATGCCAAAGTTACGACCCTGGGAAGTTGATGTACCAAGTTACCCAAACGGGGACCACAGTTTTGGTGCTTCATCTCTTAGGGTTAGGTTTTGGATGTTTAGGATTTTCCATTGTTTCTCAATAATAAATAGGCCTTTGAGCCTCATTGTAACATAGTTCAGAGGCATGTAGCTCCCACATCTCTTCTCAGAGATAAGCTACCATCGCCCGTGCTATCTTATTTCCATTTTGTTTGTAATCATAGTTCAATATTTTTCTATTAATGAAATGAAGTGTTTTTCTGCTGCATCTCTGTATTTATGATTATATCTGTAAGTTGTTGCGTTCCTGTTTAAGTTCGAATCAGTGGTATCAGAGCGGTCTTCTCTTTCTCTGTTTTTCTTTGCATGTCCCCAATGAGGTCAGGGTATAAGGAGTTAGGGCTCGATCTGGTTGAACCGTTGCAAGATCAGCCTCACAAAACCCGATGACCTCCCATGGCGGAAGAAAAGAAAGATGAGGGGGCAGGAGATCCTTTCAAAATGTTGCTCGAGGAAGCCCTCGAGTGACAGAGGGATGCGATGATGGATAACTTTGCCCAGATCCTTTAACGACTACCCACAAGCGATGCATCTTCATCCAATAGCCACTCTAGAGGCACCACTCCTTTTAAGGTACAAGTTAACTTTGATATTCCCATATTTGAAGCCCTGATAGATGCAGACGCGCAGATAAATGGTTAAATCTATTGGAAGGATATTTTTCAGTTCATGACTTTTCCAATTGGGAAAAGATTACTTTTTCACTTCTCAAAGCCACCCCACATGTCAAGGATTGGTGGGAAACCTACTGTGAACAAAAGGACGAGAGTGAACCCTCGTTGTTTTCAGCTGCACCCACTTGGGATTCTTTCCGAGATGCCATCAAGGAACAATATTACCCTGTCAGGAGCTATGAAGATAAATACATAAAGTGGACCATGCTACGGCAGGGAAGGGACCAAGATGTGTCGGAGTTCACAAATATTTTCCATACCCTTCGCACGAAGCTGGGTATCAAGGATACTAAGCAGCATTTGGTGCTCAAGTACCGCGACTATCTACACAAGTACATCCAGGACAAGATGGAGTTCCTGGACATTTCCTCGCTCGGCACGGTGTACCGGTACGCTGTCAAGATTGAGCAGAAGTTTAAACAAAAGAAGCAGGACTTTGGATCTGCAAATCCAAAGCAAGGAAAAGGTGCCCCCAAACCACAAAACAAAGGACCAAGCCAAGGCGGGGCTACCCAGGACAGCCCGCCGAGGCCGCAAGAAAAGAACACCACGAAAACAAAGAAGGACACGGGAAAATGTTGTGAATTCCATAAGAGCTCCACTCATAATACAAGTGAGTGTCAGGCCAAGCAGTCACTGGTGGCCGAGATGAAGGCTTCTAAATCAGATGCACGTTCCGACTCTGAATTAGAACCCGATAAGGGAACTGACAAAGGGAAGCAAATCATTGATGTGAAGCCACCACCGTAGCCACCACCAAGATCCAAGAGATTGAGTGTGAAGATCTAGAGGAGGGGGAACACCTCTTCCACTCACAAATGTGGGTGAAGGGTTCTCCACTGCAGTTCATTGTCAACAGCGGGAGGCAAAAGAACCTCATGTCAGCAGAGGTCATGAAGCGGCCGGGCCTAAAGACTACAACACACCCACAACTGTACACCATCAGGTGGCTTCACCAAGGACAAGATCTTTGCGTCAGCCAGTAGTGCCGCCTTCCCTGCAACATCAATCCCTTCACGGATGAGGTACTGTGTGATGTTGCTCCTCTTGAAGTTTGTGATGTATTGTTAGGACAAACATACTTGTGGAAGCACATGATGTATATGAGTCTAGACCTCACTCTATGATTATTACCTTGGCCAACAAGTTGTACAGGATACCAGAGGTAGCCCCACCTACTGCCATCTCTTTGATCACTGCAAAGCAATCCAGTACGATCATTTCCCAGACCAGGAAATTTTGTTTTCCTTATGATTCGCCCTCAAGGCAAGAAGAAGGTTGTGGCCACGGCTACCAGGCAGGGCTTCTCTGCACAATAGCAGCAGATGGACAAGGTTGTGTAGGAGTACAGGGATATTTTCGCCTCACCTACAGGGGTACCTCTGCACTATCAGTCAAACACTCCATTGATCTGACGTCGGGCGCGCCGCTGCTCAATGGGTTGATCTATCGATGCTCTGTTCTGGAGAACGATGAGATTAGGAGACAGATTCAGGAACTATTGCAAAAAGTGCACATCAGGCCAAGCTCATCACCCTATGGGAGCCCTATTGTATTGGTATAAAATAAGGATGGGACCTGGAGGCTCTGTATTGACTATCGGGCGTTGAACAAGATCACTATCTAGAATAGGTACCAAATCCCGCGGATTGATGACCTTCTTGACCAACTCAAGGGGGGCAAATATTTCAGCAAGATTGACTTGAAGTCAGGTTATCACTAGGTGCCTATCAAACCCTCTGATGTGTGGAAGACTGCCTTCAAATCCAAGGAGGGCCTTTTCGAATGGTTGGTCATGCCGTTCGGATTGACGAATGCCCCTGCAACCTTCATGAGACTGATGGACGACATCTTGCGACCCTTCACCAATGCATTCGTGGTGGTGTATTTAGATGACATCTTGATCTTCAGCCAGAGTTGGGACGAGCACCTCCACCATATTCGACAGGTCCTTCAAACCCTACAACAACACAAGATGTGTGCTAACTTGGAGAAATGAACCTTTGGCCTGACCTAGGTTCAATATCTGGGGTACATAATTGATGAGAAGGGTGTACATGTGGACCCATCCAAGATACAAGTCATTTGGGATTGGCCAACCCCAACCACTCTAACAGAGCTCCGTAGCTTTTTGGGTCTTGCCAACTTCTACCGTAGGTTCGTCTTGGGGTTCTCTCATATCACTTGGCCTTTAAGTCAAGTCACCAAGGGTGGAGCAAAAGCAAAGTTTTTTTGGTCTGAAACCCAACAACAAGCGTTCTCCAAGTTGAAGAATCGCCTCTGTTCTGCACCAGTGCTCACATTACCAAACCTGCAACAACCATTTGAGATTGAGACAAATGCCTTTGACTATGCTATTGGTGCGGTTCTTACTCAGCATGGGCATCCAGTGGCTTACCACAGTGAGACACTTTCAGACATAGTTCGAAAGTACCCCACTTACGATAAAGAAATGTATTTCATTGTGCAGGCCTGCTGTCAATGGAAGCATTACATTCTGGGGAAGGAAATGATCATCCACACAAACCACCGACCTCTACAATTCATACAGGCACAAGGGAAGTTGCAGAATGATTGCCATCAGAAATGGTCCACCTACATGCAACAGTTCCATTTGAACATTAAGTATAAGAAGGGCAACATCAATAGTGTCGCTGATTGCCTCAGTCGACCACCGATCATGGCGCTGATCACTGTGCTCGACTCCTGTGGGCACAAGACATCGCGGTGGCCGCATCTTTAAAAGAACGATCCAAAATTCGGCAGCACATACCAGACACTCTTGGAAGAGAAGCAAATTCCAAATTTTCACCTTCAGGATGCACTATTATGCCACCTGGGACACATCTATGTTCCTTCAAGTGAGCGTGCCAAGATGATTTGGGAGGCACACTACAATCGGGTCACTAGACATTTCGGAGTAGAGAAAACAGTGGCAGTATTGCAGAAGTATTTTTATTGGCCGAAACTTTGTCAGGATGTTGGAAGTACATTAGATTTTGCACTTCCTGCGCCATTGCCAAACCAACCATCAAGAAGCAAGGCCTGTATACTCCTCTACCTACTCCTAGTCGACCTTGCAAATCTGTCTCCATGGATTACATGTCGGGCCTTCCTTATACTAAGCACGACAATGATTGCGTTTTTGTGGTCGTCGACAAATTCTCTAAGATGGCCATCATGGTGGCCTGCAAGAAGAGTACCACAACAGAGGCCACTACTAAGCTCTTCTTCGAGCAAGTGTGGCTACACTTTGGGATTCCACTGTCCATCGTCTCAGATCGAGACAGCAGATTCCTGAGTGCATTTTGGTCAAGTCTCTGGTCGATGTTGGATACAAAACTTACTAAGTCCATGGCTTTCCATCCCCAAAATGATGGCCAAACAGAGGTTGTCAACAGGATGATCGTACACATTCTACGCATGTACAACTCGAAGCATCCACGCACATGGGATGAAAGCCTCCCCTATGTCCAGCACAGCTACAACAAAGCTCTCCATAGCTCAATGGGCCACAACACCTTTCAGGTAGGGTGGGGATTTCAGCCATTATGTCCCATTGATGTGGCCATCACATTATCACATTTGCAACTACTCAAGAAGATTCAGCTCGTGTCCAGTCCGAAGCCGACAGGGCTAATAGCTTCATTGAGCGCATTCAATACATCTGCCAGCAGGTCCATGATATATTGGATAGAGCCAATTCTAAGTACAAGCAACGCCAAGCTCAGTATCGGGTGCCGCACAAGTTCCAGGTGGGCAACAAAGTTTGGCTACATTTGCAGAAGGAGCGCCTCGCTGGACCCCACCACAAGCTTCGCCCGCTCCAATATGGGCCATACACCATCACCAAGGCTATAGGGGACAATGCCTTCGAGCTTAGCATTCCACCGTTCCTTGGTCTGCACCTAGTGTTCAATGTAGACCGCCTTCGGCCATACTTTCCACCATTGCTGGACACATCTGACGTTGCAGAACAAACCACACCAACAAAGCTAAACCCAGACTGCATGGAACAGGCAACCACTGGTCGGATCACGGACACACAGATCAAGAACACTCGCCAGCAGAAGATCCAACTATATCGGGTTGTCAAAGCTGGCCAACTCCTTTACCAAGGCAAGTGGCTCACCAAGGAACAAGTTTAGCAGAAGTTTCCCCATCTCATGGAAGCACTCAACACAATGGGAACCATTACTTCCTAAGGGGGAGGAATGGTCCAGAAGGATATTGGTGGCCACCCCCGCCTATTCCACTTCGACACCCAACACTATCTCTTTCAATTTTTTGATTTCCTTAATTGTAGCACAGTTTACTATTTTAGGTAGTTTTTCGGGTCCTGAACTTCTGGAGCCGTTTCAAGGCCCTAAATGACGTTTTTAGGGAAAACGAAGAGACCGAAAAAGTCCCAAACCAACTTGCCAATTTTTTTTGGGCCTTATCTTTGACATCTTTGAGACGAGGTATTATGATAGCCAAATGGAGATCATATGCCAAAGTTACGACCCCGGGAAGTTGATGTACCAATTTACCCAAATGGGGTCCACAGTTTTGGCACTTCATCTCCTAGGGTTAGGTTTTTGGATGTTTAGGGTTTTCCATTGTTTCTCAATAATAAATAGGTCTTTGAGCCCCATTGTAACACAATTTGGAGGCATGTAGCCGCCACATCTCTTCTTAGAGATAAGCTACCATCGCCCAAGCTATCTTATTTCCATTCTGTTTGTAATCATAGTTCAACATTTTTCTATTAATGAAATGAAGTGTTTTTCTGCTGCATCTCTGTATTTATGATTATATCTGTAAGTTGTTGTGTTCATGTTTAAGTTCGTATCAGTTTTTGGTCTGAAACCCAACCACAAGCGTTCTCCAAGTTGAAGAATAGCCTCTGTTCTGCACCAGTGCTCACATTACCAAACCTGCAACAACCATTTGAGATTGAGAAAAATGCCTCTGACTATGCTATTGGTGTGGTTTTTACTCAGCATGGGCATCTAGTGGCTTACCACAGTGAGACACTTTCAGACATAGTTCGAAAGTACCCCACTTACGATAAAAAAATGTATTTCATTGTGCAGGCCTGCCGTCAATGGAAGCATTACATTCTGGGGAAGGAAATGATCATCCACACAAAACACAGACCTCTACAATTCATACAGGCACAAGGGAAGTTGCAGAATGACCGCCATCAGAAATGGTCCACCTACATGCAACAGTTCCATTTGAACATTAAGTATAAGAAGGGCAACACCAATAGTGTCGCTGATTGCCTCAGCCGACCACCGGTCATGGCGCTGATCACTGTGCTCGACTCCTGTGGGCACAAGACATCGGGGTGGCCGCATCTTTAAAAGAACGATCCAAAATTCAGCAGCACATACCAGACACTCTTGGAAGAGAAGCCAATTTCAACTTTTCACCTTCAGGATGCACTATTATGCCACCTGGGACACATCTGTGTTCCTTCAAGCGAGCGTGCCAAGATGATTTGGGAGGCACAATACAATCGGGTCGTTGGACATTTCAGAGTAGAGAAAACTTTGGCAGTATTGCAGAAGTATTTTTATTGGCCGAAACTTTGTCACGATGTTGGAAATACATTAGATTTTGCATTTCCTGCGCCATTGCCAAACCAACCATCAAGAAGCAAGGCCTGTATACTCCTCTACCTACTCCTAGTCGACCTTGCAAATCTGTCTCCATGGATTACATGTCGGGCCTTCCTTACACTAAGCACGACAATGATTGCGTTTTTGTGGTCGTCGACAGATTCTCTAAGATGGCCATCATGGTGGCCTGCAAGAAGAGTATCACAACAGAGGCCACTGCTAAGCTCTTCTTCGAGCGAGTGTGGCTACACTTTGGGATTCCACTGTCCATTGTCTCAGATTGAGACAGCAGATTCCTGAGTGCATTTTGGTCAAGTCTCTGGTCGATGTTGGATACAAAACTTACTAAGTCCATGGCTTTCCATCCCCGAAATGATGGCCAAACAGAGGTTGTCAACAGGATGATCGGACACATTCTACGCATGTACAACCCGAAGCATCCACGCACATGGGATGAAAGCCTTCCCTATGTCCAGCACAGCTACAACAGAGCTCTCCATAGCTCAACGGGCCACAACCCCTTTCAGGTAGGGTTGGGATTTCAGCCATTATGTCCCATTGATGTGGCCATACCATTTGCAACTACTCAGGAAGATTCGGCTCATGTCCAGTCCGAAGCCGACAGGGCTAATAGCTTCATTGAGCGCATTCAATACATCCGCCAGCAGGTCCATGATATATTGGATAGAGCCAATTCTAAGTACAAGCAACGCCAAGATCAGTATTGGGTGCCGCACAAGTTCCACGTGGGCAACAAAGTTTGTCTACATTTGCAGAAGGAGCGCCTCGCTGGACCCCACCACAAGCTTCGCCCGCTCCAATATGGGCCAATCACCATCACCAAGGCTGTAGGGGACAATGCCTTTGAGCTTAGCATTCCACCGTTCCTTGGTCTGCACCCAGTGTTCAATGTACACCGCCTTCGGCCATGCTTTCCACCATTGCTGGACACATCTGACGTTGCAGAACAAATCACACCAACAAAGCTAAACCCAGACTGCATGGAACAGGCCACCCTTGGTCAGATCACGGACACACAGATCAAGAACACTCGCCAGCAGAAGATCCAACTATTGTCAAAGCTGGCCAACTCCTTCACCAAGGCAAGTGGCTCACCAGGGACCAAGTTTAGCAGAAGTTTCCCCATCTCATGGAAGCACTCAACGCAATGGGAACCATTACTTCCTAAGGGGGAGGAATGACCCAGAAGGATATTGGTGGCCACCCCCGCCTATTCCACTTGGACCCCCAACACTATCTCTTTCAGTTTTTTGA
Organism: Pinus tabuliformis; assembly: GCA_031772625.1. Lineage (NCBI taxonomy): Eukaryota > Viridiplantae > Streptophyta > Pinopsida > Pinales > Pinaceae > Pinus > Pinus tabuliformis. The sequence goes on along the minus strand of CM062813.1, from coordinate 1,152,702,052 downwards.
TTTCCTTAATTGTAGCACAGTTTACTATTTTAGGCAGTTTTTCGGGTCCTGAACTTCTGGAGCCTTTTTAAGGCCCTAAACGACATTTTTAGGGAAAACGGAGAGACCGAAAAAGTCCCAAACCAACTTGCCAATTTGATTTGGGCCTTATCTTTGACATCTTCGAGACGAGGTATTATGATAGCCAAATGGAGATCGTATGCCAAAGTTACGACCCCGGGAAATTGATGTACCAATTTACCCAAATGGGGCCCACAGTTTTGGCGCTTCATCTCCTAGGGTTAGGTTTTTGCATGTTTAGGGTTTTCCATTGTTTCTCAATAATAAATAGGTCTTTGAGCCTCATTGTAACACAATTTGGAGGCATGTAGCCGCCACATCTCTTTAGAGATAAGCTACCATCGCCCAAGCTATCTTATTTACATTCTGTTTGTAATCATAGTTCAACATTTTTCTATTAATGAAATGAAGTGTTTTTCTGCTGCATCTCTGTATTTATGATTATATCTGTAAGTTGTTGTGTTCATGTTTAAGTTCGTATCAGATTAGGGGTTCACACTTGGACCCTCTCACGCTTCCCTCCACCAAACCTCGAGGTGTCTAATACAACACAAACAAACATGCCCTTCATATTTGCTCAACCATCATCCAACTAGAGCTCCGAAGATCTGCCCTTTGCTATGCAATAGAGGAGCTATTGCACAAATCTAGGCTCCAATAAACTGTTGTAGCATCTGCCCACTAGTTATGGCATCCAACCACCTAGGTTACCCTTCCTCTTGGTTGCTACAACACTGTCCAACCTGGACTTGACAACTATAAATAGGCGTGTAGGGTCACCACAGAAAGGCAGATTTTCGGACATCCTGTAACTTCGGATAAGGAGCAGAGATATCTTCACATTCCTCTCTGAAATCTCAGACACTCTGTAATCTCAGATGGGTGCAGGAGACACAAAATCTTGAACAAGTATCTTTGCATGATAGTAAGGGTGGACAACATCACTGTAATCTCGGATGGGTGCCACTGAAATGGTTATAGTCTCAGCATAATAATGAGGGTCTCAAATACAAGAAGGGAACACTCTGTCTCAATATACTAGACAGTATCATGAAGGCCTCGGTGCAGGAAGAAAATGCAGTCACAAGATCTCAGCATAATGACACCTATGGTCTCGGTCATAATCCTAATGAAGAAACCTCGTTGACATGGTAGTGATCTCAGTAATAGTACAACAATGATCTAGTTCTCGGTGAAGGTGTAGCATTGGTGTAACAATGATGAAGATCTCAATGAAGGAGCAATGATGATCTCAATGAAGCAGTAGTAATGATGGCGATCTCAGAAGAATAAGAAGATTGGTGTCTTGGTATTGGAGTGGCCTAGTAGGTCAAGGGTCATGGTCTTGGTATTCGTCAATTGGAATCTCTATAAGAAGAATTTCTTGTGGGTTTTCCTCTCCAAGAGGGAGAGGTTTTGGCCTTGGCAGAAATCCAACATCTTGTGTTCTTGTCTCTTTGTTTTGATAGCTATTTGATGAAGAAAGGAATACACACACTAATGATATCAAGAAAATGATTGTGTTAATAAGCTAAAATACCTCACAAATAGTTATCATGCTAAAGAAGAATCTCACTAACTACATTAGCCCTAGATTCTTCAACATGGTATCAGAGCTAAGGTGCTAAAAGGAAGGGCAACAAAAAGGGACATTCAAGGACAAGGATCAGCTTCAAGAAGGGCAGTAAAGCAAGGATAGTCTTGACATTTCTCTACATATCTCAGTCTCGGATATCACAGTCTTGATGGCAATCACAGTCACGATGTTTGCACTGTTCCAGCTCATACTACGAAATCATGATCACAGTGACTTGACAATTCTCTGTACTATAATAATGTTCCTCGCTCAGTGTTCCAGTAATGTTTGATGGAGCAACTCAGTGTTAAAAATATGATGCACAGTAATACACAAGAACCTCAATTCGATGCTAAAGAACAATTAGTGGAAGGTTTCAATATCTCAGTACCACTCACAGCTCAAAGGCATACCTCTATGAACAAATGACATACCACGGAATGTCACAAGGATGTGTCAACAAAGTGTTGCACGGTATCAGGAATAATCACATCATACACTACAACGATATCACTTCAAGAAGAGAACACAGTGCCACATCTCGAATGGGCATTATGACAGTACTCTCAAAGTTCTTGGTCTCGATATCATACCCTCACAGTCAAGAGATCAAGTAATCTCAACATAATATAAAAGCAACAGTGCTTGGTGCTGAACAATGCAAGAAAGTCTCAAGGGAAGTCTTGGAACTCAGTTGTACTAAGCAGCTCAAGCAAGAATCTCATTGAAGGAGATCATTCAAGAAAGCATCAAGGTGAAGATTTCATCTTCATGTGCCAAGTATCTTTCATAAATACAATTCTGATTAAATGACTTCATGTTTGCAAGAAGATCAATATACCGGTTGGGTTATAGAAATCCCTTGCATGAAAAAGGAGGATAGATATAGTCCCCAGAAGAGAAGTCATATGAAATCAGTCCTAGGTCCTCTCATCCCTATGTAGCAGGAGAGGTAACATAAAAGAGAGATGTGAAATGCTAGAAAATATACTCTCTGAAATGTAGTGAAAAAGGTCATATCACTTAGACCTGATTAAAGATATCAAAGAATGAAGTGATATCTTTATAAGATCTCAATTGGGAGATCTGGAAAAGATGATAATAAAATAATCGTCATTGTTCTAACAGATAGGTGTTAAAATTGGCAACTAGGGCCAAACTTCATGTGGGTCATCTTATTCATGGCTGATAATATTTTTATTAGACTCCTCTCGTCGAGAGATGTAGGATTGATCTAAAGATCAACCGATTCCAATAAGTATTTATGAAGTTATGAATTTATTTATGTTATGGACAAATTGTTAAGTTGGCTAGCAACTTATGTAGGCTCAGAAGTGCAACAGTCATGTCTATTCAACCTCTACGTTTTAGTATAAATAGAAGAGGACTTCAAGTCATTTCTACACACACTTGGATCTCTTCCTCTCTCTACTTGTCTTTGGGTTTTAGTAGGACGAGAGATGAGGAAGAACCTCATATCCGTCTCAGCTTTGGAGGACAGAGGATATGAGGTACTGTTCAGGGGAGGACAGGTGTTGATGTATCCTAGGGGCAGTCCAGCTGATTCAGCTAGAGTGATAGGTGTACGCCATGCAAAGGTGTACAAGTTTGCATTCCAGAGCCTTCTGGCATTGAGCAGTTGTACCGACAGCAGAGCTAGCAGTTCTGAGCTGTGTGAGATTTGGCACCGTAGGATGGGACACATGTATCATGGAGCCTTGAGGACATTGCGGGAGATCACTACAGGTGTGCCAGATTTCAGTACTGATCACTTTGATACTTGCAGAGGTTGTGTGATGGGCAAGTTTGCCAAATCCCCTTTTCCCAGCAGTGACAGCAGAGCGACGGGGATACTTGATTTGATTCATTCCGATGTGAGCGGTCGGATGTCTCATGTTTCCTTGAGTGGATATGAGTACTATGTTTTATTCATTGATGATCACTCCAGGAGGACCTGGATTTATTTTTTGAAGACCAAGAGTGAGGTCTTCAAGCGGTTTCAGGAGTTCAGAGCTCTTGTGGAGGCTCAGACAGGTCGAAAGATCAAGTCCTTGAGGTCGGACAATGGAGGAGAGTACACCCTTGGAGAGTTTGTTGACTATTGTGCGGAGGCAGGCATTAGGAGGGAGTTCACTGTTCCTTACAACCCCCAGCAGAACGGGGTTGCAGAAAGGAAGAACAGATCCATCATAGGGGCTGCCAAAGCCATGTTACATGATCAGGGATTGCCATTGTTCTTGTGGGTAGAGGCCTGCAACACAGCTGTTTACTTGCAGAACATGAGTTCGCATCGTTCCTTGGGGCACATGACTCCGGAGGAGGCTTTCTCTGGGAAGAAGCCTGATATTGGTCATCTTCATATCTTTGGATGCATTACATACTCCTATATACTCAAGGAAAAGAGGACCAAACTAGAGCCCACCGCAGAGAAGGGTATCTTTGTGGGCTACAGTGAGATCTCAAAGGCCTTTCGGATTTACATTCCTGCACAGAGGAAAGTTGTTGTCAGACGGGATGTGAAGTTCGAGGAGGACAGGGCCTTTAGGAGGTCACGGGAGTTAGAGTATCTGGATCAGCCAGACCCTCAGCAGCAGTTGAGTCAGTTGCAGGGATCCAGTGGGCAGGGATCAGAAGGATCAGGAGGTACATCTATGAGGATGTCAGGTCCGTCAGTGAGCAGTGGCTCATCGAGCCAGAGGGGTGGTGCTCCGGGCAACATCCAGAGCAGTTCACAGAGCAGTTCACTAGGGAGTCCACTGATGGACAGTTCACACGGTACCTCAGCTTCTACAGGTTCAGGTGCAGGCAGGAGGACAACAAACAGATAGTCAGGAGTTCAAGCTACTGATGATGATGAGGAGGAGGAGTTTCATTCTTCGGTGGGAGAAGTGCGCTCAGGGAAGAGGAAGCCCAAGTGGCTTCAGGACACCTTGAGAGATGCCACATCTGTTGCTGAGCCGAAGAGGCCGGTCAGAGAGAGTAGACCACCTGAGAGGTTTTGTAGCTATATGGCGATGGTTACCAGCATCCTTGACTCTAAGCCTTCTAGCTATGAGGAGGCAGCTAGCCAGCAGGTCTGGAGAGAGGCCATGCAGGAGGAGTATTCTTCTATCACGAAGAATGATGTTTGGGAGGTGGTGCCGAGGCCTGAGGGCAAATCCGTGGTTACTTCCAGATGGCTTTACAAGGTAAGGCATGCTGCAGATGGCAGCATTGAGAAATTCAAAGCGAGGTTTGTGGCTAGAGGGTTATCCCAGGTAGAGGGAGTTGATTATGAGGAGACCTTCGCTCCCGTGGCTCGATATACTTCGATCCGCTCCATTATATCGATAGCAGCAGAGATGGGTTGGAAGATCCACCAGATGGATGTGAAGACTGCATTTCTCAATGGCTTCATACAGGAGGAGGTGTACATTGAGCAGCCACAGGGCTTTGAGGTGCATGGGAAGGAGTCCCATGTGTGCAGATTGAAGAAGGCCCTTTATGGCCTGAAGCAAGCTCCCAGAGCTTGGTACTCCAGGATAGATGCATACTTGCAGGGGATGGGTTTCACAAAGAGTGAGGCAGATCTGAACCTTTACTTTATTGTGATTGGTGAGGAGCCTCTCATTCTGGTGCTGTAGTGGATGACTTGATCATTACAGGTGCAGAGAGACTCATAGAGCACTGCAAGAGAGATCTTGTGGCGGAGTTTGAGATGAAGGACACCGGTTTGATGCATTACTTTTTGGGTTTGGAGGTGTGGCAGGAGGAGGGGCATTTCTTCCCGGGGCAGGGGAAATATATTGTGGACATCCTTAGCATATTCCACATGGAGGATTGTAGACCCATGTCGACACCGATGATCACCAACTGGAAGAAGCTTCATGCTTCGGATTCCGAGTTGGTGGATCCCACATTGTACAGACAGTTGATTGGTTCCTTGATGTATTTGGTCAACACTAGACCAGATATCTGTTTTGCAGTCAACACGATGAGTCAGTTTATGTGTGAGCCTAGGAAGGTTCACTGGGTGGCTGCAAAACACATTTTGCGGTACTTGCAGGGGACAGTGGATTATGGTCTGGACTACAGGCAGGGAGATGGAGTGAGATTGGCAGGATACACTGATTCTGATTGGGCAGGTTGTGCTTTTGATAGGAAGAGCACTTCAGGGTGCTGTTTTGGGTTGGGTTCAGCAGTAGTGTCATGGTTCAGCCGGAAGCAGCAGTCAGTAGCACTGAGTTCAGCGGAAGCAGAGTATATGGCAGCCAGTCTAGCTAGTTGTGAGGCTATCTGGCTTCGCAAGATGTTGTTTGGCTTATTTGGTCAGCCGTTGAGACCTTCAGTGATTTACTGTGATAAGCAGAGTTGCATTAAACTCACGGAGAATCCAGTATTTTATGACAGGTCAAAGCATATCGGGATCAGATATCATTTCATCAGAGACTATGTTCAGAAGGGAGTTGTGAAGCTTGAGTATAACTGATGAGTAGGTTGCAGATATCCTTACCAAAGCCTTACCACGGGGCAAGCATGTCTACTTCAGGGACAAGATGGGTGTGGTGAGGAACACCTTCCTCGGTAAGAGGGAGTGTTGAAATTTGGTACCGGAGGACAGGTGGTTCCCTTAGGCTTTGATCTTTGGCCTAGGGAAAAGTGTCCAAAAGAATTTAATTTTTCTCCTAAAGTGACTTTATAATTTTATAAAGTTAAATCTAATTTAAAAGTGACTTTAAGTGATAAAGTTACTAAGTCTAATTTTAAAGTAACTTTTATAAAGTCAATGAAAAATTAGAAAGGAAAAGTGACTTTGGAAATAAATGACTAAGTGGGTCTTTATTAAAGTGGGGTGAATTAAAAAATAGAAAGTGAGATTTAAATGAGCATTTAATCTAAACCATTGATCTAAATCTATTTCAGCCATTGGATTTAGAGATCACCCAAAAGTCACTTGGATCACCCAAAAGTCGCTTGGAGTTATATTAAAGGAGGAAAAGGAGGAAAAGGTCATTCATTCTTTCATGAGCAGATTGGGAGAAGGAGAGCAAGAGAGCAAGAGAGATTTCTGAGCAGGGAGGAGAAGGAGACAGCAGCTTGGCACACATTCCAAGGCAGTAGTTGAGCATATTTGTACAGCTGATTCAGCACATAGTGAAAGGCAGATTTTTGCACAAAAATCGAGGAGCAGTTTGCTGATTTTTCTGCACACAAAACGGAGGCCGTACAGCATTTATTGTTGTCCTGTTTGCTGTAATTTCCAGATTGCTGTGAGGCACGGGAAAGGAGATAAGTTGTAAATTTGCTTGCTGATTTTTGCTGAATAATTCTCACTGTAAAAAGGCAATTTTCAGAAATAAAGAAGAGCTCTCAGACTGGTTTTCCCCAAGAGTTGTAGGGGGTTTTTCCAGGGTCAAGTTGACCAAAATTATCAGTGTTTTAATGTGTTTTAATGGCTGTTTTTGATTGCTGATTTTTAATTCTGCAATTTCCAGCATTCTGAAAAATTTCCAGAATTTGTGTTTTCAGCAATATTTATTTTTTCAGTCTGTTAAATGTATGGTTATGGGAATGGACATTTAACTACATGGGAGAAATAAGGAGAAACTGAAAACCGGGGTGGGAAAACAGAAACTTCTACAGCAACTCCTACAGATCCGGCTGAGAAGAAGAAATATGAAACAAATGCAAAGGCGGTCAATACTCTATTAGGATGTCTATCTCAATCAGAATTTGTCAAGGTAATGCAATTTAAATATGCAAAAGAGATATGGGACAAGATTGTTCTGAGCTATGAAGGAGATGATTAGGTAAAATGAGCAAAACTTCAAACCCTCAGGATTCAGTATGAAAATCTCAGGATGTATAATGATGAAAGTGTGGCTAACTATTTTCTTCGTGTAGATGAGATTGTTAATTGTATGAAAAATTTGGGTGAAGAAATAAAAGAAGTTGTTGTGGTTGAAAAAGTTCTAAGATCTTTGTCCCCTAGGTTTGAATCTAAAGTTTCTGCAATAGAAGAAAAAAAGAATCTACAAAGCCTTAAAATGTCACAGCTGCACGGAATTCTAACTGCTTATGAAATGAGGAAAGGAGGTCCATCAGACAGGAGACAAGCTGCCTTCAAGGCTTCAGGCAAAGGCGAGTACTACAAGTCAGGACACGTGTCAGAAGAAGAAGAAGATCAAATTTTGTCAGAAATCTTCAACGGGGTATTGGACGGTTCCGAGGTAAGTTACCTTTCAAATGCTTTGCTTGTGGAAGAGTCAGTCACTACGCTGCCAAATGTCCTCACAAGGATAAGATTGACAAAGGGAAGGAACCTGTTAGATGGAACAAGAAACAGAATGCAACTAAGAAAAGTTACTACACTCATGAAGACAGTGTGGCCTATCAAATAGTGACGAAGATGAACGGGGTAATGATTATAAACTTTTAATGGCTTTTGAAGATGATGATTACATGGATGCTATAGATGTGAATGACTTTTATGAAGAGATTTATAGACACAAGACATGTTTAGAAGAAAAGAATGTGATCATTGATACTCTGCAATTTCAACTTGATGAAAAAGAAAAATCTCTTGAGAAGTTAGAATGTGAAATTGTTGGCCTTAGAAAAGAAACTGAGAAAACAAAGGTTCTTAATCTTAAGTTTGTTAAAGGATCTGAAACTCTCGATGAGATTATCAATGTATAGCGTTCTCCACTAATCAAGACAGGTCTGGGTTATAATGGAGAAACATCTCAAGCATCCACCTCAAAGAGTTATCTTGATGCAGCAAGGAGGAATGAGCAAAAGCCCAATGGAGATCATCAGGTAAAGCAGGGACGAATTATATCAAGAACAAACAGAGACTACCAGGTAAACCAGGGGCAATCCATCTTAAGGGTGAACAAAAGCTACAACCAACCACAGGTAAAAACTTCTCAATTTGCTTCAAGAATGGATGACAATAGAAAATACAATCATTTGGCTGGTAGATTTGATAATCGCAGAAGTTTCTTCAATGGCCAATGTTTCTCTTGCCATAACTTTGGTCACAAAGAAGCTCAATGTGTTGCCTATAAGACAATCATGACTAGAGAAGCTCAAAAACAAAGAAGTATGACCGGGATTACGAAAAGGACCTATAACAATTTTTCGACCCTTGAAAATGAAATTGAATGTTCTATCTGTAATAACTTCGGTCATGAAGATTCTGAATGCAGGAGCAGGTTTCGGCAGACAAAGGAACAAGCCTCAAGCACCCGAACATGGAGAATAAAGGAACCACAACCAGAAAGATGTGGGATAGCTTTTTATGCAGAAGGACATGAAAATCTATGGTACATCGACAGCGGATGTTCAAAGCATATGACAAATGATAAAGAAAAACTTGAATCATATACTGCTTTAGAAAAGGGTAAGAAAGTTTCCTTTGGAAATGATACCCCTGCAACCATAAAAGGAAAAGGCACTGCTCATTTGAAAGAAAAGGTCAAAGCTGGAAATGTTTTGTATGTTGATGGCTTGAAGCATAATCTACTGAGTGTCAGTGAGATGTGCGATCAAGGAACCGAGGTAATATTTCGATCAAATGGATGTAGCGTTCGTGATCTTGATACAGGAAAAACAATGATCAAAGGCAGAAGAACTCCAAATAATCTATGCATATTTGAAGAAGGACAACAACAATGCTATTTGAGAAAGGATGATGAACATTGGTTATGGCACCGGAGGTTGGGGCATCTAAGCTTTTCACAAATAAGGAAAGCATGCAAATACCAGGCAGTTCGTGGTCTTCCAGATATCAAAATTCCATACAACACCATATGTAAATCATGCCAGTTTGGTAAGCAAACCAGAACTAACTTCCCTAAGAAGGAAGGATTAGCCAGCAGGCCTCTTGAACTAGTCCATACAGATGTATGTGGTCCATCTAGGACAAGGTCACCTCGAGGAGAAGAATGCTTTATATTATTCATTGACGACTTCTCCAGGATGGTTTGGTTGGGACTTATGAAACACAAGGACGAAGCATTCGAAAAATTCAAATCTTTCAAAGCCTTGGCTGAAAACGAATCAGATCACAAAATTAAGTGCCTCAGGTCCGACAGAGGTGGGGAGTTTACCTCAAATTAATTTTTCGATTTCTGTGAAGAACATGGAATAAGAAGGGAATTCTCTACATCTAGGACTCCTCAGCAAAATGGAGTGGTGGAAAGGATGAACAGAAGGGTCCAACAAATGGCTCGTGCTATGCTTGATGAGTCCGGGACTCCCGCAACCTTCTGGGGTGAAGCTGCATTTGCTGCGCTTGTTATTCTCAACAAAACAAATGTCAGAGTGAATAGCACTCAAACTCCTCATGAGCTCTGGTATGGTGAGACTCCTTCGGTAAAGCATTTCAAAATTTTTGGGAGCAAATGCTATATTAAGAATACCAATGAACAGCTTGGTAAACTTGAACCTAGAGCAGATGAAGGCATTCTCATTGGTTATTCTCCCCACAGCAAAGCATATAAGTGTTACAATAAAAGACTTGGAAGAATTGTTGACAACATTGTTGTAGTGGTTGATGAAAAGGGATACATCCCTAGGCAAGTAAATCATGAAAATATCGAAGAGGATGAAGACTACTCTCCAAATTAGAAATATGATGAAGAAGAACCTCAAGAGGCACCTGAGGAGCAAATAAGGATAGAAGAGAAGACTCCATCCAGGTACGTTCAGAAGAATCTTCCAGAATCTCAGATTTTGGGGCAGAAAGAAGCAAGTGTACAAACAAGAAGAACAATTGCAGAAGCCTCAAGCTATTTGGCATTGCTCTCCTCCACTGAACCACAAAATGTAAGAGAGGCATGCAAAGATGAATGCTGGGTCAAGGCGATGGATGAAGAACTTGAGTAGATTGAAAAGAACAACACTTGGGAATTGGTTCCTAGACCAAAAGATAAGAATGTCATAGGGACAAAATGGATCTTCAAAAATAAGTTGAATGAAAATGGGGAAGTAATTAGAAACAAGGCCAGACTTGTGTGTAAAGGGTATGCTCAACAAGAAGGAATAGACTTTGAAGAAACTTTTGCTCCCGTTGCTAGACTTGAGGCCATCCGAATGTTCCTTGCTCTCTCAAGCTTTCAGAAGTTCAAAGTTTTTCAAATGGACATGAAATCAGCCTTTCTGAATGGAGATTTAGAAGAAGAAGTATACATTGAGCAGCCAGATGGTTTCATTCTTGGGAATGATCCAAATCTTGTATGCAGACTGAAAAAGGCTCTCTATGGTATTAAACAGGCTCCAAGGGCTTGGTACTACCGTTTGGACAAATACCTTCATCAACAAGGTTTTTCAAAAGGGTCAGCAGATAGCAATCTTTATATAAAAATTGAAAATGACAAATTGCTAATACTTGTTGTGTATGTAGATGATATTATCTTTGGCAGCAATGAAGAAGCTATGAGTCAAAGCTTTGCCTTGGTGATGCAGAAAGAATTCGAAATGTCTTTGCTTGGAGAACTGACATACTTTCTTGTCTCAAACCAAGTACTTCAAGCAGATTCTGAAGAAGTATGGCATGGAAGATTCGAAACCAGTATGTACTTCTATGGTTACAGGATGTAGTCTCAGTGCAAATGATGAATCAGCAGCAGTACATCAACCAACCTATAGATCTATGATTGGAAGTCTACTTTATTTGACAGGTACCCGACCAGACATCATGCATGTAGTGGGAATAATTGGAAGATTTCAGGCTAATCAAAAGGAAACTCATCTTCAGGCAGTGAAGAGAATTTTCAAGTATCTTCAAGGGACTCAAAACTATGGCTTATGGTATCCTAGAGATACAGATCTCACTCTTCACGCTTATACAGATGCAGATTGGGCTGGAAGTGTGGATGACAGGAAGAGCACAAGTGGTGGCGCATTCTTTATGGGTTCCAGATTAGTATCTTGGTTCAGCAAGAAATAGAGTTCGATTGCTTTATCTATAGTTGAAGCGGAATATGTGGCTGCTGCATCTTGTTGCACTCAACTTCTTTGGATGATGCAAACCTTGCAGGACTTTCAAATCACTTGTACACCACCTATCTCCATCTTGTGTGATAATACAAGTGCAATCAGCATTTCAAAGAACCCAGTCATGCATTCAAAGACCAAGCACATACCGATCAAGTATCACTTTCTCCGGGAACAAGTGTTGGAACAAAAGGTCAAATTGGAGTATGCTCCTTCTAAGGAACAAGTTGCTGATATTCTCACCAAACCACTGCCCAGGGAGACATTTGAATACCTCAGACAGAAGCTGGGAGTAGTTGATGCATCGTCTTTTTGTTAAAACTCGTCTGTTTCAGAGAAAAATGGGTGAACGCGAGTTGCCTGAGGAGGATCCGCGTACATACGCCGGTTTGTGCAGAGACAGTTGCGTATATGGAGGTTTGATGGATATCAGTAAGGACAGGCTCTGGTTGAAGATATTCTGATATGGGTCTGACAGAGACCATCCGGCACAGGTTCAGGGGGAGCAAATAATCTTCTAATAATGCATTGTTGGCATTATCTTAGAAGCTTTTGGTTCTAGTTCACAGCTGTTGTTGGTTTCAGATGGAACAAAGGCAGAGGGAGAACAGAAGGAAATCTTGGTTGCTGATCTAAATGGTGATTGACAGATGCTGCTACTATTAGTTATTGGTGACTTTCATAAGTCTTGTGCTAGATATTTCGTCTCTATGTCATGCATCTCTTCCGTGGTATCTCTTTATGGTGTCAAGGTCATGCAATGGCCTATCTTTGGTTTCCCCACTATGCCTCGAATGAACATGTAATGATCTTGGTGGTCATATGTAAATTTCTGATGTATCCCCACTTGATTGGGTGATGGTTGTATGTATTGAGTATTTTGGTGATAGGAAGGTATTTTATGATGTATAAGTTATGGTTCTTCTTAAAGAACATCTTTTGCAGATCTTGCCTACAGTCAGGGGGGAGCATGGTCAGCACAGCACGGCAGCAATTTCAGCATGCTCTCAGGGGCAGCACAACCCTTTGCCCTTGATGACAAAGGGGGAGAATGACCTTGAGGATTTTGGGTTGCCATCAAGTCCAAAGGGGGAGATTGTTGGCATTATGACACAGGTGTTGTCCTTGATGGCAACTCTCTTTAGTAACAGATCTCAGTTCAGGCTTTCAGAATGAAGGAAAAGTCATATACGCAGGTTCATCTAGTCAAAGGTGCGTATACACGCGGGTTATACGTTTCAAAGGTCGTATGCGTATACACGCACTTTCATGCAAGGAAAAGCACGTATATGTTGGAGAACTTACCTTTGGTCCGTGGTAGTTAGTCCTTGGTATTTGAACCTATGGTTTTGGACCATGGTACCTCGTTAGTCATGTTGATCCCAAGTATTGGGTCCGTGGTATTGGTTTATTATGGTTTTGGACCGTGGTATTGTGGAAGGCCTAAAACTATAAAAGAGGAAGGAGATCATGTGACAAGGGATCATCTGAATTATTATTGAATATCTGATCAAGTGCTAGATCTGGAATACTGGTAATTGGGTTATGGTGCAGATTTGGATGAAGGAGGAACCTTAGCGCAAAGAGAAGGATAAGTTCTGTTGATGGATCATAATCTTTAAGCTTGAATGATAGTATCTTTGTATGATTTTGATTTGTTATTTGTGGCGCTTGCTTGATCTATAAAACTAACAATCTGGGTTATTTATATCTGAAAGAGTGAATTATCCTTTATAGATCTGTACGCAGGTTCAGAGAAGAGAAGGCGCGTATATACGCTGGTTCATTGAAGGAAAACTACGTATACGCAGGTTGTTCCATACGAAGATGTGTATGCATGCAGGTTTCAGGCTATTAACGTAGCGTATATATTTTGAGTTGTGATCTTGCTGCATCTGTTTATTGCTGCAGTGTTCTAGGTTCAGATTTGGTGTGTGGTACTGTTACTGTGATCTAGGTACAGTGGTCAGAGAAGTGTTTATCTTGATTCAGTTTTGATTGGTGAAAAGGTGATTGGTTGATGCAGAAATTCTTGATGATTGATTGATGTTATTTGTGGATCCAGTCTGAAAATTTATGAAACGTGGTCCCTGAAAGAAAGAGAAGGTTGTAGCCTTCTGTAGGCCAGCACCTTCGTACTAGTATCTTGGCTAGTGCAAGAGCTAAGGGGGTTGTAGCTCCCTTCCAGGAGAAGCTAGAAAACGAGAGAGGGTTGTAGCTCTCTGCAGGTTGCAGCTTGCGTACTGATAAAGGACTGCACCAGTACAATTGTAAAAAGAAGTTTCTAATTAAAGAGAAGATAGAGACGAATTGCAGCAGGTGGTTTTCACCCACATTGGGTTTCCACCTTATATCTTGTGTTCTTGTGTGTGATTGTCTTTCTGCTCTGTTTCACTGGTTCTGGTTACTGGTTATTTGCTTCTGAATCACAGATTAACAATCAACATCAGAAAGATAAAGTAAATTAAAAAGTTTGCATTATATACGCGGGTTTTCTTTTGCATAGTTGCATACATACGCGGGTTTAATTAACGGAAGTAGCGTATATCATTTGATTTTGAAAAAGGAATATTTGACTTGATAATACTGATTCACCCCCCCTCTCAGTATTATTTCCAACAGCATATGCCCTAATGATGCCACCACAATTATTCCAATAGTGAATCACTAAATCCTCAAAGTGCTGGAATGTATCTGGATGTTGTCCTTGGTGTTGTAGCTATCTCCTCCTTCATTGGTCTAGCGCACACACACACACACATATATAGATAGGACAGACCCTTTAAACCTCCTCCACAAGTTGGTTCTTTATCAGAGCTATCCATAGATATGAGCTATATCCAATTAGGTCACTATACTGCACGAGATCCGAGGGTATACTACTAATCCGAGGCCCTGTGGTGCAGACAATGGTTTGGACTGAAGGCGTGTCCTCTTAACTTGAGATTCTATGACCAAACTGAAGCTCTTTTGCCAAGGTCCAAGGGTCTGTTTGGCAGTGTCTGAGCCACAAAATTTATGTGCTATGTTCGAGGGTCTGTCTGCAAGAAATCTGACCTCTTAACACTGTTCCGAGCCTTATCCTTCTCTTATTCTGCCCTTAAATTATCATTTGTCCGAGCTTATGGGTACAACTGCAAAGATTTGATGACAAGTTTCAGATGTAAGAAAATCCTGTAGCAGCCTTCGTGTAGATGATCCTATTTTTGGCGATGAATGGAGGCTTGAAGTCTGATCTGAGATGCATATACATGTATACAGGTCCGAGAGATATCGTGGTCTTCAAAGATCACAAGTTCGAATGTACATATATAGTCACAATGATTAACCCAAACAAAACAACCTTCAAAATGCTCCTCGGTGGTCTAGTTCACGAGTTGTGAACTCTGTTCCTTCTCTCTATCTTTTTTTGACCAAAAAGATGGATGAAAAAATGAATCTCGGACTGTGAATTAATAGGCTTCTTGCAAGGAGGAACGAAGAGACACGTCCCTTCAAGCAGGTCGACATGAGTAGGCCAGGTATAGGTCGACTCATAAAAAAATATAATTTTTATATCTTAAAAAAATAATTTTCTCATCAACCATTTGGAGTTTCCACATGGAGGATTGTAGAGTCTAGACCCATGTCGACACCGATGATCACCAACTGGAAGAAGCTTCATGCTTCAGATTCCGAGTTGGTGGATCCCACATTATACAGGCAACTGATTGGTTCCTTAATGTATTTGGTCAACACTAGACCAGATATTTGTTTTGCAGTCAACACGATGAATCAGTTTATGTGTGAGTCTAGGAAGGTTCACTGGGTGGCTACAAAACACATTTTGCGGTACTTGCAGGGGACAGTTGATTATGGTCTGGACTACAAGCAGGGGGATGGAGTGAGACTGGCAAGTTATACTGATTCTGATTGGGTAGGTTGTCCTGATAGGAAGAGCACTTCAAGGTGCTATTTTGGGTTGGGTTCGGCAGTAGTGTCATGGTTCAGCCGGAAGCAGCAGTCAGTGGCATTGAGTTCAGCGGACGCAGAGTATATGGCAGCCAGTGTAGCTAGTTGTGAGGCCATCTGGCTTCGCAAGATGTTGTTTCGCTTATTTGGTTAGCTGTTGAGACCTTCAGTGATTTACTGTGATAATCAGAGTTGCATTAAACTCACAGAGAATCCAATATTTCATGACAGGTCAAAGCATATCGGGATCAAATATCATTTCATCAGAGACTATGTTCAGAAGGGAGCTGTGAAGCTTGAGTATATTCCCACTGATGAGCAGGTTGGAGATATTCTTACCAAACCCTTACCACGGAGCAAGCATGTCTACTTTAGAGACAAGATGGGTGTGGTGAGGAATACCTTCCTCAGTAAGAGGGAGTATTGAAATTTGGTACCAGAGGACAGGTAGTTCCCTAAGGCTTTGATCTTTGGCCTAGGGAAAAGTGTCCAAAGGAATTTAATTTTTCTCCTAAAGTGACTTTATAATTTTTATAAAGTCAAATCTAATTTAAAAGTGACTTTAAGTGATAAAGTTACTAAAGTCTAATTTTAAAGTGACTTTAATAAAGTCAATGTAAAATTAGAAAGGAAAAGTGACTTTGGAAATAAATGAATAAGTGGGGTTTTATTAAAGTGGGGTGAATTAAAAAATAAAGAGTGAGATTTAATGAGCATTTAATCTCAGCCCTAGATCTCAATCTATTTCAGCCATTGGATTTAGGGATTCCCCAAAAGTCACTTAGGGTTAGATTAAAGGAGGAAAAGGAGGAAAAGGTCATTCATTCTTTCATGAGCAGATTGAGAGAAGGAAAGCAAGAGAGCAAGGGAGATTTCTGTACAGTGAGGAGAAGGAGGCAGCAGCTTGGTACACATTCCAAGGCAGCGTTTCAGCAAGTCCGTACAGTTGAGTGTAAAAATCTCTGTTTTCCCACCCCGGTTTTCAGTTTCTCCTTATTTCTCCCATGTAGTTAAATGCCCATTCCCATAACCATACATTTAACAGACTAAAAAAATGAATATTGCTGAAAACACAAATTCTGGAAATTGCAGAATTAAAAATCAGCAATCAAAAACAGCCATTAAAACACATTAAAACACTGATATTTTTGGTCAACTTGACCCTGGAAAAACCCCCTACAACTCTTGGGGAAAACCAGTTTGAGAGCTCTTCTTTATTTCTGAAAATTGCCTTTTTACAGTGAGAATTATTCATCAAAAAATCAGCAAGCAAATTTACAACTTATCTCCTTTCCCGTGCCTCACAGCAATCTGGAAATTACAGTAATAAATGCTGTACGGCCTCCGTTTTGTGTGCAGAAAAATCAGCAAACTGCTCCTCGATTTTTGTGCAAAAATCTGCCTTTCACTATGTGCTGAATCAGCTGTACAAATCTGCTCAACTGCTGCCTTGGAATGTGTGCCAAGCTGCTGTCTCCTTCTCCTCCCTGCTCAGAAATCTCTCTTGCTCTCTTGCTCTCCTTCTCCCAATCTGCTCATGAAAGAAAGAATGACCTTTTCCTCCTTTAATATAACTCCAAGTGACATTTGGGTGATCTCTAAATCCAATGGCTGAAATAGATTTAGATCAATGGCTGAGATTAAATGCTCATTTAAATCTCACTTTCTATTTTTTAATTCACTCGACTTTAATAAAGACCCACTTAGTCATTTATTTCCAAAGTCACTTTTCCTTTCTAATTTTTCATTTACTTTATAAAAGTTATTTTAAAATTAGACTTAGTAACTTTATCACTTAAAGTCACTTTTAAATTAGATTTAACTTTATAAAATTATAAAGTCACTTTAGGAGAAAAATTAAATTCTTTTGGACACTTTTCCCTAGGCCAAAGATCAAAGCTTAAGGGAACCACCTGTCCTCCGGTACCAAACTTCAACACTCCCTCTTACTGAGGAAGGTGTTCCTCACCACACCCATTTTGTTTTTGAAGTAGACATGCTTGCCCTGTGGTAAGACTTTGGTAAGAATATCTGCAACCTGCTCATCAGTGGAAATATACTCAAGTTTCACAACTCCCTTCTGAACATAGTCTCTGATGAAATGATATCTGATCCCGAGGGTGTTCTTCACCACACCCATCTTGTCTCTGAAGTAGACATGCTTGCCCCGTGGTAAGGCTTTGGTAAGAATATCTGCAACCTGCTCATCAGTGGAAATATACTCAAGTTTCACAACTCCCTTTTGAACATAGTCTTGTTGAAATTTGGTACAGGAGGACAGGTGGTTCCCTAAGGCTTTGATCTTTGGCCTAGGGAAAAGTGTCCAAAAGAATTTAATTTTTCTCCTAAAGTAACTTTATAATTTTTATAAAGTTAAATCTAATTTGAAAGTGACTTTAAGTGATAAAGTTACTAAGTCTAATTTTAAAGTGACTTTTATAAAGTCAATGAAATGAAAAATTAGAAAGGAAAAGTGACTTTGGAAATAAATGACTAAGTGGGTCTTTATTAAAGTGGGGTGAATTAAAAAATAGAAAGTGAGATTTAAATGAGCATTTAATATCAGCCATTGATCTAAATCTATTTCAGCCATTGGATTTAGGGATCACCCAAAAGTCATTTAGGGTTGGCTTAAGGGAGGAAAAGGAGGAAAAGATCATTCATTCTTTCATGAGCAGATTGGGAGAAGGAGAGCAAGAGAGCAAGGGAGATTTCTGGACAAGGAGGAGAAAGAAGCAGCAGTTTGGCACACATATAGGTAGCACTTCAGCAAATCCAAACAGCATAAAGAACAAGCAGAAAAAGACAGTTTTTGTGAGCAAAACAGTGGAAAAATTAATTTTCAGCACGAATATCGAGGAGGTGATTTTCTGCACATTTTTCGAGGTCTGTCCGTACAAGTCCGTACGGGCGTCCGTACGGTCCGTACAGCTCGTACAACACTTTTCAGATTGTCTGTTGGGCTGAAAACAGATAAGTTTTGCTTGCTGGAAATTTCTGTTTTTGCTGAAAATTTTCTCTGTAAAAAGGCATTTTCCAGAAATAAAGAAGAGCTCTCAAACTGGTTTTCCCCAAGAGTTGTAGGGGGTTTTTCCAGGGTCAAGTTGACCAAAAATATCAGTGTTTTAATGTGTTTTAATGGCTGTTTTTAATTGCTGATTTTTATTTCTGCAATTTCCAGCACTCTGAAAAATTTCCAGAATTTGTGTTTTCAGCAATATTTATTTTTTCAGTCTGTTAAATGTATGGCTATGGGAATGGGCATTTAACTACATGGGAGAAATAAGGTGAAACTGAAAACCGGGGTGGGAAAACAGAAAATTTTACATGGTATCAGAGCTTGAGTGCTGAAGGGCAGTTTGGGACAGCAAAAGAAAAAAAATACAGCTGCTGATTTTTTCACTCAGAAAATTCCAGCAAGCTGATTTTTCATAAACAACAGTTTTATCTTTACCATAGCAGTGCTATTTTTTAGTTTTAGGACAGCAAGATGTCATTGGAATTGAGGAAGGAGGATAGGTTGGATGGGCATACAAATTACAGCGTTTGGAAGGAGAGAATGCAGAGTATCTTTGAGGAGGCAGAAGTCTGGGATATCATGGTGCATACAGCACAACACCCTGTTGTTGTGCCTACTGATGCTACTCAGTTGACCGCTTATAATAAAAAGAACAACAAGGGTAAGAGGCTGATTCTAGACGGAATCAAAGACCATTGCATTCCTCATGTGAGAGGAAAAAACAATGCCCATGTGATGTGGACAGCATTGTCCAATCTCTACCAGAGTACCAATGAGAACCGGAAGATGGTCCTGAAGGAGAAGCTGAAGAACATTAAGATGGGGAATGATAGTGCAGCTGGATATCTCACAAAGATTACCAATGTGAGAGATGAGTTGGCAGCGATTGGAGAGGCCATTCCATCCACTGAGTTGGTGCGTATTGCAGTGAATGGCCTCCCCCGTTCATGGTTGAACTTTGCTGATGGGGTTTGTGCACGTGAGACCCTTCCCACGTGGGAGAGGTTTTGGGATGATTGTATTCAGACAGAGATCAGGAAAGGACAGCTTGGGGCAGCCAAGCCAGTTGAGCAGGATGAGGACGTAGCACTGGTGGCAGGAGGCAAGAAAGGCAAAGGGAAGAAGCAGGCTTCCACAAGCGGTGGTGGAGGCAAAGGCAAAGGTAAAGGTAAACAGGGTAACTCACAGAAGGACTATTCCAAAGTGAAGTGTTGGAATTGTCAGAAGATGGGACACTATGCAGTTGTGTGTCCGGAGAAGAAGAAGAAGAAGGGGAAGAACCAGGATGTGGCAGCTTCAGCTGAGATTGAGGACTTTGCAGGTCGTTTTGACCGGGAGTTTGCGTTCATTACATGTGAGTCCTCTAGTGCAGGATCACCTGCCACACAGGTTCAGAGGGAGCATGCTTTTCCCTCGATTAGCGGAGCATCTACAAGTATCTGGTACGTGGACAGTGGAGCTTCACGCCACATGACAGGAGTCGAGGAGTACTTCTCAGAGCTTTCAGAGAGTGGCACTGATATTGAGGTAGTACTCGGTGATGACAGAGTTGTTAGAGCAGTCGGGGTGGGTACACTGACATTTCAGAGGGAGTCCAGACCTCCCTTGAAAGTGTCAGATGTTCTTTATGTGCCAGGGATGAGGAAGAACCTCATATTCGTCTTAGCTTTGGAGGACAGAGGATATGAGGTACTGTTCAGGGGAGGACAGGTGTTGATGTATCCCAGGGGCACTCCAGCTGATTCAGCTAGAGTGATAGGTGTACGCCATGCAAAGGTGTACAAGTTTGCATTCCAGCCCCTTTTGGCATTGAGCAGTAGTACCGACAGCAGAGCTAGCATTTTTGAGCTGTGTGAGATTTGGCACCGCAGGATGGGGCACATGTATCATGGAGCCTTGAGGACATTGCGAGAGATCACTACAGGTGTGCTAGATTTCAGTACTGATCACTTTGATACTTGCAGAGGTTGTGCGATGGGCAAGTTTGCCAAATCCCCTTTTCCCAGCAGTGACAGCAGAGCGACGGGGATACTTGATTTGATTCATTCCGATGTGAGCGGTCGGATGTCTCATGTTTCCTTGAGTGGATATGAGTACTATGTGTTATTCATTGATGATCACTCCAAGAGGACCTGGATTTATTTTTTGAAGACCAAGAGTGAGGTCTTCAAGCGGTTTCAGGAGTTCAGAGCTCTTGTGGAGACTCAGACAGGTCGAAAGATCAAGTCCTTGAGGTCGGACAATGGAGGAGAGTACACCCTTGGAGAGTTTGTTGACTATTGTGCAGAGGCAGGCATTAGGAGGGAGTTCACTGTTCCTTACAACCCCCAGCAGAACGGAGTTGCAGAGAGGAAGAACAGATCCATCATAGGGGCTGCTAAAGCCATGTTACATGATCAGGGGTCGCCATTGTTCTTGTGGGCAGAGGCCTGCAACACAGCTGTTTACTTGCAGAACAGGAGTCCGCATCGTGCCTTGGGGCACATGGCTCCGGAGGAGGCTTTCTCTGGGAAGAAGCCTGATCTTGGTCATCTTCATATCTTTGGATGCATTACATACTCCTATATACCCAAGGAGAAGAGGACCAAACTAGAGCCCTCCGCAGAGAAGGGTATCTTGGTGGGCTACAGTGAGACCTCAAAGGCCTTTCGGATTTACATTCCTGCACAGAGGAGAGTTGTTGTCAGACGGGATGTGAAGTTCGAGGAGGACAGGGCCTTTAGGAGGTCACGGGAGTTAGAGTATCTGGATCAGCCAGACCCTCAGCAGCAGTTGAGTCAGTCGCAGGGATCTAGTGGGCAGGGATCAGGAGGATCCGAAGGTACATCTATGAGGATGTCAGGTCCATCAGTGAGCAGTGGCTCGCCGAGCCAGAGGGGTGGTGCTCCGGGCAGCATGCAGAGCAGTTCACTAGGGAGTCCACTGATGGACAGTTCACACCAATGTTGCACGAAGCGGGAGCGAAGCGGAAGCGCGGAGCGCGGAAGCGTCATTTTCCAAAAATCTAGGAAGCGAAGCGTCCGCGGAAGCGTCTGCTATATATATATATTTTTTTGCATTTATACTCAAAACAAACATCCCAAATACCAAATTAATTGTAGAAGACATGAAAACATGCATATTTTTGCATAAATCAAGATAGATATGGCATCCATGATTCCATTGTAGTTACTAGTATGTACAACAATCATCTATATTCTAGCTATTACAAACATACATCAAATTTTTAAGCATATTATAAAACATAAAACATTTAAGCATATTATAAAACATAAAACACAGAGCATATTATGATTTATCTAGCAAGTGAGCAACTGTCAACATTTGTCATGTCCAAAATTCAAATAATAATGTTTACAAAATATGTCACTTGGTCACCGCCAAGCCAAAAAGGTTCAAAATTCAAATTCACAAGTCTACAAGTCTAATGAGTAATCTATGACAAAAAGAAGTAGATTGTGAATATATCTACTAATCTCTCCTCCTTCCACCACGAATAGAACGTGATGGCGGGCCTCCACGTGGTGGCAATGAAGAAGATGGTCCCTGTGTAAGTCGTGGCACTGGAACTGATGAAGAAGAACCCCCTGCCGTTGGTGTTGAACCATGGAACCTAGAAACCAAGGGACCAGATGGGGGTGGGGGTTGTGGCATATCAACACCCGTGTCATCATCCTAGAATCGCTCAAAAAATTCATGCAAAAAAAAAAACACTAGTTAACAAAAAAATTAAAAACATGAATTAGAGAAATGCTTTATAAGGGAAAATTGGAAAATTCATACCACAATGGACATACCTGGATAAGAGAATCCTCTAATTTCTCTAGTCGCAACACTCCATCCTCCAAATTGGGCTCCTCTGGATTCTTGTCCCAAGTCAACAAGTCTTTATTAGACTTTGCATCTTCACAGTAATGGGACAACAATCGCAAGTTGTAATGAACATAAACCAAGCTCTCTGCCCGGTCTAAATTCAACCTGTTCCTTTTAACACTGTGGATGAAAGAATAAGAGCTCCAACACCTCTCTGCAGAAGAAGTGTTTACCACCTGTGATAGCACCCGCAATGCCAAACTCTGTAGAAGTGGAGTAGGCCCTCCATGCATGTTCCACCACTCAAGAGCAGAAAAATGCTCTCGATCTTGAATTGCATGCATGCTCCCAAATGGACCAGTGTTGCTCGTATAGTTGCTCACCTGTCTCCGTACCAATGCAGCCTCCTCATTATCAGGGATTAATCTACTCAATGCAGCCATATATTTTTCGTGAACCTCTTTATCTTGGTGTGGTTTTTTCCTGACTCCCCCCCAGGTGCTGGTTTTGAAAGCCATGATGGATGATAGTATTTAGGTGTCAAAACATATGCTAATGCATGCAATGGAACATTTAGCATATCCCATCGTTTTTCCACCTCTTCACGAATATAATTGTACAAGGTGGTATCTCTAGGCTCAACAATGTCTTTAATCTGCCCCAACATGCTATCCATTTGCTCATACACCTCCCCAATTACTGGTCGATCTGAATCTGCAAACTTGATCATGTAATAAATTGGTTTGGTGAATTGCAAAACATATTTAACCTGTGACCAAAAGTAACTGTCAAGAACAGTGTCCTTGACTTCATTAGCACCATCTGTGTCAGTGTTAATTTCATCCCATGTTTCAACACACACCAGATTAGTTAAAGCTTGTCTCACCCTCACTAGCCGCCTAAAGGTGAGGTAATAACTAGCAAATCTTGTCTTTGCAATTTTAAGCAATTGCAACTTGGAGTAAGTGCCATAGAAGTAGTTTACCCTTGTATGCCTTGTGATGAATTTAATGAGCTGCTTCCCTTTCCTGTAAACCTCAGCAATCCACCCACAATCTTTGTGTTTCACAATATCATGCATCAAAAGGTTCAATGTGTGAACCAGGCACCCAGCCCAAAAGATGTGTGGATGAGTACGCTCAATAATTTTTCCTGCTAACTTACAATTTGCTGCATTATCTGTGATCACTTGAACCACATTATTCGGACCAACATCTTTGATTGATTTCAATAGGAGATCTGCAATGTTTGGTGCAGTTGCACTGATGGAGGAGGAGTCATGAGATGCAATAAATACTGCACCACTAGAAGAAACACCAAGAACATTTATCAAATGTTGGTTTCTAATATTTGTCCACCCATCTGATACAATGGATACCCCAGAATCCACCCACTCATGTGTAAAACGTGTCAAAGCTCTTTGAACCTTAGCTTTTTCTCTTTCTAATAACACTGTTCTAGCTTTCTCATAGTTGGGGGCCTTGTATCCTTTTGGGGCTTCATTGATGGCCTTTACCATTTCATGCCAATAGGGAGAGCGAAGCACATTGAATGGTACACCGCAAGCACAAAGAAAACGGACTATCTTTCCATCCACATCATCCCTCCTAGCAACATTAAGGAAATCCCCTATTGTTTTTCTACCTCCAGAGGTTGCAAAAGTACCATGAGGAGATGGGCAACTACCAAATTTAGAGGTTGCACTTGATTCAGAATGAGTTTTTTGTTTCTTGTTTTTTCGTTGTGCAGCCATCTCTATTTGGATGTATTTTTCTCTTTGTTCACTTGAAATGTTTGGGCAAATGGTTACCCCCACAAAACCCTTTTTTTCATCACTGTCCAGCACCCCACAAAGATGCCTCCTCAGACGGGTATATGAACCCGTATATGGTTTTCCTCCATGACAACCATGAGGGCACAAAAATTTGTAAGATCCACCACCCTTTCCCCCTTCAAGTTTGGTCACATAGTTACACAAGGGATTTGATGTACCTTTCCCATCTTGTACTTCAGTGTCCCCTTCCTCTTCAAACCCTTCCTCCTCATCATACATTGGGTCACCAAGTTCATCCCCTTCCTCTTCCCCTCTATTCCTCACCCTTGCCATCATTAAAACCAAGAGTGGAATGATACATAGAAGCCAAAAGAACACCATCTTGGAATATGGATATAGGTGGTGGACAACCTGTAAATAAAGGAGCAAGTAGAAACAATGGGAAAGAGTAGGAGAGGGAGGAGAAAAATACAATTTTTTTTTCAAAAAAACAAGGGAGTTTGGGATTTGAACTTACCTCTTTAGCTCTTGTAGATGAAGTCCTCCAAGCTCTTGCTCCAAGCTCCTCCTCCTTCTCCTAGCTCCTCCTTCTTCACTCCTCCAAGCTCTCCTCTCTTCTCCTCTCCTTTCCTCTCTTCTCTTCTCCTCTCCTCTCTTCTCTTCTCCAACTCTCATAAACTCAAAGTGAGAAAATGAGAAGAGAATGGGGGCTTTATTCTTTTCTAAACTCACCCTAAAGTGACCCTAACCCACCCCCTCATGCTTAGTTAAGTTAGATTTTAAATGAAATTAAAAAAAAAAATTGATATCCGCGGGTTGCGTGCGGGTTGCGCCCGGGTGGCATGCGGGTGGCGTGCGCTTCCGGGCAGGTTGCGTGGCGCCACCTCATGCCAGAACCGCATGCCGAAGCGCAATTCCGGGGGGGCCGCAACCTCAATGGCAGGAATCGTTTAAAAAAAGGGAAGCGCGCAACCTAAATTTCGGAATCGCGATTCCTGTGGAGATTCCGGAACGCTTGCGCACGGGTCGCGGTTCCGGGTTAGGATCCGGGGGGGGGGCGATTCCTGCAACCCTGGTTCACACGGTACCTCAGCTTCTACAGGTTCAGGTGCAGGCAGGAGGACAGCAGACAGACAGTCAGGAGTTCAGGCTACTGATGGTGATGAGGAGGAGTTTCATTCTCCTATGGGAGAAGCATGCTCAGGGAAGAGGAAGCCCAAGTGGCTTCAGGACACCTTGAGAGATGCCACATCTGTTGCTGAGCCGAAGAGGCCGGTCAGAGAGAGTAGACCACCTGAGAGGTTTTGTAGTTATATGGCGATGGTTACCAGCATCCTTGACTCTGAGCCTTCTAGCTATGAGGAGGCAGCTAGCCAGCAGGTCTGGAGAGAGGCCATGCAGGAGGAGTATTCTTCTATCATGAAGAATGATGTTTGGGAGGTGGTGCCGAGGCCTGAGGGCAAATCCGTGGTTACTTCCAGATGGCTTTACAAGGTAAAGCATGCTGCAGATGGTAGCATTGAGAAATTCAAAGCGAGGTTTGTGGCTAGAGGGTTCTCCCAGGTAGAGGGAGTTGATTATGAGGAGACCTTCGCTCCCGTGTCTCAATATACTTCGATCCGCTCCATTATATCGATAGCAGCAGAGATGGGTTGGAAGATCCACCAGATGGATGTGAAGACCGCATTTTTCAATGGCTTCATACAGGAGGAGGTGTACATTGAGCAGCCACAGGGCTTTGAGGTGCATGGGAAGGAGTCCCATGTGTGCAGATTGAAGAAGGCCCTTTATGGCCTGAAGCAAGCTCCCAGAGCTTGGTACTCCAGGATAGATGCATACTTGCAGGGGATGGGTTTCACAAAGAGTGAGGCAGATCCGAACCTTTACTTTATTGTGATTGGTGAGGAGCCTCTCATTCTGGTGCTGTATGTGGATGACTTGATCATTACAGGTGCAGAGAGACTCATAGAGCACTTCAAGAGAGATGTTGCGGCGGAGTTTGAGATGAAGGACATCGGCTTGATGCATTACTTTTTGGGTTTGGAGGTGTGGCAGGAGGAGGGGCATTTCTTCCTGGGGCAGGGGAAGTATATTGTGGACATCCTTAGCAGATTCCACATGAAGGATTGTAGACCCATGTCGACACCGATGATCACCAACTGGAAGAAGCTTCATGCTTCGGATTCCGAGTTGGTGGATCCCACATTGTACAGGCAGCTGATTGGTTCCTTGATGTATTTGGTCAACACTAGACCAGATATCTGTTTTGCAGTCAACACGATGAGTCAGTTTATGTGTGAGCCTAGGAAGGTTCACTGGGTGGCTGCAAAACACATTTTGCGGTACTTGCAGGGGACAGTGGATTATGGTCTGGACTACAGGCAGGGAGATGGAGTGAGATTGGCAGGATACACTGATTCTGATTGGGCAGGTTGTGCTTTTGATAGGAAGAGCACTTCAGGGTGTTGTTTTGGGTTGGGTTCAGCAGTAGTGTCATGGTTCAGCCGGAAGCAGCAGTCAGTAGCACTGAGTTCAGCGGAAGCAGAGTATATGGCAGCCAGTCTAGCTAGTTGTGAGGCCATCTGGCTTCGCAAGATGTTGTTTGGCTTATTTGGTCAGCCGTTGAGACCTTCAGTGATTTACTGTGATAATCAGAGTTGCATTAAACTCACGGAGAATCCAGTATTTCATGACAGGTCAAAGCATATCGGGATCAGATATCATTTCATCAGAGACTATGTTCAGAAGGGAGCTGTGAAGCTTGAGTATATTTCCACTGATGAGCAGGTTGTAGATATTTTTACCAAAGCCTTACCACGGGGCAAGCATGTCTACTTCAGAGACAAGATGGGTGTGGTGAGGAACACCTTCCTCGGTAAGAGGGAGTGTTGAAATTTGGTACCGAAGGACAGGTGGTTCCCTAAGGCTTTGATCTTTGGCCTAGGGAAAAGTGTCCAAAAGAATTTAATTTTTCTCCTAAAGTAGCTTTATAATTTTTATAAAGTTAAATCTAATTTGAAAGTGACTTTAAGTGATAAAGTTACTAAGTCTAATTTTAAAGTGACTTTTATAAAGTCAATGAAAAATTAGAAAGGAAAAGTGACTTTGGAAATAAATGACTAAGTGGGTCTTTATTAAAGTGGGGTGAATTAAAAAATAGAAAGTGAGATTTAAATGAGCATTTAATCTCAGCCATTGATCTAAATCTATTTTAGCCATTGGATTTAGGGATCACCCAAAATTCATTTAGGGTTGGGTTAAGGGAGGAAAAGGAGGAAAAGATCATTCATTCTTTCATGAGCAGATTGGGAGAAGGAGAGCAAGAGAGCAAGGGAGATTTCTGGACAAAGAGGAGAAAGAGGCAGCAGTTTGGCACACATACAGGCAGCACTTCAGCAAATCCAAACAGCATAAAGAACAAGCAGAAAAAGACAGTTTTTGTGAGCAAAACAGTGGAAAAATTAATTTTCAGCACGAATATCGAGGAGGCGATTTTCTGCACATTTTTCGAGGTCTGTCCGTACAAGTCCGTACGGCCCGTACATCCGCACGTATGTACAGTCCGTACATCCGCACGGTCCGTACAGAGCGTACAACACTTTTCAGATTGTCTGTTGGGCTGAAAACAGATAAGTTTTTCTTGCTGGAAATTTCTGTTTTTGCTGAAATTTATTTGCTGAAAATTTTCTCTGTAAAAAGGCATTTTCCAGAAATAAAGAAGAGCTCTCAAACTGGTTTTCCCCAAGAGTTGTAGGGGGTTTTTCCAGGGTCAAGTTGACCAAAAATATCAATGTTTTAATGTGTTTTAATGGCTGTTTTTAATTGCTGATTTTTATTTCTGCAATTTCCAGCACTCTGAAAAATTTCCAGAATTTGTGTTTTCAGCAATATTTATTTTTTCAGTCTGTTAAATGTATGCCTATGGGAATGGGCATTTAACTACATGGGAGAAATAAGGTGAAACTGAAAACCGGGGTGGGAAAACAGAAAATTTTACAAGTCTCTGATGAAATGATATCTGATCCCGATATGCTTTGACCTGTCATGAAATACTGGATTCTCCGTGAGTTTAATGCAACTCTGATTATCACAGTAAATCACTGAAGGTCTCAACGGCTGACCAAATAAGCCAAACAACATCTTGCGAAGCCAGATGGCCTCACAACTAGCTAGACTGGCTGCCATATACTCTGCTTCCGCTAAACTCAGTGCTACTGACTGCTGCTTCCGGCTGAACCATGACACTACTGCTGAACCCAACCCAAAACAACACCCTGAAGTGCTCTTCCTATCAGAAGCACAACCTGCCCAATCAGAATCAGTGTATCCTGCCAATCTCACTCCATCTCCCTGCCTGTAGTCCAGACCATAATCCACTGTCCCTTGCAAGTACCGCAAAATGTGTTTTGCAGCCACCCAGTGAACCTTCCTAGGTTCACACATAAACTGACTCATTGTGTTGACTGCAAAACAGATATCTGGTCTAGTGTTGACTAAATACATCAAGGAACCAATCAGTTGCCTGTACAATGTGGGATCCACCAACTCGGAATCCGAAGCATGAAGCTTCTTCCAGTTGGTGATCATCGGTGTCGACATGGGTCTACAATCCTCCATGTGGAATCTGCTAAGGATGTCCACAATATACTTCCCCTGCCCCAGGAAGAAATGCCCCTCCTCCTGCCACACCTCCAAACCCAAAAAGTAATGCATCAAGCCGATGTCCTTCATCTCAAACTCCGCCGCAAGATCTCTCTTGCAGTGCTCTATGAGTCTGTCTGCACCTGTAATGATCAAGTCATCCACATACAGCACCAGAATGAGAGGCTCCTCACCAATCACAATAAAGTAAAGGTTCGGATCTGCCTCACTCTTTGTGAAACCCATCCCCTGCAAGTATGTATCTATTTAGGCCATAAAGGGCCTTCTTCAGTTTGCACACATGGGACTCCTTCCCATGCACCTCAAAGCCCTGTGGCTGCTCAATATACACCTCCTCCTGTATGAAGCCATTGAGAAATGCGGTCTTCACATCCATCTGGTGGATCTTCCAACCCATCTCTGCTGCTATCGATATAATGGAGCGGATCGAAGTATATCGAGCCACGGGAGCGAAGGACTCCTCATAATCAACTCCCTCTACCTAGGAGAACCCTCTAGCCACAAACCTCGCTTTGAATTTCTCAATGCTGCCATCTGCAGCATGCTTTACCTTGTAAAGCCATCTGGAAGTAACCACGGATTTGCCCTCAGGCCTCGGCACCACCTCCCAAACATCATTCTTCATGATAGAAGAATACTCCTCCTGCATGGCCTCTCGCCAGACCTGCTGGCTAGCTGCCTCCTTATAGCTAGAAGGCTCAGATTCAAGGATGCTGGTAACCATCGCCATATAGCTACAAAACCTCTCAGGTGGTCTACTCTCTCTGACCGGCCTCTTCGGCTCAGCAACAGATGTGGCATCTCTCAAGGTGTCCTGAAGCCACTTAGGCTTCCTCTTCCCTGAGTGCACTTCTCCCACTGGAGAATGAAACTCCTCCTCATCATCATCAGTAGCCTGAACTCCTGACTGTCTGTCTGCTGTCCTCCTGCCTGCACCTGAACCTGTAGAAGCTGAGGTACCGTGTGAACTGTCCATCAGTGGACTCCCTAGTGAACTGCTCTGCATGCTGCCCGGAGCACCACCCCTCTGGCTCGGCGAGCCACTGCTCACTGATGGACTTGACATCCTCATAGATGTACCTCCGGATCCTCCTGATCCCTGCCCACTGGATCCCTGCTACTGACTCAACTGCTGTTGAGGGTCTGGCTGATCCAGATACTCTAACTCCTGTGACCTCCTAAAGGCCCTGTCCTCCTTGAACTTCACATCCCGTCTGACAACAACTCTCCTCTGTTTAGGAATGTAAATCCGAAAGGCCTTTGAGGTCTCACTGTAGCCCACAAAGATACAATTCTCTGCAGTGAGCTCTAGTTTGTCCTCTTCTCCTTGGGTATATAGGAGTATGTTATGCATCCAAAGATATGAAGATGACCAATATCAGGCTTCTTCCCAGAGAAAGCCTCCTCCGGAGTCATGTGCCCCAAGGCACGATGCGGACTCCTGTTCTGCAAGTAAACAGCTGTGTTGCAGGCTTCTGCCCACAAGAACAATGGCAACCCCTGATCATGTAACATGGCTTTGGCAGCCCCTATGATGGATATGTTCTTCCTCTCTACAACTCCGTTCTGCTGGGGGTTGTAAGGAACAGTGAACTCCCTCCTAATGCCTGCCTCCGCACAATAGTCAACAAACTCTCCAAGGGTGTACTCTCCTCCATTGTTCGACCTCAAGGACTTGATCTTTCGACCTGTCTGAGTCTCCACAAGAGCTCTGAACTCCTGAAACTGCTTGAAGACCTCACTCTTGGTCTTCAAAAAATAAATCCAGGTCCTCCTGGAGTGATCATCAATGAATAACACATAGTACTCATATCCACTCAAGGAAACATGAGACATCCGACCGCTCACATCGGAATGAATCAAATCAAGTATCCCGGTCGCTCTGCTGTCACTGCTGGGAAAAGGGGATTTGGCAAACTTGCTCATCGCACAACCTCTGCAAGTATCAAAGTGATCAGTACTGAAATCTGGCACACCTGTAGTGATCTCCCGCAATGTCCTCAAGGCTCCATGATACATATGTCCCATCCTGCGGTGCCAAATCTCACACAGCTCAGAATTGCTAGCTCTGCTGTCGGTACTACTGCTCAATGCCAAAAGGGGTTGGAATGCAAACTTGTACACCTTTGCATGGCGTACACCTATCACTCTAGCTGAATCAGCTGGAGTGCCCCTGGGATACATCAACACCTGTCCTCCCCTGAACAGTACCTCATATCCTCTGTCCTCCAAAGCTGAGACGGATATGAGGTTCTTCCTCATCCCTGGCACATAAAGAACCTCTGACACCTTCAAGGGAGGTTTGGACTCCCTCTGAAATGTCACTGTCCCCACCCCGACTGCTCTAACAACTCTGTCATCACCGAGTACTACCTCAATATCAGTGCCACTCTCTGAAAGCTCTGAGAAGTACTCACGGACTCTTGTCATATGACGTGAAGCCCCACTGTCCACATACCAGATACCTGAAGATGCTCCGCTAATCAAGGGAAAAGCATGCTCCCTCTGAACCTGTGTGGCAGCTGATCCTGCACTAGAGGACTCACACATAGTGAACGCAAACTCCCAGTCAAAACGACCTGCAAAGTCCTCAATCTCTGCTGAAGCTGCCACGTCCTGGTTCTTCCCCTTCTTCTTCTTCTTCTCCGGACACACAACTGCATAGTGTCCCATCTTTTGACAATTCCAACACTTCACCTTGGAATAGTCCTTCTGTGTGTTCCCCTGTTTACCTTTGCCTTTGCCCCCACCACTGCTTGTGAAAACCTGCTTCTTCCCTTTGCCTTTCTTGCTTCCTGCCACCAATGCTACGTCCTCATCCTGCTCAACTGGCTTGGCTGCCCCAAGCTGTCCTTTCCTGATTTCTGTCTGAATACAATCATCCCAAAACCTCTCCCATGTGGGAAGGGTCTCACGTGCACAAACCCCATCAGCAAAGTTCAACCATGAACGGGGGAGGCCATTCACTGCAATACGCACCAACTCAGTGGATGGAATGGCCTCTCCAATCGTTGCCAACTCATCTTTCACATTGGTAATCTTTGTGAGATATCTAGCTGCACTATCATTCCCCATCTTAATGTTCTTCAGCTTCTCCTTCAGGACCATCTTCCGGTTCTCATTGGTACTCTGGTAGAGATTGGACAATGCTGTCCACATCTCATGGGCATTGCTCTTTCTTCTCACATGAGGAATGCAATGGTCTTTGATTCCGTCTAGAATCAGCCTCTTACCCTTATTGTTCTTCTTTTTATACTCAGCCAACTGAGTAATATCAGTGGGCACAACAACAGGGTTCTGTGCAGTATGCACCATGATATCCCAGACTTCTGCCTCCTCAAAGATACTCTGCATTCTCTCCTTCCAAACGTTGTAATTTATATGCCCATCCAGCCTATCCTCCACCCTCAATCCCAATGACATCCTGCTGTCCTAAAACTGAAAAATAGCACTACTGTAGTAAAGATAAAACTGTTGTTATGAAAAAATCAGTTTGCTGGAATTTTCTGAGTGAAAAATCAGCAACTGTAATTTTTTCCTTTTGCTCTTCCAAACTGCCCTTCAGCACTCAAGCTCTGATACCATGTAAAAATCTTTGTTTTCCCACCCCGGTTTTCAGTTTCTCCTTATTTCTCCCATGTAGTTAAATGCCCATTCCCATAACCATACATTTAACAGACTGAAAAAAATGAATATTGCTGAAAACACAAATTCTGGAAATTTTTCAGAATGCTGGAAATTGCAGAATTAAAAATCAGCAATCAAAAACAGCCATTAAAACACATTAAAACACTGATATTTTTGGTCAACTTGACCCTGGAAAAACCCCCTACAACTCTTGGGGAAACCAGTTTGAGAGCTCTTCTTTATTTCTGAAAATTGCCTTTTTACAGTGAGAATTATTCAGCAAAAAATCAGCAAGCAAATTTACAACTTATCTCCTTTCCCGTGCCTCACAGCAATCTGGAAATTACAGCAAACAAGACAACAATAAATGTTGTACGGCCTCCGTTTTGTGTGCAGAGAAATCAGCAAACTGCTCCTCGATTTTTGTGCAAAAATCTGCCTTTCACTATGTTCTGAATCAGCTGTACAAATCTGCTCAACTGCTGCCTTGGAATGTGTGCCAAGCTGCTGTCTCCTTCTCCTCCCTGCTCAGAAATCTCTCTTGCTCTCTTGCTCTCCTTCTCCTCCCTGCTCAGAAATCTCTCTTGCTCTCCTTCTCCCAATCTGCTCATGAAAGAAAGAATGACCTTTTCCTCCTTTTCCTCCTGTTGTCGCGCAGATTGGCGCGACAACGCTCGGATCGGGGGCTGTCACTCTGATCCCCGATCCCTCCGTTTAAGCCTGTCTCCCGCGGCTAAGGGGGGTAGTCCCTGCGAGATGAAAAGCACTAGATGGATTTAGAGATTTAATAGACCAGTGCCTTGTGGAGTTAATGTTTAAATGATTACTTTTAAAGAGATATGGAAACATGGACCATGAACAGCAATCATCTGTCATCAGCGAAATTACAATGCTCTTAGAATGACCAAAACGATATCCAGCAACTGAAAATTTTAACAGATAAATGCCTTAAAATACCACGAGAATTATAAACCATTAACCAGATATCAATTTCACATCTCGGCTTAAAAAAAACTTAGATCCCAGCATGAAAGATATACATAAAAACCACTGAGACTGACATCTTGCTTTTCCACAAAATTTTTATATTTTCAATTTTTTTTTTTTTTTTTTTTTTATAAAAAATTAAAAAATCCTAAAAGGTTAAAATTTTAAAACTAAATTAATTATTAAAAATAAAACTAAACAAAAAATATATATTTTTTCATTTTTCATTTTTTTTTTTTTTTAAAATCAAAAAATTAAAATTAAAATCTAATTAAAGCTACATAAAAATCTAAGATCTAACTAACATTTAAAAAAAAAAAAAAAACTAACACATGAAATAAAATTAACTAAACAAAAAACTAAAATACAAAACACATTTTTTTTATGATTTATTTTATTTTATTTTTTATATTATGAAAATCTATAAAACCAAAAAAAAAAACTTTAATCTATTCTAAACCTAAAATTAAATTAAACATTAAAATCTAAAATCTAACCAAACTTAAAACTATATAGAAAATATATACATGAACCTAAATCCTAAAAACTAATTAAAACATAAAATTAAAATCTAAATCAAAATCTACGTTGAAAGAGAAAATGGCAAATCGTATGTATCAAAATAATAAACAAACCTAAGTCTAAACCACATGAATCATAACGCATTTAAAACTTAAGGAAATCGAATCAAAAAACTGCAATCGTAAGTTCAGTGCCCAAATTTTTTTTAAATACATTGAAATCCATTCGAAAATTTTGTGAAAGGGTAACGAAGACGTGAAGGGTTAACCTGCGATGAGGGCCTGAGCATGGAAAAAACTGAAACGCAGGCGTTTGATAAACGGTTACCTGGCCCGTGGAGCGACAACAGCATACCTCTGCGACAGATGTGGATGCAGCCGGAAAACGCCAAACGCAGGTTCACAGCAGCATGGAAATGAGCGCGTGGAGACAGGAGTACGCTGGGCAATTTCGATTTTGGACTGAGATCATAACCAGCGATTGCAGAACCAAGGAAAACGGTTTCCCCTGATGCCCATGCATATGAATACCGTCGTTGTTTTCCAACTGGACGTGCTGTAATGGCGGAAAAAAAATTTGAAAATGGCGTGAAGATTACCAACAGCGCGGTTGCATTCACGATGAGACAAAAAATAGAAATACTTCTCGATGCCGCCTCATGCCAAATGCGTGAATTTACTGGTCCGATGGTTGTTATCACAAAAGCATAATCGATAGAGAAATCTCCCAAAAGACGCAGTCGATGGCCCAGTTTGTTTGTAGATGCAAATTCAAGATTTTGTTTCCCAATGAAAGCCCAGGCGTATTTCGAAAACGATTTCAAGAGTCTCTTTCTGCAAAAGAAAAAAAAAATTTTGAACAGTAAAAACAGCTTTGATGAACTCTTGAAATTTCTCAAAAACCCTGCAAATCGAAATAGAAAATCGATACAAGAAAAATGTGTACATGAAACCGAAACTGAAAACCCTAAGCAAAATTTTCGAAACCCTAGATTAGCTGATAAATGTACAAATTGTGGCCCCTACACAGCCAGATCTAACAATAAGAGCAGAGATATTTTCAATATATCAGAAAAACTTGAACTTCACTGTGAATCATAAAGAAAATCTCTTCATGTAAAACACGCAATAAAATTTTAAAGATTAACCCAGGGCACAATCAGCTGGGCTCTGCACAGAAAAGCCTGTGGGAGTCGGCTGGTTCAGCCTAGAACTTCCCCAAACGCCCACCTGTACCTTTTACCTAAAGATCTCCTGCACACCTCAAGCAAACATCAGCAAAAAAGGGCAAGAAATGCCGCTAGATTTCAAGAGAAAATGGAGATACCTGCCATTTTCCAGAAACCCTACAACATTCAGACCCTAGCACGTGAGCAAGATACCTGTACTCACAGTGCTCTAAAAAAATCAGCTATTTTAACTGTTGAAAACTGAAATATGCAGAAAAGCAAACACCTTACAGCGATTCCGGAGAGTAACACCAGCCAGTTTGAACCCCAAAGTCTTTTTATTAATCAGAAATCAGTTTACAAGAGAGCTTTCAGTACAGACTCACAGATCAGATGATCTCAAATGACCCCCTAAGACCCTATATAAAGGAAATGATCCTAACGGCTAGTTCGAGTGATCCATGTAGAAATGATCTCGACTGTTGATGAGGATCAAGACATCTCTTGATCTCATCCGTCGATTTATTAACTTAAAATATTATTATTTTATTAGTTAGGGTTTTTGCTTGATTTTTTAATTTTTTATTATTTTTCATTTATTTTATTGTTTTTATTCATTTTTTAATTTTTTAATTCATTTTAACATGGATCACTGAACTAAGCCTTCGGAAACATCACCTAGGACCTAGGACTTAGGACTCATGAGGGGATTTAAAACATTTCTCGACCCTCAGGACACATTACATCATGACTTTTACAAAATTACATCTTAAGGGACAAATCCATTTAATACAGACCCTCACAAAACACCCAGCTCTGCGACACAATGATAATCTAGCAGATCAACACACTAGGATTCTCCTAAAGTTCTAATGACAAAATCAATCCCGGCTTTGGGGTCAGGTTTGAAGGAAAACTCTGCCGATCCGTGGATCGGTGAGACAAAAAACCTTCCGGGACGTAGATTATCATCAGAAAGTTAGGTCCACCTAGGCAAATTACATACATGACTCATGTCTGCTAAGATTATTTACAATTAACACATGCAGACTGGGTTTACAATCAAAAAAGATCAAGCTGCTGATGATGGCAGGATGGCACGGACATGCTGATCACGTGCTGCTTCTTTTTGTCAAGAAAAGACAGGGTGCACTGCATGGGTAGTTGACCAGTAGGGGTCAACATCTGGCTCTACTTGGGGACACGTTGCTGCTCGCAGGAATGTGAGAATCCAGAATCTGCGCCATACAACCCAAAAATAAGTAGCGTCCATCCAAAAATCAGCATATACGTTAAGCACAATAAAAAAGCTCTTCATTTATTAACTATCTAAAACAGAAACGAAGATGCGGAAAAAACAAGGAGTAGGGTTAGAAATACGATACAAAGGATGCCCTAAGGCATCAGATGTTTTCAATATAGTGCATACTGAGCATTTGCCTGCTTTCAGGCAAATCTGTCGGCTGCTTGTCGGATGTGCCATGTCCAATTTTGCATATGGTAGGACTCCTTCCTATCCGAAAATCAAGCTGCTCACGGCCGTCTGATGCATCAAATCTTCGTCTAATCTTCTTCCTCTTGCGCTTCTTCTTTCTGGCAGGATGAATTATTGATGACCTGAAACTTTCTGTTTCGAAACTATCAGATGAAGTGTGTAAGTTATGCATGCTAAGTCTTTTTGTGTCTTGCATCTGATTTTTATCGTTTTTAAGCTTATCTGGATCACCTTCAATTATCCACTTAATGACCTCCTCATAGTAAGATGGAACTTGTTGCGGCAAATGAGAAGGCTCCTGGTTTTTCTTATCATCTG
This sequence comes from Pinus tabuliformis, assembly GCA_031772625.1. Lineage (NCBI taxonomy): Eukaryota > Viridiplantae > Streptophyta > Pinopsida > Pinales > Pinaceae > Pinus > Pinus tabuliformis. The sequence continues at coordinate 1,152,665,099 of CM062813.1, read as the reverse complement.
ACCATTGTTGAATCTTTCGAACTTGTATTCTAATGGCATCCATCTGACTAGAGCATTCATCCCTTATAGCACTGATTTGTATGGCATGGTGTTCTTGCATGTGTTTTATCACTTTATCATTCTTTTCCTCTATGTCCATCAAGCAATGTTGCATGAAATTTATTTCTTCTTTATGATTCGCTCGCATGTCAGCCAACTGATTGTTATGATTGAATGTCATAGAGTCAATTTCCCTATCATGATCAGTTTTCATGGTCACCATATTTTCCTCTAAGACTGACATCTTGTTTTGCATGCTTCTAATTTCTGTTTCATACTTAATTTTCATGGCCTCAATTTCCTTAGCATGCTGATTTTGCGTGACCTCCAACTCCCTATTACGTTTTTCCAGGTGGGTGCCTAAAGCTTTAACATCATTGACAAGACTAGTTTGATTTCTTTCCATGTTTCTTACCAGCATCATTAGATCTTGTATAATTTGCTTTTGCTCTTCTTTTTCATTGTCATTTGTCCCTGATTTTTCACTATTATGAACTGCAATATTTCCGGTGGATGACACATTCTGACATGATGAATCGTCTTGGGATCTTTCAGCTGGACCTCTTATCAAATTATTTTTATTCTGTTGCACAATTTTAGGGGCAGAAGGCAAGCTGTTTGGATAACAATATCTATCTTCAAAAGCACTTACAATGTCATTTAAAGAAGTAAAAGAATGCTTAGGAAAATTGTTAAACCAATTCAAAGCATCATCTTTTAAAGAAAGGACAAATAGACGCATTTTGATATCACCATGACTAAACTGAGGGGATCTGCAATATATGATCATGATGCGAATAAACAAGTCTAGATGCCTATTAGCAGCGATTGGATCACCATCTGAAAAAATAGGTAATTCAGGAATGGCCTCCTCCGGAAGATCATGGAGACGGTGAGTAAAACGACATGGTTTAAATGAATAATCCATGATGAACAATAAGGGATCAGATGGATGATAGAACTAGCTTTTTGCTCAAGAAAATCAAAAGATGAAAGAAGTGGAGTCGCCACTTGAACAATAAATCTGATTCTAGGATCCAAAAGTAACCACAAGCAGATATGAGGAAAGCTTCTTGTCTGGGAAAAAATGAGAAAAATGGAGTCGCCACCCAAACAAGAAACAAAACCGAAGAGATGCTGCTGATATGTGATGAAAAGATGCCCAAATTATTTGAATCTGCCAGCTCAAATGAGAGATGAGAAGATGAGAAGATGCATGAAAAGTCGTTGAAACACCGAGAAAAGGTATCCCCGGCAACGGCGCCAAAAAATGTTGTCGCGCAGATTGGCACGACAACGCTCGGATCGGGGGCTGTCACTCTGATCCCCGATCCCTCCGTTTAAGCCTGTCTCCCGCGGCTAAGGGGGGTAGTCCCTGCGAGATGAAAAGCACTAGATGGATTTAGAGATTTAATAGACCAGTGCCTTGTGGAGTTAATGTTTAAATGATTACTTTTAAAGAGATATGGAAACATGGACCATGAACAGCAATCATCTGTCATCAGCGAAATTACAATGCTCTTAGAATGACCAAAACGATATCCAGCAACTGAAAATTTTAACAGATAAATGCCTTAAAATACCACGAGAATTATAAACCATTAACCAGATATCAATTTCACATCTCGGCTTAAAAAAAACTTAGATCCCAGCATGAAAGATATACATAAAAACCACTGAGACTGACATCTTGCTTTTCCACAAAATTTTTATATTTTCAATTTTTTTTTTTTTTTTATAAAAAATTAAAAAATCCTAAAAGGTTAAAATTTTAAAACTAAATTAATTATTAAAAATAAAACTAAACAAAAAATATATATTTTTTCATTTTTCATTTTTTTTTTTTTTTTAAAATCAAAAAATTAAAATTAAAATCTAATTAAAGCTACATAAAAATCTAAGATCTAACTAACATATAAAAAAAAAAAAAAACTAACACATGAAATAAAATTAACTAAACAAAAAACTAAAATACAAAACACATTTTTTTTATGATTTATTTTATTTTATTTTTTATATTATGAAAATCTATAAAACCAAAAAAAAAAACTTTAATCTATTCTAAACCTAAAATTAAATTAAACATTAAAATCTAAAATCTAACCAAACTTAAAACTATATAGAAAATATATACATGAACCTAAATCCTAAAAAAAACTAATTAAAACATAAAATTAAAATCTAAATCAAAATCTACGTTGAAAGAGAAAATGGCAAATCGTATGTATCAAAATAATAAACAAACCTAAGTCTAAACCACATGAATCATAACGCATTTAAAACTTAAGGAAATCGAATCAAAAAACTGCAATCGTAAGTTCAGTGCCCAAATTTTTTTTTAAATACATTGAAATCCATTCGAAAATTTTGTGAAAGGGTAACGAAGACGTGAAGGGTTAACCTGCGATGAGGGCCTGAGCATGGAAAAAACTGAAACGCAGGCGTTTGATAGACGGTTACCTGGCCCGTGGAGCGACAACAGCATACCTCTGCGACAGATGTGGATGCAGCCGGAAAACGCCAAACGCAGGTTCACAGCAGCATGGAAATGAGCGCGTGGAGACAGGAGTACGCTGGGCAATTTCGATTTTGGACTGAGATCATAACCAGCGATTGCAGAACCAAGGAAAACGGTTTCCCCTGATGCCCATGCATATGAATACCGTCGTTGTTTTCCAACTGGACGTGCTGTAGTGGCAGAAAAAAAATTTGAAAATGGCGTGAAGATTACCAACAGCGCGGTTGCATTCACGATGAGACAAAAAATAGAAATACTTCTCGATGCCGCCTCATGCCAAATGCGTGAATTTACTGGTCCGATGGTTGTTATCACAAAAGCATAATCGATAGAGAAATCTCCCAAAAGACGCAGTCGATGGCCCAGTTTGTTTGTAGATGCAAATTCAAGATTTTGTTTCCCAATGAAAGCCCAGGCGTATTTCGAAAACGATTTCAAGAGTCTCTTTCTGCAAAAGAAAAAAAAAAATTTGAACAGTAAAAACAGCTTTGATGAACTCTTGAAATTTCTCAGAAACCCTGCAAATCGAAATAGAAAATCGATACAAGAAAAATGTGTACATGAAACCGAAACTGAAAACCCTAAGCAAAATTTTCGAAACCCTAGATTAGCTGATAAATGTACAAATTGTGGCCCCTACACAGCCAGATCTAACAATAAGAGCAGAGATATTTTCAATATATCAGAAAAACTTGAACTTCACTGTGAATCATAAAGAAAATCTCTTCATGTAAAACACGCAATAAAATTTTAAAGATTAACCCAGGGCACAATTAGCTGGGCTCTGCACAGAAAAGCCTGTGGGAGTCGGCTGGTTCAGCCTAGAACTTCCCCAAACGCCCACCTGTACCTTTTACCTAAAGATCTCCTGCACACCTCAAGCAAACATCAGCAAAAAAGGGCAAGAAATGCCGCTAGATTTCAAGAGAAAATGGAGATACCTGCCATTTTCCAGAAACCCTACAACATTCAGACCCTAGCACGTGAGCAAGATACCTGTACTCACAGTGCTCTAAAAAAATCAGCTATTTTAACTGTTGAAAACTGAAATATGCAGAAAAGCAAACACCTTACAGCGATTCCGGAGAGTAACACCAGCCAGTTTGAACCCCAAAGTCTTTTTATTAATCAGAAATCAGTTTACAAGAGAGCTTTCAGTACAGACTCACAGATCAGATGATCTCAAATGACCCCCTAAGACCCTATATAAAGGAAATGATCCTAACGGCTAGTTCGAGTGATCCATGTAGAAATGATCTCGACCGTTGATGAGGATCAAGACATCTCTTGATCTCATCCGTCGATTTATTAACTTAAAATATTATTATTTTATTAGTTAGGGTTTTTGCTTGATTTTTTAATTTTTTATTATTTTTCATTTATTTTATTGTTTTTATTCATTTTTTAATTTTTTAATTCATTTTAACATGGATCACTGAACTAAGCCTTCGGAAACATCACCTAGGACCTAGGACTTAGGACTCATGAGGGGATTTAAAACATTTCTCGACCCTCATGACACATTACATCATGACTTTTACAAAATTACATCTTAAGGGACAAATCCATTTAATACAGACCCTCACAAAACACCCAGCTCTGCGACACAATGATAATCTAGCAGATCAACACACTAGGATTCTCCTAAAGTTCTAATGACAAAATCAATCCCGGCTTTGGGGTCAGGTTTGAAGGAAAACTCTGCCGATCCGTGGATCGGTGAGACAAAAAACCTTCCGGGACGTAGATTATCATCAGAAAGTTAGGTCCACCTAGGAAAATTACATACATGACTCATGTCTGCTAAGATTATTTACAATTAACACATGCAGACTGGGTTTACAATCAAAAAAGATCAAGCTGCTGATGATGGCAGGATGGCACGGACATGCTGATCACGTGCTGCTTCTTTTTGTCAAGAAAAGACAGGGTGCACTGCATGGGTAGTTGACCAGTAGGGGTCAACACCTCCTTTAATATAACTCCAAGTGACTTTTGGGTGATCCAAGTGACTTTTGGGTGATCTCTAAATCCAATGGCTGAAATAGATTTAGATCAATGGCTGAGATTAAATGCTCATTTAAATCTCACTTTCTATTTTTTAATTCACCCCACTTTAATAAAGACCCACTTAGTCATTTATTTCCAAAGTCACTTTTCCTTTCTAATTTTTCATTTACTTTATAAAAGTTACTTTAAAATTAGACTTAGTAACTTTATCACTTAAAGTCACTTTTAAATTAGATTTAACTTTATAAAATTATAAAGTCACTTTAGGAGAAAAATTAAATTCTTTTGGACACTTTTCCCTAGGCCAAAGATCAAAGCCTAAGGGAACCACCTGTCCTCCGGTACCAAATTTCAACATTGAGTTAGCAAACAGTGAAAGGCAGTTTTGGAGAAAGCGGTACAGTAGTTTTGGAGAAGGCTGTACAACAGTTTTGGAGGAGGCCGTACAACAGTTTTCGAGGAGGCAGTACAACAGTTTTGGAGGAGGCCGTACAACAGTTTTCGAGGAGGTCGTACAACATTTATTGCTGTTCTATTTTGTTGTTTGCAAGTTTTTCCAGTTGGCTGTGAGGCACGAAAAACGAGATAAGTTGTAAAAGTTTGCTTGTTGATTTTTTGCTGAATATTTCTCTTACTGTAAAAGCATTTTCCAGAAATAAGGAGCTTTCGAATTGGTTTTCCCAAGAGTTGTAGGGAGTTTTTCCAGGGTCACCTTGACAAAAAATCACTGTGTTTAAATGTGTTGAATGGCTGTTTGTATGTGCTGATATTTATTTATGCATTTTCCAACATTCTGTTATATTTCCAGAATTTGTGTTTTCAACAAAATTTATTTTTTCAATTGTTGAATGTATGGATATGGGAAAGGACATTTAACTGTTTTGGAGAAATAAGGTGAAACTGAGAACCGAGGTGGGAAATGAGAAATTTCTACATTTTCCGACAGTTCCGGCAATTCCGGCTTTTCCGGAAATTCTAACTTTTTCTGGCTTTTCCGGTATTTCTGGCTTTTCCGGCGTTTCCGCAAGTTCTAGCTTTTCCGGATTTTCTGTCTTTTCCTTAGGATCTCTCCTCATACTAAAACCCAAAGACAAGTAGAGAGAAGAAAAGATACAAGTGTGTGTAGAAATGACTTGAAGTCCTCTTCTATTTATACTAAAACATAGAGGTTGAATAGACATGACTATTGGGCTTCTGAGCCTACATAAGTTGTTGGCCGACTTAACAATTTGTCCATAACATAAACAAATTCATAACTTCATAAATACTTATCGGAATTGGATGATCTTTAGATCAATCCTACACCTCTCAATGAGAGGGATCCAATAAAAATATCAGCTGCCATAAATAATATGACCCACATGGGGTTTGGCCCTAGTTGCCAATTTTAACAATTTTTCTATCCGGTAACTTGGCATATTAATCATTGGTGCAAGTATTTCTTACTTCTAAGGCATTGGTTTATCACTGATATATCTCAATAATCTAACTGGTTGTGCTCATTAATCTTATTTTCCTTATAATCTAAATCAAGTTGCTAGGATATTCATATGTATCTCCTAAACTTGTTTATTCTCAACAAGTTCTTCATCCATTTTGCCTTCAGGGACTACGTCACTTACCCTGCTTTAGGAGATAGCTTAAACAGAGTGGGCAGGGATTAGAGTGACAGCCCCTGCCCTAACCATTGTCACATTGGGTGTACAATTCGGGCGACAACACCTATCAAGATCCATAATAAGGTTGGTGAATGATACTATTAGATAGCTAGACTTGAGGGGGAGTTGTGGCCAAAACTCGTTAAGGCCACTCATATCATTCCTTTCCTGGATGCTTGACATTGTATATTATGCATGTTAGAGTAGGATGCATGGCATATTGATTTTTGCATAGCTAATATCATCATATCATGTTCTCATGCATTTAGATTAGATTTGCATCATAGGATAAATTTTCTTTTTTGTATGATTTTTATTATTTAATGAAAACGTGGGTGATAAAAGTACGCCTAAGATATATGCTTCCAACATTGTCTGTGATGTTTAGGATACAGATCTACGGTCCCAGGCGATTGCTAGTGTTCTCATGACCTCTTGTTTGAGTACATGGTTTGTACACTCTACAGTGAGCTCATGTCCTAGTTGGAACCAAATGTTAACCACCAAAAGTGGGTGACCCAATAGAGAACTTTTCTCCTAGATTTGTCTTTAACCGTTAGCCAACAGCCCTTGACAATCACCAGTGTACCCGATGTATTGTGCCATTTAATCTCCACTTCTTGAGTCAGTCATATGTCCCCTCACCCATCTATTGAGAGCATATGTTTGAAGGTGGGAAGTCCAATCCTAAAGGTATGTTTTTCATTGTGCAATCGAGTGCTTATGCCTGTTTTTCCTTGGGAACTTTAGGCATGGATTATTGGGTGACTTGGAAGGAGGAAGGGTTTTGACTACAATCTTGTTCTCTCACCTTAAATGGAGGGTTAATCCTCAATCCTAGTCCTGTGGGATCTCCCATATTGGCTTATAGCTTCAACGATCGAACTACTTGGGAAACCCCAATTTTGGTAATGCGTTCTTGTTTTCCCATTTCACATTTTTCACTCTCCTCCGCACAATACAAGCCCTATTTCATCATCTTCCCTCTTTGAGTCCAGATGACCGCTGGGTCAACAAAGCACTAGTACACCGCCTCCCCTTGTCCACGTGTTTGGGTCGGGCCTGGAAATGTTGCCCAAGAGGTTGATGCAACTAAAAGAACATTAAAATAAAATCATGGCCACAAGCAAGAAACAAAAGAAAAGAATACTATAAAATGAAAAAGATGGTTGGGACATTGAAATAGCGTGTGGGAAAAAGCCAAACATGAGCTCTACCCTATGATTATGGCCATCTCTCCTCCTTTGTATGAACAAAAGAATAAGTATATGAATGAGCTAAGTCACAGGACACGTCCCCTAGGGTCCCGTGTCCCGTATTTTACGTATTGGACACGAAAACGGCCCTAATACGTGTCCAATACGATTTTTAACGTGTCATAAAAATCGAATACGTATTCGACGTTTTCCATTCGTGTCATAAATTTTGAATATGCGTATTTCATACATAAAATACGTTGCCCTAACGTATTTCGATGTTTTGAATACGTATAAAAAAAACATGGTTTATAGCTTAAGCGTTGGTCTATTCCGGCCCCCGGGTTATTTTCGGTTGTCTGGAGCTGTCATAGATTCTCCCATCTTAGACATTTCTTCTCAATAAATTAACTTTTTATATAATGCAAAAATTCCCTTAAAAATAAATAAAACATATGAAATTTAGCAAACTGAACATTTCATTGAATTCAAAAAAGACCCACGGATTCTTTGGGCTGCAACTCCTGTTTTGGATCCAAATGCTTAAATTTTAATAGTAGTCTTCAATGGCTGGCCTCCTAATTCCCCATGGAGAATCATAAAACCACAGTACAGACCTAGAGCTATTGAAAATGTGATTTGGTACTTATCAGAAACCGCTGGGGAGTCAGTTGGATTGTCGAGGCAGGTGATGGATCAATCGAACAACTGCACAGATTTCTCATTGGACGACAAATTGGCATCAAATTCGGCATTGGCTACGAGGTTTAGAGGTGTGTTCAACTGGAAGGGTTGTTTTAACTTTATAGTGTCCAACCGGAAAATGGTAAAGCTTTATCAAAGTGAAGTGATTTTGTCCTTAGGGTCATGTGGAAGTTGGTTGGTTTCACTGGTTGTAGTCGTAAAATTTTTCAACTTAAATATGAACAGTTTGCGATATTTAGAATTGTTTAACTATGCTGATACGTGTGACTTTTTTAAAATAAAATTTTTATAATTTTGAGTTTAAAATGATGGTGTGGAGGTAAGTTGGTTTGATAAGGTGTAATGGTAACTTTTTTCACATAAAATATGGAAAAATGTATATTAGTTTAGGTTTATTTTAACTTCAGAATTATTTAGTGTTGAAACTTATTAGATTTTTGATGTCTAATTTTTTTAAGATTGAAAAGAAAATTTAATCTTTTTAGAAATTTGGTAGATCTAGAGTTAAAATAAATCTAAATTGATTTAATATCAAATAATTAATTAGTAGTAAGTACTTACTACTTAGTTTCTTATGTGCTTGTAAGTTGTAAATTTTGATTCTATTTATTTTTTTAATGTGAACTATGAACTTTGAGAAGTAATTATATTTTAATTTGATTAAATAAGCTGCAACCTGCAATTTAATATGGATAAAAAACTATATTTCGGTATAGATATATATATATATATATATTTATTAAATATATATAAAACGTGTCCCCCGTGTCCTGTTTCCAGGTCGCTGCGTTTCGTATTGAATACCTCGTATTTACGTGTCCTCCGTGTCTCATGTCCTCGTGTCATGTGACTTAGTGAATGAGTGATCCGAATTGTGTCAAAGGAGGAAAACTAGTAGCCTTTAAATAGTGAATTCATGAGCCTGAAAAGGTGTGTTTGTACACGGAGCCGACCTGTACTTCTTGGAGAGCCTACTTGTCTTTTGGAGGAAAAAATAATTTTAATTTTCCAAAATTGAAATTCCCTCTTTTGAAGCCAACTTGAAATTCGTATTTATATTTATTGTTTCTTTCATATTTTGGAGGGCTAGACAAATTATGAAGACTGGCCATATCTACAAACTTTAACACTCTTGAATTCCCAAATTCTGAATCCTTACAAATTATCTTTGTAATTCCTAATGAAAACCTTTGCTTCCCCGCCCTGTCCCGTGTCGCTGCAACCCGTAGCCGCTGCTCCCGTCCCGTGCTGCTCCCTGCCGCTGCTCCCGTCCCGTCCTGTGCCGCTGCAACCTGCAGCCGTCTCTCCTGTCCCGTCCCATTCCTCAGATCTCTCTCGTCCGCAGCTCCCCCTCCTTTAACCCTCGTCTTGTCCCGTCCTGTGCTCTCCCGTAACCAGTCTCCCGTCCCGTTTCACCCACAGCCGCTGCTGTTCCCCCACAGCTGCTGGTCTTCGCGGCTCTCCCACAGCCCGCTTCTCACCCTTAACCTTCTCGCAGTCCTCCCGCAGCCGCAAATCCACCATTTTGTTGCCCCGACCTGTACTGTGGATAGCGGAGTGCAATCGTAGACTTTCTCCTTAGCCACCATGTCAGAACAACAACACATCAAGGACCCCGGGGGAGCTGAAACGCCAGATTTCAACAACAAAGGTCCGTTGAAGTACTTACAACAGTGCCACAACAAAGATGAGAATGTTTACAGCCCCACCAATATTGCATTAGAAACAGATTTCGCTTTCTGGACATCCCAAATTAAGCAAATCATGAGGAAAATGGAACACCTAGAGGCGGAGAATCGCAAACTGCGAGCCGACATCAACATTTTATCAAATAAAGTTTTATCGATAGAGGAAGACAATGCATTTAGCAAAAAAACATTGCAGGAGTACCGAGAACAAAATGCGGGACAGCAATCCGACGAGACCTTACAGGCAGAGATCAGAGATCTTAAAAGAAAACAGGAGGAAATTAGGTCCCAACAAGTGTCCCTTAAACGGGAAACAGATTTGCACATCAACACATGGGCACAGGTGGTCAAAGGAAAAGACAAGGCTCCTCCACTCATAGCGGTGGAGGAAGTAGTACAGGCAAAGCTCGTGGAAGAAAGAACCCGAAGAGCAAGAGAACTAAATCTTAAAGTAAGAGGACTCCCTACACCTCCCTCTCCAGCAGATCCAATGGATCTGGGGAACAGGTTTCTATGCGACACTCTCGACATACCAGACATAACCTTGGACAAAGCCTGGCTAGGGCAGGACTCTACTCTCTTCCTCAGATTTCGTGACTCCTCGGACAGACTTCGAGTGCTCCGAGCCAAGCGAAAGCTATTCTCCCTTCCAAATAAAGTATTTTTGGATGAAGACCTCACAAGAGCTCAAGTAGCTGAATTGAAACAAGCCAAGGAACAAGTTGCAGCAGCAAGACAAGCAGGGAAATGGGCAGCGATTAGAAATCTTCGAGCAGTTATTCGGGAAACCTCCCCCCCGGGATGGGCACCCCGCTCAGGTAACTCCAAATGACGGGCTCGAACGGGCAGGAGGCGGGGCACGGGTCTCTTGGTTCACTGCTGGAATGGTAATGGCTCCTTCTGGTCCTCACCAAGCCTACTTTATGAATCCCTTAGCTCAGCGGACATCCTCCTAATTACCGAGACTCACGCGGGCCCAATCCGGCCTCTCCCCGACATTACAGGATACCAGTGGACCGCAGCTTGCAGACAGGAGACACGGAGCTCAGGGGGTGTCAGGGGTTCAGGAGGTGTGGCTTGCCTCGTCCGTGATAGCCTCAGGAGCAGAGTATCAGTAGTCGCGACCAATGAGTATGCCAGATTCATGTGGATTCAGATCAGAGCCAGAACATCACTGTCGAGAGACATTTATATTGCAGTTTGTTACTTCCCACCTATCTTATCTTCCTACGCTATTCATAATAGCTCAGACAGAGACCCTTTTACAGACCTGTACTCTGACATCACCAGGTTTTTAGCAGTAGGGGATGTCATTCTCACGGGAGACTTCAACGCCCGGACCAAAGATCTCTAGATCCCTATGCATGATAGAACAGAGGATATATTTTGCACTCGGGGGATTGACCCGATCACGGTCGGCATGCACCGGACATCCGAGGATCACCTGGGACCCACCACAACCTATGGGAAATATCTGCTACAGTTGGGAGAATCTCATGAGCTGGTAATTCTGAACGGTCTACCATGTTTCCCATCCTCGCACTTCTTTACCTGCAGACCATTTGGAGGCGGGGCAAGTGTGGTTGGCTATGCTATTGCAAACCCGAATCTCCTTCCTTACATCAAAAATTTCTCGGTCACCCCCATCCCCCTCGCAGATCACGCACTCCTCTCATTCTCACTGCAGTTTGACCTCCAGAATCCACCCCCTACCCTTCCTCGCAGCCCTCCCAGAACCACCTTCCGATTTGAGGAAAGTGACCCTGATCTCTTCTCCTCTATCCTTAGGCAGACTCTCCCATCGAAATCCCAGTTCACCTCCCTCGCCTCTACCAAGGACAAATACCAGTGCCTCTCACATGCAATCTGGAAAGCTGCGCTCCAATCCTTCCCCTTCTCTACCCATTCCGTCACCACCTCTCGCAAACCGGGAAATTGCCCTATGAACAACTGGTATGACCAGGAATGTAAGTCTATGCATCAGGACCTCCAACACGCCTTCCAGAACTCTTTACCTACATACCCAGACCTCTGCTCAGCGTACCGTCACCTCTTTCACCGCAAGAAGCGCCTCTTCATTGCCCATAGGAGACAGGTTCTTTCTACTCTCCTCCTTCGCTCCCCTAAAGATTTCTGGGGGACCATCCTTTCTCGACACTCTCCTAGCCCAATCGACCTTGACCTTGCCTCTATGTTTTCTCACACCTCCCAACTATCTGACATCCCTGGGCAGCCCCTGATTCGGGTCACTTCCCCCCCCCCCCCCCACCTCCTGCCACCTCTTCTCTGACAAAGATATCAGGGAGGCAATATGGACAATGAATAGCAGCAAGGCAGCAGACGAAGAAGGCTTCCAGGCAGAATTCTTCAAGCACGGACTTCACCCTCTAGTAGGATATCTGGTGGACCTTTTCAACCAGGTGGTTCGAGATGGATTTCCGGATAGCTGGTCACACCACATTATCTACCCGATCCACAAGTCAGGGCCTACTTCTGATCCCAACAATTACAGGACAATCATGGTTGGGCACACATTCTCCAAGTTATATGCCACAGTACTCCACAAAAAGCTCTCCTACTTTCTTAAGCAGAGACAACTCAGGGCCAAGGGCCAAGCAGGTTTCCATCCAGGCCACCAGACGATCGACCACATCCTTACTCTTTGAGCGGTGATCGAGGAGGCTAGGCATCGATCCTCTAAAGTGTACTGCTGCTTCGTAGATTTCCGAAAGGCCTTTGACTCAGTTCCAAGGGAAGATCTTTTCCAGAGGCTAAGAGAGATTGGTATTTCCTCGACTCTCCTTAATGCTATCATGCGTCTCTATGAGGCCGTCCTTGGTCGTCTTCGCACAGTAGGAGGATTGTCGAATTTCATCCGAAGCACCATTGGAGTCAAGCAAGGATGCCCCCTTTCACCTACTTTATTCGGGATATATATCGATGAGCTTGAGTCCTTCCTCCGAGAGCATATCCAGGATACAGATGGATGTCTTCTTCACCAGGTCCTGATTTCCATCCTCCTCTTTGCAGACGATATTGCTCTCATTGCCTCCTCCCAAGAAGGCCTCCAGAGACAGCTGGATGCGCTCGCTGCTTTTTGTGACCAGAGGCATCTAACTGTAAACTTGGGTAAAACCAAAGTGATTATCTTCAATGGAGTCAAGAAATCCTCAGATTTCCGCTTCCTATTTAAAGGGGAAGAGATCGAGATTGTCAGCACCTATACATATTTGGGAGTTCAGTTCTCAGGGCCTCGCTTCAGCCTGCGGCCAGCCCTTCAGCCTCGGATCAACAAAGGGTATGGCTCCCTAGCCCTTCTGGAGAGGCAGTGTTTCCGGCACCACTTCCAGGACATCTTGTCCAAAATGAGCATCATGGACACCTTGATTCGCCCCACAGTGCTTTACGGCTCAGAGATTTGGGGTCCCTCTCTCCTAGAGTCAGATTGGGCTTCAGTGGAGCGAGTCCAGACCCTCCTTTTGCGTCGTTTCATCAGATGCAAGCAGACAGTTCCCCAGCACATCATTCTAGCTGAGTTCGGGGCTCAGCCTTTCCGTCTAGAGGTAATTTTCAGGTTAGTGTCCCTCCTGCACAGACTCCGAGGCCTGGCAGACGCGAGGAAGGGTCGTGACAGATACCCGTATTTAGCATATTGCTCCTCGGAGCACATCGCCCGTATGCAGACAGGCCGATCCAAATGTTGGTACACCGGTGTGACAGAGATTCTGGAGGCTTCAGGAATTCAAATTGACCACCTCCCTCCTTTTCAGTACTCTTTGAATGCTCCTGGCCACCTTCTTCCCAATCAGCAAGAGCTGAATAAAATCATTAAGGAGGATATTTACAGACGATACATTCAGACTACATGGACCAATCCTCCCAATGGGTTGCGCCCAAAAATGGCCTTCTACGCGGAGCACTGCCTGGAGATCAGGGATGGGCTCATCATCAGACCTCAGTACACGTTCCAGCATTGGATGCATGCCCTTAGAATCCCCCTCGGGCAGTTCAGAGTTGGATCTCACAGACTCCGGGTGGAAACAGATCACCACATCGATAGGGCAGATAAGATCTGCCAGCTCTGTCATTTACAGGAGATAGAAACAAAGACACATTTCATCAGCGGATGCCCTGCATAATACGAGATCCAAGGTTGTTTCCATTGTCTCTTCAGGTCTTCTCAGACCTTGTCCAGCTTCCTCAGATATGTTGATCCGAGATGCCTAGCACTTTATCTCCAAGAGGCTTTCAGATTTCGGGCCCGTTTTCTTCAGCGTCCCACCAGATCGGACACTACATAGAAGATCACAGACTTCTTTAGGGTGCTACCCTCAGCACGGGGCACAAAAGAACCATGGACCATCCCACTGACACTGAAAACAGATCAGTGCGGTCCCGGAGGGGCCGACCCACCAGACTGCACCAACGCTCCAGGATTAGTTCCACCCCAAGGAGGCGCCTTAGAACTTCCAGGCGACATCATCGACAACCCATTGTATCTACAAGACAACAGACTTTGACAAGCTTCCCTCAGTTTTCTTCTCTCGACCTCGGATGTTAGGAGTAGGGGATAGACAGGAGATCCTTCCCCCCCCCCCTCTTCTTCCTCTTCTTCTTCTTTTTCATCTCTGCTTCATCGCAGCGCTGTGTTTCGAAGCCGAAAGCTTCTTGCTTCTTCATTTACATTTTAGATGTATTTCCTGCTTTTAAAAGAAATGTTAAAGGGGGTCGTTTGGTCCACCGACTTGCATAATGTAATCATTGTAACCAACAGTCTCGTTGAGCTACTATGGTCGTTTGTTGGACATTAATAAAATTATCTTATTATCTTATCTTTCGATGGTTGCATTTTCAGATGTCATTTCTTATGATTATCTACAAATATTATTAACAGTTTAACTATTCCTAATATATTGTCATTATGGTATAGTAAACCATAAAAGGCCAAATAAACTCATAGAGAGCATTGAAGTGTATGCCAAATCACATCAAAGATCCGCTGATGAGTACATTGTGTTCTACTAACCGCTTCCCTCGAAGATGGTATATGTAATGTCCCAAATGGGATATTTTGCAGAAAACTAATTCAACCAAAATTTCTCCATAAAATTATCATTCAATTTACAAAATATTGCCATGTAAAGTAGAACAAGAGAATGCATACAATTCAATCATACAATGAGCAGGAATAATCTCAACTTTTATTATAATATCTAAACTGGGGTTTTACATACTGAAATAACAAAATAGTTGATATAGCTGAGATAGAACTGGCCTTAAGGATTTGCTCCAATGTTGCACGGGCCCTCCACCAACACTGAATTGAATTGCCACTGCTAAGCTCTCCTGTGAATTCTAGATGAATACACCAAGGGGAGATGGGTACTCATCCAATCTCGCTGAATCACCCGAGGGTTTCTGTGATGGGGCTACCACTGAAGTGGAGCACGGGTTCTCAACCTCTTGTTGTCGCGCAAATTGACACGACAACGCTCAGACCGGGGGCTGTCACTCTTATCCCCGATCCCTCCGTTTAAGCCTGTCTCCCGCGGCTAAGGGTGGTAGTCCCTGTGAGATGATGAGACCAACTGTCGACCAGTTGGTTGGGAGACACGAGACGCGACATGAAAAGCACTCGATGGATTTGATTAACTTAGCAGACCAGTGCCTTAAGAGATTGAGGTTAAAACGATTACTTGTTAAATGATATAAAAAATGTGGACCATGAACAACAATCAGCTAAATCACAATGCTCTTAGAAGGATGAAAACGATATCCAACAACTGAAAATTTAAAAAGATGAATGTTTCAAACCACCACGAATCATGAATTATTAACCAGACATCGTATTCGCATCTCGACTTGAAAAATTTAGACCTCAGCATAAAAGATATAACGTGAAAACCACTGAAACTGGCAAAAATAATTTTCCACAAATTTTTTTATATTTTTCAATTTTTTTTTTTAAATGATTTTTAATTAAAACATTAAAACTAAAAATCTAAACTAAGGAAAATTTTAAAACTAAACTAAACAAAAAATTAAATTAAAATTAAAAAATCTAACGAAAACATTTTTATTTTTTATATTTTTTATAACAAAATTTAAAACATAAATCAAAATCTAATTAAAACATTTTAATCTAAAATCTAACTATAGCATAAAACTAACGCTAACACATTAAAATTTAATTAAAACAAAACTAAATAAAAACTAACATAAAAAAACTATAAAACGAAACTATGTAAAACCTAACTAAAAATCTATTTAAAATCTATAAAACGAAATTAAAAAAATAAATAAATTGAAATCTAAATCTACAATCTACGCTATGCATCTAAATAATTAAATTTGATAGAACCTACGACTACGCTGCAAAACTATCACGCTAAGATCAAGAATGCGGAGTCCGGATAATACGATACGGCCAAGAGTTTCAGTTTACCTGTTAAGCCCAAATCCGAATACCTGTAAGTTTGGATTATGCACCGACGAGGGCTGGCACTCACGCAATGATTTTTCTTTGTATTTTGCAGGTGTATTGACAGGCTGGCGCTCTGTGTATACGCCTGAATTGAGGCCGTCCTAAAACGCAGCCAATCGAATGTGCATCACAGCCATCAAAGAAATACTCTGCACGCTACAGCTCTCGGCGCTTGATGAAATGTATCCAGGAGATCCACGACCAGGCCACGCAAATGTCAACAAGGAAAATCCAATATTCGAATGCTTTGATCACTGAAGAAATTCTGCTAAAAGACTTTCGACTGGGCTCGGATTTTCCAGGGAATGCTAGCCGTCAGATTAATCATGATACAAAACAACTGCAATCGGGATCCTCAGTTGTCCTTTTCCGCCGCCGCCAAATGCTTATGCTGAAGGGTATCCACGCGAAATATTCAAGAGCTGTTTCACTGCTCAGGCTGGCCACCTTTTTTTTTTATGGCGTGATCGATCTGGACTTATGGCTGGACGCTTGCAATGATAAATTCAACATGTGAAAACTCTGACCAGAACCCTGACTGCGAGGGGAATAAATCCGCTGATTTCTTTGGGGGATCTCACGCTAATCACGTCTGGAACCAACCGTCGCAGAGACCACCCTTTGGAAAAATTTGCACAGATATATGAACGATGTATAGTTTAGCAATGCTTGAAAGCGGCTCAGAATGGCATTAACAAACAGCTGATGCATGTAGCAGAATAAAGCGATCCTCCGAGAGACAGAAAGTCTTTGAAACAGTAGGGTTTCTCACAGACTTATGCTTGGCAAACCCTTGAAGAAAAACCCGGCTCCTGCAAGTTGCAAAAAGGACAAAACCCTAATGAAAAAATGAACAAAAATTTGAAACCCTAGAACAGAAAAATTTGAAACCCCAAGACAGCTGATTAATTTACAAATTTTTGGCCCCTGAAATGCCAGATTTGACAATAATTGCAGTAATGTTTTCAATATATCAGAAATTTTGAACTTCACTGTGAGCAGAAAGAAAATCTCTCAATGTAAAACAGAAAGGAAACTCTTAATGATTAACCCAGGGCACAATCAGCTGGGCTCTGCACAGAAGAGCCTGTGGGAGTCGGCTGGTTCAGCCTAGAACTTCCCCAAACGCCCACAAATATCCTTCACTAAAAAGTTTCCCTGCACATCTCAAGCAACCATCAGCACAGAGAGAAAGAATGCTGCTAGATCTCAGAAAATAATGGAGATACCTGCCATTATTTCAGAAACCCTAGCAGCCCTCAAACCCTAGCAGGTGAACAAGATACCTGTGCTCACACTACTCTAAAAACAAGCTATGATTAATGGCTGAAAACTGACATATGCAGAAAATTAAAGATCTCACAACAATTCCAGAGAGTAACACCAACACGATTTGGACCCCAAAGTCTTTTTATTAACCAGAAAATCAGATTACAAGAGAGCTTTTCAGTACAGACTCACAGATCAGATGCCTTGAAATGACCCCCTAAGACCCTATAAAAAGGAAATGATCCTAACGGCTAGTTCGAGTGATCCATGTAGAAATGATCTCGACCGTTGATGAGGATCAAGACATCTCTTGATCTCATCCGTCGATTTATTAACTTAAAATATTATTATTTTATTAGTTAGGGTTTTTGCTTCATTTTTTTTTTTAATTTTTTATTATTTTTATTCATTTTTTAATTTTTTAATTCATTTAACATGGATCACTGAACTAAGCTTTCGGAAACATCACCTAGGACCTAGGACTTAGGACTCATGAAGGGATTTAAAACATTTCTCGACCCTCAGGACACATTACATCATGACTTTTATAATTTACATCTCAAGGGGACAAGCCCACTTAATACAGACCCTCATAAAACACCCAGCTCTGCGACACCACGATAATCTAGCAGATCAACACACTAGGATTCTCCTAAAGTTCTAATGACAAAGTCAATCCCGGCTTTGGGGTCAGTTTTGAAGGAAAACTCTGCCGATCCGTGGATCGGTGAGACGAAAAACCTTCCGGGACGTAGATTATCATCAGAAAGTTAGGTCCACCTAGGCAAAATACATACATGACTCATGTCTGCTAAGATTATTTACAATTAATACATGCAGACTGGGTTTACAATCAAAAAGATCAAGCTGCTGATGATGGCAGGATGGCACGGACATGCTGATCAAGTGCTGCTTCTCTCTGTCAAGAAAAACGGGGTGCACTGCATGGGTAGTTGACCAGTAGAGGTCAGCACCTCTCATACAAGAAGAAATACCAAATCCAAGATGTCCCCTAATGGCCTTGTCCTCCTCTTTTTATAAATCTGATGTACCCCTCTAGAACCTTTTATTTTATTATTATTTTAATCATGGAGCACTTTTCCCTCTTTATTTCAATTAAAATATCCTTTTTAATGTGAGAAAATGGTAAATTGGCCTCTATACTCTCTCCGACCACTGAAAGCCACTTCTCAACATCCCATCTTGTAGATCTTTTCATTCTGGTTCCAAGAGCTATTAAACTAACGTGTTCCATCAATCAATCCTCCTGGAATGCCACCTCGAGCATAATTAATTAGGTTAGGCCCCATAATAATGTAAATTTTTAAAAGTTGTCAGAATGTAACGAAACGAAAGGAAAACTGTGCAGGTGATGGAATATACCAAGCGAATACCATCGAATCCCATAAAAACTCCTCAAAACTCCCTCAAAACCCCTAATGACATAAACCTACTCCCATGATCTGGTCATCCCATGCCCTGGAAATAAAATTGGGGATATGACAAATCCTCCTACCCCATGATTGCTTGCCCTCAAGAAATCCGCACCTGTCTACTCTAGAGGCATCTGCAAACTGATACCAGGGTCCCATATGAACCACTGGTCCACGTCATGCCTTCAAGCGGTGCAAACGTGACTGGATCTACCTCAACTTGCTACCAGTAGACCCACCATGGCCAATCATCGCCCAAGTCTCATGGCTCGGACCATGCTTTGTCTTCGGCTATAGTTTTTGCTCCAACAAGTGAATGCTAACTCATCACCTCTCTCCAATCCAACCTCTGGCATAGGCCGAGGTCAACCCCACTCTACTAATGCTTGGCTAGTGCTACTAAAATACTAATGAACTGTCGGTCCACATCCCACCGCCCACTGAAATAGGTAGTAACCCTCTCATCTAAGGGCTCCTTTTGTACTATGCCCTAAACTAAGGATGATACTCCATCAAAAGGATACCAACTCATGATCTCCTGCCAATCTATCCTGAATGCATAGGCACCTGTATATGAAACAAGTCCCCTATGTTGAACCATGCCTATCTCACACAACTCTGTCTGGCCAATCAACAATATCCATCAATGAAATCCTGTCTCTCCCTATAATGGGTACACGTGACCAAACTGAACTACACACCCTATTTATGTACTCCTTGAGAGGGCTACTCCCTGAGAGTACTGCAACTTTGCCAGTTGCTTGTGCATCTATCTGCACCTCATCAGTGGGTTGGCCCAAAGATGGATGCACCACCATCTCCAAAAGATCCTCCCTCATCTGACTGAAAACTCCATGCTCCTCCAGTCTACCAACCCCCTGCCAAACTAACCTGTCAGTCTCCAACACCTCTTGACGATATGTGTCTGCATGCACTATAATCATGTTGGTTATATGTGCATCTGTCTACTCCTCATCAGTGACTGGTCCAAAAGATGGTTGCTCATCCTCCTCTATCATGGGCTCAACATGAACCCCCAACTGGCTCTCCACATTGTGCATATCGTCCCCCTCAGCTAACTCCTACTCCTCTATGTGCTCTCCATGTTGAATCATTAGTCGCTCACCTGGAAAGTCTTCTCCTTAGACAATATGTTGCTCATCGTACTCCATCTCACATGAATGCATACCTGGGCCGCTTCCAACATACCCACATGACTACTCATGCTCCTCATGGGTATCCTCATATGAACTCATGGACTCAACCATAAAAGAAGAATCCTCACCCTAAAAGTCATAAGGATCTCCCCCTGCTCTACCCTTGTCATCTCCTCTGCATCACTCAAGCATGAGTGGCCAGGTACCCAAGGTTCCTTGCAGATGAAGCAAAGACCCTTCCTCCTCAGCTCATTCCTGCTCCATTGTTGGTCGCCATAAATCCACAACTCCTCCTCCTGGGTCAATCGTCTCCTGAACAACGCGATGTTCTACTCAACTAACCTCCTAGTTAGTTCATAAGCAGCGGATGAAAACAATTGTTCCTCCCTCCAAATGGCCAACAAGCTAGACTGCAGCCTCTTGCAAATGGCATCATGGCCTCTCATAAATGAGGACAAAATGGATTGCATGTGTGTTATGACAGTGCCAGGGTGATTTCTCCTAATGTTGAAGAAGCATTGGAACATCTATAGGATCAAATCGTCACACTCCAACTCAAACATGAGGTCATAAGATCTAACCAAGGCCATGACTTCTAGAATCTCTAGCCTCTTCCCAAATGTAGGGCCCTCACTGTTATCCAAATCCTGAAAGGTCTCTACTATCAATCTGAAGACTCTCGTCATAAAGCCATCAATGTAAGGAGGTATAGGTGCGGCCAACATCATGATACTACTAAGACAAGAAGCAACTGGAAATTTGACCCCTATACAAGGATGCATCAAAAATTTGTGTTGTATGAGAGCAAGCATGGCTAGTTTTAGAGCCCAAACCAAGCTCTTCCCATTTGATTGACACACCTTGGAGAGAAGTGAAGCAAGTTCTTCTAGTTTGAGAATGGATTTTGTTGTAACCCCCATGCATCTCAAATCTGTTCCAAGTGCGAAGATTTTGTATCCCAACTCATGTTTTTTCTGTGGCTGTTCTTGTTGTAGCAAAGTAAGTATTCCCTTGGAAAGGGATCTATTGATTTCCGTCACCAGTTTATTAAGGGCATGTGTGAAGGTTTCATCCATGTTCAAGTTTAATGATGGCAAGTACATCCAACTGTTTTATTCATGACTTCACTCACAAAGTTTCCCTATCATAGTTTTTAGCAAAAAGTCCATATAATGATGGTACACTGACTTTTCAACAAGAATAATAAGACAACATATCATTGGACTTACTTAATAGGTGCTGACTTCTATGGACTTAGACTGACAACACAATAGAATATCACCAATTGACCCAATTCAGTCTGCTCATCTTTTACACCCAACACTCAATTTGTTATGACAAGATACATGCAACTTGACAACAAGTCTGCTCATTAAAATCTTCAGCAATACAAACTAGAGTTTTGGACACAATGGGCAAGAAAATTCTGACCTTACTAACACACACAATATTTCCAAACTCAAACAACGCCTCTGATGACAATGGCATGCCCAACAACGTGTAAAAACAACTATAACACTTTAAATGAATTAAATCAATAGAAACTAGCGGCACAAAATCTCTCCAACAATTAGGAAATTAGGCTATGACAAAAGAAATGGAATTTAGAAAGGGAACCTGGTAACGTTCTACAATTTGGTGACAGTTTGGCTTGCTTGGATCCAATTGACTAATCATGAAACTGATCCGATTGTTGAGGCTTGTAGGAATGATGGTTTTGTTCTAGGATGCACAAAATAGGTTCTGCTCCCTAAAAAATGCTAGATTAATACTCAACTAAGAAAATAACTCGAGCTCACCATGTGTCAATGTTGGACAAAACTTGGATCATGATTTGTCGTCTTGGCAGGGAGGGCTCTACGCTCCAACTTAGGTAATTGTATAGGGATGCAACCACAGACTGATCTCATGTTGCCAACATCCCTTTCATCGCACTGCTTAATACAGCAAGGGCAAAGCATCTAACGTACTGGACATGTTAGCTCTACTATTCAAAGCTAATTTTCTGAGGTCAGAGACAAGCTTGGTCTACTTGGTTGTGCTTAAAAGGCTTCCACATTTGGCCACTTTCTCCTTTTCCTTCTATTTCGCTTTCTATCTGTCACCCATTCCTCTATTTCCTTTCTAAACCCGACAGATTAAACCCCTTTGGCCTTAAGCCCCGAGCGCCAAACCTCAAATAAACCATAAAACCTCACCCACATAACCCCACACTTTCGTAACCCATCGCGCCTCATCCCTGCCGTTGATCACCACCCGCCGAATCTAACGGCTCCTGTCGTGCCCGATAAAGTAACCTGCACGATCTTTTCTCCATCGTCCGAACATTTCCATAAAGATCCGACGGCATTCGCTCTCCTCGCACCCACAACCCGATCGAACGTTAGCGCGCGATGACAACGGTTTTTCTCTCTAATCTGCCGCTACGTGTCGATCGCTGAGTGGAATCACATGACTTTCGGTTTTTACTGCTTAGGGCCCGAGAGCGGTGCAATCAAAACCATTACCGCCCATCCAATCTGCCCCCGCTTGTTAACGCCCGCGCAGCTTCGCCACCCGATGACCATCCGATCTGTCCACCGAAGATCTGACGGCCCCGATTGACCCTGCTCTCACCATGACCGATAGCCTTCGCCGAGTCATCTCCGCCATCCATTTCCCCGATCCGACGGCTATTGTCACCGCTCACCCAAATCGTCCACTCGCCCATGCAGTCCATGTCCTCTGACCACTCCGCTCGCCCGAAGGAGGAAGGTAACCAGCTTGCTAGTACCAGTCGCAGTCAGACCCCAACCACCATGTTTAACAGACAGTATGGCCAAGGAAGAAAAGTACAGAGCACGACCCTGTAACTGCATTTATCAGTTATGGAACTTCACTGGTACGAACACTCCAACTGCCTAAGAGGACAGCACAGCATCTGAGTAGATCGGATTTATCCACTGCAGCAAACAAACACAGTCAGAGACTCCATCAGGCAGTTAAATGCAGTTGGTGGTCAATTATGACCCTCCATACCTAAATTGGCCAAGGGCCCTTGTAATGTAAAATCTATAAATACCCAGAAGAAAGATGTAATCAGGGTTGATGGTTGGCATTTTGATGTAAGGTTCAACTTCTGGAGACTGTAGATATTTTGACACTTGCAGCGTCTCGTCTTCATTTTCAGCTAATACAAGCTTCTTTTGCTGTTAACTGCTCACTTTCCATTTTCTTCTATTCCAAGCTATGCCTGATATGCTGTATTCTTGAGCTCTTGATGTTTAGCATTAGAATAGCTATCATCCTATCTCTGTGTTAAAATCTTGTATGCATCATTGAATAGGTGGTCCAAGTTTCTTTCTATCTAATGCAGGAGAGTTGTCATCCTGTCTTTGCATTAGTAGATTATATTTGCAGACTTCTTTACTGGTTGCAGTCGGCCATCACATGGTCTTGTGCATCTGCTGGTGTGGTCAGTATTCTCCATATTCACCCAATCTCTAAACTGTGAGTAGTTGGTGGTCTAAAGCCTTGTAGTCTGGGGGTGTTCACGCATGTCTGGAGTGAAACAAAGTAGAAGTGGTTATCTGGCTTGGACAAGCATCATTCCTCCCATTCATCCATTAAACCTACAACAATAGTTGAATTTATATGTTACCAGGCATCTCCGATCTACAACCTATGAGAGTTTCTTGGAATCCTAACGGGACACTCTCTTTGCGGCACAGTACACTCCCTTTTGGCAAATCGCACCACTACAGGGGTACTCAGTGTGTACTATACATATTGTCACACTATTCACCCGCACTGAAATGCATTCAAATAGGAATTCACCATCCTCGCTGATTGAATACAGCTGTTTTGATGACTGGCAACATTCTTACTACCCTGTTCGAGTTGGGATTAATAGATCAAGTTCTTCTTGCTGCCCAACGTTGTCTCTTTATTCCACAACCACAACTCCCCTTGGGCGTTTCAGCAACCATGAAACAAGTGGCTTCCAATATTACTGTTCTCGACCCTGGGAAATGTTGTCAGCTTGATAACTCGGTTCTTCAACACGAGATCAGCTCTTGCGTGCATTCTCATGCAACCTTGTTGTGGCTGGAATTTGGCCTAACGTTGATTCAGAAAATTACGCCCTGGGAAATTCCTTACTAAACCTTGACGAATTAGTGGAATTGGATTCTGGTATGGACAATGGATTTGGTGGCCCAATCCATGTCGTAGTTGCAAACCGAGACGTTTGTTGGCCAATCGCACCTACGTCCAACTGTCGTCCACCATCCCTGCTCTCAATGGCTCAATCCTACATAATGTCCAGGTCATTCAGCTGGCTTGACCCTCCTACGCATTAACTTTGATCGGATCAACAGAGTGGCTCCTTTGCACGCACAGGCATCACACAGATCGTTCAATCATCAATGCAGGAAGACGTCAGTGACATGCTCGGCACAACAAACTCAACGTTCCAGTCAACAAAATAACTTTGGCTAACTTAACACGTGGGATGAGTGTCTAATTCAGAGGAATTTGAACCTTTGCGTGCAACCAACATTTTCACATAAAAAAAATGACGCACCAATGACGGTGGTTTAATAAATTGGCTTCTCGGCTCTTTCAGAAAATTGCCGATCATGCCCAAGAAATTCCGGCCCACCAAGAAATAAGGAACATACCCCTATTTGTGAAGAATCTCATTTTCAATTGCTGAGTAGATTTCATGCTCTTGTAAATAATGCAAAATGCTCTGATTTTATGAAAAATTCGGCCCCAATATCAAATGTAGTTTCTTCCTCATTCGGCCCTCCCTTAGATGATCGTCAGCGAGGCACAAGAATCAAGTTTTGTCCATCAGAAATTATTCACGTACACAACGTCCCTCACATTATGTTGCTCGATACCTTCAAATGATGATAGATTGATTTAGCTCTTAGCCACAAACTCGAGAAACTAACGTTTTGACCCAATTATATTAATATTTTGCTCTTCAGAATTTTGTCTACAAAAAGGTTTCAATTTTCAGCCAATAATGATGGTTCTGGACTGCCCACAAGGAGAATAATTCGGCTTTACTTCATATTTGAAGGAACAAGCAACTCGACCTCAAACCCTTGATCAATTTGCAATGAATCCTCAAGCTGGCAAGATGCACAGCTATGATACTACTGGAATGTCCCAAATGGGTATTTTGCAGATTTTGTAGAAAACTAATTCAACCAAAATTTCTCCATAAAATTATCATTCAATTTACAGAAGATTTCCATGTAAAATAGAACAAGATAATGCATGCAATTCAATCATACAATGAACAAGAATAATCTCAACTTTTATTATAATATCTCAACTGGGGTTTTACATGCTGAAATAACAAAATAGTTGATATAGCTAAGATAGAATTGGCCTCAAGGATCTGGTTCAATGCTACACGGGCCCTCCACCAAAACTGAACTGAACTGCCACTACTAAGCTCTCCTGTGAATTCTGGATGAATTCACCAAGGGGAGATGGGTACTCACCCGATCTCGTTGAATCACCCGAGGGTTTCTGTCCTAGGGCTACTGCTGAAGTGGAGAACCAAGTTCTCAACCTCTCATACAAGAAGAAATACCAAATCCAAGATGTCCCCTAATGTCCTCCTCCTCTTTTTATAAATATGATGGACTCCTCTAGAACCTTTATTTTATTATTATTTTAATCATGGAGCACTTTTCCCTCTTTTATTTCAATTAAAATATTTTTTTTTAATGTGGGAAAATGGTAAATTGGCCACTATACTCTCTCCAACCACTGAAAGTCACTTCTCAGCATCCCATCTTGTAGATATTCTCGTTCCGGTTCCAACGAGTTATTACACTGAGGTGTTCCATCAATTAATCCTCCTAGAATGTGTTGAAATTTCTAAGTCTAACACGTGAGAAATTATTCCTGCATTATCTGATTTATTTCACCTACTTGTTTATTTCTTAACAAGTTATTTAACCATATAAATACTGAAAATAAACACAAATGTAGTCTCAACTCATCTACAGATCATCAACTGAAAATAACAGACAAACACACAAGGGACACTGTTATTTTTGGACAATCGTCCCCAGAAAAACCCAACTTGGGAAAACCGGTGCAGCAGTTCTGAGAGTTTTATTATTAAGCATCTTTCTTGAGTACAACTAGGGTGCCAAACTGGCTCACCCAACAAAGATATCTATCTGGTAGTAATACGTCTCTTCCAAAGAAGATATTCAACAAGTCTGCTCCACGAAAATCTCTCCAACGCTTCTCTGAGGCTCTGCGTCAGCCCTCCTCGCCTATGCGTCACTCTGAAACCCCATGCATCAGCCTTCTGCTGCTCTGTGCTAGCTCTTTGGCCTTCTGCGTCACCCACGCAGGCCTTGCTAGCCTCTGTGCACTTTGGCCCTCTGCGTGGCTCCTGTTGGCTCTGCGTACCCTCCTCAATCTCTGCGCTGGTCCTTGGCACTATCTCTGTCTCTCTGTTATGCACTCACTGCCCCTCACTGCAACTCAGATCACTTGTTCGAATTTTCTCAGCAAACCCCGCTCCAAAAAATCAAACCGACTGATCAATCTTGGTGTATCTCCAACTGACCCTCAAGGCTCCTCTTATACTTTTCCTGTTGAGTCTTCAATGGCCGAGATTAAGTCTCTAATCAACGGCTAAGATTAGATTTGGCTTGATCCATGTCATTTAGAACATTCTCACCCAGTTTTATATTAATACCCATTAATATTTTAATTTTCCTAAGCTTAGACTTAGGAACCCCATTAGAAATATTAATTATTTTAATATCTCTCTAACCGGGTGGAATTTCCCCAAACTATTTCTGGGTCTTGGAGATCTCATGTGGTTTAGCCTCTCCACCAATTTTCATGGCTAGAGCACATCCGATGCTACAACAAATCAACACTCCCTCTTAGCCAAGAATGTGCTCTAGTAATGTTCCACCATTGAACATCACACTGATCCTCCAGCATCGGTACCTGTGTTGATGTTGGGCTTGCTGCCCTATTCCATTGCATTACTACCCCCTGTAATGTTGCCCATGGCTCTGCCACTGCCACTGCTACATTTGTACAGCAGCTCCCTATGCATCCGTGTTGCTGTTGGTCCTTCCTCCCAACATTGCATCTGCACTACAGTTCTCTCTCATCATGTTGCATCGTGTTGCCCATAGCACTACCACTGCTATTGTTGTACTGCAACTCAGTTACTGAGATGTAAGTAACTGATCTACCCAACTACTGACATCCTTGTCAGGCTAGAAGCCCTCTGCTGCTATCATGTGCTTCCGCTGCTGCCTTTGTGCTGCTGCAGCACTTTTGTGCCTCTCGCACTGTTACAACCCCCTCTGTGCCTCTCTGTCCTGCCGCAACCATATTTGTGCCTCTCACACTGTTGCAACCCCCACTGCACTGCTACAGATCACTGCACTCTAGCACTGCCATGTTGCTCCATCCGCATCTTGCTTCTACTGACATTCGTCATCCTGCCACTGTCTCTTGGGGCTCCTATAGCCGGATATGATCCAAGAGTTTGGGTACCTCAAGGATCCTGCCCCACATCTTTTGTAGTACTCCTGACTACAGTTCGATGTCTCCCCACCTCTTCTCTAGAGGTGCATGAGCACTCATGGCACAGTCATCATCCGTCTCGACTTCTTTCTCCACCTTAGCCAGAGTTACCTTGGAGTCAAAAGCCTCTCCCTTATTCTTCTTCCTGGGACACTGGGTTGCACAATGGCCCAACTCCCCACAATGGAAGCACTTTACCTTGGAGATGTCCTTCTTCTTCCTCTTCCCCTGCTATCCCGCAGATGCTAGAGCGCATCCTCCTCCTCCTCTTTCTTAATTCGACCTCCTTTGCCACTACTTCTCACCTTGGTCAACCGTTTGATCTCTTCTTGGCGAAGAGCTTCCCACATCTCTTCCCATCCTCAAAGAGTAGCTCTGCCCAAAATGATTTGGAGAAATGTCTCCCAATCATTAGAGACTGCATTCAGGGCGGTCCTCACCATGAACTCCTGATCCGGTGTGGCCCCTATGGAAGTAAGTTGATCGCAAATCTCTTGCACCCTGCTGAGGTATAGATCTATCTTCTCCCCCTTTTGCATTTGATACGACCGCAGTTGATTCTCCAGTAGCATTTTCCTCTGCACGGAAGTGCCTTGATACAATGTCGTCAAGGTATCCCACATCTCCTTTATCATGTTCTTCTCGACAATATGTTGTACTACATGATCCTTGACCTCATCAAGGATTATGCACTTTGCCTTGGCCATTGCATCCTCATACCTTTTATTATCAGCTGGGTCGACTGGGATAGCCATGGTTCTCAAGGCGAAGCCGAAGCCCTTGATGTGATGTCTATCCAGAACAGACAGGAACCTGGCCTTCCAGATGACAAAGTTGGAGGCCTCGTCCAACATGTCCTGATCCCTCAGTCCATTCATTACCATCTTCGCTCTTCTCCTCGACTCCCTCTGAGTTTCGACTTCCCTCCTAGAAGTTCTCTTCTAGACTCCCTCTGAGTCTCGATTTCCCTCCTAGAAATCCTCCTGCCAACAATCAAACCGCTCCTCTCCAATCCTTTTTGCACCTGCAACACGGATCTGGGTTTCTTGGCTGAAATCCGCCTAGGCAGCGACTCCCTCTACCTTGGTTCTGTCCCGTTAGGTACTGTTCTGCTTCGACAGCAACAACACCCCACCAGCTTCTCAATTCACAATCTGCCCACAGCTCCCTAGGCCCCAACATTTGAAGAAACTGAGCCTCTTAGCTCTGCGCAATCTCGAGAAGGCTGAGTCGTACCTCTAGCCAACTGCGTCACTCCTACTTGGCTGAGTAGGATGACTTGGCTCTTCATGAGCCTCTTTCGCCTCTCATTGCCTCTGTGTTGGCCCTCTTTCTGCTTGAAATGATGATGCGGGCCCTCTGCGTCACTCCTTCTTTGCTGCCTTCTTCTTAGGAACAACTCTGTCTCTCGGGACAGTTGTTTCTGCTGCAAATTTTCTGATTTAGCTGGTGCCTTCAATTCTCCTGTGATCTACAACACTCCGATACCATGTTGAAATTTCTAAGTCTGACACGTTAGAAATCCCTACTGCATTATCTTGTTTAATTTCTCCTACTTGTTCATTCCATTAGCAAGTTATTTATAAATATAAATACTGAAATCTAAGTTGCAAGAAACGGGGAAATGGGTACAACTTCTCGAAACGGGCATGGGTACGAAACGTGACACCCCCAAATTTTGGAAACGGGGAAACGCAATATCTCTCTCTCTCTATATATATATATATATATTGGGACATTTAAGAAATAATGTGCAATCATAAAGCATATATGATACATTCTAATTTATTACATTATGATTAAATTGTCAATTGTGAATGCATAAACTATAAGTCTCTAAATTTACATCACATTTACTCATAAATGATCACATAATGAAAATAGCAATATCCAAAATCAGCCACGAGAATTTCTAATTTCTTGTCTCGTGCTTGATTGGGAGTCTCCTCCTACATAGTCGAACGACCTTAGTGCTCTTGATTAAATACAAGTTCCATACCCTAGTACCCTACATGCTATTGATTATTGAGAGTCTCCCCTACATAGAGGGGTTGGTTTTCTTGATTAAATACAAGTTCCATACCCTAGTACATGACAAAATCCAATGGAAACATTGCAATCCCTCCAATCTTGAAATCCTGAAAAACAGATAAGTTTGTTGGATTTTGAGTGAGATTTAAAATTCTACTTTCTCCATATATAATCCAATGAGGTCGAAACTACTCTCAAACATCCT
Organism: Pinus tabuliformis; assembly: GCA_031772625.1. Classification (NCBI taxonomy): domain Eukaryota; kingdom Viridiplantae; phylum Streptophyta; class Pinopsida; order Pinales; family Pinaceae; genus Pinus; species Pinus tabuliformis. The sequence goes on along the minus strand of CM062813.1, from coordinate 1,152,635,134 downwards.
GATTCATTTCATGGTAATGTTAAAAATTTAAGTAAAAGCATGAAAATGAAAAATAAAGGCGAATGTCACTTTTACTTTAAGAATTTAACGTGGTAACATTACTATGAACTGCATATCAACACTGGGGCCATAGGATTGAACATTAGGCTGCCCCACTCAAAAAAATCCTCTTTTTTTATAACTTGGGAGGCATCTAGAAGCATCCATAAGATATTTTAGTCGCCCAACAAAAATTAGAAGCGAAAAAATAAAAAAAAAAACAAGAAAAAGCTAAGTTGCAGGAAACATGGGTCTAGGGTCCGTTTCCGTACGAAAACGGGGAAACCCATACCGTACGGCCCGGAAACTCGTTTCTGGGCTGTCTGGTGTTGTTTCCTCATGCAAATTGACTTTTTCTTATGTTTTTATTATTATTTTGTTTTCTATTTTTTTATTGGGCTACTAAAGTGGCTTCTAAATTTAATCATAATGTTTAAATGTAATAAATTATAATGTATCACGTATGCTTTATGATTGCACATAACATTTCTTAAATGTCCTAAATTCTATATATATATATATATATATATATATATATTCGCGTTTCCCCATTTCCAAAATTTGGGGAGGTCGCGTTTCATACCCGTGCCCGTTTCGGAAACTCGTACCCGTTTCCCCGTTTTGTGTAACTTAGAGAAAAAGTCAAGTTAGAAGAGGACACTCCGCCGTACGGCCTGGAAACTCGTTTCCGACCGTACTGGCCACATTTCCTCCTCGAGAAACGGGCTAGTATGGCCAGAAACGAGTTTCCAGGCCGTACGATACGAGTTTCCTTGTTTCCGGTTGGAAACAGACCCTTCTCCAACGTTTCCTGCAACTTAGACTGAAATAAACACAAATGCAGTCTTAACTCATATACAGGTCAGCAACTGAAATAACTGAGACAAGCACACAAGGGACACCGTTATTTTTGGACAATCGTCCCCGGAAAAACCCAACTTGGGAAAACCGATGCAGTTGAGGGTTTTATTATTAAGTAGCTTTCTTGAGTACAACTAGGGTGCCAAACTGACTCACCCAATAGAGATATGTATTTGGCAGTAATACCTTTATTCGGAAGCAGATATTCAGCAAGTTTGCTCCACGAAAATCTCTCCAACGCTTCTCTGAGGCTCTGCGTCAGCCCTCCTAGCCTCTGCGTCACTCTGAAACCCCCTACGTCAGCCTTCTGCTGCTCTGCACTAGCTCTTTGGCCTTCTGCGTCACCCACGCAGGCCCTGCTAGCCTCTGCGCAGTCACTCTGGCCCTCTGCATGGCTCCTGCTAGCTCTGCGTAGCCTCCTCAATCTCTGCACTGGTCCTTCGGCACTATCTCTGCCTCTCTGCTATGCACTCATTGCCCCTCGCTACAACTCAGATCACTTGTTCGAATTTCCTCAGCAAACCCCGCTGCAGAAAATCGAACTGACTGATCAATCTTGGTGTATCTCCAACTGACCCTCAAGCCTCCTCTTATACTTTTCCTATTGAGTCTTCAACGGTCGAAATTAAGTCTCTAATCAACGGCTAAGATTAGATTTGGTTTGATCCATGTTATTTAGAAGATTCTCACCCAGTTTTATATTAATACCCATTAATATTTTAATTTTCCTAAGTTTAGACTTAAGAACCCCATTAAAAATATTAATTATTTTAATATCTCTCTAACTGGGTGGAATTTCCCCAAACCATTTATAGGTCTTGGAGATCTCATGTGCTTTAGCCTCTCCACCAATTTTCATGGCTAGAGCACATCCGATGCTACTACAAATCAACAGAATGCCACTTCGAACATAATTAATTAAGTTAGGCCCCATAATAATGTAATTTTTTGAAATTTGTCAGAATGCAACAAAACGAAAAGCAAACTATGCGGGTGATGGAATATGCCAAGCGAATGCCATCGGATCCCATAAAAACTCCTCAAAACTCTCTCAGAACCCCTGATGACATAAACCTGCTACCATGATCTGGTCATCCTGTACCCTGGTAATCCAACCTAGTTGTACTATGGAGGAAAATAAAAATGGTGATATGACGGTATAATTGATAATATGTGAAGGAAACATGATTAGAAAAAGTAGGGACCATTCATAACAAATTGACAGTGTTTCAAACGACATAGCATTTCCCTGCCCTAGGTTTTGATTGTACACAAGAGTCTTGAAAGTGTAGTTGTTAAACTAAAAACATGGCCTAAATAATGTTCAGATTACATCTAAATGTCACAAAGTACTATTTCCAAAACCTGTTAAAGCACTTAAGTTCCCAAATAAAATGACATTGCCCTACATGAATATGCCATTACACGATTGAGGTCAAAATCCGTGGAATGACAAATCTTCTCTAAGGCATTGATTTATGACCCACACGTTCAACTTTGTATGCCATTTCCCACTTTAAACAGTCTTCACCTGGAGCCCTGACTTCCTGACACAGCATACACAAATGCCTATTACTTGAGTGGAAACATACCCTTAAAAATTGAATATCATTTGAGGCTAAGACAAAGGGTTGTCATAACCACTTCCAACTTCTCACAATTAACATGGTATCAAAAACAATACGTTAATACATGCTCATTCTGGAAAATTTAATGTAGAAGTGCTATACAAATTTGATATTTGGGTATAATTCATACAAAATACAATTAAGAATATCAAGAAAACACTTGGACGGCTGCTCTTGATACAAGGTCAGGCCTCTTTGGAGTCTGCCAAGATTTCATTTAGGTATCTCAATGTAGGAAGGATACACATTTACTTATGTTGGTAAACATAATGCAGTCATCTCTTGTTGGGTAAAGAACGGGAAAAGGTGACGTATACAAAGGAAAATAATCACCACAAATCCTTTTCAAAATTAACTTCTTAGTTTCTTTTTCCTCATGCAAATCTTTATAACGTACTATCTTTTCATAGGTTGGTAGAGGTCTTGCCTGTACAAGAATTTTTCCGGTAGTAGCATGTACTCTAACATACCCAAATTTTGATATACGCACTAAACTCCAGCTCTTAGCCTGCATAATTTTGAACTAAACCAATTAGATTTTCCTACAATCTCAAAATATCTGCAGATAAGAATTCATCGGCTATAATGCATACCATCGTGATGAAAGAGTCAAGCTCGAATCCAGACATTCCAATGATGACATGCACTGGGGCAGAGTACATGGAACTATTGTAATTATCAAACCCTCCATGGTCCCTTATTGGATAATTCAAACACTGGCTGTTATTCACGGCACAGGTACGCTCATAATTGTGGACATGACCCCATAATGCAAGATCCACCTAAATCATTTCAATTTTATACATGCTAGCTTCAGAAACATGCTTTCCATAGTACTGTGGATGATACTGCTATACATAATACTGAAATGGAACATTTTGAGATAGAGAAATTCTTGTTTCATTGATTTGGCATAAAAATTGCTGTTAAATACATCAAAAAGAAGAATATATTATGGGTACTGCCTCAAGGAATCTTCACAATGAACTCATAATTTTTACAAACCTGATAAAATAGGAGAAAGGGTTCAATCACCGAGCGAAAGTGAACGTCCACAGAAGGAATTATTGTGCTAAAAATGAAGCCCCCTTCAAGGGAGGAATATTGTGGCCTATGACTGTCACATATCAAACAGCACATTTTCAACTGCTACGTTATATATCAAATCTTTGCTAACCTGCAAAAATCAATAAAAATAGGGGCATTACCTATAAAATTAATATTTTCTGATTCTCTTACAACAGAAACTTCTTGAGAAGACAACTTCCATTCTGCATAATATTCTTAAATAATTATCTAGGGAAGAAATGCCTCATGCCTGTCAAGTTCCGCAGCATCCACTTTAACATGTATGTACATAGCAGTTCCATCATCATTTTTGGTCACTTGTGAATATTAATGTAATTTCATTCTTTCATCCTTGGAAAATTTCTATGAAGAATGTCCAAGGTTTGATTAGAGTCAGTGTCCTGTTACCCGTCCTTTTAGCAAGGGTACCTTTAGTAAAAAAAAATAATTCCTTTCAATGAATGGGGCTGGACAAGAATAGGTCTGTTTTGGAGAGATGCTTCCCGATGATTCACTACAATCGGAAAGAAGTACGTTACAGCAGTATGAGTTTGATAATCATCTCATGAAAATTAAAGACCAATAAATACAAGCAAAGGGATGTTTCCTCCTTGAAACCCAGGCTCATCATAAAGATCTACTATGGTCAAAGAATGATGCTAGTGTCTCCCTTGAAGTGTATAACATTAAACAAAGCCTTGGATGCAGTTGATGAACAGAGTTATATTGAAGAAGAGCAGGTTTATGAAGCCCCGAAGGCAGAGTGCACACAACTTTGGAGATTTATGCAAGGCCTCAAAAGAAGAAGAGTCAAAATACAAAATGGTTGAGGAAATGAGGAACCCGTAGCAGCTGTTGTTACTGTTGACCACTGAAGTGTACCTAAGATTTTTTGAAGACTCCATGTCCGAGGATGTATCATAGGTTTCATATACCATCAAAGTTCATTATATCATTAAAGCTTTTTAACTCTATTTTTTATTCTCATCTTCTTCTCATGTTGTACTCAGATTCCACAAGCCCTACACGGATGATGTAAAGTGATGCTAGTGATGACTTGAATCATGTAACAAGCCTAGGTAACTTGGGACTTTGTCATCAAGTGATTTTACTCTGAGAGGTTTTTTCACCTGGTTAAGTATTAGGTGCTTACACGGACTTAATAATTATTTGAGCTTTTTCCTCCAAGCATAGCACCAAAGACGGAGAGCAGCTTGATGGCGAAGCCATGGGTGAGTCCTAGTGTCTAGAGTCATTGTATATTATCATACTTGTAAAATTTTGGGGAATTTAAATAGGTCTAGGGTCAGTTTTTAATTTTTTTAATTTCCTGCGGGACAGGGTTTCTAATAAAATCTAAATGTAAATTGTAATAAGTATAGTCTAGAGAAATTGTATGGGTTATGTGTTCTCAAAATTACACCTCTCTTCACCAAATTTCTACTAGGACATACTTTGAGGAGTAAAACATAAGTTCTAAACCCTCAAAACCCATTTTTCCTAAGTTTTGTGGAAAATGTGGCAATAAATTAACCCGGCAATTAAATAAATTGGAGAAAATAAATATCCACACATGCTAAATGATGTGGAAATGAGGTGGAAAATCATCAAAGAGTTAAAGAGTGATGTGGACTCCACCATGGACCAAGAATCAAGGAGAAACATGTGACAAAAAGGGAAATCAAATTTCTTGGAGAAAGACAACGAGTTTCAAGTGACAAGATCCACAATTTGAGGAAGTTAGCTCGAGCTTCAAGGAGATATCATGAGTTGACTTGAGATTGGGTTAGAGTTCATTTGAGTGAGGTGGAGAGTGGTCTCGTACCACTCCACTTCACTCTCCCACATGTCCTCTCATCTAATTCGAGCTCCCTCATTAAGGATTGTGTGGGCCTCTAAGGAAAAAATCGAGTTGCCACTTAGGAAACTCGAATTTGCATGAAGGAGCATTGGGATTGTCACCCATTTGCTTTGGGATCCTCACCATTTTCCTTGGGATTGGCTCCCAAATTTCTATTTAAGTGAGCAATGAGCTTTCACTATGTATTCATGATACGAGTTATTAGGCTTGACCATACTCTGTTGGATTGTACAGTCTTTTGCAAATTAATACAAAAAGACTTTGGGGTTACATTTGAGGTGTTATTCTCCTTGTGTATAGTAATATCTTGATATTCTTGCTCTTGTCTTTCTACTTATTTCATTATGCTATTATTTCCATTATGTTTTTCAAGTTGTGTTGATGTATAACTATCTTACATTAGCATAAGGATTATTTACTTGCTCTAGATAGAGAATGCTTTAGTTGATGTCCAATATATCTCTAAAATTTTCTCATCATTGCATGTGATTAAGCCCATATGGATCTAATTTGTCTATGTGAAGTTGTGTAGATAATCTTTCTTTGAATCAAGCTTCAAGCGTGGGGAAGTTCTCGAATGAACCAACCCACTCTTGAAATACTCAAGGAGAACCCACATTTGTCAATTTCCAAAGCCTCATCTTTTGAATTTGTCTCGCAGGGATTTCTTTTGGTCCTTGGGCTCATATCTCAAATATAATCCATTTGATATTTATTTCTCAAAATATTGTGCTTCATTTGCTATGATCTTATTATTTTAGAGCCAAATTATGGCTAAGCAAAGAGAAGAGCTTACTCATACTCTTTATCTTAGCCTTTGTAGACTTGTACATATACATTTTTAATTTTCTTGATTAAATTCAAAGGTAACACATGGTTTGTTCTGCAACCCTCTCTAACTTGTTCTTGTGGCAGCTTGCGGCATTCATTGTTTGAAACTTTTAACAAGTTGTGTGCAGAACCTTGGGCTCTTATTTCAAGACTAGTTTTCAAGGGAGGCCGTGGGCTATTGTGAGGGCCGCTAATTTTTTACTCAAGGGCCAGGAGCTAGAAGAGGCTTAGCCTCTCTCCTCTTGCATGCATTGTGATTGTAAAGTGGCTGGTTTGTGAATACCAAAACAGTCCACACATTGGGCAGATTTGGGGAGTTTCACAATCTAATTTTTACATCTAAACATTTCTCCAAGTTTGCAGACTTTAGAGGCCTTTTCTTTATGCCATTCATTTGCCAATTATTTTGGGCGTCTAAGGAGGAAGTCTAGTGCATCACAAGAACAAATTTTGTAAATATTTATTTTCTTTTCGAAGTCTCTTGGGTGGTCTTTTTTCATTGTAACTATTTACTAATAAAAATGCTAAAGTTTCTTGTGAGGAAGCTAGGGATTTTTCCCATGGTATCCCTTCTCCCCATATAGAGGGAGGATCTTTGTTTGTGGGTGAACTAATAATATTAGTTTAGTTACTCTAATTCTCATTTTCTAATTTCATTTCACTCATGCATGATTAGTTTCTGGCATAGTACTCACATCCACTTCCATTTTAGCACAAGTGTGACATTTGTTTATTTCAATTTCTTGAGTGCTTGCATTGAGCTTCTATTACAACACATGCAATATCCTTTTTTTTAAAGCAAACAATTATTTTACACAATTGGCAAGCTTAAACTGGTTTAATTTAGCCATCTTGATTTCACAAGTTCCTTGAGCATTTTGATTTATCATTATCAAATTTAATTTATGTGGCATCATGGTTATTATTGAACATTCATTTGTTGAAACAATTTGGCACTAACTCTATTTCTTGCAAAGCAATTGTGGACTTGTGAAGGTTTGCCTCATTTTCATTTGAAGATATTGGTATTTTATTTAGTCACATTTTATTACTTAAGCATCTCACTTAGTCACATTTTATTACTAATTGACATTTCCAAAATTAACCTTCAACTTAAGTTGGTTGTATAGACTGGAGGGACTGTCCACCCCTATTGACTCCTCATTGTGAGATCCGGATTTCCGGGCGAGGATGAGGTCTGGGGACCGGAGTTCAATTGAAACTTTGTTTTAGAATACAACTAATAAAATAAACCAAGAGCATCTCTACATCACAATTTCACTTTACTTGCAATACAACTCTCCTATATGTGTTATCTTGAATTTATTGAGTCATATTTACAAATATCATCAGTTTCTCAAGAGGCATTTGCTTTATAGTGCAAGCATTTGGATCTTTTACTTTTGCAACAATTAGCTTTCTTGTACTTGGAATATCCTTCATTGGTGCAACTCTATTTCAAGTTATTTCATATATTTGTTGCTTTGATGATCATTTTGCTCATGAGTAATTGATGTCATTATCTTGTCATTTCAGCATTTACTTTCAAGTACTATCTCCCTTATAATTGCAATTGATGTTTATATGCTCCTCTTGGTCTAACATTTGAGTTTGCAGGATTGTTTATCATTGTATTTTGATTTCATTTTTTGAGCAAGCTATTTGTTGGAATTTCTAAGTCTAACTGTTAGAAACCCTTCATGTACTTTTCTGATTTATTTCTACCTACTTGTTCTGATTAATTAACAAGTTATTTACCATGTAAATACTGAAAATAAATACAAGTACATGCTCAACACATTACAAATCATCAACTGGAGGAAACAAAACAGGCACACAAGTGACACCGTTGTTTTTGGACCAATGTCCCGTAAAAAACCCAATGCGGGAAAACTGGTGCAACTATCTGAGGGTTTTATTATTATGCAATTTCTGAATACAATATGGGTGCCAAAACCAGCTCCCCCAACAGAGAATAATCTCGGCAATAGTACCTCTCTACTCGGAAGCAAATATTCCGGCTGAAACTCCAGATAAACACTCTGACAGCTCCCAACTCCAATTTGCCCCACAAAACCCCAACGTTAGCCTCTAGGGATTGCGTCAGCCCTTTCTGGCCCAACGTTGCCCTGGCTTGCCCTGCATCAGTCCTTAGAGCGTCTGTGTCACCCATGCTGGCTCTCTAAGGCACTGCGCAGCTCTTGGTTGCCTTTGCATGAGCCCTGGCTGGCTCTGCGTGAACCTCTGGATGGCTCTGTGTCCCTCTCTCCCAGCTTCTACGCTGATCCTCTCTGCTTCTGTATTCACTGCCCCTCAGCGGCAACTCTGATCACTCTTTCGACTTCCTTAGCAAACCCTGCTGTGAAGATTCTATCTCTGCAGCAACTGATTTACTTTTCCTACTTATTTCACCATAAGTTATTCATGAAATTACGTCAACAAACATTATAAATATTGCTGTAGATATCACACCGTAATACAGAAACAAACATATGCATAAGAATCAACACATTGACACAGTTATTTTGGACTAATGTCCCCGAGAAAACCCAATGTGGGAAAACCGGTGCAGCAAGGGAGGATTTTATTATTCAACAATTTTCTAGTACAACTGGGTGCCAAACTGGCTTACCCACAGATAGACAAATTTTCCAGCACTTCTTCTGAACCCAGCGTAGGCCCTACTGACCTCTGCGATAGCCTAAAACCCTCTGCGTCAGCCTACTGAGGCTCTACGCAGCCTCTCTGGCCTTCAACATCCCTCCTGCAGCCTCTGTGTGGATGACGCAAGCCTTGCTGGCTCTGTGCAATCTTTGCTGCCTCTGCGTGGCTTCCTTTGGCCCTGCGTCTGCCTCTTCTGCCTCTGCGCTGATCTCTCGTCTCTCTGTTCCGTACTTGCTGCCCCCTGACTGCTCTCCAGACCACTAGTTCAATTTCTCAGCTAACCCCACTCCAGAAATTGAACTGACTAGTCTCCCTCATTGTATTCTCCAAGTGACCCTCAAGCCTCCTCTTATACTTTTCTCGTTCACAAATCAACGACCGAGATTAAGTCCCTAATCAACGGCTAAGATTAGATTTGGCTTGATCCATGTCTTTTGGACCATTCTAACACAATTTCATATTAATACACATTAATATTTTATTTTCCCTAAGTTTAGACTTAGAGACTCCATTAAAAATATTAATTATTTTAATATCTCCTCAACTGCTTAGAATTTTCCCAAACCCTTTCTGGGTATTGTAGATCTCATGTGCCCCCAACCTCTCCACCAAATTTCATGGCTTGATGCTACCCCAAATCAACACCTGCCCTAGAAAATCGAAATCTTGATCAACTTGGTGTATTATCCAAGTGACCCTCAAGCCTCCTCTTATACTTTTCTTGTTGACAAATCAACGGCCAAGATTAAGTCCCTAACCAAAAGTTAAGATTAACTCTGGCTTGATCCATGACTTTTGGACCCTTCTAACACAGTTTTATATTAATTCACATTAATATTTTATTTTCCCTAAGTTTAGACTTAGGGACTCCATTAAAAATATTAATTATTTTAATATCTCTCAAACTTTTAGAATCTGCCCAAACCATTTGTGGGTATTGGAGATCTCATGCGCTTTAGCCTCTCCACCAATTTTCGTGGCTAGAGCACATCTGATGCTACCCCAAATCAACACTTCCTCTTAGCGACGACTGTGCTCTAGTAATACTCCTTACTGAGCATCACCCATATCATCTGGCATCGGTCCCTGTGCTGATGCTAGGCCTGCTACTCAAAATCCTTTGCATTGTTGCATCATGTACTGCTACCCATGGCCCTGCCACTGCCACTGTTGCATCTGTACAACAGCTCTCTCTGCATCCGTGCTGCTGCCCATGGCCCTACCACTACCACTATTGCATCTGCAATACAACTCCTCTCATCATGCTGCCCATAGCACTGCCACTGCTAACTGCTGCACTGCAACTCAGTTACTGAGAAGTAAGTAACTGATCTCCCAACTCTGACATCTCCATTAGGCTAGAAACACTCCCGATGCTGAAGCTCCCTCTATCACTGACAAGTGCTTCCTCTCTAACCTCTACGTTGTTGCAACAACTTTGTGCATCCCGCACTGCTGCCTCACGCTGTGTTGGGACTCCTGCATTGTAGCTCCCTCTTTCACTCCATCTGCATCCATCTCTATTGACCTCCACAAGTCCTACTACTCCTCTTCAGGGCTCTCGTAGTAAGGTATAATCTAAGAGGTTGGGTACCTCAAGGATCCTACCCCTCATCGCCTGTAGTCCGTCTGACTAAAGCTCGATGTCTCCCCACTTCCGCTCAAGTGGTGTGTGAGCACTCATGGCACAGTCATCATCTATCTCCACTTCCTTCTTCGCCCTTGCTGGCGCCGCCTTGGTGTTAGAAGCCTATCCCTTGCTCTTCTTCCTTGGACACCGGGTCGCATAATGACCCAATTCCCCATAGTGGATGCATTTGACCTTGGAGAGGTCCTTCTTCTTCCGTTTCTCCTACTTTCTCTCAGATACTAGGGCAACATCCACCTCCTCCTCCTTCTTGATTCTGATCCCCTTGCCACTCCTTCCCACCTTGCTTAGCCTTTTGATCTCTTCTTGGCGAAGACCCGCCCACATTTCCTCCCAATCTGGAAGGGTCGCCCTGCCCAGTATGCTCTGGATAAATACCTCGCAATCTTCTGAGACTATGTTCAGCGCTGTTCTCACCATCAATTCTTGATCCATCGTGGCCCCTATGGAAGTCAGCTGATCCCGGATCTCCTTCAATCGACCGAGGAAGGTGTCGATCTGTTCTCCCTTTTGCATCTGGTATGTCTGCAGTTGATTTTCTAGTAGCATCTTCCTCTGCACGGAAGTATGCTGATACAACTTCTTTAGGGCCTCCCACATCTCATTTGCCGTATTCTTCTCGGCAATGTGTGGTACTACATGGTCCTTGACCCCGTCAAGGATGATGCTCTTGGCCCTCGCCATTGCATCCTCGTACTTGTCATTATCAGTCGGGTCAACTAGGACCGCTATTGTCCTCAAGGCGAATTGCTTGAGACAGTTCCTGTCTAGAACAGATAAGATTTTGGCCTTCCAGACTACGAAGTTTGAGGCTCCATCCAATCTGTCCTAGTCTCTTACCCTGTTCACTGCCATCTCGTTGCTCCTCTACTTCCCTTCTGGAAGTTCTCGGTGTGACTCCCTCTGAGCCTCGATTTCCCTCCTAGAAACCCCTCTGCCAATGTCGAGATGCCCCCACTCCGATCCTTAGTGCAGCTGCACCACTGATCCGAATTTCTTGGCTAGAAATCCTCGGTAGCAACTCCCTCCTCCTTGGTCTTGCCCTGTTAGGTACTGTTCTGACTACAGTACCCCACCAGCTTCACTCTGCAACTTACCCACAGCCTCCTAAGCCCCAACAAACTAAAGGTTAGAGCTTCTAGGCTCTGCGCAATCCCGACACTAGCAAAATATGCACCTTCTGGCCACGGGTGTTAATCTTTCTGTTAGGATATTCCGACACATAGGATATAGTTAAGTTCAACTTGGTCTAGTATAGAGTTAGGTTAGAGTTAGGTAAAGTGTGTTTCTTTACCGTTGTACATTTTGTAACTTACAATCCGACGGTCACGATATGTAGTGATCCGACGGTTCACTCTCACCTCAGTATTACCAACACTTGATCCGTGGCTTGACACCCGATTGGTCCATGAGTTCTATTTAAAGCGCATGGAGGGTCATTGTTCGGGTAATCCGTGCATGAGAGAAGCTTATGTAAATTTTCATTCTTTGATTAATAAATTGCCTGTAGTACCCACGTTGGGATAGGCCGTGGACTGTTTCCCTCCTTGCACTCTGAGGGTTTTAACCACGTCAAAAATACTGGTGTATTGATTTGAGATCTGGTTGTGAGCGGTGTCCTTTTGGTATTCTTTCTGTGGAACTTACCCTGTAAATTCCTACATGGTATCAGAGCTTGGACCCAGGTTCGATTCCCCGAGTTGCATTTGAGGGGGGTGTTGGAAGAATCACCGCACCTCTATAGAATCCGTAATTTCCACCCTGGGGATCCTAGTCACTGTTTGTTACGTTTACCAACACCTGCGGGTTTTGGTGTAACGACAAACCTCTACATGGTATCAGAGCTATTTAAGGGCCGCGTCCGTTGGTGATCCAAATCTGAAGCCGGTAGAACTGCATGCGGCTGTCGTTTCCTAGATCTGCTGTTTCTGACTGCTTTCGGGCCGAGAGGACTGCTCTGTTGCGTTCGGAGCATCTGTTCCAGTGAGGAACCCCTTTCGTTTCACGCGAAAAGGTTTCCGGTAGCCCTAGCTGCGTCATTTTTCAGATCGGGAGGTATACAGTGTTTTTTATGCAGTTTACTGTTATTTTCTCTCTGCTTATTTCGGTCTCAGTTTATTTAGCCTTTTTTTAACCGGATCTATACCTTTCATTTCTGCGTATGCTCTTTGCCCTGCGACTCTGTGCAATCTGGGCAAATCAGAAACAGAAAGGAAGGATTTTTCTCATGCGTATGCTCTTTTCCCTGCACCTTAGTGTGATCTCAGAAAATCAGAAACATTGAGAAAAATATTTAGTTTTTCGGCTAAAGCTAACTTTGAGATTTTTTTTTTAAATTTCTAGTTTTTTGGCTAAAGCTAACTTCGAGCCGCAAGGTTCGTTTTTCTTTGCATATTCGTGTTGGGTTTTGTGTTTTGTGTTTTGTAGGGAAAAAGAGCTTTCTCAAGGCAAGCACGCAAACCAAGGCCCCCCCCCTCTCTCTCTCTCTCTCTCAAATTTTTTGTATAGATCAATTGGTTCAAAGCTATTTTAAGAGAGTAGAGGTCTTGGGTTCAAGTCTCCATTTTGTGGGGGCGGATTTTTTCATTCCCGCACATTCGCGCACTTTGCCGACAACGTCAACAATTTTTTTTCAAAAAGCCATAACTTCTTCATCCGGAAGCCTTTTTCAGAGCCGTTTTTTTTAAAACCGCCTATTTTTTCGAGATCTATCCGTTGGAACACTTACTTTCAGCATCTTCAGCTTCAGTTTTTTTTTTTTAAAAAATGGAAAGTCCATGCCAAGTCATTCTTGACAGCACTAACTACTTCCAATGGGTAGACTACATGGAAGATTTACTTAGAAGTAAAGGTCTCTTCAGAATAGCCACAGACCAAGAGAAGAAACCAAAAGATGAAGACAAGGCGGCAAAATGGGAAAATAGACAAGATCAAGCACGAGGTTTGATAGGAATGTCTATTTCTCCTGATTTTAGATTCCACATTGCAGGACTTGAGACTCCTCATGAAGCATTAGAAAAACTTGCTAAAGTTTTTGGGATTAAAAATGAAATTAGAGCCCATCAACTTGAAAATGAGCTGCTTACTTTGGATCCTAATAATTTTTCTTGCATTGAAGATTTCTTGTCCAAATTCAAAACCCTTAGATATCTCTTGGAAGGTGTTAAAATTAAGAAAGAAGATGGTAACCTTATTTATTCCATCCTTACTAAGTTGGGACCAGCCTACTCTGTATTTGTTTCCACTTTCCATTCTACAAGGGAAGCTTTCATTTGTCAAGGACAAGACTACAAGGCCCCTTCCTTTGACTCCTTTTGTGATTCCTTAATAAGAGAACAAGAAAAACTCTTACACCTTGGTCTTCTTAATCTTGGAAACTCTTCCACGAAAGCGTTAGCCGCCCAGCAGCAACCAAATTCAAAGAATCCTAAGAAGTCATATCCTCAAAAGAATGGTCCTAAACCATCTCAGCCTCAAAATGAAAGATCATTTCAGCAAAATGATAAGACCAATAAAAACAAATGGAAGAAGACTGATAGACATTGTAACTTTTGTAATCGAGATGGCCACTTAGAATCTAAATGCTTTAAGAAGATGGAAGCCTTGGAAGCCGCAATGAAGAAACATAACATCCATGTGGAGCCTACTTCAACTTCAACTTCTGGAATGGCACTTTCTGCATGTCATTGTCAATCATCTCAGTCTGGTTATGCATTAAATGTATCTTCTTCTTCTTCTCATTCTCATGAGTGGCTCATTGATTCTGGAGCCTCTTGTCACATGGCCAAAAACCAAGCCATGTTTTCTTCTTTAAATGATTGTAACACCAAAATATATATATATTGGTGATGATAGATCTCTTAATGTTGTAGGGACTGGAACTGTTCATCTAGACAATGGTCAGTTTAATGATGTATTATGTGTTCCAACCTTATCCTGCAACCTTCTATCTGTCTATCAGATAACTCATTCAGGTGAAGGTAAAATTGTTGAATTTTCACCTCATGATGTTGTAATCAAGGATCTAAAAGATCCTAAACAGATTCTAGCTACTGGTCTTGCTGATGATTCCAAAAGGTTGTATAAGTTTCACAACTTTGGGTCATCCAATCTTCCCTCAGTATTTGTTGCTCATAATGATGAAGTGAGCAAACTTTGGCATGAGCGATTTGGTCACTTAAACTATCGCTCCCTTCAGCATCTATGTAAAGAAAATATGGTGACAGGTCTTCCTATGGTATCTTGCAGAGATGGTGTTTGTTCCGGATGTGTACTCGGAAAACATCATCGGGACAGTTTTGACAAACGTGCCTCTTGGCACGCCTCAGCGCCTTTACAGCTTGTGCACAGTGATTTATGTGGTCCTCTTCCTGTTGCTTCATTCTCTGGCTGCAAGTACTTCTTAACTTTCATTGATGATTTCTCTAGACGCACTTGGGTATACTTCTTAAAACTCAAGAGCGAAGTATTTAACACTTTTTTGGCCTTCAAAGCCTTTGTTGAAAAACAATATGGACATCAAATTCTTAAGCTAAGAACTGATAATGGTGGAGAATATGTTAAAAACACATTCATCAACTTTTGCACCGAAAATGGAATTCAAATGCAACATACTGTTCCATACACTCCACAACAAAATGGTGTAGCTGAAAGGAAAAATCGCACCTTAAAGGAAATGGCTAATTGTATGCTGCAATCTAAAGGACTCAGTCTTAGTTTTTGGGCCGAAGCAATTAATTGTGCAAATTATATAATCAATCGCACTCCTACTAAGGTTCTAGAGAATATCACTCCAGAAGAAGCTTGGAGTTCCATTAAACCAGATGTAAGTCACTTTCGTGTGTTTGGAAGTGAAGCATGGGCCCATATTCCAGATGAAAAGCATAAAGCTTTAGAACCTAAGAGTGAGAAATGTACTTTTGTTGGATATTCTGAAGATGTAAAAGGTTATAGACTTATTCCATTTAAGTCCAAAAATGTTATCATTAGAAGAGATGTAAAATTTGATGAAAATAAATCGGCCTGCGAGCCTAGTCCGGCGGATGTGCCACCTCTTCCTATCTCTTCTACTTTTGAAAACATTTCTTCTTCAGATGATGAAAGCGAGGATGATAATCCTCCCCCACCTTCTCAGGATCCTCAACTTCCAAGATGGGTCCGTGCTACTCGGGATGCAGCAGGTGATCTTGCCGGTGATCCTACAGATCAGCGACGTACACGTTCTCAGTTTGAAAGAGCCTCTTCTTTACTGGCTCAAGCTCCAGTAAATCATGATCCTGACACTTTTGCAGAAGCTTCAGGCCATCCACATTGGGAAGCAGCTATGAATAAAGAATATCATTCATTAATGACAAATGATACATGGGATCTTGTTCCTCTACCAAAGGGACGCAAACTTGTTAGATGTAAATGGGTTTACAGAACCAAGTATGGACCAGATGGGAAAGTTGATAAACATAAAGCTCGTCTCGTTGCTAAGGGCTTTTCACAGGTTGAAGGCATTGACTACACTGAAACCTTCTCCCCTGTTGCCAAGATGAACTCTATCCGCCTTGTTCTTTCCCTTGCTGCCTCTTTAAAATGGGAAGTCCATCAGATGGATGTTAAATCTGCCTTCTTGCATGGGGACTTGCAGGAAGAAATCTATATGGAACAACCCATTGGCTTCATACAAACAGACTCCAGCCTTGTTTGTCGACTTAAGAAATCCCTTTATGGCCTCAAGCAAGCTCCTCGGGCTTGGTATGCCAAAATGGATAGCTTTCTTTTAGAATCTGGCTTTTCTAGGTGTCATTCTGACAATACTGTCTACACCAAGAAAGTGGGCAACTCTCTTATCATCCTTGTTCTTTATGTTGATGATCTTATTCTTACTGGTAGTGATCCCAACCTTATAAACCATGTGAAGTCTAGCCTTAAAAAGAAATTTGAAATGACAGACTTAGGACACTTACACTATTTTCTCGGTCTTCAAGTCTTGCAATCCCAGGAGGGTATTTTCCTTTCCCAGTCCAAGTATGCTTGTGATATTCTTCGTCATTTTCACATGGAAGACTGTAAGCCAGCCCCTTCTCCCTTTCAGTCTGGAGTCAAACTTTCAATCTCTTGTACTTCTCCTGAAGTTGATGCTACCTTATACCGTCAACTTGTCGGAAAACTCTTGTATTTAACCCATACTCGTCCTGATCTTTCCTTTGTTGTTGGCCTTGTTGCTCGTTTTATGCAAAACCCCCGTGAAAGTCATTGGAAAGCAGCTAAAAGAATACTTCGTTATGTTCGAGGTACAGTACAGTTTGGGATTCATTACAGTGCCAAAGCAGCTCCTCTGTTAGTTGGTTTCACTGATTCTGATTGGGCTGGTGACCCTGATGATCGGAAGTCTACTGCCGGTTATGTCTTCACTCTTGGTTCAGGACCTATTACATGGGCTTGTAAGAAACAGGCCGCCATTTCTCTTTCGTCAGCAGAAGCAGAGTATCGTGGTGCCGTGGAAGCTAGTAAGGAAGCCTTGTGGCTTCGTCAGATCCTATCAGAGTTTGGCTTTGAGCAGCAGCATCCAACCACACTTTGGTGTGATAATCAAAGTGCCATTCAGCTATGCAAAGATCCAGTCCAGCATCAGCGCAGCAAACACATTGAACTACACATGCACTTCATCAGAAAGCTCATTCATGACCATGTTCTTGAAGTGCAATATTGTCCAACAGATGATCAGGTTGCAGACATCTTCACAAAGGCTCTCACACAGGGGAAGTTCACTAAACTTCGATATATGCTTGGAGTTCAGGAAGTTGTCACTAAGGGGGGATAGGCTCTAGTGCCTCCTTCCTTCTCCTATTGTGTCATATTTGTAAATCCTTCAATCCTATCCCAAGTTGTTCTTAAGGGGGGATGTTAGGATATTCCGACACATAGGATATAGTTAAGTTCAACTTGGTCTAGTATAGAGTTAGGTTAGAGTTAGGTAAAGTGTGTTTCTTTACCGTTGTACATTTTGTAACTTACAATCCGACGGTCACGATATGTAGTGATCCGACGGTTCACTCTCACCTCGGTATTACCGACACTTGATCCGTGGCTTGACACCCGATTGGTCCATGAGTTCTATTTAAAGCGCATGGAGGGTCATTGTTCAGGTAATCCATGCATGAGAGAAGCTTATGTAAATTTTCATTCTTTGATTAATAAATTGCCTGTAGTACCCACGTTGGGACAGGCCGTGGACTGTTTCCCTCCTTGCACTCTGAGGGTTTTAACCACGTCAAAAATACTGGTGTATTGATTTGAGATCTGGTTGTGAGCGGTGTCCTTTTGGTATTCTTTCTGTGGAACTTACCCTGTAAATTCCTACACTTTCCTGGCTGAGAAAGATGACCGGGCACTGCGTAGGTCGAGTCTACTCCCCTTTGCCGCTGCGTTGATCCTCTTCCCGACTCAAACTTTATGACGCATGCATTGCATCACCCCCTCCTTGTTGTGTTTATGCTAGGAACGACTTCTGTCACTCAGCACAACTGTTTTCTACTGTTGATGCTCTGCTTAGATGATGTCCTTAGTTCTCCTGTGATTTGCAACCACGCTTTGATACCATGTTGGAATTTCTAAGTCTAACTATTAGAAACCCTTCAGGTACTTTTCTGATTTATTTCTGCCTACTTGTTCTAATTAATTAACAAGTTATTTACCATGTAAATACTGAAAATAAATACAAGTACATGCTCAACAAATTACAGATCATCAACTGAAGGAAACAAAACAAGCACACAAGTGACGCCGTTGTTTTTGGACCAATGTCCCCGGAAAAACCCAATGCGGGAAAATTGGTGCAACTATCTGAGGGTTTTATTATTATGCATTTTCTGAATACAATCTGGGTGCCAAAATCTGGGTGAATAATATCTCTCAAACTGTTTAGAATCTACCCAAACCATTTCTGGGTATTGGAGATCTCATGTGCTTTAAACTCTCCACCAATTTTCTTGGCTAGAGCACATCTGATGCTACCCAAAATGAGCACTATTGAGATTTATTTGAAGGCATTGGTCTATACTTTGAATATACCTTTGAAATTTGCTCATTTATTCATATGCTTGCTTAATTCTTGAAAACAACTTATTTTTCGACAAACACTCCACTTAGCTTAATCTCCTAGAAACTCATATCATATAACTTTTCATTAGGGACGACCCCCCTAGGTGAGAGTTGGGAATAGGTGACAACCCCATCTCTTAGTTTTGCCACCAAACCACACCCTATGGGGTTAAGAGCTTTTTCTCACTAACATAGGTGTGTGTGCAAAGTGGCAACAACATTTCTTGGCGTCATTGCTGGAGACAAGTCCTCTTGTACATGGAATACGACTAACTTCTGATTTTTTCATGTTGGATTTTAGAGTTAGATCCCTGTTCAAGTGGCAAGTCCACTTACTTCATTTTCTGCAAGGATTTATGCTTGAAGTCTTCTTCTCGTACACTTCTAGCTAATCTTGGATAGGAGAATCTCTCTGGTATCCATTTTCTCTTTCAAAGTCAGGTGAGAATGACATCATGAATGATTTGTTCACACCTTGTGATTTTACTATCATTCGAAGCTATCCGAATTTTAGTCTAGATGAAGCCATTGAGGCTATTGAAGAGTTACGTAGTTTTCTAGGTAACAATGCCATTAGTACCAAAACTCACCTTGGGAATTTCCACCTTTGTGTGAGAAAATTGTGCCATGATATTAACCATGAGGACGTTGAAATGAAACTTTTCACCATTTCATTAAATGGTGATGCTTTCGATTGGTTCACAGACTTACCTACTAACAATTTCGATTCTCTAGAATCAATCATTGATGCCTTTGAAGAAAAATATGGAGATGAAAGAAAGATCAAAGCTCAAGCTCAAGCTAATGAAAATGATAGGGATCTCATCAAGGAGTTGACTCAAATGATTAAGGATATGCATGTCAACCAAGCTCAACTCATTAAGGCCATGGAAGTCAATCATTTTGATCAAATGACCTCTATTCAAAATCATTTGATTAAAATAAAAGCAGACCACACTCAAGTAGTTAAGAACATGGAACTCAATCAAACAAGATTAATAGCAGGTCATGCAAAGGAAATGAGTACCATGGAGGTTAATCATTCCAGTCAAATGGACGCTCTTCAAAACAGGTTGCTCGCAATGGAACAAAAACAAGTACAATTAATCAACACCATGGAAACAAATCATGCCAAGGAAATAAGTGTTTTGAAGGCTAATCAGATCACTTTTTAGAGTAGGCTGAAAGAAATGAAAAGATTACATATACAAAAATTCCAACTTAGGTCAGATGATGAATGGGAAAAGAACAAAGAAATATATCATAAGCCTCCATATCCACTAAAGCAAGCTTCATTTTATTATGAGGAGGTCATTTATTCCATTGAAAATTGGCTAATTGAAGGTGACCTGGATAAAAAGAAAATTGTGGGGAATCAGGTTAATGCTTATGAGATCGATCCAACACCCATGTCAGAGCAGATGCTGAATGGAGAAAGGCAGGTCACTTAAGTCGTGGATACTTCAAATTTTCCATCTGAGCATTTTCAAGATCGGGCAGAAAAGTCTACTTTGATCGCATCAACATCAACATCAGAGTCTATTAAGAAGAAAAGAAAAAAGTGGAAATGATTTGGTAAATCTGATGGCCATATACAACACAATGTTGGGACGGACCAAAGTCCTAAAATGTTCAAAATTAGATAGGGCGCATCAGAAAAGCAGCCCACGGATCTACCTGAAAGTTAGCAGGTTCTCAGCATGAACTCCATTGAGGACATTTGATGCTATGGCACATATTTTGTATTGTATTTCTAACTCTATTCTTTATTATTTCTGTTGGAATAAATTTCCATTTCATGCTCTAGTATTTCATTTGTGTTTTGATTTCATGATGATATTTTGAGCAGACGCTACTGATATATGCCTTTTTGTGGATGCAAATTCTAGGTCCTTGCATGCTCTTGTTTCCTGTCAAGCACGCATTCCCAAGAGAGCCAGATGTTGACCACTGAAGTGTACCTAAAATTTTTTTTAAGACTCCATGACCGAGGATGTATCAAAAGCTTCATATAACATCAGAGTTCACTATATCATCATAGTTTTTTAACTCTATTCCTTATTCTCATCTTCTTCTCATGTTGTACTCAAATTCGACAAGCCCTACAGGGATGATGTAAAGTGATGCTACTATGATGAGTTGATTCATCTAGCAGGCATAGGTAACTTGGGACTTTGTCATCAAGCGAGTTTACTCTGGGAGGATTTTTTCACTTGGTTAATTATTAGGTGCTTATAGCGACTTAATAATTAATTGAGTTTTTTCCTCCAAGCATAGTCCCAAAGTCGGAGTGCGGCTTGATGGCGAGACCTTGGGTGAGTCCTAGTGTCTAAAGTCATTATATATTACCATATTAGATCACTTGTAAAATTTCGTGGAATTTGAATAGGTCTAGGGTCAGTTTTTAAATTTTTTTTTATTTCCCGCATGACGAGATTTTGTTGACACCTAATCATAGGGATTGGGTGAACAACTGTAAATAGTGTAAATAAATAATAGAGAAAATGGAGAGTCATTGAGAAATGAAACTCAACAACCACTCCCTCATGTATATAATAATGAACAGCCTAAATGAATAATAATAATCTCATTTGAGGAGTTACCTCTTGGCCTGACATGGTATCAGAGCCATCGCCATTCTTTGGCTTCCCTCTCTGCCTTGTAACTCCCAGTCTGTCATATCTGCCATTATTCTATCTGTCCTCTGGCCAGATTACTTCTCTGCATTGAATTAATTGGACATTGTATTATTATGAGTGCACTCTGACATTCCTATCACTACAGTCCGCCTCCTCCCACTGCGCATACCATTCCAACGCTGGCTATACTTGGCTTGGCCCTCCGCCTTCCCTTTGTACATGCATGCCCGCCTGCTCGCAGAGACCTCTAAAATCTTCACCTCCTCTCAAACGCACCCTTCTCACGGTCTTGTTACTCGACAGTTTCGTCATTGAAGGTTGTCTTCCCTCCAGTTGCACGTTTCTTGTGAAGTGAACCCTGTGAGATACCCATGGTTTCAGAATCGACCAGAAACTCTGCAGATCAGAGACTGTGCATTGAATGAGCTCGAATTTGCCTAGCAGATTGTTGTCTTTTGTCTGTGCGTGCTCCCCCTCGTACACTTGGATCAACACTCCAGGCTGGTTATCCGCATAGGTGGAGAATATCTGCTCTTTCTTCGTCGGGATTGTGGTGTTTCTCGGGAGGCATTATGATGGTTTTGATTCCGAGGCTGAGCGGCGTGACGTCGAGCAGCAGCAAGTCCTGAACCTTCTGGTTGCCTTCTCTGGTGAGGATAGCAGCCTGCACCGCGGTGCCGTAAGCCACCGCTTCGTCAGGATTGATGCTCTTGCACAACTCCTTCCCATTGAACAAGTCTTGCAATCACGTTGTTTGGCATTTGGTAAGAGGTGCAGTCATATAATACACAAACGTTCAGCTTTTTTTTCTCCCAATATACGCTGCTCCTTGCTCTAATACGCAGCCAACTCTCACCTCCTCCTCTTACACTTTACTGTGTTGTGATGTTGAATAATATGGGTATCCAAACCATGGAAGATACCTCTACTATAAATATACCTCTTCTATAAATATCAGATTGCATTTTTTTATTTTTTTTTCACCAGAACTACATTCTTGCCACCATAACTACATTTTTTTTTCCAGCAGAAGTATATTTTTTACAGTACACAGATTTTTAAAATGCATTCATTAATATCTATTATGGGAGTGGTCCTCAATGGGAAGGAAAATTATCTTGAGTGGTCTCAGAAAATCAAACACACTCTCATTTTTAATGAGCTATGGAAAGGAGTGTGTGTTGGAGAAGGAGACAAAGAACCAGAATAGCCTACCTCAGACAAGGAATTCGCCATTTGGGAAAATAAGAACAACAAGGCTTATGCATTGATTGCAGCATCAGTAAATGAAGAGGTGAGTCGCCATATTTCGCCATTTTCAAATGCTTTCGAAGCCTTACAAAAACTGAAGGAACTCTATGACTCACACTCTGCACTTGAAGTTGTTCAACTCTTGACTCAATTGTTCAGCTTTGAATTACAAAATGATGATCCTCTTGCTCTTGCATCAGAAGTAAAATCTATTATGCATGATATCAAAGTCACTAATGTTGAACTGGACATTCCTCTAATAGCTTTTGTCAAGGCACTTTATCCCACTTACTCAAATTATCTTGAGTCATTGCAAGCAAATGGAAAACTCAAAGATATTACCTTTGACTCCCTTGTGAAAAAATTTGCTGAAAGAGATAAAGCTTTTGGGAAGAAGACAGCTCCTCAGTCTTCTGAAGAGGCTGTGTGTCTTGCACATAGAGAGAAGAATCTTGCTCAAGATTCTTCCAGAAGAAGAGGTGGTCGAAGAGGAAGAGGAAGAAGAAATTTCAGAGGCAGGGGGGGCAAACACTCTCAAGGAGAAAAGTCAGATTTACATTGCATATGTTGCAAAAGAGATGGATCACATGATGCATCCACATTCAAGTTGCCTTGGGACAGAATTGAGCAGGAAAGAAACCAACCCAAAGTTAAAACAAATGACAAAGAGAAAGGTAAAGCACCTGAATCCGCTCACTATGTTGTGGCACACTGTAATAATCGAGTAAATGAAGACTTATTTAATGCTTCACTTTCTTCTTGGAAAAATGATTGATTGCTTGATTTAGGAGCAACTTGCCACATGACTTTTAGAAGAGATTTTTTTGAAGAATTTACTGACAGTGTTGATGGAGCAGTGTACTTTACAAACAAATCAAAACTCAAGCCATCAGGGCTTGGCACAATCAGGCTTAAATTGCCTGGTATTCCAAACTTTCTTCTGCATCATGTTTTATATCTCCTACAGTAGAGGAGAAACTTGATGTCCTTGGTCCACATCCGCTAGCAAGGACACTCCATTCACATGTTTGATGGTAAGGTTGAGGTGAGAAAAGCATCAGACCACTCACTTGTCATGACGGGGATAGAAGAAGAAAGGCTTCTCAAGCTGCAGGGTACCTCTGCTCGTGCACAAAATTTCTCATACAATTCTCATTATGATGAAAGTACATTTCCATCAAGTTTATTATGGCATGCTAGATTTGGACATTTGAATTATGACAACCTCCGCTTGTTGAAGAAAAATGGTGTTATTGGTTTGCCTACAATTCCTAGGAAACTTAAGCAATGTGATGCTTGCATTCTAGGAAAGCATAGCAAACAGTGTTTTCATGATTCACATTCTAGAGCACATAGAAAACTTGAACTCATTCATTCAGATTTATGTGGTCCAATGCCTGTTCCTTCTGCAAATGGAAATAAATATATGATAACATTTATTGATGACTACACCAGAATGTGTTGGATTTATTTATCGAAGAACAAATCTGATGCTTTTCAAACATTCAAGAACTTTCATCCATGTATTGAAAATGGTGCACAATCTCATATTGGCTCTATTCGCACTGATAATGGAAAAGAATACACTTCAAATGAATTTGAAAACTATCTTTGCCAACATGGGATCAAACATCAAACAACTATGCCTTATAATCCCCAAGAGAATGGAGTAGCTAAAAGAATGAATAGGACAATCTTAAATATGGTGCGCTCCATGATGTTTTTCAAAAATGAAAAATTGATGTTTTGGGCTGATGCAGTTCCATGTGTCGTATATGTAAAGAATAGATGTCCATCTAATGCTATTAGAAACAAGACTCCTTATGAAATGTGGTATGGACACATTCCTTCAGTAAAGCATCTCAAGGTATTTGGTTCCACATGTTATGCCTTGATACCAAAGGTACATAGAAATAAACTTGGTGCAAGAAGTCGTAAGTGTATCTTCCTGGGGTATTCAAACACCTCCAAAGCATACCGTCTTTATGATGAAGTCAATAAAAAGTTTTTTGTATCTAGAGATGTAATCTTTCTTGAATCATCCAAAGCTGACAATGTTGTTGAGTGGCAACTTGATCGCTTGGATAGATTCGCAAATGCAAAATCATTTCAAGAATTTGATAATCAGATTCCACATCTTGAAGGGGGGATTCCTATACTATATCAACTTGTGGAATCTTCTTCTGAAGCACTCTCTCCCTCGCATGAAACTCCAACAACGGATGATACTTTGAGTGATGTGATTGACAGAATTGGGAGACTCAATCTTGATTTAGTCCCAACTCAATCAACTGGGCAGTCTGGACCATCTCAGAAAGGTCTCCCAAAGTGGCTGACAAAGACACTTGAAAGTGTTCATCCTAATGAGGTTGGAAAGACAGGAACCAGAAATTCAACCCGACAAAAGGGAGGTGATGTAGATGACTCTGATTCACCTGTTGATATGGATGTTTCTTATGATTGTGAATTGAATTTGTCTACATATTTTGAACCAACTTCTTTCAAAGAAGATGCTTCTCATGATGAATGGAAAGAAGCGATGCAAAAGGAGTATGATGCCTTGATAAAGAATGGCACTTGGAAGCTAGTTGATCCTCCATTGGAAACCAAACCAATTGGCTGCAAGTGGGTCTATAAGAACAAGTATAAAGCTGATGGCTCACTTGACAAGCACAAAGCTAGGCTTGTGGCAAAAGGTTTTGCACAGAAGGAAGGGGTCGATTATGAGGAGACTTTTGCCCCCACAGCAAAATGGGCTACCATCTGGACACTCTTTGCCCTAGCAGCTCAGAACGGTTGGAAAGTTCATCAAATGGATGTAAAAACTGCTTTCTTGAATGGAGATCTAAAAGAGAATATTTTTATGTCCCTACCTGAAGGATTTGTTGTGAAAGGACATGAACATAAAGTATGCAAACTTGTGAAATCCTTGTATGGCCTCAAACAAGCACCGCGAGCCTCGTATGAAAAACTAACTGAGCATCTTCTGAAACTCAATTTCAAACATTATGATCTTGATGATGCAACTTTGTTTGTCAAGAAAGTTGGCAAAATAGTTGTATATCTTGTGGTATATGTAGATGATCTTTTGATGACAGGGAAGAATGAGAGCTACATTGCATCCATAAAGAAGGAATTAAGGAAAGGTTTTGAAATGACTGATTTGGGCTACGCTCATTACTATCTTGGTATTGAAGTAACTAAACATCCGAAGTCCATATTCCTTTCTCAAAATAAGTACATTGGAGATCTGTTGAACAGGTTTGACATGGTTGAATGCAATCCTCTGACTACTCCAATGGAGCAAAACTTAAAGCTCACATCCATTGAAGGAAAAGAATTTGAGGATGCAACAAAGTATAGACAACTTGTAGGAAGTCTCAACTACTTGACTACTACCAGACCAGACATTTCGTTTGATGTTGGAATCCTCTCTAGGTTTATGCAAAAGCCTTGTGAGGGACATTGGTCTGCTGCAAAAAGAGTTCTAAAGTACTTAAAGGGAACTCAAGACTTTGGACTCAAGTATACACAGGTGGACGACTTCAGCTTGATTGGATACTCTGATTTAGACTTTGATGGAGACAAAGAAACTGGAGTATCTACTTCGGGTTATGCTATGAGTCTTGGATCAGGAGCTGTCTCCTGGAGATCACGCAAACAATTAGTTCCAGCAGATTCCACAACAGAAGCAGAATATGTGGCAACAACTGAGGCAACAAAAGAAATTGTGTGGCTCAGGAAAATTCTGGAAGATTTGCAGGTAAAACAAGTACATTCGACTCCACTCATGATTGACAATACCTCGGCAATAAAGTTGGCCAAGAACCCAAAGTTCCATGATCGAACGAAGCACATCAATACAAAATATCATCTGATTCGACATCATGTTGAGGCCAAAACAATCCATCTTCACCATTGTTCCACTAATGAGTAGATTGCAGACATCTTCATCAAAGTGCTTGGAAGAGCAAAGCTTGAAAGATTCAGAACCAATGTTGCACACATCGCGATCGGGATTTAATCGGCGCCGGGAAAAAAGCGGAAAAAATCGTTAAAATCGGGAAAAAATCGGAAAAAAGCGGGAAAAAATCGTTTGGCACAAAAATATTCATTTTTTTTTCAATTTTTTTCAATTTTTTTAATATCTAAACCATCTACAACATAAAATAAATACATTGACACATAAATATGATAAAAAAACTAATATATAAGATGTTCAATATCATTTCTAGCGCTAAAATCACACATAACATTGAATCATGTCCTGAATAGTAAGTCCTGAGTCCCAAGTCCAACTCAGCCTCAAAATATCAACAAAAAATATGATAATGTATCTCATCATGTCATAATGTCATATACAATAAAATGAAAGTCTAATCCTATTGATTTCCTCTGCCCCTCTTGCGAGAAAATGGCACAGCTTTCTCTTTCCCTCTAGATGTAGAAGCTGGTGCCTGTGGTGGTGGAAATGGCAGTGGAGTCTGACGTGCTCTAGAAGCTGAAGAACTAGTAGTAGCAGCTACAGGAGGCTGAGGTGGACGGAGACCACGTCCTCTACTGGTGGTAGTGGTAGCCCGGGTAGCCCGGGTAGGCGGTGTCACCTCCTCCTCCTGCTCCTCCAACTCCTCCTCCTCCTGCTGCTGCTCCTGCTCCTCCTCCCCCT
The DNA here is from genome assembly GCA_031772625.1 of Pinus tabuliformis. Classification (NCBI taxonomy): domain Eukaryota; kingdom Viridiplantae; phylum Streptophyta; class Pinopsida; order Pinales; family Pinaceae; genus Pinus; species Pinus tabuliformis. Next base: position 1,152,607,887 of record CM062813.1, on the reverse strand, counting down.
CCTCCTCCCCCTCCTCCTGCACTAACCAATCCTCAGTGGGATCCATGAGAGGCCTCTCGGTCTCAACCCTCCATTCAGCAGTGGTGTCAATCCCATCCAATGAGATGGCTTCCGTATCAGGTGTCTTCTCTAGTTGTTTCACCCACAATCGAAGATTGTAGTAGACATAGACCATGTCATTAAGTCTATGGGACTCCAACCTGTACAAAGTTCATGAAATAATAAATTAATAATTAATATTATAAAAAAAATATTGTTTAAAACTTTAATGAATTCAAAAATTTATTTGGAAATTTGCAATATTTTAAATGTTTAAGTGTTAACCTATTGCGCTTCTTGTTGTGTATTTTTTCAAATACACTCCAATTGCGCTCACATCCCGAGGAGCTGCATGTTTGGCTGAGGATCCGCACGGCAAGATTTTGCAAAAGGGGTACTCTGCCCCCATACATCTTCCACCATGCGTCTACAACAAAATTACAAAGAAAATTTTAAATAAACATAAGAAAAAAATGGAATTTGAAGAAACAATGAAATTTGAAACAAAGTTACAAAGTACATACTACAAAGTACAAACTAAAAAATACCTGGCATTTTAACCGTCCTATCAATGACAGCCATCTCAAAGCCAAATGTGCCCGCTGACAACTTATATTGCTCAATTTGTCTAGAGGCCTCCATACGTTCTTCTGAAGTTCTCACCATCTTCTGGACACAGGTTAATAATCCTTCCACGACCTCAACATCAAAATTAAACCCACATGCATAAGAAAATGCAGGGTTCAGGAAAAGGCCAGCAGCATGAATGGGACGATGGAGTGTGTTGTTCCATCGCTCATCAATGACGTTCCATAGAAGGAGTTGTCTCTGGAACCCATCATCTCCCTTGTCATCATAGTAGGACCGAATGGCTTCTTTGGCCCTATCCATGGCTTCATACAAATAGCCCATTGCGGGCTTCTCACCATCAACCAACCGAAGAACCTTTACCAAAGGTTCTGTAACAGCGCACACCTCCTGCACTCCCGCCCAGAAGTCCTCCTGGTATGAAACTAGTCTGCAGACGGCCTCTCCTTCTGGTTTGCGGCTCATTGTCGAAGCACGCCACTCCTCTGAAAGAAACATTCTCTTCAAATCCCACATAGAATTCAAGAGGGATTGAAGAGATATGAAACTCGTCGCAAACCGTGTAATGGCGGGGCGCACCAACTCTTTGTTGTTGGTGCATTTTCTCATCAAGCTAAGCACAGATGTGTGATTGTAAATAAATTTTGTGATGCTTTTTGATGAGTCAACAACCTCTTTGACAAAGGGAATTTTCCCAATGTCCTCTAACATCAAATCAATACAATGGGCAGCACAAGGTGTCCAAAATAAAGTAGGATGCCTGTCCATAAGCATTCTACCAGCAGCAACATAATTTGCAGCATTGTCCGTTATGACTTGGACAACATTTTCTGCACCCACCTCCAAAATAAACACATCCAGCAAATCACATAAATTTTTTGCATCTTTGATTTGATGAGTTGCATCAACAGATTTGATAAACATAGTCCCCAAGGGACAACTAACCAAGAAGTTTATAAGGGTTCTCCCCTTTTGGTCAGTCCAACCATCTGACATAACAGTGCATCCTGTTTGTGCCCATGATGCCCTAAAATCCTCCAATCTTTGGGTGCAGTCACGCTTTTCATCTTGAAGAAGCCGGCCTCTGAAATCATGAAGAGAAGGGAGTTTGTACCCCGGGCCAACACTGGCAACAGCATCAAGAGTAGGTTGGAAGAATGGATTATTCCTTATAATGCTGAAAGGAATATCACTCCAGAGGAGAAATTTTGTCATCAACTTGTCAGCTTTTTCTTTTTCAGTTCTTTTTAGCATTGAACCAATAGTTGGTTGTGAACCAGGTGTGGTTCGAGGAACAAAATATGATGATGCAGCTACCGGATTAACTGACGCTGCAGTAGAACCTGTGCCACTTAGCCCACTTCCTTCAACTGACCTTTTTAGTTGCCTTTTGACTTCTTCTTTGGCGTCTCTAGTGTGCTCTAATTCTCCCAATGCTCTCATGGCTTTTTGGATAATTTCAGCATTTGTCTTTAGACAGGGCACCACATCACGTCCAGGGATTTGTGCAAGGTGGAACTTCAACCTGTACACCCCCCCGAATATTTCCTTTCCACACAACTTGCAATACAAGTTTTGTCTATCATTCGGAGTTTTAGGGTCACCATATTCCCAGAAAGGATCCAATTTCCTTGGCATGTTTGTTTTTGAATTTTGAATTTGCAAACCTATGGAAAAATAAGGATTAGGAAATAGGAATTTAGGATTACATAAATGATAATAGTAAATACAAATTACAATTTAGCATTTGCAAAATTACAAGCTAATTATTTCCAAAATCCCAATTTCTAAACCCAAGTTACCCAACCAAATGCCAAAAAACAATGAAAAATCAAAAAAAATAAACAATGTTTAAAGAAAATGAGAAAATAAAAATCAAAAATTGGTTCTCATAGTCATAACAAATAACCCATCCCAAATCAATGAAAAATTTCCAAAAATTCTTTAAAAACAATGAAAAACAAAGTTTTTATAGAACCAAAACAAAAAAAAATTAATCTACATACCTGGTTTATGGACAAATTGGCGATCTTGGCTTGGATTCCTCCTAAAATCGCTTCGATTCGCTCCCACAACGGACGGCAACCCTCTCCCTCACTTCCTCTCCTTCTCCTCCTTCTCCTCCGCGGCGGACTGCTGAATGAACAAAAAAAATTTCGTTTTTTCCATATAAAACCCCGCTGCCCGCGCCCCTCGCGATTTAATGCGAAAAAATCGCGATTTTATCGAAAAAATCGCGATTTTTTGAAAAAATCGCGATTTTTTCGATAAAAATCGCTATAAAAAAAAGCGGCGATTTTTTGGATAAAAATCGCGCTTTGAATCGGCAATTTAAAAAAATCGCGATTTTCCGATTTTATCGCGATGTGTGCAACACTGTTCAGAACGATGCTTGGACTCGCTAACATCCCTTCAGATTAAGGGGGGGAATGTTGACACCTAATCATAGGGATTGGGTGAACAATTGTAAATAGTGTAAATAAATAATAGAGAAAATGGAGAGTCATCGGGAGATGAAACTCAACAGTCACTCCCTCATGTATATAATAATGAACAATCTAAATGAATAATAATAATCTCATTTGAGGAGTTACCTCCTGGCCTGAAAGATTTTTAATAAAATCTGAATGTAAATTGTAATAAGTATAGTCTAGAGAAGTTGTATGGGGTATGTGTGCTCAAAATTACACCTCCCTTCACCAAATTTCTACTAAGACATACTTTGAGTGGTAAAAAATAAGTTCTAGACTCTCAAAACCCATTTTTCCTAATTTTTGTGGAAAATGTGGCAATAAATTAACCCAACACTTCAATAAATTGTAGAAAATAAATATCCACACATGCTAAATGATGTGGAAATGAGGTGGAAATCATCACAGAGTTAAAGAGTAATGTGGACTCCACCATGGACCAAGAAGCAAGGAGAAACATGTGACAAAAAGGGAAATCAAATTTCTCGGATAAAGACAATGCGTTTCAAGTTACAAGATTGTAATGTCCCTTCCTAAATTATTTGGGAAGAGGATTAATTTCTATATTTTGGGCTTGATTTTGGAGGTGATGGGGCCCATTTGATTTTCATTAGGAGATTATACTTAGGAGAAGTTATTTTGTTGTTGTTAAATTACACATGGGAGCCACCCACAATAGGGAAAGACGCACTTCCTAGTTCGGTTTGCATGAAGGTGGTTAAGTTTTGCATGTAGGTGGTTAAGTGAGGGCCTACAATGGAGGTAAAATTGGAGGGAAAAGTGCTCCACGAAATCTATATAAGGTAGCTCTCCTCATTTCATTCATCTTATTGGAGTATATCGATTTCTCTTTGGTTGCTCGAGCTGCTTAGCCGAGTCACTGGTTGTTTAGCACGAGTTCTTCAAGCGAAGAGCTCACCCTTTCTTCGGGGGACTTCGAGTGCCACCCTAGGAAGGTTTTCTTCATTTCTTCAGGAGGAGGATCACATTGTGATTCCCAACAATAGCCTTCCCTTCCAGGTTGTGCGTATTATTGAGGGACACAAAAGAGAGGAGGCCGAGTTCATTGGTGGTGCTTAGCAGTGGAAATTTGACGTGATATTTTCCGAAGAGGAGGCTAGGGAGGATTGTCAGCATCTAGGAGAGTTTGGGAGTTGATTGAGCTTCATGTGCCTTAGCCTCTCCACCAATTCTCATGGCTAGAGCACATCCGATGCTACCAAAAACTAACATGTTGTACATTTCAAAAATAGAAGTTACCTTTAGTAACCTTTTGCTTGCTAATTGACAACTTTATGAACATTGCTTCATTGTTTTTCAGTAATTTATTTCTGATTTTTTTAGATCAAATACATCACTAGATCATAAATAGTAAAACTCAAAATTTTTTTGAATTATTAGTTAGCAGTTTGTCATTTCAATTTTTTGTTGTTATACATAAAAAAAAATTGAATATTGCATGGTTTAAAATATATTGTTGGCATTGACATTTGTTTTAAGAACAGATTACTAGACTGATATTTCATTGATGTAATCTGAATTTTAAGCAATTAGTTTAATTTCTGAAGTACATTTGTTTTTACATGCTCATGCAAGTAGGATTAATCTAGTTTTACTTATGCATCTAATGATCTTTGATTGAGCACCTCATGCAAATGGATTTCTGAATTTAAAGTGTTTTATTTCCAGCATTTTATATTGTTTTCCTATTGTATATTCCAATAATTACTTGTGCGAATTTTACATTTTACATTGTTGGTATAAGTATTTGCTTTCACATTAAGATAATTTTTTTGAGCCTTACGTTAAAAAACACTCGAGACATATTTTAGAAATAACTTTAGGCCCTTTTTTTTCCGCAATCACATCATTTCACTTTGCAGTTGCATACTAAGCTAGTTCTTGCATATTAAAATTTTACTTCCAAACATAAGCTTGGTCGACAGAAACATTAAGGGATCAAACTTAAAATAGAGATTTAACTAAAATTAACCACGTCCCTGCATTTCACGTAGCTTTTATTTTTGCATTTGCATATAAGGTAGTTGAATCATTCAACAGCAGTTTCTTATCCTTTACTTGGCCTTTATTTCTTTCGCAAGATAGTTCACTCCACAAGGCACTGGTATCATCTTTCTCAAATCTAATTGAATCCTTCAAAATCTTGCACAATCTAAAACAAGTATTGGTTGCTTAACTGTGTCTCCCAGATTGGTTGGTTCCCAACTAATCTTCCCTCATTCCATTTCCATAGGGTCTACCCCCCTTAGACTGCTATTGGGAGACAACTCATACGAAAAGATTGGGGATTAGTGTGACAGCCTTTGATCTGAGTCATTGTCGCGGTGCCTAGACATTTTGTGCGACAACATTTTTTGGTGTCGTTGCCGGGGATAGAGTTTTTTTGTCCATGGTCCTCACGAAAATTTTCTAATGTTCTAATCTTTTTCCTCGTTCATTAGCCTATCAAATGTGAGAATTTATGAATCTACACATCAGAAATCCTACTACAATCACTGGTTTATCATCTCCTACTTGTTCGTTACATTCAACAAGTTATTTAATTACTTAAACAGTGATGAAAAACACTATTGCAACCTACACATACATACAAATCATGCACTAAAATAAACAGAGACAATCACAAAAGGGACACCATTATTTTTGGACAATCGTCCCTAGAAAAACCCAATTAGGGAAAATTGGTGCAGCATATAGAGGGTTTGTATTATTAAGCAGATTTCTGAATACAACTACAGTGCCAAATCTGGCTCACCCAACAGAGAATAAACCTAGCAGAAGTACCTCTATCCGGAGACAGATATTTTGGAAATTTAGCAACTCGATGATCAAACCCCATAGATGACAACCCTTGTTCCCAGTGTTGAGTAGTGATGCATGCTCCAAGATCTGCACTAGAACTGCGTCACCCTCCCAGTGAGCCTCCCTTGCTCAGAAGTCGATATGCTGAACTGCGACTCTCTCAACCCCCACAGAAAACCCCAGCGTTGCCTCTAAGGAACTACATCAGCCCCTCTAGCTTCTGCGTCACCCTCTCTGGAGCTGCGTTGTCTCTCCTATTGTTGCTCTGCATCTCTGCTATGTCTCCTCGGCCTTGGACTGAAGTCCCTCTGCTAAATTGCCCCTCTCACTTCAACTCAGATCACTTAGCTCGACTTTCTCAGCAAACCACGCCCCAAAAAAATCGAACTCTTTGATCTCTTGGTGTCTATCCAACTGACTCTCAAGCCTCCTCTTATAATTTTCTGGTTGATGAATCAATGGCTAAGATTAAAACAGGCTTGATCCTTGTCACCTAGAACATTCTCACCCATATTCTTATTAATACACACTAATATTTTTATTTTCCTAAGTTTAGATTTAGGAATCCATTAAAAATATTAATTTTTTTAATAACTCGTCATCCAGGTGGAATTTCTCCAAACGATTTCTGGGTTCTGGAGATCTTATGTGTTCTAGCCCCTCCACAAAATTTTGGAGCTAGAGCACATCCGATGCTACCCAAAATCAACACTCCCTCTTAGCGAGGAATGTGCTCTAGTAACACTTCTCAACAGAAGTACTACACTGATCCACTGCATTAATCCTCTGTGTTGCTGATGCTTGGCTTGCTGCCCTTCATCCACTGCATCGTTGCACCGTGTATTGCTGCCCATGACACTGCCACTACCACTGCTACATCTGTACTACAATTCCCTCTCAAAATGCTACATCATGCTGCCCATAGAACTGCCACTGCTAACTATTGCATTGCAACTCAGTTACTGAGAAGTAAGTAACTTAAACTTCACCCAAAAACTAACATGTTGGTCAGTATGAATGCCTTGTGATGTTGAAGCTACCTCTGCTCCTAATCTGTGCTGACTCTTTGTTGCTACTGCGCTACTACAAACTGCTCGATGCTCTCGCACTGCTACAACATCCACTGTGCTGCCTCAGACTTTGGCACTATAGCAATGCTACTGTCACTCCATCACACCTCGCTCCAACTGACACCCGTCATTTTGCTACTGTCGTTAAGGGCTCACATAGCCGTATGTGATCCAAGAGTTTGGGCACCTCAAGGATCCTGCCCCCTCATGTAGTCCTCTCGATTACAACTCAATGTCGCCCCACCTCTTCTCCAGAGGTGCATGAACACTCATGGCACAATCGTCATCCTTGCCTTCCTTGGCCACTTTCACTAGAGCAACCTTTGATTCAGAAGCTTCCCCCTTGCCCTTCTTCCAAGGGCACTGAGTGGCATAATGTCCTAGTTCCCCACAATTGAAGCATCTGACCTTGGTGATGTCTTTCTTCTTCCTCTTCTGCTGCACTTGTTGTCTCGACGATGCGAGCGCTGCATCCTCCTCCTCCTCCTTGTATCGGGCTCCTTTGTCGCTACTCCCTGTCTTGGTCATTGTTATTTTTGGTAGCATCAGATCTGCTCTAGCCATAAAAATTGGTGGAGTGGCTAAGGCAAGTGAGATCTCTAAGACCCAGCAATTGTTTGGAGAAATTCCACCCAGATGGAGAGATATTAAAATAATTAATATTTTTAATGGGGTTTGTTGACCACTACATGCCAACTACCCATAGCAGTACACCCCCTTTTTTCACAAAAGGGATAGCACTTGATCGATATGTCCGTGCCATTCGACTGTCATCATCAGCCCGATCATGTTATGTTGTAAACCCAGTCTGCATGTGTAAATTGTAAATAATCTTAGCAGATCTGTGTCATGTATGTATTTGCCTAGGTAAACCTAATCTTCTAGTGATAATCTACGTTCCGAAAGGTTTTTTGTCTCACCGATCCATGATCGGCAGAGTTTTCCTTCAGCCTAACCCCAAAGCCGGAATGGATTTTGTCATTAGAATCTTAGGGGAATCCTAGTGTGCTTCGAGTCTATGTAAAAGTAATTTGGAGATAATTCTAACTATTTGGTTAGGTTATTACAAATTTCTTGATTTGCTAGATTATGTTTGTGTCGCAGAACTTGGTGGTCTATGAGGCTCTATGTCAAATGGGTTTTCCCCCTTGAGACGTAAAATTGTAAAATTCATGATGTAAAGTGTCTTGAGGGTTAGAAAATGTTTTATCCCCTCATAAGTCCTAAGTCTTAGGTCCTAGGTGATTTTTTCCAAAGGCTAAGTTCAAGGATCCAAAATTAAAAAAATTAAAAAATAACTAAAAAATAAAATAAAATAAAATTTAAAAAATAAATAAAAATTTGAAAAATAAAATAAAATAATAAAATAACAATAAGTCAAAGTTTTGAGTAAATAAATGCAAGATTTTAATTTTTTTAATATATTAAAATGCATTTAAAATTTCGATGGATGAGATTAAAAAAGATTTTGATCCTCATCGACGGTCGAGATCAATTTGACATGGATCACTCGAACTAGCCGTTGGAAAATTTCCTTTAAATAGGGTGTCAGGGGTCATTTCAGATCATTTGATCTTAGAGTCGTGTGCTAAATAAAGCTCTCTTGTAGTCATTTTTTTATGTGCAATAAAGAAAGACTTTAGGGTTGAAATCTTGCTGGTGTTACTCTTCTAGAATTGTTGTAAGATGTTTTATTTTTCTGCATAAATTTATTTTCAGCCATTGATGATAGCTTTATGAAGAGTGATTTTAAACACAGGTATCCTGTTTAGTCGCTAGGGTTTTAATGGTAGTTAAATTTCTGGATATGATGGTAGGTATCTCCATTACATTTGGATTTTAGTATCGTTTTCTCCTTCTTCGTTAATAGTTGATTTACGTTGTGCAGGAAATCCTTTTTTTTAGATTACCAGGCATTCGAGGAAGTTCTCGGCTGACCTAACCAACTCCCGGATTGCATTTTTTTAATAGCCCAGCCAGTTTTGATCCCGGACTTATCATTAGAACTTTTGTTGCAGATGCATGAAGGGTCTTCTAAAGCACCTCACATTAAATTTAAAATTCTAAGAATATTTGTGGCATAATGGCAAATCTGGCTATTTAGAGCCTTTAATTTGTAATTACTGTAATTATTTAGCTGTTTTTTTTATTAGGGTTTTAGGTTTCTTCCTTGCACATTTTATTTTTGGGTGTTGGGTTTTTTTTTTCAGGTTGCGGGTTGGAAGAAAACATTTTTATCTGAAGCCAGATCTAGGCCCTGGAGGGTAAGATCTGGCCTCAGGTTCAGTTCTGGCAGGAATATTTACTTCATATCTGGAAAATTTTGCGGGGTTTTCATCAGACAATCTGAAGCAGCTGATTCAAAATTTTAAGAGCCCTGGTAAATTTTAAGAGGGTTTTCCAAACCATTTGTCTGTTGTCTGGGGTTTCATTATTCGCAGGAAATTTTTTTCGAAATTTTTTTTTTGTGCTGCCCTCGGCCTGCAAAAAACCCTCAGTCTTCACGCTATTATCTTTCTGCTCAGCTCCCTCAGAACTGTTGCCTCTCTTCTCGCCGTCACCGGATCTGCAATGCTGCCATCTCTCATCTCTCTCCACGCAGCATTCAATTGCGTCCTCCATCCGCTGCCTTCACTACAAGCTCACACTGCCCTCATCGGTTCTCTATCTGCCTACATGTAGCATTCCCCTCCACACCATAGAACTCCAGATCCGCAGTGCATTGCTGCTCACCCTGCAGCCATCTCATCTTCGTCCCTACGCATTTTTCCTTCAGCGATTTCCCTCCCTCGTAGCCATCACTTCAACTCTCCACGCATCAACGTGCTGTCTGCGCTGCCCATTCTTCCTGCGTGCTCCTCTAGAGTTGCGTCTCCTTCCCTCTTCAACGTGTCCCGTAGCTCCATTCTCAGCCACCTACAAAACAAAGAAATCCTTGACGCTGCACGCAGTCTTCAAGCCCGCCGTCCACTGACCTACAACCCCATTCACTCTGCCGCCGTCTCGCTTTCCACCTGCGTATTTCTTCTCCGCCATCACCTGCACACATAGGTACAGCACAATTTTGAATTTTTTTTATGTTATACGGTTAGGGTTAGCATAAATTTCATTCCATAGTAAGTTAGTTGAATTTCCTTGAAGCGTTGCTATTTAGCTTAGATTTTTTTTTTAATTTAGATCTTGGGTTTTGTTGTATAGGATATGCTTTGAATTCTGATCTAGATTTGAGTTTTGTTTATTTAAAATTTAGATTTTATAAATTTCACCTTTTATATACATACGGTCAGGGATTTTAATTTTTTTATAGTATATGATTTCAGATTGAGATTAGATTTAAATTTGGTTTAGATTTAGATTAGATTAATACTTAAGATTTTGAGTTATTTTATTTAGTTTTTCATTTAATTAAAAAATATAAAAATCATAAAAAGTTTTTCTTAGTTTTTTTTTTTTTTTGGTCTGTTCTCATTTTAGAATTTTGATTTTAACCATTAAAAATAAAAAAATAAATTTTTTTGAAATATTTTGTCAGATTTAGTCTTGGCTCAAGGATTGGTCATGTTTACAATTTGGATGTATCTTTTCCCCTAAGGCTAAAATTTTGATGCGGGATTAATATTTATCATTTTTTATATAGTTAAACATGCTTAAATGTTTATTTGAAGATTAGCTATATGAAAGTGTTAACTGATTAGCATTTAAAATTTGCATGGTGATTTAAAGCATTTAATCTTTTGAATTTTAATTGTTGGAGTAGTTGTGCATTTATTGATTATCTCACATTTGGTAAAATTAATCTTTGCTTGGGATATTTGATGATAAATGATTGTTTTACAAGGTTCATATTTCTGCAACATTTAATAAATAATCATTTAATCATTAACTCCATAAGGCACTAGTATATTAATTTCTAAAATCAATCGGGTGCTAAATTGCCTTGCTGTGTCTCCCAACCCAACTGGTCCACAGTTGGTCTTCCTTTATCCCATAGGGTCTACTCCCCTTAGCCTCGGGAGACGGCTTAAACGGAGAGATCGGGGATTAGGGTGACAACCCCCGATCTGAGCGTTGTCGCGTTGCCCAGACAATCTGTGCGACAACATTTTTTGGCACCGTTGCCGGGGATAGAGTTTTTCTGTCCTTGGTTTATTCGACATTCATCTTCTCATTTCTCATCATCTTTCATCTTTCTCATCTCTCATTTGAGCCGGCAAGGTCAGCATTTTTTGGCATCATCTCATCTTTTCCGCGATTCATTAGCCTGTCAAATGACCAACATTCTTTGGTGTCATTTCATCTTTTCATCACCTTATCTTTTCATATCAACAACTACTCTTCAGTTCATTTCTTGTTTGGGTGGCGACTCCATTTCTTTTCATTTATTTTTCCCAGACAATAAACCTCCCTCATATCTGCTTGTTTGTTACTTTTTCAATCCCAGAATTAGATTCATTGTTCAAGTGGCGACTCCACTTCTTTCATCTATTGATTTTCTTGAGCAGAGATCTCTTTCTATCATCCATTTGGTCCCTCATTATTCATCATGGATTATTCGTTTACCCCATGTCATTTTACTGATGTTCTCCATGATGTTTCGGAAGTGGCCATTTCTAAATTACCTTTGTTCTCGAGTGGTGATTCAGTCGCTGTTAGAAAGCATCTAGGCAGGTTTACTCGTATAATGATCATATATTGTAGACCTCCTCAGTATGATCATGAAGATGTCAAAATGCATCTATTTGTCCTTTCTTTAGAAGGTGATGCTTTGAATTGGTTTAACAATTGTCCTAAAGATTCTTTCACTTCTTTACAAGACATTGTCAATGCTTTTAAAGATAGATATGGTTATTAAGATAGCTCGGCTTGCGCCCCTAAAATTGTGCAACAGAATGAAAGTAATCTTATGAAAGGTCTAGCTGTCGATGAAAGATTTCAAGACAATTCTTCATATCAGAATGTGCCATCCACCTGTACCATTGCAGATCAAATCCAGGATTGTGGAAAAGTAGGGACAAATTGTGAAATGAATGAAAAGGAAAATCAGAAGCAAATTATAGAAGAACTAATGCGGCTGGTAAAAATATGGAGATCAATCAAACTAATTACGACAATGATATGAGAATTTTATGCACCCACCTGGAAAAACGTGATAAGGAGATCGAAATCATGAAAATTAAACACTCTGATCACGTAACCGACATGCAAAGTCAGCATGCTAAAGAAATTGAGACCATGAAAACTAATCATGACAGGGAAATTAATTTTATGCAAAGCAAGTTATCAGGCTTAGAGGAAAATATGACGACCATGGAAGCTAATCAGATATGTCTTCAGAATAAGTTATTGACCATGGAAGAAGACCATGCCAGGGAAATCAGTACTATGAAAGTTGAACACTCTAGCCAGATAGATGCCATTACAATACAAGTACATAAATTTCAACAGCGGTTAGAGGATGAAAGAAACCAGGAAACATCGACAGATCAGAAGCCTCCTTATTTGCTGCAACAAGCTCCATCTTATTATGAGGAGGTCATTGGTTCGATTGAAAAGTGGTTAATTGAAGGTGATCCAGATAAAATTAAAAACGATAAAGATCAGATGCGAAATGAAGAAAGACATGTCACGCATATCTTACATACTTCATCTAAGGGTTTTGAAGCAGAATGTTCAAAATCATCAGTGATACAACCTGCCACGAAGAAGAAATGCAAAAGAAAGAGAACAAGAAGAAGATTTGATGCATCAAATGGCCGCGAGCAACTTGATTTTCGGATAGGAGAAAGTCCTACCATATGCAGAATTGGACATGGCACATCCAACAAGCAGCCGATAGATTTGCCTGAAAGCAGCCAAATGCTCAGTGTACACTATATTGAACACACTGATGCCATGGGGCATCCTCTGTATTTCTAACCCTACTCTTTGTTTTTTTCAGCATTTTCATTTCTGTTTTAGGATTAGATTTACTTTTCATGTTACCAGATAGATAATAAATGAAGAGCTTATATATTTCCTGTGCTTAATGTTATATGATGATTTTTGGATGGATGCTACTTATGTTTTATTGTGTGTTGCGTGGATGCAGATTCTGGATTCTCACATTCCTACAGTGTAGCAACGTGTCCCCAAGTAGAGCAAGATGTTGACCACTACGTGTCAACTACCCATAGCAGTACACCCCCTTTTTTCGCAAAAGGGATAGCACTTGATCGATATGTCCGTGCCATTCGACTGTCATCATCAGCCCGATCATGTTATGTTGTAAACCCAGTCTGCATGTGTAAATTGTAAATAATCTTAGCAGATCTATGTCATTTATGTATTTGCCTAGGTAAACCTAATCTTCTAGTGATAATCTACGCTCCAGAAGGTTTTTTGTCTCATTGATCCATGGTCGACAAAGTTTTCCTTCAGCCTAACCCCAAAGCCGGAATGGATTTTGTCATTAGAACCTTAGGGGAATCCTAGTGTGCTTCAAGTCTATGTAAAATTAATTTGGAGATAATTCTAACTATTTGGTTAGGTTATTACAAATTTCTTGATCTGCTAGATTATATTTGTGTCGCAGAACTAGGTGGTCTATGAGGGTCTATGTCAAATGGGTTTTCCCCCTTAAGATGTAAAATTGTAAAAGTCATGATGTAAAGTGTCTTGAGGATTAGAAAATGTTTTATCCCCTCATAAGTCCTAAGTCCTAGGTCCTAGGTGATTTTTTCCAAAGGCTAAGTTCGAGGATCCAAAATTAAAAAATTAAAAAATAACTAAAAAATAAAAAATAAAATAAAATAAAATTTAAAAAATAAATTAAAAATAAAAAAAATTTGAAAAATAAAATAAAATAATAAAATAACAATAAGTCAAAGTTTTGAGTAAATAAATGCAAGATTTTAATTTCTTAATATATTAAAATGCATTTAAAATTTCAACGGATGAGATTAAAAGAGATTTTGAGCCTCATCGACAGTCGAGATCATTTTGACATGGATCACTCGAACTAGCCGTTGAGAAATTTTCCTTTAAATAGGGTGTCAGGGGTCATTTCAGATCATTCGATCTTAGAGTCGTGTGCTAAAGTAAGCTCTCTTGTAGTCATTTTTTTATGTGCAATAAAGAAAGACTTTGGGGTTGAAATCTTGCTGGTGTTACTCTTCTGGAATTGCTGTAAGATGTTTTATTTTTCTGCATAAATTTATTTTCAGCCATTGATGATAGCTTGATGAAGAGTGATTTTAAACACAGGTATCTTGTTTAGTCGCTAGGGTTTGAATGGTAGTTAAATTTTTGGATATGATGGCAAGTATCTCCATTACATTTGGATTTTAGTATCGTTTTCTCCTTCTTCGTTAATGGTTGATTTAAGTTGTGCAGGAAATCCCTTTTTTTAGATTACCGGGCGTTCAAGGAAGTCCTCGGCTGAACCACCCAACTCCCGGATTGCATTTTCTGAAGAGCCCAGCCAATTTTAATCCCGGGCTTATCATTAGAATTTTTGTTGCAGATGCATGAAGGGTCTTTTGAAGCACCTCACATTAAATTTAAAATTTTGAGAATATTGCTGTGGCATAATGGCAAATCTGGCTATTTAGAGCCTTTAATTTGTAATTATTGTAATTATTTAGCTATTTTTTTGTTAGGGTTTTAGGTTTCTTCCTTGCACATTTTATTTCTGGGTGTTGGGTTTTTTTTGTAGGTTGCAGGTTGGAAGAAAACATTTTTATCTGAAGCCAGATCTAGGCCCTGGAGGGTAATATCTGGCCTCAGGTTCAGTTCTCGCAGGAATATTTACTTCATATCTGGAAAATTTTGCGGGGTTTTCATCAGACAATCTGAAGCAGCTGATTCAAACTTTTAAGAGCCCTGGTAAATTTTAAGAGGGTTTTCCAATCCATTTGTCTGTTGTCTGGGGTTTTCCAATCCTCAGCCTTCACGCTGCTATCTTTCTGCTCAGCTCCTTCAGAACTGTTGCCTCTCTTCTCGCCGTCACCGGATCTACAATGCTGCCATCTCTCATCTCTCTCCACGCAGCATTCAACTGCGTCCTCCATCCGCTGCCTTCACTGGAAGCTCACGCTACCCTCATCGGTTCTCTCTCTGCCTACGTGCAGCATTCTCCTCCACACCATAGAACTCCAGATCCGCAATGCAGTGTTGCTCACCCCGCAACCATCTCATCTCCATCCCTACGCATTTTTCCTTCGGCGATTTCCCTCCCTCGCTGCCCATTCTTCCTGCGTGCTCCTTTAGAGCGGCATCTCCTTCCCTCTTCAACGTGTCCCGTAGCTCCATTCTCAGCCACCTACAAAACAAAGAAATCCCTCACGCTGCACGCAGTCTTCACGCCCGCCGTCCACTAACCCGCAACCCCATTCACTATGCCGCCATCTCACTTTCCACCTGCGTATTTCTTCTCCGCCGTCACCTGCACACATACGCACAACACAATTTTGAATTTTTTTTTTATGTTATACGGTTAGGGTTAGCATAAATTTCATTCCATAGTAAGTTAGTTAAATTTCATTGATTGCTATTTAGCTTAGATTTTTTTTTTAATTTAGATCTTAGGTTTTGTTGTATAGGTTATGCTTTGAATTCTGATCTAGATTTGAGTTTTGTTTATTTAAAATTTAGATTTTATAAATTTCACTTTTTTATATACATACGGTCAGGGATTTTAATTTTTGTATAGTATATGATTTCAGATTGAGATTAGATTTAAATTTGGTTTAGATTTAGATCAGATTAATACTTAAGATTTTGAGTTATTTTATTTAGTTTTTCATTTAATTAAAAAATATAAAAATCATAAAAAGTTTTTCTTAGTTTTTTTTTTTGGTTTGTTCTCATTTTAGAATTTTATTTTATGATTTTGATTTTAACCATTAAAAATATATAAAAAATAAATAAATAAATTAAATAAAAAAAAAAATTGAAATATTTTGTCAGATTTAGTCTTGGCTCAAGGATTGGTCATATTTACAATTTGGGTGTATCTTTTCCGCTAAGGCTAAAATTTTGATGCGGGATTAATATTTATCATTTTTATATAGTTAAACATGCTTAAATGTTTATTTGAAGATTAGCTATATGAAAGTGTTAACTGATTAGCATTTAAAATTGCATGGTGATTTAAAGCATTTAATCTTTTGAATTTTAATTGCTGGAGTAGTTGTGCATTTATTGATTATATCGCATTTGGTAAAATTAATCTTTACTTGGGATATTTGATGATAAATGATTGTTTTACAAGGCTCATATTTCTGCGACATTTAATAAATAATCATTTAATCATTAACTCCATAAGGCACTGGTACATTAATTTCTAAAATCAATCAGGTGCTAAATTGCCTTGTTGTGTCTCCCAACCCAACTGGTCCACAGTTGGTCTTCCTTTATCCCATAGGGTCTACCCCCCTTAGCCTCGGGAGACAGCTTAAATGGAGAGATCGGGGATAAGGGTGACAGCCCCTGGTCTGAGCATTGTCGCGCTGCCTAGACAATCTGTGCGACAACAGGGTTCCTAACTCTAAACTTAGGAAAATTAAAATATTAATGTGTATTAATATAACATGGGTGAGAAAGTTCTAAATAACGAGGATCAAGCCAGATCTAATCTTGGTCGTTGATTAGGGACTTAATCTCGACCGTTGAATCGACAACAGGAAAAGTATAAGAGGAGGCTTGAGGGTCAGTTGGAGACACACCAAGTTGATTAGTCAATTTGATTTTCTGGGGCAGGGTTTGCTGAGAAATCGAGTTAGTGATCTGTTGCAGCGAGGAGCAGTTCGGCAGAAGGCCGAGAATACATATCAAAGAGGCAAAGAAAGTGCCAGAGAGACAGCGCAGAGCCTAGGAAGGTTGACGCAGAGGCTACCAGGACTGACGCAGAGGTTCAGGATGCCAGCGCAAAAGATGCAGAGGGCTAAGAGGCTGATGCAGAGGGCCAAGAGGTTGAGCAGAGGCAACAAAGGCTAGCAGAGCTGACGTTGGGTTGAAGATGCAGCGTTGAGGAACTTTTGTGGGGCAGAATGAGAGCTAAGAGGCAGACGCAGAGCAGAAGAGGGTGACACAGTCCCTGGTCTCAAGAGAATTCTTTATTTGTTGGATGCACTCGACCATATCTACAGCTCCCAAGGGTGATGCAGTTCCAAAGAGAAGCTTGGAGTAGCTTTCACTGTCCAGCTAAGGAACTGTCGAAGTTGTTGTGGGATCAATCATCCGATTGTTGATCAGCTGGAATATCTGTCTCCGAGGAGAGGTACTTCTACCAAGGAAAATGTCTGAAGGGTGAGCCATTTCTGGCACCCTAGTCGTATTCAGAAATTGCATAAGAATAAAACCCTCAAATATGTTGCACCGGTTTTCTCGCATTGGGTTTTTCTAGGGACGATTGTCCAAAAAGAACGGTGTCCCTTGTGTGTTTGTCTCAGTTATTTAAGTTGTTGATCTGTATATGTAAGAAGGTTTCATTTGTGTTTATTTCAGTATTTATATTTATAAATAACTTGTTAATGGAAATAACAAGTAGGAGATAATAAACTAGATAATGCAGTAGGGATTTCTGATGTGTCAGATTTAGAAATTTCCACAGTCATCCTCCTGAGCTCTTCTTGTTGAAGAGTTGCCCACATCTCCTCCCAACTGGGAAGAGTTGCTATGCCCAAGATACTTTGGACAAAGGTCTCCTAGTCCTCGGTGACTGTATTCAGGGCAGTGCTAACCATGGACTCAGGATATGGTGTAGACCCCACGGAAGTCAACGAGTCGTGAATCCCTTGCAACCTGAGAAGGAAGGGATTGATCTCTTCTCCCTTCTGCATCTGTTACTGTCTCAGTTGATTTTCTAATAACATGTTCCATTGGACGGAAGATCCCTGATACAATGAGGTCAGTGCCTCCCACATCTCTCGTGTTGTGTTCTTCTCAGCAATGTGTGGTACTACATGATATTTGACCCCATCTAGAATCATACACTTGGCCTTAGCCTGGGCCTCCTCGTACTTCTTCAAAGGATCAGCGTCAACCGGCTCAGCAACTACCTTCAAGGCATAGTCCTTGATGTGATGTTTGTCTAGGATTTCTAGGATCCTGGCCTTCCAGGTGACAAAATTGGATGCTCCATCCAATCTGTCATGATCCCTCAATCCATTAATTGCCATCTCTGCTCAAAATATAGGATTGGTTCTCTTCTCCCTCTCCTGTTGTCAATCTAGCAAGACTTGGATCTGGATTTCTTTGATGCAAGAAACCCTCTAGGGAACAAGCTCCTCTAGACTCCCTCTGAGTCCTAATTTCCTTCACAGAAATCCTCCTGCCAACTGTCGAATCACTTCCTCTACAATCCTCCTTCGCTGCTACAACCCGAATCTAGATTTCTTTGGCTAGAAATTTGTCAAGGCAGTGACTCCCTCTACCTCGGCTCTGTCTCCGCAGACACTATTATGCACCAACAGAAACAGCATCCCACCAGTTCTCAAATCATATTTTCTTTGCTCCTCTAGCCCCGGCAACTGGCCAATTCAAACCTTTCAGGCTCTATGCTAGCCCAAAGAGCTGACATAGTCACTGCGTGGGCTCCTCTCTGGCTCTATGTCATCCTCTGCAGGCTCGAAATGCTAATGCAGGCACTGCGTGAGCCTCAGTGTCACTCCTCTGGCTCTATGTCACTCCTGCAGCTGCTCCTCTGCCTCTGAAACAATGTTGTCACTCAGGACAACTGCTTCTCTGCAGCAAATTCTCTAGATTTCTCGACTGGTGTGTTCAGTCTCCTATGATCTGCAATCCTTTGATACCATGTGAGAATTTTTGAATCTACACATCAGAAATCCTACTGCAATCACTGGTTTATCATCTCCTACTTGTTCATTACATTCAACAAGTTATTTAATTACTTAAACAGCGATGAAAAACACTATTGCAACCTACACATGCATACAGATCATGAACTGAAATAAACTGAGACAATCACATAAGGGACACCATTATTTTTAGACAATCATCCCCGGAAAAACCCAATTCGGGAAAACCGGTGCAACATATAGAGGGTTTGTATTATTAAAAAGATTTTTGAATACAAATAGGGTGCCAAATCTAGCTCACCCAATAAAAAATAAACCTAGCAGAAGTACCTCTATCCGGAGACGGATATTTTGGCAATCCAGCAACTAGATGATCAAGCCCCACAAATGACAATTGTTGTTCCTAGTACTATGCAACGATGGCTGCTCCAAGCTCTGCGCTAGAACTGCATCACCTCCTCTAGGAGCTGCGTCACCCTCCCAGTAAGCCTCCCTTGCTCAGAAGTCGATATGTTGAATTGTTGCTCTCTGTGCCCCACAGAAAAACCCAGTTGCCTTTAAGGAACTGCGTCAGCCCCTCTAGCTTCTACGTCACCCTCTCTAGAGCTACGTTGTCTCTCCTGCTGCTGCTCTGCCTCTCTGCTATGTATCCTTGGCCTTGGACTGAAGTCCCTCTGCTAACTGCCCCTCTCACTGCAACTCATATCACTTATCTCGACTTTCTCAGCAAACCATGCCCCAGAAAAATTGAACTCTTTGATCTCTTGGTGTCTCTCCAACTGAGCCTCAAGCCTTCTCTTATAATTTTCCGATTGATGAATCAACGGCCAAAATTAAGTCCCTAATCAACAGCTAAGATTAAAACAGACTTGATTGTCGTCGCTTAGGACATTCTCACCCATATTCTTATTAATACACATTAATATTTTATTTTCCTAAGTTCAAACTTAGGAACCCATTAAAAATATTAATTATTTTAATAACTCTTCATCCGGGTGGAATTTCTCCAAACGATTTATGGGTTCTAGAGACCTCATGTGTTCTAGCCCCGCCACAAAATTTCGGAGCTAGATCACATTCGATGCTACCCAAAATCAACATCAAAGTGGCACAACATTTTTGGTGTTGTTACCCAGGCATAGTGTTTATCTTGTTGCCAGATTCACGACATTATTTTTTCTTTTTTTCTTTTATCTTTCTATCTTTCATGCAAGCCAGCGACGCCAACATTTCTTGGTGTTGTTGTCGGGGACCAATTTATTGGACCTTGGCTTTCGACATTCATCTCATTCATTTTTTCAATCTCTTATCATTTTTTGTCCCATCAATGCCACATTTCCCGGCGCCATTTCATCTCTTCATTTTTTCATCATCGTATCTTTTGTCATCTCACTAATCCTTTCATCTGCACCTTTAGCACCTGAACATTTCGGTTGATTTCCTGTTTGGGTTACTCCCTGATATCCATCTACTTCTCTCGACTGGCCTTTTGGTTTCTACCTTTGGAATCTGAAAGCTAGATTCATGCTCAAGTGGCGACTCCATTTCTTTCATTTCTTTCAAGAATTTTTGCTAAAAGCTCGCTTCTTGTGGATCTTTTTTATTTGCTTGAGCAAAGATCTATCTCTCTACCATCCATTTGGCTATTCCATTTCCCCCCTTTAAGCAGGTCATCATGGATGATGCTCTTCATGATATGCCGAAAGAGGCCATTCATAAATTGCCTTTGTTCTTGGGTGGTGATTCAACCACTACTGGAAAGCATCTTTGCACGGTTACTCATCTAATAACCAGATATTGTCTTCCTTCACAATATAATCATGAAAATGTTAAGATACGTCTCTTTTCCTTTTCCTTAGAAGGTGATGCTATGGGTTGGTTTCGTAATTGTCCCAAGGATTCTTTCGCTTCTTTACAATACATCATCAATGCTTTTAAGGATAAATATATGAAGCAGGGTGACTCGTCTTTTGCCCCCAGTACTATGCAAAATAGTGAAGTGATCTTGTAAAGAACTCAACTATCAACAGAAGATTTCAAGATAATTTTCATGATGAATTCACTTGTACCATTGCAAGACAAATCCATGATAGTGGAGAAGCAGAAACAAGTTGTCAAATCAGTGTTGACAACGATAAGCATCTTGTTAAGGAATTGATTCAGATGGTTAAAGACATTCAGTTAAATCTGGCTCAAGTAATCAAGAATACAGAGATTAATCAAGCTCAACTTATTAAAGATATGGAACTTAACCAAGCAAGATTAACAGTTGATCATGCCAAGGAAATTGATTCTATACAAAACAAGTCATTAGCCTTCGAGGAAAAGATAGCGATCATGGAATTCAATAACTCCAATCAAATTACTGCCATGGTAGAAAGACATGATGAAGAAATGGTCATCATGGAGTTTAATCACAACAATCAGTTAGCTACCATGCAAGCAAATCATAACAAAGAGATAAACTATATGCAAAATTGCTTCATGGGCGTGAAAGCGAAGAATGATAAAATTATAAAGGACATGGAAGTTGGTCAAATATCTCTTTAGAATAGATTATTGGCCATAGAGAAAAAACAAGCACCATGTGTTATAAATATGGAAGAAATGGATACCATCGAAAACAGATTAAAGATAATGGAAGTTAATCATTCTAATCAGATGTCCATTATTCAGAATCATATGATTGCAATGGAAGCAAAGCACACTCAGGAAATGAAAACTATGGAGGCCAATCATATCACTCTGCAAGACAGATTCGTGAAAATTGAGCTCAATCAAGCGAAATTAATAGTAAGGCATGCCAGAGAAATGAGTTCCATACATAAGAGGTTGGAAGAAAGGAAATCACAGGTATAGAAGTTTCAGTCTGATCCAGATGATAGATGGCAGAAAATCAAGGAGCTTTCAACAGATCATAACTCTCCCAATCCATTAAAGCAAGTCTCATCTTGTTGTGAATATCCTGAGAAAGTGGCTGGCCCCATTAACGAAGATTTAGCTGAGGATGACATGATCAGAGAAGAAATTGAAAAGGATCAAGTTATAACTCATAACACTTGTGAAACTGATCCATCATTTATCACAGAACAGATGCAGAATGAAGAGAGGCATGTCACAAATATCTTAAATACTTCGTCTGAAAGTTCTCAAGCAAAATGTTCCATGCCATCAACGATACAACCTGCCACGAAGAAAAGCCTGAAATGAAAAAGAAAAAGAATAAGGAAGCGGTTTGATGCATCTGAAGGCCACGAGCAGCTCGATTTTCAGATAAGACAAAGTCCTACCGTATGCAGGATTGGATAGGGAATATCCGAAAAACAGCCCACAAATTAGCCTGAAAGCAGGCAAATGCTCAATATGCACTATATTGAACACATCTAATGCCACAAGGCATCCTTTGTATTGTATCTCTAATCTTACACCCTGTTATTTCAGCATTTTCACTTTGTAGTTAGATTAAATTTATATTTTCATGTTAGTAGAATAGTTAAAAAATGAAGAGCTTCTGTTTTTATGTGCTTAATGTTATATGATAATTTTTGGATTATATTTGGATGGATGCTACTTATGTCATTCTTTGTTTTTTTTGGGTGTAGATTCTGGATTCTCACATTCCTTCAATGAAGCAACATGTCCCTAAGTAGAGCCAAATGTTGACCACTCCATGTCAACTGCCCCATAGTTGTACATTTTTTCACGCATGGATTTCCATCATGTCCGAGCACTCAGATGATCCACAGATTCATCATTATCATCCATATGTACGCTGGAGTTTTGTAAACCCATTATGCATTTTGTAATGTAAATGATCTTAGTAAGACAAATGTATGTAACAACCTAGGTATATTTTTCTAAAGATGATTTCCATCCTAGGAGGCTTTTCATCTCTCTGATTCATGTGTGTTTCTAAACACGGATGATCGACAAAGTTTTTTTCCTTCCAACCTCACCCCAAAGCTAATGTGGATTTTGTCGCCATGATCTTAAATGAGTTCTAGTGTTATTTATCGAGTCTCTGTAAAAATGATTTGGGAATAATTCTAGCTATTTGATTAGATTATTTTATTACAAGTCACTTAGTCTACTAGATCATATTTTGTGTTGCGGAAATGGGTAATTGATGAGGATCTATAACGAACATGTGTTCCCCCTTCATGGGTTAGAAATGTAATCCCCTCATGTGTTAATTAATTAAATTTGTTGGCTAAAATAAATTAAAATGCTAAAGCCAGAAATTTAATTAATTTAGGTCCTAGGAAAAATTAAATACTCCAACATTTAAAATTCGTGGGTTTCAAAGTTTTTAATTTTTGGAGATCCTCAGCCAAAGGAATATTGAAAATTTCAATATATTTTGGACCCTTGGGCCATAGTAGTTAAGTCAAAGTCAAATTTTTGAGGTAATCAACTCAAAAAAAATTGAGGCAATTAACCCGAAATAATCATTTTTGAGTTATTTAAAAGTGAAATTCGAATTTCCCCAAAAAGTAACTTTATTTCAAGGATAATGATTAAAAGATCATTTGATCTTCATCAACGGTTGAGATTGCTTTGACGGGGATCAAGCCAGCTAGCCGTTGGAGAATTTATCTATAAATTAGAGGTCTCTCTCCATTTTTTGGATCTGATTTCTGAATCGTGTACTTGCTCTAAGAAAGCTCTTGTAACTTTTTTTGGTTAATAAAATGCAAAGACTTTGGGGTTTCAGACCGTGGTGTTCCTCTTTCAGATTTATGTGGTAATATTGTTCTTAATACTCTTCTGTTTTTATTTGTATTTGTTGGATAATAGCCTTTGAGGATTGATCTATGTACAAGTATCTTGCACAAATTTCTGGGTTTTTAAAATATCATTTTGATTTGATAGAAGTAACAGGTATCTCTATTTCTTGATGATTTTATGATCATTTTTGAATCTCTATTAATCTAACAATAAGATCTAAGTGTGCAGAAGTTATCATTCAAGATTTGGGCGTTTGGGGAAGTCCTCAGCTGGACCAACTGACTCTCAATTTACAGAATCTAAAGAGCCCACTATTTTTAATTTCTGAAGTCATTTTATAAAATATTTTACTTGCAGGGTTTTTCTTGGCTTATGCCTCTTTAAAATTTCCAGTTTATTTACAAACTTGTGCAAAATTGTTTACATCTGGCTAATAGAGGGCTTTGATCTGCAGATCTGTAGAATATTTTTGTTGATTTGTAAATATCAAATTTTTTAATTCATTGGGGTTTTGGGTATTTCATATTTTTGTATATACATGATTTAGGGTTTTTTATCTTTTGTCTGTGCAAAAACAAATCTGAAGATTGCGGGTGATTTTTATGGATTCTAGAGACAAATCTAGGTCCCGGAGGGAATCTCCATTTTGTTTGCAGGTGGAAGAGAAGTTTCAAGAGGATTGTGGGAAAAAAAAATTAGGGCCCGGAGGCCCTGTGCTGGCCATCTCAAGCTCCTTCTTGGTCTCCCTTTTTCGGCCCCCCTTCTTCTCCATCTCGACATTCCTTTTCTCAGCCTCCCTCATCCGCTTCTCGGTTTTCCTTCCTCCTCTCAGCCATCTCCCTTCGACTCCCTTTCTTCTCAGCCTTCCCTTTCAGACTTACGACCTCCCCTCTCCCCTCATTTTCATCCTCTAGGCATTGCACCCTCAAGCCTCCCTTCCTCCACCAAAATTTTTCCACTAATTTTTCCTAAAACTTTCCCAAAATATTTTAACAAATTTTTAACAAAAAATTCTCAAAAAAATTCTGAGTTGAAGATCTTCAGTGACTTGGGCAGCTTGTCTCCAGGTGTCTTCAAGCCCCTAAGGGCTGACTGGTGCACATCTTCTAAACCTTTCCTCATTTCATTTATCTGATTGAAAGCAAGGCTAACACTGGCATAGATTTTCAATTAACTGAAGTTTAGCAACAAATTTAATTTACATCTTTGACTGTTGTACATTTCAGAAATAGAAGTTATCTTCAGTAACCTTTTGCATGCTAATTGACAAATTTTTGAACATTGTTTCACTGCTTTTCAGTAATTTATTTCTGAGTTTTTTAGATCAAATACATCACTAGATCAAAAATAGTAAAACTCGGAAATTTTTTGAATTATTAGTTAGCAGTTTGTCATTTGAAGTTTTTGTTGTTATACATAGAAAAAATCTGAATATTGCATGGTAATAGGACCGCTGGTTTAAAATATATTGCTGGCATTGACATTTGTTTTAAGAGCAGATTACTAGACTGATATTTTATTGATGTAATCTGAATTTTAAGCACTTAGTTTAATTTCTGAAGTACATTTGTTTTTACATGCTCATGCAAGTAGGACTAATCTAGTTTTACTTATGCATCTAATGATCTTTGATTGAGCACCTCGTGCAAATAGATTTCTGAATTTAAAGTGTTTTATTTCTAGCGTTTTATATTGGTTTCATATTGTATATTCCAGTAATTACTTGTGCATATTTTACATTTTACATTGCTGGTATAAGTATTTGCTTTCACATTAAGATAATTTTTCTGATCCTTAAGTTAAAAAACACTCAAGACATATTTCATAAATAACTTTAGGCCCTTTTTTACCGCAATCACATCATTTCACTTTGCATTTGCATACTAAGTTAGTTCTTGCATATTAAAATTTTACTTCCAAGCATACCTTGGTCGACAGAAACATTAAGGGATCAAACTTAAAACATACATTTAACTAGAATTATCCAAGTCCCTGCATTTCACATAGCTTTAAGTTTTGCATTTGCATACAAGGTAGTCAAATCATTCAGCAGCAGTTTCCCATCCTTGGCCTTTATTTTCTTCACAAGATAGTTGACTCCACAAGGCACTGGTATCATTTTTCTCAAATCTAATTGAATCCTTCAAAATCTTGCACAATCTAAAACAAGTATTGGTTGATTAACTGTCTCCCAGATTGGTTGGTTTCCAACTAATCTTCCCTCATTCCATTTCCATAGGGTCTACCCCCCTTAGTCTATTATTTGGAAACGACTCAAATGGAGAGATTGGGGATCAGTGTGACATCCCCTGATCTGAGTCATTGTTGCGGTGCCTAGACATTTTGTGCGACAACAGACCCTACAACGAAATATCAATCTACTTCCACGTATGGCAGAATATGACAACTTTTGATCCTTTCTAGACTTCTAATCTCCTTTGCTTGCCTTTCTCTCCTTCTAAGTAATCCACATTTCTCCTCTCTTTGTAGTTGCAGAGAGAATTGATTTGATGACACACTTCTTCAATATGTCGAATGCAGGGTATTTATGGTTGTTTCAATCTATTCATGAGGCCGACCTGAATGCTTGGCTAGCCGACTTGACGGATAAGGATAAGATGACTCATTTTCATAAAAATTATTTTGTTTCTTTGATATACAACGCACAATAAGGTTCTAGACCATGATGACAATGGCGTGTACTTATGACTCAATCCTAGAAGCCTTCAATGGAGGCTTGACCTATTGAGAAATGACCCAAGCATGAAACCCATGCTTTAATAAGCAAATTTTCTTTTACAATATTTTTCTTTTGATAAATACAGTACAATTTACATCATTATTTAATTATGAAGTCCGACACTAGTTACATTTCTCAACATAGGTGAAACTTAGAGCTTGTATGTAATAATCATTAAATTCCAATAACAATTTTGAGATGATATTATATTATTACCCATGAGGGTTTTTCTCTGGTTCAAAAACTGTGTACTCTGTATTATGCACAACTGTTTTGGCTTTTGTTCATTGTGTATGCAACCAATAAAGCAGTTTTATTAGAACCTTTTGTGAGTTCCATTGGGGAATTCTGACTTTCCCATAGGGAAAACAAATCACTATACCCTAGTCAATCTTATGAACTTACACCCAAACCATATGCGTGTTTTTTCTATTGACAGTTAACCATTTATACTATGTATAACTACATAGAACAACCTTCAATCTTTGTGAAGAACAAAGTGTTAACTAAGTGATCAAGAAATTGAAATAAGTAGAGATGTTCGAAAAATCAAATATAGTGATGAAAATGACTGCACACCTTCTATTATTATCAATGATGGTTTCAAATGGCAAGTGTCTTTATTCATGTCCCTTTTACTTGAAACAAATGTTGATTTAACTAGCCTTTGATTAGAGACCACATAATATGGATTTCACAAGCCTATACTTGATATCCATTACATTGGTTAGACAGGTAAAAGGACATCCTTTTTAATCCTCACAACTTTTATTTTCAACCTTTTATACTAAGTTAAATCTTATGACCTTATATCAAAACAATATTTGTGCATTTTCTCCATTGGTGCTTAACCATTTACACTATTTATATCTATATGTAACATCCTTCAATGTTAGTGAGGAATAATTTGGTAACTAACTGGTCAAGAACTCGGGCAAAATTGGAAAATGAATGCATAGCCAATTCTTACTATCACAGGTGGCTATTACAAATGGCAGACCCTTCTATTGACAAATGACCCAAGCATTAAACCCATGCTTTAATAAGGAAATTTTCTTTTACATTAAAATTTGATTTTTCTTTTGATAAATACATTACAATTTACATCATTATTTAATTATGAAGACCGACACTAGTTACATTTCTCAACATAGGTGAAACTTAGAGCTTGTATGTAATAATCATTAAATTCCAATAACAATTTTGAGATGATATTACCCATGAGGGTTTTTCTCTAGTTCAAAAACTGTGTACTCTGTATTATACACAACTGTTTTGGCTTTTGTTCATTGTGTATGCAACCAATAAAGCAGTTTTATTAGAACCTTTTGTGAGTTTCAATGGGGAGTTCTGATTTTCCCATAGGGAAAACAAATCATTATACCCTACTCAATCTTATGAACTTACACCCAAACCATATGTGTGTTTTTTCTATTGACAGTTAACCATTTATACTATCTATAACTACATAGAACAACCTTCAATATTTGTGAAGAACAAATTGTTAACTAAGTGATCAAGAAATTGAAAATAAGTAGAGATGTTCGAAAAATCAAATATAGTGATGAAAATGACTGCACACCTTCTATTATTATCAATGATGGTTTCAAATGGCAAGTGTCTTTATTCATGTCCCTTTTACTTGAAACAAATGTTGATTTAACTAGCCTTTGATTAGAGACCACATAATATGGATTTCACAAGCCTATACTTGATATCCATTACATTGGTTAGACAGGTAAAAAGACATCCTTTTTAATCCTCACAACTTTTATTTTCAACCTTTTATACTAAGTTAAATCTTATGACCTTATATCAAAACAATATTTGTGCATTTTCTCCGTTGGTACTTAACCATTTACACTATTTATATCTATATGTAACATCCTTCAATCTTAGTGAGGAATAATTTGGTAACTAACTGGTCAAGAACTCGAGCAAAATTGGAAAATGAATGCATGGCCAATTCTTACTATCACAGGTGGCTATTATGAAAGGCAGACCCTTCTATTGACAAATGACCCAAGCATGAAACCCATGCTTTAATAAGCAAATTTTAATTTACAATAAAAATTTATTTTTGTTTTGATAAATACATTGCAATTTACATTATTATTTAATTATGAACACCGACACTAGTTACATTTCTCAACATGGGTGAAACTTAGAGCTTGTATGTAATAATCATTAAATTCCAATAACAATTTTGAGATGATATTACCCATGAGGGTTTTTCTCTAGTTCAAAAACTGTGTACTCTGTATTATGCACAACTGTTTTGGCTTTTGTTCATTGTGTATGCAACCAATAAAGCAGTTTTACTAGAACCTTTTGTGAGTTCCACTGGGGAATTCTGACTTTCCCATAGGGAAAACAAATCATTATACCCTACTCAATCTTATGAACTTACACCCAAACCATATGTGTGTTTTTTCTATTGATAGTTAACCATTTATACTATGTATAACTACATAGAACAACCTTCAATATTTGTGAAGAACAAATTGTTAACTAAGTGATCAAGAAATTGAAAATAAGTAGAGATGTTCGAAAAATCAAATATAGTGATGAAAATGACTGCACACCTTCTATTATTATCAATGATGGTTTCAAATGGCAAGTGTCTTTATTCATGTCCCTTTTACTTGAAACAAATGTTGATTTAACTA
The DNA here is from genome assembly GCA_031772625.1 of Pinus tabuliformis. Lineage (NCBI taxonomy): Eukaryota > Viridiplantae > Streptophyta > Pinopsida > Pinales > Pinaceae > Pinus > Pinus tabuliformis. Next base: position 1,152,578,961 of record CM062813.1, on the reverse strand, counting down.
GCCTTTGATTAGAGACCACATAATATGGATTTCACAAGCCTATACTTGATATCCATTACATTGGTTAGACAGGTAAAAAGACATCCTTTTCAATCCTCACAACTTTTATTTTCAACCTTTTATACTAAGTTAAATCTTATGACCTTATATCAAAACAATATTTGTGCATTTTCTCCATTGGTGCTTAACCATTTACACTATTTATATCTATATGTAACATCCTTCAATTTTAGTGAGGAATAATTTGGTAACTAACTGGACAAGAACTCGAGCAAAATTGGAAAATGAATGCATAGCCAATTCTTACTATCACAGGTGTCTATTACAAATGGCAGACCCTTCTATTGACAAATGACCCAAGCATGAAACCCATGCTTTAATAAGCAAATTTTCTTTTACAATAAAAATTTATTGTTCTTTTGATTACATTATAATTTACATCATTATTTAATTATGAAGACCGACACTAGTTACATTTCTCAACATAGGTGAAACTTGGAGCTTGTATGTAATAATCATTAAATTCCAATAACAATTTTGAGATGATATTACCCATGAGGGTTTTTCTCTAGTTCAAAAACTGTGTACTCTGTATTATGCACAACTGTTTTGGCTTTTGTTCATTGTGTATGCAACCAATAAAGCAGTTTTATTAGAACCTTTTGTGAGTTCCATTGGGGAATTCTGACTTTCCCATAGGGAAAACAAATCATTATACCCTACTCAATCTTATGAACTTACACCCAAACCATATGTGTGTTTTTTCTATTGACAGTTAACCATTTATACTATGTACAACTACATAGAACAACCTTCAATCTTTGTGAAGAACAAATTGTTAACTAAGTGATCAAGCAATTGAAAATAAGTAGAGATGTTCGAAAAATCAAATATAGTGATGAAAATGACTGCACACCTTCTATTATTATCAATGATGGTTTCAAATGGCAAGTGTCTTTATTCATGTCCCTTTTACTTGAAAAAAATGTTGATTTAACTAGCCTTTGATTAGAGACCACATAATATGGATTTCACAAGCCTATACTTGATATCCATTACATTGGTTAGACAGGTAAAAAGACAACCTTTTTAATCCTCACAACTTTTCTTTTCAACCTTTTATACTAAGTTAAATCTTATGACCTTATATCAAAACAATATTTGTGCATTTTATCCATTGGTGCTTAACCATTTACACTATTGATATCTATATGTAACATCCTTCAATCTTAGTGAGGAATAATTTGGTAACTAACTGGTCAAGGACTTGAACAAAATTGGAAAATGAATGCATAGCCAATTCTTACTATCACATGTGGCTATTACAAATGGCAGACCCTTCTATTGACGAATGACCCAAGCATGAAACCCATGCTTTAATAAGCAAATTTTCTTTTACAATAAAAATTTATTTTTCTTTTGATAAATTGTTAAAATTGGCAAATAGGGCCAAACTCCATGTGGGTCATCTTATTCATGGCTGATAATATTTTTATTAGATTCCTCTCGTTGAGAGGTGTAGGATTGATCTAAAGATCATCTGATTCCGATAAGTATTTATGGAGATATGAATTTATTTTGATCATGGAATAATTATCAAGCCGACTAGCAACTCATGTAGGCTCAGAAGCCCAACAGACGCATCTATTCATCATCAACATTTGTATATAAATACAGGAGGTCTTTTCCTCATTTGGACACACATCTCATCACATCTCTCTCCCTCTCCTACGCAGAAAAGAGGCTCTTCTCCTACTGTGCAGAAAGGGACTCTTCTCCCACACGTGTGGAAGGAAGGACACAGAGTTTAGGGCTGCAACTGCAGATCGGAAGTTTGACCAGCGTTGACCATCAAACTCTCTCTTAGAACTGCATTGTAGGTGGAACTGACTCTCCTCAAAAGGCCACATTTTTTGGTGAAGGAGTCACGCCGATCCAACGGTCGGTTTGCAAGATATTGTCTGCCCTAGTTTAGGGCTGATCTAGGGTTTGCTGCTGCTGATGTAAATCAGATTTATGTACTATTTCTCTCTGCTGAGTTATTGAAGATAAAAGAAGATTTGATCAAAGGGTTTCCCCATATTGGGGTTTGTCCCTAGATAGTCGCCACATCTTGTGTCTCTTGTCTTGGCTTGTTTCCTGTCAATAATTTAATGTTCTATTTGCACTTTACTTTATGTACATGTGATTCCTAATTTGTGGATAATAATAAGAAAGATAAGTAAACTGCTCTAAGCATAGAACATACCATAACTTAACATGGTATCGGAGCTTAGGTGAAGACAAAGCCTGAGCAAGAGCAACAGCAATCACCAAAGAGAAGATTGGCAAGGCTATCCTAAAAGAACTATGGGGTCCTCAACACTCTTCCCTGCAGAAGACAAGCTCCGTGAGAAGTCTGACTATCACGGATGGAAGATGTCTCTCAATCTAACCTTAGAAGATCAAGGAATGTTGGACCATGTGAGAGGCAATATTGTTGAGCCTCCATCAAAAGCACCCGCTACTGCCAGGAACAAATGGAAAACCGATGAAGTCAAAACAAAGAAGATCATCCAGGACTCTATCGACAAGCGCTTGGTGGCCTACATCTCCGATCTGAATACCTCCAAGGAAATCTACGATAGACTCGTGAGTTTATTTAAAGTTAATGATGCAAATCAAGTTTTGTTTCTTAGAAATAAGCTGAAGGAAATTAAGAAGGGCAAAGATGAGAGCATGCAAGCATATTTCTTAAGAATCACCGAGATCAAGAACGATCTCCTATCTATTGGAGAAATTATTACTGACAGGGAAATGGCACTCTCAACCCTTGGAGGATTACCATCCGAATGGTACATGTCCAAGACTACTCTTCTCAACAATAATGTAATTCTTGGTTTCGAGGAATTAATGGCAAGATGCATTCAAGAAGAAACAAGGATAGAAGAGCAAGAAATGCCCATGCCTAAAGGTCCTCCTGCTGCCTTTTCTTCTCATGCTAAGAAAAGAAATAATTCCAGGACTAAATCAAAAAGAAAGGTTGGACCTAAGGGTGGAAGAAAAGGACGATGTTACATTTGCGATAAAGCAGGTCACTATGCAAGGGAATGCCCTGATAGAAGGAACTCTCACCAGGACGACAATCAAAATCCCTCTCATGGCAATCAAAGGAATGGCAAATCTAATAGCAGAGGTAAAAGGAGTGCTGGGAATCAAGGAAGAGGACAACCATTCAAGAAGGAAAGAAATTCCAGGTATGAATCTAACACTGTTGACAATAAGCAGGATGAATATTATCTACTAGCTGCTCTATCTGCCTCTACTCCTCCGAACTCGCTGGGAAATTAGCTTATTGATAGTGGTGCCTCAAGGCACTTCACTGGTTACAAAGAGGTTTTCCATAATCTGATAGAGAAAGAAACCAAACTGGAAATTGTCCTTGGAGATAATATGAAATATCCCGTGAAAGGTGTAGACAATGTCTCTCTTAAATTGAATCAAGGTAATACGATCCACTTACATGATGTATTATATGTATCTGACCTCAAAAAGGACCTGGTGTCCATCTCGGCAATGGAAGACAAAGGCTACAAGGTGACCTTCAGCGATGGCAAGGTACGTGTATGGAAAAACAATGTTAAAGATGCCTTTACTCTTGGGTTTCGAGTTGATTCATTATATCAGGTCGGTGGAAGTCCGCTAGGTGTCATGTCTTGTGACACATCTCTTCAGTCTGAACTTTGGCATCGGAGGTTTGCCCACCTTCATTATAAAGCTCTACTCGATGTAAGACAAATGGTGACAGGGATGCCTGAATTCCGAGTAGAGAAAGAAGGTGTATGTCCGGGATGTGCTGAAGGAAAGCTCAAAAGGGGACCATTCCCCTCAAGCCAAAGCAAGACCTTCGATATATTACAGTTGGTTCACTCAGACATATCTGGTATGATGCTTGTGAACTCCTTGGGAGGGTATTCATATTACCTTACTTTTACAGATGACTATTCTCGAAAGACTTGGATATACCTCTTGAAAAAGAAGGATGAAGTGTTCTCTTGGTTTCGACACTTCAAAGCCTTGATCGAGAATCAAACCGAAAAGAAGATCAAGATCTTAAGCACTGATAATGGGACTGAATATGAATCTAACGAGTTTCATGACTTTTGTAAAGAGGCTGGCATTAAGAGGGAGACTACTACACCATATACTCCTGAACAGAATGGTGTGGCAGAAAGGAAGAACTGTACGAATGTGGAAGCTGTCCGTGCCATGCTCCATGATCAAAGACTTCTGAAGTTTCTATGGGCCGAAGCTGCAAACACCGCCGTATATGTGCAAAACTGATGCCCCCATCAAGCATTGGGTTCCAAGACTCCCGAAGAAATGTTCACCGGTAAGAAACCTGACGTATCTCATTTTAGAATTTTTGGAAGCCCTATATATTTTCATGTGTCGAAAGAGAAAAGGAACAAATTGGGTGCATCTGGAAAGAAAGGAATCTTCGTGGGCTATAGTGAAAATACTAAGGGCTATAGAATTTATGCAGCCGGTCAAAGAGAAGTTGTGATTAGTCATGATGTCACCTTTGACGAAGATATGGCTCTCAGCAAGGTGAACAATCTTCCTACTGTGAGGAGCTCTCAAGAAGCTAACACCAGGGAACCTAAAGAAAAGGATGATGAAACAATGCCTGATGTGGAAGAACCCATGGATCCGATTGATCCTCCTCCACATGAGCCTTCCTCTTCTAGGAAGAGGCCTTCATGGATTAGGGGGACACTTGATGATGCTGAAGGACATGCTGCACCCCAAGGAACCTTCCGTGAAAGTAAGAAACCAAACAGGTATCGGGGATACCTGACCATCATGAGCACGATCATTCAAAATGAGCCTTCATCATTCTCAGATGTCGTCAAGCATCAAGTATGGAAGGATGCTATGACCGAAGAATATGTGTCTATTATGAAGAATGATGTTTGGGAAGTGATTCCCAGACCCCTGGATAAGACAATAATCACTTCTAAATGGCTTTACAAGATAAAGCATGCAGCTAATGGAAGTACGGAAAAGTATAAGACTCGTTTTGTCGCTCGTGGCTTCTCCCAGAAGGAAGGTATAGACTATGATGAGATATTTGCACCTGTTGCCAGATATACCACCATCCACTTGATCATAGCCCTTGTGGGTTCACAAGGATGGAAACTACATCAGATGGATGTTAAGACAGCGTTCTTGCATGGTTCGATCAAAGAAGAGGTCTATGTGGAGCAACCCGAAGGATTTGAGATTCATGATCGAAAATCTCGTGTGTGTAGGTTGAAGAAGGCCCTCTATGGGTTGAAGCAAGCACCCCGAGCATGGTATGAGAGGATCACTAGCTACTTGATGAAGCTAGGATTCACTAGGAGTGAAGCCGATCCTAACCTTTACTTTAAGGTTGTAGATGACAAACCTCTCATACTGGTGCTGTATGTTGACGACCTCTTTCTAACAGGTGCAGGCCCTCTCATTCTCAAATGTAAGAGGGAGTTGGCCTCTGAATTTGAAATGAAGGACCTAGGACTGATGCACTATTTCCTAGGACTCGAAGTTTGGCAGAAGCCAAGGGAAATTTTCTATCTCAAGGAAAATATGTGGTGAAGATATTGGAAAGATTCGATATGGTGGACTGCAAGCTCGTAACTACCCCGATGGAGCTTGACTTCAAAAAGTTAAGCGGTAGTGTTGTTGGACCTGTTTTACGAAATGCCACCGAGTATCATCAACTCGTCGAAGCATTAATGTTCTTAGTGAACTCTCGCCTAGAAATATGCTTTGCAGTCAACACATTGAGTCAACATATGGTTGAACCACACCACATACATTAGATTGGTGCTAAGAATCTATTGAGATATCTTCATGGCACAATTACTTATGGGTTAAGATACATTGCCGGAGATGTGAGACTACTTGGATATACTGATGCTGATTGGGCAGGCAGTGTGGTGGACCATAAGAGCACTTCCGAGTGTTGTTTCACCTTGGGATCTGCTTCGATATCCTGGATGAGAAGGAAGCAGAAGTCGGTGGCTTTGAGCATCGCCGAAGCAAAGTATATTGCTGCTAGCATGGCCTCCTGTGAGGCAGTCTAGTTACGAAAGCTCTTCAGTGACCTGTTTGGATTTACATTGGATACCACCGTGATCCTATGTGAAAACCAGAGTGGGATTTGTTTGTCAGAGAATCCCGTATTTCATGATCACTCCAAGCATATCGATATCAGGTACCACTATATTCGAGATATGGTGCAGCGAGGAGCAATAAGGCTCCAACATATCGGTACAGATGAACAGGTCGCCGACATTCTGACAAAGCCCCTAGGGAAGGTCAAATTCCTAACTTTCCAAGAACGACTTGGTGTCGTTCAAAGACCCTCTAATGAGGGTCCTGTATGATGTATTGAAATTTGGGAGCTCCGGGGGGCGTGGGGTACTTCTTGGAGCGACATATGAGCACAGGGTGACTCACCATCCCCTGGTGATGTACGTGTACAGGGTAAAAGGATCAAACTTTCCCTGTGACACCCCGTGGCGACTGTGGAACAGGATGATTAGTTCTCCTGTGGGCCTGGATGATGTGTTCTCCATGGCGATTGTGGACAAGATGATTCGCTCTCTTGTGGGACAAGATGATTCGCTCTCCTGTGGACAGGATGATTCGCTCTCCAGTGGACAAGATGATTCGCTTTCTTGTGGGACAAGATGATTCACTCTCTTGTGGGACAGGATGATTCGCTCTCATGTGGACAGGATTGATTAGTTCTCCTGTCGAGGCATCCTACCCATGCAGTCTGGGACTCATGGGAAGTACCTCTCGTCTTATCAATGAGCAGGGAAATGAGGATAGGGACCATAGTAGTACTGATGGACGCATCGTTGTATCTATCGTACTCCCTATGCTAGGATGACCTTCATTAATGATACTGGTCTGGGACCAGTGGTAGGAGTTGCACCCACTATGACACTGACTTCGGGTCGGATGAGGACTAGTCTGGGACCAGTGGTACACACTCTGAGACTGACCTTGAGTCAGTGGAGGATGGTATGATACATCCTCGATCATTTCTTCTTCTTCATAATTCGGACAAAGCAGAGCAGAGCAAAGCAAAATAGAGTAGAGTAGAGCAAAGCAAAGCAGGGGTCAAGCTGTACAGGGCAGTGCATTTGATGGATGAATAGTAGCGACCGACAGACGAATTGCAGATGGAGTTCTCTCTAGTTGAGAGGGAGTGTTAAAATTGGCAACTAGGGCCAAAATCCATTTGGGTCATCTTATTCATGGCTGATAATATTTTTATTAGATTTCTCTCGTCGAGAGGTGTAGGATTGATCTAAATATCATCCGATTCCGATAAGTATTTATGGAGATATGAATTTATTTTGATTATGGAATAATTATCAAACCGACCAGCAACTCATGTAGGCTCAGAAGCCCTTGGTGATGTACGTGTACAGGGTAAAAGGATCAAACTTTCCCTGTGACACCCTGTGGCGACTGTGGAATAGGATGATTAGTTCTCCTGTGGGCTTGGATGATGTGTTCTCCATGGCGATTGTGGACAAGATGATTCGCTCTCTTGTGGGACAAGATGATTCGCTCTCCTGTGGACAGGATGATTCGCTCTCCTGTGGACAAGATGATTCGCTTTCTTGTGGGACAAGATGATTCGCTCTTTTGTGGGACAGGATGATTCGCTCTCATGTGGACAGGATTGATTAGTTCTCCTGTCGAGGCATCCTACCCATGCAGTCTGGGACTCATGGGAAGTACCTCTTGTCTTATCAATGAGCAGGGAAATGAGGATAAGGACCATAGTAGTACCGATGGATGCATCGTTGTATCTATCGTACTCCCTATGCTAGGATGACCTTCATTAATGATACTGGTCTGGGACCAGTGGTAGGAGTTGTACCCACTATGACACTGACTTCGGGTCGGTTGAGGACTAGTCTGGGACCAGTGGTACACACTCTGAGACTGACTTTGAGTCAGTGGAGGATGGTATGATACATCCTCGATCATTTCTTCTTCTTCATAATTCGGACAAAGCAGAGCAGAGCAAAGCAAAACAGAGCAGAGTAGAGCAGAGCAAAGCAGGGGTCAAGTTGTACAGGGCAGTGCATTTGATGGATGAATAGTAGCGACCGACAGACGAATTGCAGATGGAGTTCTCTCTAGTTGAGAGGGAGTGTTAAAATTGGCAACTAGGGCCAAAATCCATGTGGGTCATCTTATTCATGGCTGATAATATTTTTATTAGATTTCTCTCGTCGAGAGGTGTAGGATTTATCTAAAGATCATCCGATTCCAATAAGTATTTATGGAGATATGAATTTATTTTGATTATGGAATAATTATCAAGCCGACCAGCAACTCATGTAGGCTCAGAAGCCCAACAGGCGCATCTATTCATCATCAACATTTGTATATAAATACAAATGGTCTTTTCCTCATTTGGACACACATCTCATCACATCTCTCTCTCTCCTGCGCAGAAAAGAGGCTCTTCTCCTATTGCGCAAAAAGAGACTCTTCTCTCACACGTGTGGAAGGAAGGACGCAAAATTTAGGGCTGCAACTGCAGATCGGAAGTTTGACCAGCGTTGACCATCAGACTCTCTCTCAGAACTGCATTGTAGGTGAAACTGACTCTCCTCAGAAGGCCGCATTTTTTGGTGAAGGAATCAAGCCGATCCGACGGTCGGTTTGCAAGATATTGTCTACCCTAGTTTAGCGTTGATCTAGGGTTTGCTGCTGCTGATGTAAATCAGATTTATGTACTATTTCTCTCTGCTGAATTATTGAAGACAAAAGAAGATTTGATCAAAGGGTTTCCCCATATTGGGGTTTGTCCCTGGCTAGCCACCACATCTTGTGTCTCTTGTCTTGGCTTGTTTTTTGTCGATCGTTTAATGCTCTATCTGCACTTTACTTTATGTACATGGGATCGCTAATCTGTGGATAATAATAATAAGAAAGATAAGTAAACTGCTCTAAGCATAGAACATATCATAACTTAACATAAATACATTACAATTACATCATTATTTAATTCTGAAGACCGACACTAGTTACATTTCTCAACATAGGTGAAACTTAGAGCTTGTATGTAATAATCATTAAATTCCAATAACAATTTTGAGATGATATTACCCATGAGGGTTTTTCTCTAGTTCAAAAACTGTGTACTCTGCATTATGCACAACTGTTTTTGCTTTTGTTCATTGTGTATGCAACCAATAAAGCACTTTTATTAGAACCTTTTGTGAGTTTCATTGGGGAATTCTGACTTTCCCGTAGGGAAAACAAATCATTATACCCTACTCAATCTTATGAACTTACACTCAAACCATATGTGTGTTTTTTCTATTGACAGTTAACCATTTATACTATGTACAACCACATAGAACAACCTTCAATCTTTGTGAAGAACATATTGTTAACTAAGTGATCAAGCAATTGAAAATAAGTAGAGATGTTCGAAAAATCAAATATAGTGATGAAAATGACTGCACACCTTCTATTATTATCAATGATGATTTCAAATGGCAAGTGTCTTTATTCATGTCCCTTTTACTTGAAACAAATGTTGATTTAACTAGCCTTTGATTAGAGACCACATAATATGGATTTCACAAGCCTATAATTGATATCCATTACATTGGTTAGACAGGTAAAAAGACATCCTTTTTAATCCTCACAACTTTTCTTTTCAACCTTTTATACTAAGTTAAATCTTATGACCTTACATCAAAACAATATTTGTGCATTTTCTCCATTGGTGCTTAACCATTTACACTATTTATATCTATATGCAACATCCTTCAATCTTAGTGAGGAATAATTTGGTAACTAACTGGTCAAGAACTAGAAAAAAATTGGAAAATGAATGCATAGCCAATTCTTACTATCACAGGTGGCTATTACAAATGGCAGACCCTTCTATTCACATGTGTCTTCTTAAACAGATTTTGAGTTCACGAGACTTTGATTAAGCATCCCTTATATTAGCAAGAGGGGTCACAAAAGTTATCCTTAATATATCCAACTTTCCCTTTGAAACTTCTATACCAAGCTCAACCTTATGAACTTATACTGAAACATTATTTGTGCGTTTTTACCTTTGATATCTTAACAACTTATACTATTTTGTATCTAAAAACAACAGTCTTCAACCTTAATGAGGAAAGGCTTGGTAACTAACTGGTCAAGCATTTGAGGAATGCAGAGACTGTTGAGAAATTGAATATAGTTATGAAAATGAAGGCATAACCTTATCTAATCATGTACCTTCTTACTATAAATAACCGTTGATTTCACAAGACTTTGATTAGCCTTCCTATGGAAAACTCTCCAACAAGGGGATAGTGTGTCATCTCTTTTCAATCTAATGTGCCCCTCTTGATTGACATATCCCTTCAAAGGTGTGCTTATTAACTTTTAACAATAAGCTACCATCACCATTTTTCCACTTATTTCATGTGCCATTGTCTCACAAGAAAAAGTGGGTGTCATTTCAAAACTGGGTTGCTAATGGGAGTGAGTGGTGGAAAAGGTACATCAAAGTCAAGTAAAGCATCTTTACAAAATAGAAGACAGTAAAAGTCAATAGATTTCTTAGAAACAGAAGTTCAAAATCAATCTCTATTTTGTATCCTGTGAATATAATATCAAATGGTCTAGAAGATTGTAAATTTCACAGTCATCAATAGAAGTATTTTTTAAATATCAAAATCCACCTTAAGTGAAATCCTTACCCAGCAAAAATGAGCCATGGGGTACGCTTTCGATCCACAGAAGCAAGATCAGATTTAATCCATTTAAACTGAAAACAACACAAACTCAGATTTCAGAAGATACCTACTCAGCAAGCTTTGAAATCAAGAAAAAAATATTTTTCATGTTGGTTAACTTCAATGGTAAGAGACGGAAATGAAAACTGACAAAGATAAACAATTGCCAAAAAAAAAGTCAAACTATTCATCGGTAGAAATTAGCTACAACGATCAATCATTGGACATTAGGAAATAAGAAACACCACCAAGAAAATATGCATGAATATATATATATATATATATATATATATAAAGGATGAATTAGTGCAAATAGTGCTAGGTGCCATTATTAAATAATTACAACCTATTGTCACAGCCTATCATAATGTTAGTATACTATTATTTATATAATTAATCATAAATATGTTTATTGAATTAATGTTGCATATAAAACCTTTCAAACTTGGACAAATTTACAATCTAGGGCTCTATGCCCACCAGTGTTTGAGCTTGGGTCATTAGCATGGTGATGCCGCATCTCAACTACTAGACCACAACCTAATGGACTAATCATTAATATTTTATTAATATCATCAATATGTGTATAGCATGGCATCCATTCTTGAGTTGCTTCTACATCGAGGCATAACTAGAATCATGGATTCCTCATGCTAGTGAGATGTAATACTCAACTAAGTAACATGACATATCCTCCCACCCCACCGTGTCACGTATTTCATGTGTCGGACACGATATGTGTATGACATGTGTCTAACACGAGTTCGACTCATGCCCTGTTTGTAGGACATGAGTTTGATTGGTGTCGGACATGAGCCCTATTGGTGTACCAAATTTTGGACATGTGTCCAGTGAAAAAGCATCTTAAATTGATTGATTGTCTCATTCTCACACAATTCGATCACAGGTTTGGAGCTCTCAAAGATTTTGGAGTGCAACTAAGGGTGATTAAGCAATGTTGGAAGGGATTCTAAGTTTTGGAGGTGGATTTGTCCAGGCCCTACTAATGCTATGCAATTAATGGTAATGTTAAATTCATAAAGTAAAAGTATCATCCTTTTACTTAAATTTTCAACATGACCATTAAATGACTTGGGATGTTTGAAAGTGTTTCCGACCTCGTTGGATTTTATATGGAGAAAGTAGAATTTTAGATCCTGTTGTCGCGCGGATTGGCACGACAACGTTCAGACCGGGGGCTGTCACTCTGATCCCCGATCCCTCCGTTTAAGCCTGTCTCCCGCGGCTAAGGGGGGTAGTCCCTGTGAGATGATGAGACCAACTGTCGACCAGTTGGTTGGGAGACACGAGATACGATATAAAAAGCACTCGATGGATTTGATTAATTTAGCAGACCAGTGCCTTAAGAGATTGTGGTTAAAACGATTACTTGTTAAATGATATAAAAAGATGGACCATGAACAGCAATCATCTATCATCAGCTAAAACACAATGCTCTTAGAATGACCAAAACGATATCCAGCAATTGAGAATTTTCAAAAAAATGAATGCTTTAAACCACCACGAATCATAAACCATTAACCAGATATCAATTTCGCATCTCGACTTGAAAATTTAGATCTCAGCATGAAAGATATGACAATTCCCGAAAATAACTGGATCTAAAAAAATTTCCACAAAATTTTTATATATATTTTTTTTTCGAATTTTTTTTTTTTTTTTTTAAACTAAAAAAGCAAAATTCTAAATCTAAACCTAAAACCCTAAAAAACTCATTAAAAAATATTTTTTATTTTTTCATTTTATTTTAAGACCAAAAACAAAAATTGAAATCTAAACTGAAGAAATAAATTAAAGTCTAAATATACAAATTTTAAACCTAAGCTAAACTACGCTAACTCTACGTTAAAAATAAAAAAAAGGAAAATCGCATTTCATTTTTTATTTTCATGATATAAATTTAAAAGAAAAAAAAAACAAATCTAAAATCTAACAAACAAAATCTAAACAATTAAAATCTAAAAATTAATATCGTAACTATATAAAACCCTAAACAAAACTAAAAAATCAAATTAAAATCTAAATTAAAAAACATCTACGCTAGCCTTTTTTGTTTTATATTCAAAATACAATAAAAAAAAAATCTAAAGTAAACGAAACCAAACGAAAACAAAGAAAATGAGACGTGAAGGTTATTACACAATGACAAAATCGAAACAGTCGCAGACATATAAAAAAATTTACCTTGCCCGGTGATGGATATCGCGATTTCCAGCTCTCGACGCAGGGTTTTCAAGTATGAACGCGTACCTTGCCTCAATCGATGGTGATGCAGGTCGACCGAACGATTTTAGATGGCGGATTGAAGTTTACCTGACGCCTGTGTTGCTGGACGGTTGAAGTGAATGTGGGTGTCGTATCAATACATTGTAATGTATTTGTCGAACCCCTGGCAAATGTTCCAGAACTCATAGCTGTCACGCATCACACGAATTGAGAGCCACCATCGACGAATTTTGGAGTTAAGCCACTGTTTGTCGGCGTGAGGGATGTAGTGGTTCTAGCTAGGGTACTAGACTAGACTCTATATTTAATATCGACCGAGGTGCGTAAACTTAGAGGTGTGGTCTAAGATATATAGACATAAAGAATTACCGCCCAGGTGATTATGAGGGAAATTGCAAGGCTTCCTTACAGAAGACCGTGATATGCAACCTATCCTTCACACACCTAGATTACCCTACTGATGTATTTGACTACAATGCTGATTATGACATGCATCTATTAAAGCAAACTGTGACTCTAAAGACTGTGTATGATTATGGCAATGATTCTAACCTCCTTACAGAGGTATCACTCAGAAAATCTTTGCTCAGGACACACACACAACATGCAAGATATGTACACTATTAAGCTGTATAAAAAGGAACATGAATAGACTGAAAAAGGAGGCAGAGTTTATAAGCATGTATCTGTAAATCACACGAGGGCCAAATCCCTTACAAGATTCTCGTTCCAGGCCCTAATGCTGACCATTCAACATAACAATAAACCCTTCTGATGCGCACACCATATACATATGCATGTAATGAAACTTAAATCATAAAAGAATCGAAAACTCATATGACTGCAACCCGTATGCTATGTGAATCAACAGTTATATAAATCGAAATTATAATGCAATCTGTGTGATACATAAATCGGAATCAATGCAACGCTGTGTAAGCACAGAGATTGAAACTAATACAGCGCTGTGCAAACACATATATATATATGAACTGAAATGAAATATAACAAAAACGAAGAGCAGTATACCAAACAAAGGACGCAGGGCCCGTCCGCGCCTAAGGGTATACCGACTACCACCGTTCAATCAATCAACCAATGCAAAGGAGTGAACACACGTTGGGACTGTAAACGATTCTCTGTGTATTAACTAAACTCTGTTCGAAGCAAATGTTTCAACTATTGATTAACCATCAAAAACATTCAACCATTGTATTTACATACGCGTACATACAGCCATGTCATAGATGCAGTGAATGTACATGCTGTTGCCGCGTTTTTACATAGCTTTTGCAAAATGTTTCCATACCATAAGTTTCAAAAAGAACAAGAAAAATCAAAATGAAAATAGAACAATGCTGTTGCTGCTTTTATGCGCCAGAGTACCCTGCTTTGACTGAGGTTGACCGCATGCTTAGGAGGCCCGATTTGGATGGAAGATAGGTGATTGTCCATCCTTGGACATTCCACTTTTCGCCCATGCTTTCCGTTCTCGCTCATCCGCTGCGCCACATGTCAAACGGTAAACTCATTACAGGTTGTGGGTACTTCCTGTAGTCAAGTCATCAAAAACCTCTAATTCAGGAACATAAAACCCCTAAATTAATTCTTATGCAATCTAATAACTATAGAACAATTAATAATCAATATTCAAGGATTTTGAGGGATAAATGATGAAAGTGTATGGATAAATGATGTGAAACTGGGAAGGAAAAAGGGTCTTAGGATGATACCAACAAGGGAATACTGGGCACGTAAAAGATGAATCGGGACTTCTACAGGTGACGGCGTGGGAATGTAAATGACAAATCGATAGCAAGCAGAGGAGTCATGCACTATGGCAGAAACTGAGTAGGTATACTGTGGATGGAGATAGGACGACAGATCTTGCTGCAGGCTGAAAAATGAAGCCACAGGATTTTTGGAGCTTATTTCATGCTGGCCACCGGATATTAAAGGTGCTGCAATGCTGAAGCGTGCATGAATCGAAGATGCATTATCAGGCGTAAATCGATAAACTTTGCCCACTCTGAAACCGTTTTTTTTTTTTGCCTGACGCTTAAAATGTCTGCGTGAAGAAGGTGTTCTTGCTCATACGTATCCTTCTCCTTCCTGAACACTTCAAATGGAGAAAGTTTGTGCCACTATCTGAGCAGATCTGCTACGCTGACGGAAATGATATCCACACATAGCTCACAGAAGAATCTACTCAGCTGAATTATGTGAAGCCTCAGTTTACTCAGCACGGGCAGAAAATCTTAACGCTGATTCCGTGGGGGACAGGGGTGCTGAGACTGCGTGCAATGCCGTGGTTATCTTGTCTAGAAGAAAACTGGTGTTTTCACCATCTGTAATCTGCCTCCAAAATCTCAATTTCTCCTGATCCAGAAACCCTATACTTGCAAATACGAGAAAAAACCAAAACCCTAATCAAAATTGCATAAAGCAAAAAATTTAAAACCCTAGATCAAAAAAAAAAAAAAAATTGAAACCCTAAGACAGCTAATTAATTTACAGATTTGGCCCCTTAACAGCCAGATTTAGCAGTAAGCACAGAAAATATTTAAAGGACAGAAATTCCAGATTGTCACTGTGAAGAACTTCAAAAAATCTCTCATGCAAACTTAGAAAAATAAACCGAATGATAGACCCAGGATCAAATCCGACTGGGCTCAGCAAAAATGTGCTTGCGGGAGTTGGCTAGTTCAGCCGAGAACTTCCTCGAACGCCCACAAAATTTCCTTCAATGATGTTTTCTGCACAGCTCAAAACAACTGTCAATAAAGAGGGCAAAAATGATGCTAGATCTCAGGAAGTAATGGAGATACCTGCCATTACTTCAGAAACCCTAACAGCACCCAAACCCCAACAAGTGAACAAGATACCTGTGCTCACAATACTCTACGAAAAGCTATTATTAACGACTGAAAATAACATATGCAGAAAATGAAACAATCTCACAACATTTCAAGAGAGTAACACCAGCAAGATATGGACCCCAAAGTCTTCTTTTATTAACCAGAAACAGATTTACAAGAGAGCTTCTTCAGTATCTGACTCACAGATCCAATGAATCTGAAATGACCACCTAAGACCCTATATAAAGGAAATGATCCCAACGGCTAGTTCGAATGATCCATGTAGAAATGATCTCGACCGTTGATGAGGATCAAGACATCTCTTGATCTCATCCGTCGATTTATTCACTTAAAATATTATTATTTTATTAGTTAGGGTTTTTGCTATATATTTTTTTAATTTTTTATTATTTTTTATTTATTTCATTTTTTAAATTTTTAAATTTTTTTATTATTTATTATTTTATTTCATTTTTAAAATTTTAAAATTTCTTAATTTTTATTTATTTTATTATTTTATTTCATTTTTCAAATGGATCATCGAACTAAGCCTTCGGAAACATCACCTAAGACCTAGGACTTAGGACTCACGAGGGGATTTAAAACATTTTCAACCCTCAAGACACATTTCATGATGACTTTTTACAATTTACATCTCAAGGGGACAAACCCACTTAATACAGACCCTCACAAAACACCCAGTTCTGCGACACAACTATAATCTAGCAGATCAACACACTAGGATTCTCCTAAAGTTCTAATGACAAAATCCATCCCGGCTTTGGGGTCAGGTTTGAAGGAAAACTCTGCCGATCCATGGATCGGTGAGACAAAAAACCTTTCGGGACGTAGATTACCACTAGAAAGTTAGGTCCACCTAGGCAATACACATATACGACTCATGTCTGCTAAGATTATTTACAATTCATACATGCAGACTGGGTTTACAATCAAAATGATCAAGTTGCTAATCACTGCAGGATGGCACGGAAACGCTGATCAGGTGCTACCCCTTTCTGCCAAGAAAAGAGGGTGTACTGCATGGGAAGTTGACCAGTAGTGGTCAACATCTGGCTCTACTTGGGGACACGTTGCTGCTCTGTAGGAATGTGAAAATCCAGAATCTACATCCATGCAACACACAACAAAATATAAGTAGCGTCCGTCCAAAATCATCATATACATTAAGCACAGGAAAGATAAAAGCTCTTCATTTATTAACTAACTAATAACATGAAAAGTAAATCTAATCCTAAAAACAGAAATGAAATGCTGAAAAGACAAGGAGTAGGGTTAGAAATACGATACAAAGGATGCCCTACGGCATCAGATTTGTTCAATATAGTGCATACTGAGCATTTGCCTGCTTTCAGGCAAATCTGTCGGCTGCTTGTCGGATGTGCCATGTCCAATTTTGCATATGGTAAGACTCTTTCCTATCCGAAAATCAAGCTGCTTACGGCCGTCTGATGCATCAAATCTTCGTCTCATTCTCTTCCTCTTGCGCTTTTTCTTTCTGGCTGGTTGTATGACTGATGACATAGAACTTTCTGTTTCAAAACTATCAGATGAAGTATGCATGATATGTCTTTCTTTATCCTGCATTTGATCTTTATCATTCTTAAGTCTATCCGGATCACCTTCAATTAACCATCTTTCAATCGAATCAATAACCTCCTCATAATAAGATGGAACTTGTTGTAGCAAATGAGAAGGCTCATGATCTGTTGATGTCCCCTGGTTTCTCTTATCCTCTGACCATTGTTGAAACTTTTGAACCTGTATTCTAATGGCATCCATCTGTCTAGAGTGTTCAACCTTTATATCACTGATTTGTCTGGCATGATGTCCTTCCATGGCTTTTATCATTTTATTGTTCTTTTCCTTTATGTCCATCAAGTAATGCTGCATGAAATTTATTTCTTCTTTATGATTCGCTTGCATGTCAGCCAACTGATTATTATGATTGAACGTCATGATAGTCATTTCCTCTTCCATAGTTAGTAACTTATTAAGGAATTTAGACTTTTGTGATCCATAGCATTGTTTAGATAATCTTCGGCAAAATCACATAATCAATCTTTTGTCGACGCGTTTCGAACCAACCAGTGTGGTTCATCGTCAGGACAAGTTGAAGAACTGATCTGGTTTAGCTTGATTAAATAGAGTGTGCAGAGACTCCAACGGCTATATTGTAACGGCTAATTTTGACCTGGGGATCAAAGTCAAACCCCTGATTTTATTATTAATAGAAGCATATAATTTATTATTATTAGTTGATTGAATAATAAATATTTTTATTGTTTAAATATAATGGTTATTATATCTTTATATTTATTAAATAACCTATATTTATTATTATCCCTAAATTATTTAAATACACATAAATAGTATTAAATTATTATTATTCTTAGAATTTAGTTACAATAGGTAACTGTGTATTTATTTAATAATAATTGTTTAAATCAAAGGGTTCCAATGGTAAATTAGATATAATGGTCATTAATGAATTATGGTAAACTAAATAATGGTAAACTAAATATAAAGGTCCTTAATAAATTAAATCTTCAGTAACCTATAATTATTATTATTCCCAAAATTATTTAAAAACAATAAATAGTATTAAATTACTATTATTCTTATAATATAGTTACAATAGGTCACTGTGAATTTATTTAATAATAATAAAGGGTCCAATGGTGAACTAGATCTTCTCTAAAATAAATCATTTTTATTAATTATTTTAATGTAATGGCCCATTCGAAATTAAAATAATAAGTTCAAACAATAATTTATGTTTATTAAATAATCTATATTTACCTAATAATATATAATTCTGATATTAAAATCGTATTCCATTATTATGTAAATACCATAATCAAAGTAATTTATATCTATATTTTTTACTAGAATTTTTTATTAAAATTAACTATGTTATTACTTATCAATATATAGGAAAGCAGTTAAAGGAAATGACTAGGTTAAAAATCCAAGTAAAGAATCTAATCCAATTTTTAAAATTACCCCCTGGGATAAGGTTAATAACATAATTAGCTCGTAAAAACTTAATAACCTATTACTAACTCCTACACTCCATGACAAACCCACCAAAAACAGAACTGTAGGAGGAAGACAGAAACCCTAAGACCTAACAAAAGGGGAAAGAGGAGGCTAGGAAGACAAGGCTGGGACCCAGCAACTGCTAATCTTCCAGCCATCATCCCTATTAAGATTGTTCGGCCTTTTCTCAATCTCCAGGGCCTCTCTAAATTTACGATGGTGAAACTGCGCAACTTTGGCAATGACTTGAGCATCTTCTATACAGACATGATGCATAGTCTTCCCCGCATGTTCAGCCAGGGCTGAGGACTTAGTCCTACCATGTCTTAAGTCAGCCGAATGCTCGCTAATCCGTTGATTGATAGAGCGACCAGTCTCACCAATATAAGGGGTCCCACAGGGATAGGGAATGACATAGACGCCCTTCATGTCCTTAGGGTCAATAGGGTCTTTCACAGACCTGAGGGAGCTACGGATAGTGCGGAGAGGTCTAAAAATCGCGGGCACATCGTACTTCCTCAGAACCCTCGCAATCCTATCTGTGGTCCCTTGGATGTAAGGAAGGTTCACACCCATGATGTGGTCTTTAGGGACTCTTCGGATTGAAGGCTCCTTCTTGGCCCTGAGGAAGGCTTTTCGACCTAGGTGCCTATTGTAACCATTCTTCTCAAAGACATCTAGGAGATGAGCCTTCTCCGCTTCCAGGCTCTCTTCATCCGAAATTCTTACAGCACGTGTGGCAAGCGTGCTAAGAACCCCTATCTTTTGAGCGGGGAAATGATGCGAAGACACATGCAAGTATTGTTCAGTATGCGTCTTCTTTCTAAACACCTGATGAGAAAAGGAACCGTCCACCTTTTTAGTGATGAGAAAATCCAAGAACGGAAGACAACCATTATCTTCTTTTTCCATCGTGAATTTAATGGCAGCGGACTGGTTATTGAGGTGACTGAAGAAACGATCCAGCTCGTCAGGACCATGAGACCAGACAACACCGGTGTCATCAACGAATCTTTTCCAAAGTTTCAGTAAGAGACGAGAGGAGGCCAAAGCCTTAGACTCAAACTCCTCCATGAAGAGATTAGCGACGACAGGGGACAAGGGGGAGCCCATGGCAACTCCGCAAGTCTGCTCATAGAACTCTCCCTCGAAGCTGAAAAAGGTGGAGGTAAGGCAAAGCTCAACTAACTTAGCCGTATCAGGGTCAGTTAGCTTATTAATTACCTTCATGGCCTCATTGATAGGAATACAAGTATAAAGAGAGACCACGTCAAAACTTACCAGAATGTCCTCGGGCTCAAGTTTAATTTTCTTAAGATCCTCAATAAAAGAAGCTGAGTCTTTGACAAAGGACTCAGTCTGCCCAACCAAGGGTCTCAACTTAGCAGCGAGGAACTTGGCCAGGAGGTAAGTCGGACCACCAATGGTGTTGACAATGGGTCTCAGGGGGACCCCATCCTTATGGATTTTAGGAAGACCATAAATCCTAGGAGTGATGGGGTTACCCTCAATAAGTTTCTGGGCTAGAGGAATCGTGGAATTGCACGACTTGATCGCAAGAGCGACCGCTCTGGAAACCTTTTTGAGGGGATTTTTCGAAAGCTTCTTATAACTCCCACTATTACAGAGATGGTCAAGCATCTTAGTTCTGTAATCCTTTCTATCCAGGATAACGGCAGCCCCACCTTTATCCGCTTTCAAGACCACAACGTCCCGATTTTCGTTCAAGCTCTTCAGAGCCTCAAACTCAGCCTTGCTAATATTGCTACGGGGAGGCTTAGCCCTCCTCAGGGCAACGGCGCAATCCTGCCTAATTGTGTCTTTAATCTTATCAGGAAGGTTCTTAATGCCATATTCTACATCACAAATGATGTCTTCAACCGGGATTTTTCTGGGAGCTAAGGCAAAATTAAGACCCTTCCTTAAGAGACTAAAAACCGCGGGCGGAAAAGAAAAACTCGACAGATTCACCACCTTATTGTCCTGATGGAAGGAACTCGAACTACCCATCGACACACCCTTAATATCACCTTTACGATTAAGGTTATCAATACCATCTAACACTTTATTAAATTGACCACTAATATTATTAAATGCTTTATTAAAATCACCCCTCGGATTCTCGACTTTATTATTTATATTGTTGCATTTATATATTGCAGCTTTATTATCGGAATCGCCATCCTTAATGATACCATCATGCTTATTTTTGATATTCAAATTAGCGCTAACACCCAAATCATTAACCAGATTGGGGTCTCCATTACTTATCAGGTTATTATTTATATTATTACAATTACATATTGCAGCATTATTATCGTAATTGTTAATAATACCGTAATGCTTATTATGGGAATTCGAATTAACACCGGAATCGTTGAGCGGCTGGGGGTCTCCATAACTAACCTGACAATTACATGCCGCAGCATTATAATCGTAATGGTTATCGAAATGCTTATTATCGAAATTTGAAATACCATAATCGTTAACCGGTTGGGGGACTCCAATTTTAGGGTTCGCAGCATTATTAACGAAATTGTCATCGTAAGGTTTATTACTGATAATTGAAATACCGCTAACACCAGAATCGTAAACCGGCTGGGGGTCTCCATTACCAATCCGGTTACTATCGGTCTCATAATTCAACGAATCGTTAACCTGAAAATACATACCTTTAATCCTCGAATCACCAACGTCCGAGCAGCATCCATTAGAACCTGCGTGCAGATCCGGATCAGCAGCAATGTCACTCGAGCTTATTCGCGGTTCTTTAATCCTTGACGAGCCAGCCGAAGGACCGGCCTCTGATTGCTGCGAATCGACCAGAGAGCGATTACCAGAACCCGCTACCCTACCGAAGCTCATACCGCCGCTTCCTTCCATCAAACCAGAGCTAGAGGGAGGCGGATCAACGGGAGAAGAGCCGCTTAAAACCCAAGCCCTCAGGGAGGAGACCTGGTTAGAGGAGACCCGACTGTCAGAACCCCGATCATAGAATAAACCAGACTCCAGATTTGAATAGCCCGATAGTTTATTAAACTTCGCGGACTGCCTGATCTAAACAGTTAGTAACTTGTTTTGCATAGAGTCAATTTCCTTATCATGATCAGCTTTCATGGTCACCATATTTTCCTCTAAGACTGACATCTTGCTTTGCATGATTCTAATTTCTGTTTCATGATTAGTCTTCATGGCCTCAATTTCTTTAGCATGGTGACTTTGCGTGACCTCAATCTCCCTATTACGTTTTTCCAGGTGGGTGCATGAAGTTTTCACATCATTGACATAATTAGTTTGATTGATTTCCATATTTCTTACTAGCATCATTAGGTCTCGTATAATTTGCCTTTGCTCTTCTTTTTCATTGTCATTTGTCCCTGATTTTTCACTATCATGAACTTGATCTGCAACATTTCCGGTGGATGACACATTCTGACATGATGAATCGTCTTGGGATCTTTCAGCTGGACCTCTTATCAAATTACTTTCATTATGTTGCACAATTTTAGAGGTAGAAGGCAAGTTGTTTGGACTATCATATCTATCTTTAAAAGCATTGAGAATGTCTTGTAAAGAAGTGAAGAAATCATTAGGAAAATTATTAAACCAATTCAAGGCATCACCCTCTAAAGAATGGACAAATAGACGCATCTTGAAATCTTCATGATTATATTGAGGAAATCTACAATATAAGGTCATTACACAAGTAAACATGTTTAAATGCTGTCTAACAGTGACCGAATCACCACCCGAGAACTTAAATAATTTACCAACGGCCTCTTTCGGAAGATCATGGAGATTATCAGTAAAATGACATGGTTTAAATGAATAATCCATGATGAACAATGAGGGATCAAATGGATGATAGAAAGAGATTTCTGCTCAAGAAAATTAAGAGATGAGAGAAGTGGAGTCGCCACTTGAACAATGAATCTGATTCTAGGATCCAAAAAGTAACCACAAGCAGATATGAGGAAAGCTTCTTGTCTGGGAAAAATGAGAAAGTGGAGTCGCCACCCAAACAAGAAACACACCGAAGAGACACTGATAAGGCAATGAAAGATCTAAATGATAACCCCAAAGGTTGAATCTGCCAGCTCAAATGAGAGATGAGAAAGATGAGAAGATGAATGTCGATGAAACTCCAGGAACAGAAAAATGATTTGTCGTTTGAAACACCGAGAAAAGGTATCCCCGGCAACGGCGCCAAAAAATGTTGTCGCGCGGATTGGCACGACAACGCTCAGACCGGGGGCTGTCACTCTGATCCCCGATCCCTCCGTTTAAGCCTGTCTCCTGCGGCTAAGGGGGGTAGTCCCTGTGAGATGATGAGACCAACTGTCGACCAGTTGGTTGGGAGACACGAGATACGATATAAAAAGCACTCGATGGATTTGATTAATTTAGCAGACCAGTGCCTTAAGAGATTGTGGTTAAAACGATTACTTGTTAAATGATATAAAATGATGGACCATGAACAGCAATCATCTATCATCAGCTAAAACACAATGCTCTTAGAATGACCAAAACGATATCCAGCAATTGAGAATTTTCAAAAAAATGAATGCTTTAAACCACCACGAATCATAAACCATTAACCAGATATCAATTTCGCATCTCGACTTGAAAATTTAGATCTCAGCATGAAAGATATGACAATTCCCGAAAATAACTGGATCTAAAAAAATTTCCACAAAATTTTTATATATATATATTTTTTTTCGATTTTTTTTTTTTTTTTAAAACTAAAAAAGCAAAATTCTAAATCTAAACCTAAAACCCTAAAAAACTCATTAAAAAATATTTTTTATTTTTTCATTTTATTTTAAGACCAAAAACAAAAATTGAAATCTAAACTGAAGAAATAAATTAAAGTCTAAATATACAAATTTTAAACCTAAGCTAAACTACGCTAACTCTACGTTAAAAATAAAAAAAAGGAAAATAGCATTTCATTTTTTATTTTCATGATATAAATTTAAAAGAAAAAAAAAACAAATCTAAAATCTAACAAACAAAATCTAAACAATTAAAATCTAAAAATTAATATCGTAACTATATAAAACCCTAAACAAAACTAAAAAATCAAATTAAAATCTAAATTAAAAAAAATCTACGCTAGCCTTTTTTGTTTTATATTCAAAATACAATAAAAAAAAAATCTAAAGTAAACGAAACCAAACGAAAACAAAGAAAATGAGACGTGAAGGTTATTACACAATGACAAAATCGAAACAGTCGTAGACATATAAAAAAATTTACCTTGCCCGGTGATGGATATCGCGATTTCCAGCTCTCGACGCGGGGTTTTCAAGTATGAACGCGTACCTTGCCTCAATCGATGGTGATGCAGGTCGACCGGACGATTTTAGATGGCGGATTGAAGTTTACCTGACGCCTGTGTTGCTGGACGGTTGAAGTGAATGTGGGTGCCGTATCAATACATTGTAATGTATTTGTCGAACCCCTGGCGAATGTTCCAGAACTCATAGCTGTCACGCATCGCACGAATTGAGAGCCACCATCGACGAATTTTGGAGTTAAGCCACTGTTTGTCGGCGTGAGGGAATACTGGGCACGTAAAAGATGAATCGGGACTTCTGCAGGTGACGGCGTGGGAATGTAAATCGATAGCAGGCAGAGGAGTCATGCACTATGGCAGAAACTGAGTAGGTATACTGTGGATGGAGATAGGACGACAGATCTTGCTGCAGGCTGGAAGAATGAAGCCACAGGATTTCTGGAGCTTATTTCATGCTGGCCACCGGATATTAAAGGTGCTGCAATGCTGAAGCGTGCATGAATCGAAGATGCATTATCAGGCGTAAATCGATAAACTTTGCCCACTCTGAAACCGTTTTTTTTTTTTTGCCTGACGCTTAAAATGTCTGCGTGAAGAAGGTGTTCTTGCTCATACGTATCCTTCTCCTTCCTGAACGCTTCAAATGGAGAAAGTTTGTGCCACTATCTGAGCAGATCTGTTACGCTGATGGAAATAATATCCACACATAGCTCACAGAAGAATCTACTCAGCTGAATTATGTGAAGCCTCAGTTTACTCAGCACGGGCAGAAAATCTTAACGTTGATTCCGTGGGGGACAGGGGTGCTGAGACTGCGTGCAATGCCGTGGTTATCTTGTCTAGAAGAAAACTGGTGTTTTCACCATCTGTAATCTGCCTCCAAAATCTCAATTTCTCCTGATCCAGAAACCCTATACTTGCAAATACAAGAAAAAACCAAAACCCTAATCAAAACTGCATAAAGCAAAAAATTTAAAACCCTAGATCAAAAAAAAAAAAAAAATTGAAACCCTAAGACAGCTAATTAATTTACAGATTTGGCCCCTTAACAGCCAGATTTAGCAGTAAGCACAGAAAATATTTGAAGGACAGAAATTCCAGATTGTCACTGTGAAGAACTTCAGAAAATCTCTCATGCAAACTTAGAAAAATAAACCGAATGATAGACCCAGGATCAAATCCGATTGGGCTCAGCAAAAATGTGCTTGCGGGAGTTGGCTGGTTCAGCCGAGAACTTCCCCGAACGCCCACAAAATTTCCTTCAATGATGTTTTCTGCACAGCTCAAAACAACTGTCAATAAAGAGGGCAAAAATGCTACTAGATCTCAGGAAGTAATGGAGATACCTGCCATTACTTCAGAAACCCTAACAGCACCCAAACCCCAGCAAGTGAACAAGATACCTGTGCTCACAATACTCTACGAAAAGCTATTATTAACGGCTCAAAATAACATATGTAGAAAATGAAACAATCTCACAACATTTCAAGAGAGTAACACCAGCAAGATATGGACCCCAAAGTCTTCTTTTATTAACCAGAAACAGATTTACAAGAGAGCTTCTTCAGTATCTGACTCACAGATCCAATGAATCTGAAATGACCACCTAAGACCCTATATAAAGGAAATGATCCCAATGGCTAGTTCGAATGATCCATGTAGAAATGATCTCGACCGTTGATGAGGATCAAGACATCTCTTGATCTCATCCGTCGATTTATTCACTTAAAATATTATTATTTTATTAGTTAGGGTTTTTGCTATATATTTCTTTAATTTTTTATTATTTTTTATTTATTTCATTTTTTAAATTTTTAATTTTTTTTATTATTTATTATTTTATTTCATTTTTTAAATTTTTAAATTTCTTAATTTTTATTTATTTTATTATTTTATTTCATTTTTCAAATGGATCATCGAACTAAGCCTTCGGAAACATCACCTAGGACCTAGGACTTAGGACTCACAAGGGGATTTAAAACATTTTCAACCCTCAAGACACATTTCATGATGACTTTTTACAATTTACATTTCAAGGGGACAAACCCACTTAATACAGACCCTCACAAAACACCCAGTTCTGCGACACAACTATAATCTAGCAGATCAACACACTAGGATTCTCCTAAAGTTCTAATGACAAAATCCATCCCGGCTTTGGGGTCAGGTTTGAAGGAAAACTTTGCCGATCCATGGATCGGTGAGACAAAAAACCTTTCGGGACGTAGATTACCACTAGAAAGTTAGGTCCACCTAGGCAATACACATATACGACTCATGTCTGCTAAGATTATTTACAATTCATACATGCAGACTGGGTTTACAATCAAAATGATCAAGCTGCTGATGACTGCAGGATGGCATGGAAACGCTGATCAGGTGCTACCCCTTTCTGCCAAGAAAAGAGGGTGTACTGCATGGGAAGTTGACCAGTAGTGGTCAACAGATCCCATTCAAAATCCAGCAAACTTAACAATTTTTAGTATTTCAGGAGCAGGGGGGTTGCAATTTTTACATTGGAGTCTATCATATATGAGGGCATGGAACTAGTATTTAATTAAGAAGGCCAAGCCCTCTATGTACCTCGATGTTGGTAGCATTGATTATTGAAATCCTTTGTCATGATACTACTAAAAATGTACCCGTCACTCAAACAGAATCTCAAATTGACATGTTAAGCTTTTTCTATCTTTTGTTAATGGTTAGAGGGTGATATTGATGATGAGGATCCCAATATAGGCAATGATTTCGATGATATCTAATACTAGTTATTTGTTGTAGCATGTTCTTGGACTCAAAAGGCCATTTAGTGTTGACTAATATATTAGGGCTGCATTAAGGCTTTTATTAATCTGATTTCTCTTAACATGAAAATTTCTTGTGATGTTCTTATTACTTCATCTTTATTATTGTGTTCTTATCATCAAGACAATTTCCAAACAATGAAAATCACAACCATACAAAGATGAACACAAGATATAGGCTCCAAGCCAGGGCAAAACCCCTCCAAGGGGAAAACCAAGAAATAACTTCTCTTCTTATAGAATCAATTCAAAGGAAATTTCAAAGACCAAAGCTACAACCAAGAACCAAGCCAGCGAACCAATCTTCCTTCTTCAATGCAAGACAAAGTCTCCAAGGGCAGCGAAGCAAAATCTCTTCAAGATGACGGCTCTTATAGCCTTTCGTCCTTACTAAAACAGTCTGCAACACCTTTTGCAATTTCAGACTTGAGGTAACCCTAGGGTTCTCACATATGTGAATAGAAGAAGGCAAATTCCAGACCCTCGAATTGATTTGGGGTATTTCGCCTTCTTTGCTAGGCTTGATCTAGCCCTCTATGATCTTTTTTCTTCTTTCCTAATCGTAGACCAAAGAAAAGATGTAATGTGTGTAACAACCAAAAGTCGTATACGCAGCGGAAATATTAAAATATTTCATAGACAAAGACATCCATCGTAAGATAGAATTGTAAATTGTATATTGTATTAAATAATTGATATAGGATGAGTACAAATGAGAATGGGGCTCCTGTATATACTATATATAGCCAGGTAAGTACCCTTTCACGAACAGGCAGGTCTCTAAGACATGCATTTTCATTATTAACTAACTAACCATTAGTTAATTTACTTATTATTTATTATTATATTTATTATCTATTTTTATTTATTTTTACATAATTTATGTTCATAACATTGTCTTCGCCTTCAAAAAGCTTTGTCCTCAAAAGTTATTGATGAAAGGGCTTGATCTCTTTTCTGCTACGAATGTCTTTTGCATGATCTTTGTTGATTGGGGTAGCATCAGATGTGCTCTAGCCAGGAAATTTGGTGGAGAGGTTGGGGCACATGAGATCTCCAATATCCAGAAAGGGTTTGGGCAGATTCTAAACAGATCATGAGATATTAAAATAATTAATATTTTTAATGGAGTCCCTAAATCTAAACTTAGGGAAAATAAAATATTAATGTGTATTAATATGAATCTGTGTTAGAATGGTCCAAAATGGGAAATGGATGCATTTTCACACTATGAAAAGGATAAGTAAAGTCATATGGTCCAATTATTGAATATATCAAAATCTTACATGGATCAAGCCAGATCTAATCTTAACGTTGATTAGAGACTTAATCTCGGCCGTTGAGATGTCAACAGGAAAAGTATAAGAGGAGGCTTGAGGGTCACTTGGAGAACACACCAGATGATCAGTCATTCTATTCTCTAGAGCGGGGTTGGCTAAGAGAGATAGAATCAGTGATCGGGAGAGTAGCTGAGGGGCATTGAGTACAGAGAAACAGAGAAGGCAGAGAGTGTTCCAGGAGAGCAGCGCAGCAGCCAAGGAGAGTGACGCAGAGCCAGCAGGGGCTCAAGCAGGGCCACGCAGAGGCAACCAAGTGTTGCGCAGAGCACCAGAGGGGCCAGCGTAGTTGACGCAAAGGCTCCCAGAGCTGATGCAAAGGCTCCCAGATCTAACACAAGACCTCCTAGGGCTAATGCAAGGCCAGTGTGAGACAGAGAGGGGCTGAAGCAGTCCAGATTCGGCAGACGCTGGGGTTGCAGGAGTAGTTTTGTGCTGAGGAGCTGCCAGAAGGATTTTCTGGGGTTTCAGCTAGGAGATTTCTCTCAAACTGTGAGGTATAACTGCTAAGGAAATTCTCTGTTGGGTAGGCCAGTTTCGGCACCCAGATTGTACTCTGATATTGCTTAATAAGAAAACCCTCAGATAGCTGCATCGGTTTTCCTGCATTAGGTTTTTCCAAGGACATTGGTCCAAAAATAATGGTGCCATGTGGTGTGTTTGTTCTTGTTTCTTTTAGTTGTTGATCTATAATATGTTGAGCATGCACTGGTGTTTATTTTCAGTATTTACTTTGTAAATAACTTGTTAAAGAAAAATAACAAGTAGGTAGGAATAAATCAGAAAAAGTGCAAGAAGGGTTTCTAAATTAAGTAAACTTAGAAACTTCAACATGGTATCAGAGGGAGATTGCAAATCACAAGAGGACTAAAAGACATTAGTCGAGCGGAGCAATAGCAACAAAAAACCGTTGTCCCGTGGTGACAGAAGTTGTTTCTAGCAGCGCAGAAGCCAAGGAAGTGTGACGCAGAGACAGCGAGAGCCACGCAGAGGAAGTCGGGAACTGCGCAGAGCCTCAGAGAGGCCAACATTGCTGACGCAGCAGGCCAGAGGGTTGACGCAGGGCATCACAGGGCTGACACAGACCCATCTGGGGTTACGCAAAGCCAGCGTGGGGCAGAGAGGGGCTGATGCAGTTCACAGAGAGGCAATTGCTGGAGTCTAGAAGGATGCAGAAATATTGCAGACTGGAGATGGTGAGGTACTGTAGTCAGAACAGTACCTGACAAAGCAAGGGCAGAGGAGTTGTTACCGAGGGTTTCTAGCCGAGGAACCTGGATCAGCAGTGTAGTTGCACAAGACGATCAGAGTAGGGGACATCTCGACAAGCGGCAGAAGGATTTCCAGGAGGGAAATTAAGACTCAGAGGGAGTCCAGAAGAGAACTTCCAGACGGGAAGTAGAGACTCAGAGGAGTCGAACCAAGAACTTCCAGGAAGGAAGTAGAGGAGCGTCATGGCACTACATGGGGTAAGGGACCAAGATAGACTAGACGGAACATCGAACTTCGCAGTCTGGAAGGCCAGAATCTTATCAGTGCTTGACAGGAATCGTGTCAAGAACTTCGCCTTGAAGACGATAGTTATCCCAGTCGACCCAAATGATAATGACAAGTACGAAGAGGCGATGGCGAGGGCCAAGTGCATTATCCTTGATGGGGTCAAGGATCATGTGGTACCACATATAGCTGAGAAGGAAACGGTAGTTGAGATGTGGGAGACTCCCAAGAACCTGTACCAACATACTTCTGTGTAGAGAAGAATGTTGCTCGAGAACCAAATGAGGTCGTATCAGATGAAGAAGGGTCAAACGATTGACTCCTTCCTCGGAGGACTGAATGAGATCCAAGATCAGTTGACTACTATATGAGCGACACTGGATCAGGAGCTTATGGTGAGGACAGCCCTGAATGTTGTCTCAGAAGAGTGGGAGGTGTTTGTCCAGAGCATCCTGGGCAGAGGAACTCTCCTACCTTGGGACGAGATGTGGTCATCTCTTCGCCTGGAAGAGATCAGACGACAGTTAAAGACAAGTAGCAGTAGCAAAGGGATCAAGGTTAAGCAAGAGGAGGAGGATGTGGCCCTAGCATCTGAGGGAAACCAGGAGAAGCGGAAGAAGAAAGATCTCTCCAAGATCAAGTGCTTTCACTGTGGGGAGATGGGTCACTATGCAACCCAGTGCCCAAGGAAGAAGAGTAAGGGAGAGTCTTCCGAGACTAAGGCAACGCCAGCACGGGCAGAGAAGGAAGTTTGGACAGACGATGACTGTGCCATGAGTGCACACATGCCATTTGAGTGGAAGGGGGGAGACATCGAGCTGTAGTCAAGCGGACTATAGGGGATGAGGGGCAGGATCCTTGAGGTACCCAGCCTCTTGGATTAGACCTTGCTACGGGAGCCCCGATGAGGTGTAGTTGGACTGGCTGAGTGGGTAGAGACGGATGCGGATGGAGCAGTAGAGAGAGCTACAGTGCAGGAGTGCCAAGACAGCACAGAGCTAGCAGGCTGCAGCAGTACGAGAGGCACAGAAGTGTTGCACAGATGCAGGAAGGCACAGCGAGGTGTGCAACGGTGCAAGATGCAGGGAATTGTTGTAGCAAAGCAGAGGTCAAAGAGAGAGAGCACTTGTCAGCGGCAAAGGGAGCTTCAGCATCAATGGGTGTTTCTAGCCAAACAGGGAGGTCAGTTGGGAGATCAGTTACTTACTTCTCAGTAATTGAGTTGCAGTGCAGCAGTGGGCAGCACGATGCAACATGATGAGAGGAGGTGCAGTGCAGATGCAGTGTTGGGAGGAAGGACCAACAACAGCACGGATGCAGAGGGAGTTGTCGTACAGATGCAGCAGTGGCAGTGGCAGAACCATGGGCAGCAGTATAGGAGGCAGCAGTGTAGAGGATGTGGGCAGGAAGGCCTAGCATCAGCACAAGTACCGATGCCGGATGATCAGAGTAATACTCAGTGAGGGGTATTGCTAGAGCACAGTCCTCGCTAAGAGGGAGTGTTGATTTGGGGTAGCATCGGATGTGCTCTAGCCACGAAATTTGGTTGAGAGGTTGGGGCACATGAGATCTCCAATACCCATAAATGGTTTGGGCATATTCTAAACAGATCAGGAGATATTAAAATAATTAATATTTTTAATCGAGTCCCTAAGTCTAAACTTAGGGAAAATAAAATATTAATGTGTATTAATATGAATCTGTGTTAGAATGGTCCAAAAGACATGGATCAAGCCAGATCTAATCTTAGCCGTTGATTAGAGACTTAATCTCGGTCGTTGAGATGTCAACCATAAAATTATAAGAGGACGCTTGAGGGTCACTTGGAGAACACACTCAATGATCACTTGAGAACACACCAGATGATCAATTGTTTATGTTCTGAGTGATACAGAGTTGTAGATTGATTAAGTTGTCTACTCTTGCGATTCAGATGTAGATAAGGAGTTTTTCTTGTTTGAACTTCCTTTAAAGTTTTTATGGCAGTTTCCTGACTTCCTTCAGGCATTGTTGTTGTTGAATTGATGACTGAATCCTCATTTGGAGTGTTCTTTGTTTGAACGGAAACCTCTGAGTACGTCTTTACTTCAGTAGGATTTGGATCTGCCTGAACTGTGATATTAGTAGGATCGATGTTTGTTTCTTCTTCCCCAACTTGGACTACTACATATAGCGATTTTGATGTTTCTTTTGCGACAATTTCTTCGAACCTATTCGTCAATGATTTCTTATCGTCCTTAAGTTTTTTAATCTGTTTGAGCAGATTTTGGTTATGATTTTTGAGACGTAAGCATTCCTCATTTTCTGAGTCAACTTTATTTTGGCCTTCAAGCTTCTCGTCTTTTAAACACTTGATTTGTTCTAATAATTTTTTGTTAAGGTCTTTTAAGCATAAATTCTCCTCTTCTTTCTTTGATAGACTTTCATTGAATTTTTTGTCAAAACTTTCTTTTTCTTGTTCTAACTTGTGCTTCTTAGCTTTACATTTTCTCACTTGCATAAGTAGTTTTTGATTATGCTCCTTCAAACACGAATTTTCTTTATTTTTGTTGGATATGACTTCTTCAAGTTCTTTTTGTTTCCTTGATACTGTTTCTAGATTCTCTTGAAACATTAGTTTCGAAATATCCTTAAGATCTTTTGATGAAGGCATTATCAGTTCTAATTTCGTTGTCATGTCTTGGAACATCACAATCTTCCTCTTGTAAGGGAACATCAAAAAAAATTTGTATGTTTAAAATGAACGTACCTAATTCTTTGAACCAAGGTCAACCGAGAATTATGTCAACCTTTTCGTCAAGCATAGTTACGACACTAAATTGAGATATGTACTCATAATGATCAATTGTCACTTGTAAATCATTAATTTCATATTCATTTTTGCCAAAAATATTTGTTTATTCTACTATGTTTGACTCTGGAATTAATTGTTGATTTGTCATATTAACATTGATATAATTTTCCTCGCAACTTGTACTGATAGCGATATTAACCTTTTTTCCCTTGGATAGTTCCTCTTAATGTAACTAACTTGTGATGTGTGATTAGAACACCCTTATAGGAAAACTGTCCTTTCATTTCCAAATCAGAATCCATTTTTTTCATTTTTAAGATGAGCGAAAGGTTTAAAATAATCCTTCTAATCCTTGTAATAACAATTTTTTTGTTTTTAATAATATTACCTTTTTGAATATATGTATTCTCTGAAATCTTTAATATTTTACCTTTAAATAGACTATTCCTTTTTATTTAGACCTCCCACTTTGAAAAAAGTTAATATAGCTCCATTATTTAAATAAACTGCACCTTATATTTATTATAATACTTTTAAAAAGTACTCTTCCTTTGTAATAACTTGTTATCCTTATGTCTCTTTATAGTTCTAGAGTTAACCCTTTATAAACTTTAATATATGGATCTTTTAAGTAACCTTTTATAATAATACCCGCTTTGTACTTATAAATATTTTCAATAATTTTATGACTTGAGCTTTTCTTTAAAATACCCCTTTATAATATAAAACTTCTCTTTATATATCTTTTATTTATAATTTTTTCTTTTTATTTTTGAAAAGTTACAATCCTAGTGAAACATGGTTATTCATCTCTTTGGGGTATAATATAAAATATATGTCCACTTATGTTCCTTTGACTTGGTTAATTTTCTCCACGTAAAAGTAAAACTTACCATTCACATAAAGAGATTTTGTATTCCTTTAGTTCTTCTTTTACCTTGAAAATACCATGGGCAATTACCATGGGTTGCTAATACCACGAGCTTGTAAACCACTTAATGAAGAATCAAGATAATATTATCTACTCTTCCTCTTCTTACGTATAGTTTTAAAGATATTTGGAAAGATTCCCTTTTGACTTTATCATGCACTTTTTATCAATAATGTAGAATCTTTTTATATATATATATGAATGTTCTCCTTCAAAATTTACATCGGACTATATTTGTTTTTTTCTAATAATTTTTATCTTCTTTTTTTTCTTACTTTATATTTCAAATTTTGATTTTTTTTTATTCTTTATTTTTCTTTTTGTGCTTTTTGTTTTTTTTATCAAATGGCCAAAGGCCTAGTACCGATGGGTAGAATGGAAAACCTCCTTCGTAGCAAATGCTTGATTGACGACAACAAAATTGAAGATGAGTTGAAGACCAAAGGACGAACCAGGCGTGGCTCTAATGCCAATGTAACGACCAAAAGTCGTATACGTAGTGGAAATATTAAAATACTTCGTAGACAAAGACATCCATCGTAGGATAGAATTGTAAATTGTATATTTTATTAAAGAGTTGATGTAGGATGAGTACAATGAGAATGAGGGTCCTATATATATAGTCAGGTAAGTAACTTTTCACGAACAGGCATGTCTCTAAGACATGCCTTTTCATTATTAACAAACTAATCATTAGTTAATTTACTTATTATTTATTATTATATTTATATTATTATGATTATTATTTATTATCTATTTTTATTTATTTTTACATAATTTATGTTCATAACAATGTGCTTGATGTGTGTCCTCATAGGTCGAAGTTCCACCTTTATATAGCCTTCCAAGAGGCTACATTAGCCCTCTCTAAGCCGACTTAACATAGGTTGGCTGATTTCATCTTGGGAACCTTCTAGACATTTCGAAAATATAAAATATTTTTTCTCTTTTTGATACAAGTGCCTTGTTGTCGCACAAAGTGTCTAGGCACCGTGACAACGCTCAGAGTACGGGTTGTCACTCTTGATCCTTACTCCGTTTAAACTCTCTCGTAGGCAAGTCAAGGGGGGTAGTCTCTAAGGTAACTGGATGAGAAAGCCTGTGGATCACGGGCTCTAGGAGATCTTCATGATGGACAACTTGACGAAAGTAAACGAATCTCGATTAACTTAGATGAACAGATTAAACGCTAATGTAACCAAGACATGACCACAAGATAGAAATGATTACAGACTAGTGCATTTTATATTCAATCAACCGTAGATTAAGTAAAACAAGTTATCCAGAACAATTTTTCGAACATGTGACGAATAATGACAATCGTGAATAATCAATATAAACGCCCAAAACTATATCATGCAAGAGATTCCAAATTTAATGATTTTCGTTAATGACCAAGATCTAGAATTAATCAATTTTCTCCAACAGCCAATATGATTTAAAACGCTAGTCACACTTCGACCATAGAAAAATCATGAAAATGCATTTAATCACCAAATATCACCAAGGAACTTTAGATTTAAATCTTAATTATTCCTTAGGTAATAACTAAAAAAATGAAACAAATCAACGGGTTAAAAAATCGAATTTTTAATGAGCCATAGGCCACATTAAAAATTTTAATGTTTAATCATAAATCCCTTAATTGATTTTAACTCCTTAGTCATAAAATTTAAAATTTTTAGAATTTTTTAATGATTTAATTTTTTTTTAGATTTTTATATTTTTTAAAATATTTTAGATTTTTAGTTCTTTAAATTTTTAGGCTTTAGAATTTTTTTAATTTTTTAAATGTTTAAATTTTTAGTTTTTTTAATTTTTAGGATTTTAGAATTTGAATAAAAAAAATTTAATCAAAATAAAAAATGAAATCAAAATAATAAAAAAAGAAAAACCAAAATCAAAATTTTTTAACTTTTAATTTTTTAATGAATCACACTAAAATGAAATCAAAAGCTTTAAAAAAAAAAAAAAAAAACCAAAACTTAAACCCTAAACAAATATAAAAGAACTAACCTAAACACATCGCATACAAAAAAAAATTAAAAAATCGAAAGCTTTGTAGGAATTTACAGGGTAAGTTCCTCAGAAAGAACACCAAAAGGACACCGCTCACAACCAGATCTCAAATCAATACACCAGTATTTTTGACGTGGTTAAAACCCTCAAAGAGGGAAACAATCCACGGCCTGAGCCAACGTGGCCACTTCAGGCAATTTATTAATCAAAGAATGAAAATTTACATAAGCTTTCTCTCATAGACGGATTACTTGAACAATGACCCTCCATGCGCTTTAAATAGAACTCTTGGACCAATCAGGTGTCAAGCCACGGATCAAGTGTCGGTAATACCGAGGAGAGAGTGAACCGTCAAATCATTGCATATCGTGACCGTCGGATTGTAAGTTACAAAATGTACAACGGTAAAGAAACATACTTTACCTAACTCTATACTAGACCAAGTTGAACTTAACTATTTCCTATGTGTCGGAATATCCTAACATCCCCCCTTAAGAACAACTTGGGATAGGATTGAAGGATTTACAAATATGACACAATAGGAGAAGGAAGGAGGCACTAGAGCCTATCCCCCCTTAGTGACAACTTCCTGAACTCCAAGCATATATCGAAGTTTAGTGAACTTCGCCTCTGTGAGAGCCTTTGTGAAGATGTCTGCAACCTGATCATCTGTTGAACAATATTGCACTTCAAGAACATGGTCATGAATGAGCTTTCTGATGAAGTGCATGTGTAGTTCAATGTGTTTGCTGCGCTGATGCTGGACTGGATCTTTGCATAGCTGAATGGCACTTTGATTATCACACCAAAGTGTGGTTGGATGCTGCTGCTCAAAGCCAAACTCTGATAGGATCTGACGAAGCCACAAGGCTTCCTTACTAGCTTCCATGGCACCACGATACTCTGCTTCTGCTGACGAAAGAGAAATGGCAGCCTGTTTCTTACAAGCCCATGTAATAGGTCCTGAACCAAGAGTGAAGACATAACCGGCAGTAGACTTCCGATCATCAGGGTCACTAGCCCAATCAGAATCAGTGAAACCGACTAATAGAGGAGCTGCTTTGGCACTGTAATGAATCCCAAACTGTACTGTACCTCGAACATAACGAAGTATTCTTTTAGCTGCTTTCCAATGACTTTCACGAGGATTTTGCATAAAACGAGCAACAAGGCCAACAACAGAGGAAAGGTCAGGACGAGTATGGGTTAAATACAAGAGTTCTCCTACAAGTTGACGGTATAAGGTAGCATCAACTTCAGGAGAAGTACAAGAGACTGAAAGTTTGACTCCAGACTGAAAGGGAGAAGGGGCTGGCTTACAGTGTTCCATGTGAAAATGACAAAGAATATCACAAGCATACTTGGACTGGGAAAGGGAAATACCCTCCTTGGATTGCAAGACTTGAAGACCGAGAAAATAGTGTAAGTGTCCTAAGTCTGTCATTTCAAATTTTTTTTTAAGGCTGGACTTCACATGGTTTATAAGGTTGGGATCACTACCAGTAAGAATAAGATCATCAACATAAAGAACAAGGATGATATGAGAGTTGCCCACTTTCTTGGTGTAGACAGTATTGTCAGAATAACACCTAGAAAAGCCAGATTCTAAAAGAAAGCTATCCATTTTGGCATACCAAGCCCGAGGAGCTTGCTTGAGACCATAAAGAGATTTCTTAAGTCGACATGCAAGGCTGGAGTCTGTTTGCATGAAGCCAATGGGTTGTTCCATATAGATTTCTTCATGCAAGTCCCCATGCAAGAAGGCAGATTTAACATCCATCTGATGGACTTGCCATTTTAAAGAGGCAGCAAGGGAAAGAACAAGGCGGATAGAGTTCATTTTGGCAACAGGGGAGAAGGTTTCAGTGTAGTCAATGCCTTCAACCTGTGAAAAGCCCTTAGCAACAAGACGAGCTTTATGTTTATCAACTTTCCCATCTGGTCCATACTTGGTTCTGTAAACCCATTTACATCTAACAAGTTTGCGTCCCTTTGGTAGTGGAACAAGATCCCATGTATCATTCGCCAACAATGAATGATATTCTTCATTCATAGCTGCTTCCCAATGTGGATGGCCTGAAGCTTCTGCAAAAGTGTCAGGATCATGATTTACTGGAGCTTGAGCCAGTAAAGAAGAGGCTCTTTCAAACTGAGAACGTGTACGTCGCTGATCTGTAGGATCACCGGCAAGATCACCTGCTGCATCCCGAGTAGCACGGACCCATCGTGGAAGTTGAGGATCCTGAGAAGGTGGGGGAGGATTGTCATCCTCACTTTCATCATCTGAAGAAGAAATGTTTTCAAAAGTAGAAGAGATAGGAAGAGGTGGCACATCCGCCGGACTAGGCTCGCAGGCCGATTTATTTTCATCAAATTTTACATCTCTTCTAATGATAACATTTTTGGACTTAAATGGAATAAGTCTATAACCTTTTACATCCTCAGAATATCCAACAAAAGTACATTTCTCACTCTTAGGTTCTAAAGCTTTATGCTTTTCATCTGGAATATGGGCCCATGCTTCACTTCCAAAAACACGAAAGTGACTTACATCTGGTTTAATGGAACTCCAAGCTTCTTCTGGAGTGATATTCTTTAGAACCTTAGTAGGAGTGCGATTTATTATATAATTTGCACAATTAATTGCTTCGGCCCAAAAACTAAGACTGAGTCCTTTAGATTGCAGCATACAATTAGCCATTTCCTTTAAGGTGCGATTCTTCCTTTCAGCTACACCATTTTGTTGTGGAGTGTATGGAACAGTATGTTGCATTTGAATTACATTTTCGATGCAAAAGTTGATGAATGTGTTTTTAACATATTCTCCACCATTATCAGTTCTTAGCTTAAGAATTTGATGTCCAGATTGTTTTTCAACAAAGGCTTTGAAGGCCAAAAATGTGTTATATACTTCGCTCTTGAGTTTTAAGAAGTATACCCAAGTGCATCTGGAGAAATCATCAATAAAAGTTAAGAAATACTTGCAGCCAGAGAATGAAGCAACAGGAAGTGGACCACATAAATCACTGTGCACAAGCTGTAAAGGGGCTGAGGCGTGCCAAGAGGCACGTTTTTCAAAATTGTCCCGATGATGTTTTCCGAGTACACATCCGGAACAAACACCATCTCTGCAAGATACCAT
Source organism: Pinus tabuliformis (assembly GCA_031772625.1). Classification (NCBI taxonomy): domain Eukaryota; kingdom Viridiplantae; phylum Streptophyta; class Pinopsida; order Pinales; family Pinaceae; genus Pinus; species Pinus tabuliformis. The sequence goes on along the minus strand of CM062813.1, from coordinate 1,152,540,159 downwards.
AGGAAGACCTGTCACCATATTTTCTTTACATAGATGCTGAAGGGAGCGATAGTTTAAGTGACCAAATCGCTCATGCCAAAGTTTGCTCACTTCATCATTATGAGCAACAAATACTGAGGGAAGATTTGATGACCCAAAGTTGTGAAACTTATACAACCTTGTGGAATCATCAGCAATACCAGTAGCTAGAATCTGTTTAGGATCTCTTAGATCCTTGATTACAACATCATGAGGTGAAAATTCAACAATTTTACCTTCACCTGAATGAGTTATCTGATATACAGATAGAAGGTTGCAGGATAAGGTTGGAACACATAGTACATCATTGAACTGACCATTGTCTAGATGAACAGTTCCAGTCCCTACAACATTAAGAGATCTATCATCACCAACATATATATTTTTGGTGTTACAATCATTTAAAGAAGAAAACATGGCTTTGTTTTTGGCCATGTGATAAGAGGCTCCAGAATCAATGAGCCACTCATGAGAATGAGAAGAAGAAGATACATTTAATGCATAACCAGACTGAGATGATTGACAACGGCATGCAGAAAGTGCCATTCCTGAAGATGAAGATGAAGTTGAAGTTGAAGAATGCTCCACATGGATGTTATGTTTCTTCATTGCGGCTTCCAAGGCTTCCATCTTCTTAAAGCATTTAGATTCTAAGTGGCCATCTCGATTACAAAAGTTACAATGTCTATCAATCTTCTTCCATTTGTTTTTATTGGTCTTATCATTTTGCTGAAATGATCTTTCATTTTGAGACTGAGTTTGCTTAGGACCCTTGTTTGGTTTAGGACCATTCTTTTTAGAATATGACTTCTTAGGATTCTTTGAATTTGGTTGCTGTTGGGCGGCTAACGCTTTCTTGGAAGATTTTCCAAGATTAAGAAGACCAAGGTGTAAGAGTTTTTCTTGTTCTCTTATTAAAGAATCACAAAAAGAGTCAAAGGAAGGGGCCTTGTAGTCTTTTCCTTAATAAATGAGAGCTTCCCTTGTAGAATGGAAGGTGGAAACAAATACAGAGTAGGCTGGTCCCAACTTAGTAAGGATGGAATAAATAAGGTTACTATCTTATTTCTTAACCTTAACACCTTCCAAGAGATATCTAAGGGTCTTGAATTTGGACAAGAAATCTTCAATGCAAGAAAAATTATTAGGATCCAATGTAAGCAACTCATTTTCAAGTTGATGAGCTCTAATTTCATTTTTAATCCAAAAAACTTTAGTGATTTGTTCCAATGCTTCATGAGGAGTATCAAGTTCTGCAATATGGAATCTAAGATCAGGAGAAATAGACATCCCTATCAAACCACGTGCTTGATCTTGTCTATTTTCCCATTTTGCAGCCTTGTCTTCATCTTTTGGTTTCTTCTCTTGGCCTGTGGCTATTCTGTAAAGACCTTTACTTCTAAGTAAATCTTCCATGTAGGATATCCATTGGAAGTAGTTAGTGCTGTCAAGAATGACTTGGCATGGACTTTCCATTTTTTTTAAAAACTGAAGCTGAAGATGCTGAAAGTAAGTGTTCCAATGGATAGATCTCGAAAAATTAGGCTGTTTTAAAAAAAACGGCTCTGAAAAAAGCTTCCGGATGAAGAAGTTATGGCTTTTTGAAAAAAAATTGTTGAAGTTGCCGGCAAAGTGCGCGAATGTGCGGGAATGAAAAAAAACGCCCCCACAAAATAGAGATTTGAACCCAAGACCTCTACTCTCTTAAAATAGCTTTGAACCAATTGAGCTATACAAAAAATTTGAGAGAGAGAGAGAGAGAGAGAGGGGGGGGGGCGGGGGGGGGGGGGGCCTTGGGTTGCGTGCTTGCCTTGAGAAAGCTCTTTTTTCCTACAAAACAAAAACACAAAACCCAACACGAATATGCATAGAAAAACGAACCTTATGGCTCGAAGTTAGCTTTAGCCGGAAACTAAATATTTTTCTCAATGTTTCTGATTTTCCAAGATCACACTAAGGTGTAGGGAAAAGAGCATACGCATGAGAAAAAAAACTTCCTTTCTGTTTCTGATTTGCCCAGATCGCACAGAGTCGCAGGGCAAAGAGCATACGCAGAAATGAAAGGTATAGATCCGGAAATAAAAAAAGCTAAATAAAGAGAAACCGAAATAACTAGAGAGAAAATAACAGTAAACTGCAAATAAACACTGTATACCTCCAGATCTTAAAAATGACGCAGATAGGGCTACCGGAAACCTTTTCGCGTGAAACGAAAGGGGTTCCTCACTGGAACAGATGCTCCGAACACAACAGAGCAGTCCTCTCGGCCCGAAAGCAGTCAGAAACAGTAGATCTAGGAAATGACAGCCGCATGCAGTTCTACCGGCTTCAGATTTGGATCACCAACGGACGCGGCCCTCAAATAGATCTGATACCATGTAGGAATTTACAGGGTAAGTTCCTCAGAAAGAACACCAAAAGGACACCGCTCACAACCAAATCTCAAATCAATACACCAGTATTTTTGACGTGGTTAAAACCCTCAAAGAGGGAAACAGTCCACGGCCTGAGCTAACGTGGCCACTTCATGCAATTTATTAATCAAAGAATGAAAATTTACATAAGCTTTCTCTCATAGACGGATTACTCGAACAATGACCCTCCATGCGCTTTAAATAGAACTCATGGACCAATCGAGTGTCAAGCCACGGATCAAGTGTCGGTAATACCGAGGAGAGAGTGAACCGTCGGATCACTACATATCGTGATCGTCGGATTGTAAGTTACAAAATGTACAACGGTAAAGAAACACACTTTACCTAACTCTATACTAGACCAAGTTGAACTTAACTATTTCCTATGTGTCGAAATATCCTAACAAGCTTTTGTTTGCTATCGTGTGCAGGTTTGCAGGTGAGAGCTGGAGCTTTGCTTGACAACAAAGACAGTATGCGGGAGGCTGAGAAGCGAAGCTTGCAGGATTGAGGAATGGATTCGATGGAGGATTTAGTAGGCTAAGAGGACCGCGTGAGGAGTTGCGATGGAGGCTACGCGCAGGCAGAGAGGAAAGGGTTGCAGGAGAGAGCTGGACGGTGATGGTTGCGTATTGGAAGGAAAGGATAGCCGCATGGAGAAAGGAAATCACGTGGGTAGCGAATGAGATAGATCTTGGAGCACGAATGGAGCTGCAAATAAAAAAAATATGCAGATTGCGGTTCTAGAGCTGATTTCAACGCTTTGGCAACGTGGAGAGGGCTGATGAAGAACGCAGCAGCAATAGAAACGTGTGGACAGGGAGGGTGAGGGTTTGATTGCAAGTATGTGGGAATGGATGAAAGGACTGCGATGAAGGCAACAATACGAAGAAGGGTTTCACAACGCAATGATGAAAGATGAAGAACGCAACAGCAAGGAAAAACGCAGGGAGGAGGAGAAAATGCAGCAGAAAGCAGAAAACCCTAGGCAAAGAAAATACTTCCAAAATTTTCTGCTAAAAAACCTTCAAAATGCAGAGAGAGAGAAACCCAGCAGAAAGCGGTAGCCGAAGAACCCAAAAAAATTCTAGAAAACCTTGATTAAAAAGTTATACTTCTGTTTCAGATTTGTCGGTGAAGCCATTAAAAATTTTCAAGATTATAAAAAAAAAAAAAAAAAAAAAAAAAAAATTAAACCCCTGGACTGCGAAAAATTTCCGAACAATATCCCTAGAAAACAATTTTAATGAACCCCAGAGATCCAGATCTTACACTCCAGGGCCTAAATCTGGACTCTGCACAGTTTTCTCCTTCAAATCTGAGTTGCAAAACAACAAAAAACACCCAAACGATATATACAAAAACCCAGAAAGACCCAAGTCAGAAAACCAAAAATAATTACAGATCTATGTACATGAATCGCAGATCTATCAGATCTAGGGAGTGTGAGTCCAACTCCTCTCCCAGATCTGATAATCTAAAGCTCTCAACAGCCAGATCTATCGATTCAGAATAGAAAAATTATTTTTTTTTTAATTTTAAAGGAGGTACTGAGCTCAAAACCCTTCATGCATCACCCATTAAAAATATCTTATGATAAGCCCGGGATCAAATTTAAGATGGGCTATTCAAAAAACACAGATCGGGAGTTGGCTGGTTCAACCGAGAACTTCCCCGAATGCCCGATGATCTAAAAATCAAGACTTTCCTGCAAAACTCAATACAGCCATCAATACAGAGCAAGAAAATGATAATAAAATTCAAATTTAATAGAGATACCTGCTATTATACTCAAAACTTAAATTATCATTCAAACCCCAGCGACTAAGCAAGGTTCATGTACTCAAATCACTCTTCAGAAAGCTATCATCAATGGCTAAAAAGAAATCTATGCATGAAAATGACACATCTTACAGTGTTTCCACGAAGAGTAACACCAACAGAAATTAACCCCAAAGTCTTTCTTTATTGCTCATAAAAAAGATTACAAGAGAGCTTTTTGCTTAGTACACGATCCAGAGATCGCATGAATTGACTGACAAATTACCTCCTATTTAAAAATAAATCCTCCAACAGCTAGTTTGAGTGATCCTCGTCAAAGCAATCTCGACCATTGATGAGGATTAAAATTTCCTTTAATCTCATCCGTCGAAATTTTAAATTATTGAGGAAATTCAAATTTTTCAATTAAATGCATGTTAATTAATTCAAAAATTAAATTTTTAAATTAATCTCCTCAAAATTTTGACTTTGACTTAACCCCAGGGACCAAACGCTTAAAATTTAGCAAAATAATCAATTTACCCTAGTCCCTAGACCTCTTAAAATTTAATTTTTAAGGACCGACGAATTTTGCCTTCAGAGAAATTAAATTTACCTAGGACCTAAAATTAATTAAATTTCTGGCTCAAGATTTTAATTAATTTTGTCTAGAAAATTTAATTAATTAACCTATAAGGGGATAAATTATTTTTCCAACCCTCAAGACACTTTACATCATGATTTTCACTTTTTTGACATCTCAAGGAGGAAAACCCATTTGCAAAAGACCCTCACAGACTACCCAATTCTGGGACACAAATATAATCTAGCAAACCAACCAATTTGTAATAAAATAACCTAACCAAATAGTTAGGATTATTCCCAAATCACTTTTACATAGACTCGATCTAGAACACTAGGACTCCCCTAAGATCCCGGTGACAAAATCCATTCTGGCTTTGGGGTAAGGCTGAAGGAAAACTTTGTCGACCATTCGAGAATGGATCGATGAGACAAAAAACCTCCCGGAATGTAGATCGTCACCAGAAAGGTAAGTTTACCTAGGTAATTACATACATGACACGGATCTGCTGAAATTATTTACATTATACACATGCAGAATGGGTTTACATTATAAGATGATGATCAAGCTGGTGATGATAGTTGGACAACACGAACACATCGATCAGGCATTATCCCTTTTGCGAAAAAAAGGGGGTGTACTGCTATGCATCGTTGACACGTAGTGGTCAACATTTGGCTCTACTTGGGGACATGTTGTTGCACTGGAGGAATTTGAGAATCCAGAATCTGCATCCACGCAACACACAATATAACATAAGTAGCGTCCATCCAAAAAATCATCATATAACATTAAGCACAGAAAAGATATAAGCTCTTCATTTATTAACTATCCTAATAACATGAAAAACACAAATCTAACTACAAAATGAAACACTGAAATAACAGGGTATAAGGTTAGAAATACAATACAAAGATGCCCCATGGCATCAGATGCGTTCAATATAGTGCATACTGAGCATTTGCCTACTTTCAGGCAAATCTATCGATTGTTTCTCGGATGTGCCATGTCCAATCCTGCATATAGTAGGACTTTTTCCTATTCGAAAATCAAGCTGCTCGCGGCCATCTGATGCATCAAATCGCTTTCTCATTCTCTTTCTCTTGCGTTTTTTCTTTGTGGCAGGCTGTATCACTGATGATGTGGAACATTCTGCTTCAAAACTCTTAGATGAAGTATGTAAGATATGCATGACATGTCTCTCTTCATTCTGCATCTGCTCTATCAAGAATGATGGATCAGTGTCACAAGTGTCATGAGTTATAACTTGATCTTCAATGATTGGTGGATTAACCATGTGAGCATCAACCTGATCCTTATCAATTTCAATTTTATCTGGGTCACCTTCAATTAACCACTTTTCAATGGAACAAATGACCTCCTCATAATAAGATGGAGCTTGCTGCAGCAGATAAGGAGGCTTCTGATCTGTTGACGTTTCCTTGTTTCTTTCATCCTCTGATCGATGCTGAAATTTCTGTACCTGTATTGTTATGTCATCCATCTAGTTAGAGTGTTCAACCTTCATAACGCTGACTTCCTTGGCATGGTTTTCCTCCATGGTCAATAACTTATTCTTAAGACATATCTGACTAGCTTCCATATTTTTTATTACATTGTCATTATCTGCTTTTATGGTCATCAAGCAATGTTGCATAGACTTTATCTCTTTCTCATGATTTGTTTGTATTATAGCTAACTGATTATTATAATCAAAACTCATGATGGTCATTTCTTCATCCATGGTTAATAACTTGCTTTGCATAGAAATAATTTCTCTGCCATGATTAGCTTTCATGGTTTCCATTTCCTTCTGCATGTCGGTCCTCATATCCTCCATACTCTGAGCACACTTTTCTACTACAGTGGTTATGTGATCGGAGTGTTTAATTTTCATGATTTCCATCTCCTCATCACGTTTTTCCAGTTGAGCATATAAAGTTCTCATATCCTTGACGCAATCAGTTCCAAATTTTTCTTGATTAAGCTCCATATTTTTGACCAGTTGCGTTTGACTGAACTGCATGTATTTAACCAACTGTTTTAGTTCTTCTATAATTTTCTTATCATTTTCCCTTTCATTGTCAACACTGATTTGACAACTTGTCCCTATTTTTCCACTATCATGAATTTGACTTGCAACGGTACAAGTGGATGGCACACTCTGATATGGAGAATTGTATTGAAATCTTTTATTGACAGTTGGATCCTTTACAAGATCACTTTCATTCTGCAGCTTTAGGGGCACAAGGCGAGCTACCTTGATAACCATATCTATCTGTAAAAGCGTTGACGATGTCTTATAAAGAAGCGAAAGAATCTTCAGGACAATTATTAAACCAATTCAAGCATCACCCTCTAAAGAAAAGGAAAATAGACGCATTTTGACATCTTCATGATCATATTGGGGAGAACTACAATATCTGAGTATTGTAAGAGTAAACCTGCATAGATGCTTTCTAACAGCGACTGAATCACCACCCGAGAACAAAGACAATTTATGAATGGCCACTTCTGGAATATCATGGAGAAAATCAGTAAAATGACACGGGGTAAACGAATCATCCATGATGAATTGCCTGAAGGAATAATGAGGGACCAAATGGATGATAGAGAGAGACCCCTGCTCAAGAAAATCAAGAGATCCACAAGAAGCGAGCTTCTAGTAGAAATTCTTGAAAGAAATGAAAGAAGTGGAGTCACCACTTGAACATGAATCTAACTCTAGGATCCAAAGGCAACAAACAACCGAATACAAGGGAGGACTTCTTGTCTGAGAAATAATAAACAAAAGAAGTGGAGTCGCCACCCAAACAAGAAACGAACCGAAATGTCCAGGTGTTAAAGGTGGAGATGAGATGATTAATGAGATGACGAAAGATAGGGCGATGAAAAGATCAAATGATGCCAGGAAATGTTGTGTTGGTTGACTGGCTAATGAATGGCGGAAAATATAAGATGATTAAAACGATGTCGAGAAACCAAGGACAGAAAAACTCTATCCCCGGCAACGGCGCCAAAAAATGTTGTCGCACAAAGTGTCTAGGCACCGCGACAACGCTTAGAGTAAAAGTTTTCACTCTTGATCCTTACTCTATTTAGACTCTCTCCTAGGCAAGTCAAGGGGGGTAGTCCCTAAGGTAAATGGATGAGAAAGCCTGTGGATCACGGGCTCTAGGAGATTTTAATGATGGACAACTTGACGAAAGTAAACGAATCTCAATTAACTTAGATGAACAAATTAAACACTAATTTAACCAAGACATGACCACAAGATAGAAATGATTACAGACCAATGCCTTTTATATTCAATCAACCGTAGATTAAGTAAAACAAGTTATCCAAAACAATTTTCCAATATGTGACGAATAATGACAATCGTGAATAATCAATATAAACGCCCAAAACTGTATCATGCAAGAGATTCCAGATTTAATGATTTTTCGTTAATGACCAAGATCTAGAATTAATCAATTTTCTCCAACAGCCAATATGATTTAAAATGCTAGTCACACTTTGACCATAGAAAAATCATGAAAATTCATTTAATCACTAGATAACACCAGGGAAATTTAGATCTTAATTATTCCTTAGCTAATAACTAAATCAATAAATTAAATCAACAGGTTAAAAAATCGAATTTTTAATGAGCCATAGGCCACATTAAAAATTTTAATGTTTAAGCATAAATCCCTTAATTTATTTTAACTCCTAAGTCATAAAATTTAAAATTTTTAGAATTTTTTAATGTTTTAATTTATTTATTTTTTTGAGATTTTTTTAGATTTTTATATTTTTTTAATATTTTAGATTTTTAGTTTTTAAAAGTTTTAGGATTTTAGATTTTTTTTTTTTTAAATGAATTTAAATGTTTTAGATTTTTAGTTTTTTTAATTTTTAGAATTTTAGAATTTGAATAAAAAAATAATATAATCAAAATAATAAAAAAACAAAAACAAAAATAAATTTTTTTTTAAACTTTTAATTTTTTAATGAATCACACTAAAATGAAATTAGAAGCTTTTAAAAAAAAGAAACCAAAACTTAAACCCTAAACAAATATAAAAGAGCTAACCTAAACATAACACATAGCATACAAAAGAAATTAAAAAAATCGAAAGCTTTTGTTTGCTATCGTGTGCAGGTTTGTAGGTGAGCGTTGGAGCTCTGCTTGACGACGGAGACAGCACGCGGGAGGCTAAGGAGCGAAGCTTGCAGGCTTGAGGAATTGATTCGATGGAGGATTTAGCAGGCTAAGAGGACCGCGTGAGGAGTTGCAATGGAGGCTACGCGCAGGGAGAGAGGAAAGGGCTGCGGGAGAGAGCTGGACGGTGATGGCTGAGTATTAGAAGGAAAGGATAGCCGCAGGGAGAAAGGAAATCATGTGGTCAGCGAATGAGATAGATCTCGGAGCACGGATGGAGCTGCAAATTAAAAAAAAAATATGCGGCTTGCGGATCTTGCGTTGATTTCAACGCTCTGGCAGCGTGGAGAGGGCTGATGAAGAACGCAACAGCAATAGAAATGAATGGACAACGAGGGTGAGGGTTTGATTGCAGGTATGCAGGAATGGATGAAAGGACTGCGCGATGAAGGCAGCAATACGAAGAAGGGTTTGGCGGCAGAATGATGAAAGATGAAGAACGCAGCAACAAGGAAAAACGCAGGGAGGAGGAGAAGATGCAGCAGAAAGCAGAAAACCCTAGGCAGCGAAAATACTTCCAAAATTTTCTGCTAAAAAACCTTCAAAATGCAGACAGAGAGAAACCCAGTAGAAAGTGGTAGTCGAAGAACCCAAAAAACTTCCAGAAAACCTTGATTAAAATGTTATACTTCTGTTTTAGATTTGTCGGTGAAGCCCTTAAAAATTTTCCAGATTAAAAATAAATAAATTTAAACCCCTGGACTGCGAAAAATGTCCGAACAATATCCTGGAAAATGATTTTAAAGAACCCCAAAGATCCAGATCTTACCCTCCAGGGCTTAGATCTGGACTCTACACAGTTTTCTCCTTTAGATCTATAGCTGTGAGACAACAAGAAACACCCAAACGATATATACAAAAACCCAGAAAGACCCAAGTCAGAAAACCAAAAATAATTACAGATCTATGTACATGAATGCCAGATCTAGGGAGTGTGAATTCAACTCCGCTCCCAGATCTGATAATCTAAGGCTCTCAACAGCCAGATTTATCGATTTAGCACTGAAAAATTAAATTTTTTGAATTTTAAAGGAGGTACTGAGCTCAAAACCCTTCATGCATCACCCATAAAAAATATCTTATGATAAGCCCGGGATCAAATTTACGCTGCACTCTTCAGAAAACACGGATCGGGAGTTGGCTGGTTCAACCGAGAACTTCCTCGAATGTCTAATGATCTAAAAATCAAGACTTTCTGCAAAACTCAATTCAACCATCAACATAGAGCGAGAAAATGATAATAAAATTCAAATTTAACAGAGATACCTGCTTTTATATTCAAAACATAAATTATCATTCAAACCCCAGCGACTGAGCAAGATACCTATACTCAAATCACTCTTCAAAAAGCTATCATCAATGGCTAAAAAGAAATCTATGCATGAAAATGACACATCTTACAGTGTTTCCACGAAGAGTAACACCAATAGAAATTAACCCCAAAGTCTTTCTTTATTGCTCATAAAAAAGATTACAAAAGAGCTTTTTGTTTAGTACACGATCCAGAGATCGGATGAATTGACTGCTTAATGACCTCCTATTTAAAGATAAATCCTCCAACGACTAGTTCGAGTGATCCTCGTCAAAGCAATCTCGACCGTTGATGAGGATTAAAATTTCTTTTAATCTCATCCGTCGAAATTTTAAATTATTGAGGAAATTCGAATTTTTCAATTAAATGCATTTTAATTAATTCAAAAATTAAATTTTTGAATTAATTTCCTCAAAATTTTGACTTTGACTTAACCCAGAGACCAAAGGCTTAAAATTTAGCAAAATAATCAATTTACCTTAGTCCCTAGACCTCTTAAAATTTAATTTTTAAGGACCGACGAATTTTGCCTTCGGAGAATTTAAATTTACCTAGGACCTAGAATTAATTAAATTTCTGGCTTAGGATTTTAATTAATTTTGGCTAGAAAATTTAATTAATTAACCTATGAGGGGATAAATTATTTTTCCAACCCTCAAGACACTTTACATCATGATTTTCATTTTTTTACATCTCAAGGGGAAAAACCCATTTGCAAAAGACCCTCACAAACTACCCAATTCTGGGACACAAATATAATCTAGCAGACCAAGCAATTTGCAATAAAATAACCTAACCAAATAGTTAGGATTATTCTCAAATCACTTTTACATAGACTCGATCTAGAGCACTAGGACTCCCCTAAGATCCCAGTGACAAAATCCACTCTGGCTTTGGGGTAAGGCTGAAGGAAAACTTTGTCGACCATTCGAGAATGGATCAGTGAGACAAAAAACCTCCCGGAATGTAGATCGTCACCAGAAAGGTAAGTTTACCTAAGTAATTACATACATGATAGGGATTTGCTGAGATTATTTACATTATACACATGCAGAATGGGTTTACATTATAAGATGATGATCAAGCTGGTGATAATAGTTGGACGGCACAAACACATCGATTAGGCGCTATCCCTTTTGCGAAAAAAAGGGGGTGTACTGCTATGGGTCGTTGACACGTAGTGGTCAACATGCCCAAAAGGGTCTTTTACAATAAGACAAGGACTCTTTGACTCATGTAAACCCTAGAAGCATTAAATGAATGCTTGACCTAGTGACAAAAGACTTGAGCATGAAACACATGCTTTACAACAATGTTGCATGACTCATACTCGTATAAGACTCGTTTCTCTATTGACTCGGCGACTCGTATAAGACTCGGGAACGACCCGCATAAGACTCGACAAAATATAGAAAAAATTAAAATATGAAAATTTTAAGCATAAAAAATAAAAATAAAAATAAAAAATCGAATTTTGAGGGTCTCCACAGGTCTTATGCGGGTCCTATGGGGGTCATATGTCATTCTTCACGGGTTCAATGCAGGTCCTATGCGGGTCATATGCGATTCTTCACAAGTTCAATGCGGGTAGCCGAGTTTTATGCAGGTTTTGGCAGGTACAGGAAGAAACCACAGGTTCTATGCGAGTCACGCATCTCGCTATAAAACCCATCCAGACCCACAGGTACTCGTAGGTCTTATAAGAGTCGTGCTACACTTCTTTACAAAAATAATTATCTTTTGATAATTTTCTTTCTCCTTTTGATAAGTACATAAAAATTACATCATTACATGAGTCAAATGACAATTATGAAGACCGATACTAGTTACATTTTCAACACTCCCTCTTAACTAGGGAGGTATTCATAATTGTCCAACCAGTACAAGGACATTACTCACTTTGAAAAGTTCTCATAAGAAGAGTCAGATCAACATCATATCTAGCATATACTATTTTAGGGATCTAGATACCATCTAGGTCACTGCCAAAGTATCCACCCAAGATCTTTCAGGGATCTAGGTACCATCCAGGCTATTGCCACGGTACCTGTTGTCGCTCAGATTGTATAGGCTCAGTGCGACAATGACTCAGTTCGGGGGTTGTCACTCTGATCCTCGACCTCTTCGTTCTAACTGTCTCCCAACAACAAGCTATGGGGGGTAGTCCCTATGGAATGTGAAGATGAAGGGAAGTTGGCAACCAATAAGTCTAGGAGAAACGATTGAATGGCCTAGCCACTTGGTTAATTTTAGCAAGTTATGAAATTAGATTTGATTAATTGTGAGACCAGTGCCTTATGGAGTCAACCACTTGCTTTATATCAATTGAAGACCAAATGATCGGATGAACAATCGTTGCTTAATGGATTCTTGACTATCTTAGATGAAATGCAAATCCTACAAACTAGGTGAACTGCAGGAATCTTGGTTTATTTTAATTAGATGTCTGACCAAGTGTATCCCTTGATTTTTATCTATATTGGGCCTAGCCTCTAAAGTAAGTAGCAGAGAGAAGTCAAGGTGAAGCAAGCAAGGCCTTGGTTAACAATCCCTCTCCTTCAAATCTAACGTACCCAGTGCCTCCGGTGCTGCAGAGACTATGGCTCTGACGACTGCAAGGTCGCCATTTTAAATCCTAGAGGGACTAGACTCTTCAAACAAAGATGAAAGGGTGTTCTAATCTTTTTATCAACGAAGCTTATGCTTGGAGGTAAATTATTAATGCAATACTAGTTTTAGGATGCCAATGCAAGATTATTGAGTGACTCTTAAGATGAGATTGTTTAATGTTCCTTTAAGTACGCTAGTTATGATTGATATTAAGTTACAACAATAAGTACTTAACAATGGTAAATAAGAGACAATCTCAACCACAGGAATATGTGCCAATTTTTACAAGTTCCAACAAGATACAAGAGATAAACAAGATAGATGCTCTTCACAGTGATTCACCAATATAGAGCTTACAATGGATGCCCACTTTGAACATGAACCATAAATCTAATGACAATTAGAGCAGTTATCAACTTAAGACAATTAGCCAATGATAATTATTCAAAAGAAGCAACAAGATTATCAATGTTCTTTAGAATCCTTCCAAGATATGTCAACAAGATAATGCCAATATTGTAATTAAATTCCTTAATGCCAATTATTCAAGGGATATTCAATTAACTTAACAAGTCCTCAAGCCCGTAGGGTTAGCTCCACTGGTCAAGTCCCCGTTGTTAAGTACCTCACCGATCAGGAGGGCACAAGGTCAATTCTCCTCGACGCCCTTGGGGTTAGGCCCTACTAGTATGGCCGAAGGGCTTTAAAAGATTCCCTTGGGGGTTGATCTACACAGATTTTCCGTGGATGTAGCGCCCACCCATGAACCACCTCTAAAAAAAAAACTTAACAAGTCCTCTAGTCAAGAACACTTAGATTTTTAATACCAATGTGTGAGAGAAACAAGAGAGACCAATATCAAATAAACTCTTAGATTTGTCAACTCAAGAAATCATTCAACAAGATTATTGGATTATGAGATTAAAGAGTGACCTTATTAGTGCAAGCTTGGAACTTTATTGGGATCACACAAGACAAAAATATGTTAGTGCTCTTGAAACAATGTAGCAATTAGCCCAACAATAGATTCACTTCAATGTTAGTTATAATATGCAATTAACCATTTCAAGAAACATTAAAGAGCAGCAATAAAACCTTGGGACAGAAGTAAGTTACTAATGCCCAATGCCAAATTAATGCCAAAATTAATACTTCCTCTTAATGTAGAATGCAAGCGATGAGGAGATTCTTATGTCAATGTTTATATCAGACCTTATGATGCTTGTTTATATCATACCTTATGATGCTTCTTTTAGACAATGGACAGTCAACAAAAAAATTCATGAGGTATGCCAAATAAATGATTCCCCAAGTATGCAAGTGATTTATTAATATGTTAGCGAACTTGTCAACTAAGTCACCTGACACGGGGATTCGGGATTCGTAGGATACGGGGATTCAAGTGTCGGATTCAGACACGTTGACCACCCGGAATAGGACACGTAGGATTCATTATATATTATTTTATTAAAAAAAAAAAAAAAATATATATATATATATATATATTAAAAATTAGATATTTCTTACACAAATTCTAATTAATGATACAAATTCATTGATTTCAAACATAGATCTTCATCTATAGCATGCATAGTACATACAAAATTCAAATACATGTCAGTAGTCACATAAATCATAATTCATAAATGAAAGACAACTTACAACTACAAGATAGTAAGATAAAGACACTGACAACTGTAGTTTTCTCATTAAGTCATCAAATCAAAATGTGTTACATAGGTAGTGCTGGTGCAATGCCAATGGCAAATAGAAATAGAAAATATAAAACAACTACAGGTATACAAGCCTCAAGGCAATAGGTAGTCATCAATCCTCAGAGTCATCATCAGAATCAGCATCAATGTCCTCATCATCATGGTCACCACTGCTCTCCTCTGCATCCTCCTCCTCCCCTGTATCCATAGTCGCCTTTGCATCTGCTGGTGTGGAGGATGACCCCTCTAAAATATCACCGTCATCAAATCTAATAGGCTCTAGCACTGGATCATTGAGATCCATGTTGGCCAATGCCAACTCAACACTGCTGTCCAGACCCATATCATCAGGAAAGACATCCCACATCTTTGTCTTTCCCCTCAACCACTCTTCCCTCTGCCTGTAAATAAGACGAAGGTTGGTGTGCACATACACCATTGTCTTTGCCCTGGACTGCTCAAGCCTGCTCTTCTTCACACTATACAAATTCCCATATGTGCTCCAATTCCTCTCACAACAAGAGGATGAAGTCACCTGAGAGAGGAGCTTCATGGCTAACTGCTGAAGAGGAGGGCTTGTTGCCCCATGATTTGCCCACCAAGAATAGGGCTTCTTAGCCCCCTGTCTCTAATCACATCATATCCTACAAATCGATCAGTGCCAGTGGAAAACTCTGCAAAGACATCCTCCACCTCATCAAGCAATGCTCTATTCTGAAAAACCCGCCTGAATGCCTCTTTCCTCCCCTGTGAGATTTCACCATCCATGTGAGGAGGGAATCTGCGGGAAGGTCCACCATTCAGCCACTCATGGTTGTAGTATTTTGGGTTCAATGAGTGAGCCAAACAATGTAAAGGTGTACAATTCTTGTCCCATCTGCTGACAAGAATATCCTGTATAGTATCACAGAAGGCCTCTGGTGATGTCTCATACTCGGGGCACTCACTCTATAGAATAATGCTCCTCACAGACTCAATCATGGAATCCCATCCCTCATAAACCTCTCCTAGGATGGGTTTGTTTGTATCTGCAAACCAAAGCAAAGAAATAATAGGGTCCATGATCTGAATAATTAGAACTACCCTCTCCCACCAAGCATCATCTAGCACTGTGTCCTTCACTCTTTTAGAGGCTACTGGATCTGTCTTTCTCCAAAAATACCAAAACTCAGAAATAACCATGGACCCAAGAGCGGTCTTGACCTCCCTCAACCTCTTCAACATCATGAATGAAGAGGCAAAACGTGTATCAACAATCTTCAACAATGATAGATTGGTGTACTCCTTGTAGATGGTGAGGGCATTTGTATGATTTTGCACAAAGTTACGGATGTGTCGTGCATCCTCAATAATGTTACCAATCCAAAGCACATCAGAAGCAATGGATTTCAGTGTTAAGTTCAATGAATGGACAATGCAAGGTGTCCAAAACACTTGTGGATATTTAGCTTCCACAATCATGCCAGCAGCCTTGCAAACAGGTGCATTATCTGTAATGATTTGCACACAAGAATCAACACCTATATCTTCAATAACTTTAATAAATAACTCACCAATAAATTGTGCATCCTTGTATTCTCCAAGTGTATCCACTGCTTTCAAGAAAACTGGACCATTCAAGGAAGACACCATGAAGTTGATGATTGGGTGTCGTGCTAGATCTGTCCATCCATCAGAAACAATGCTAACCCCAAATGTTGGCCATGATGCTACAATAGGCTCAAGCATTTTTTGCACCTCTTTTTTTGCCTTCGTCAACAATGTGGTTCTAAGCTTCTTTGAACCAGGAGGCACATACCATGATGGAGACCCGTGAGTTAGAGCTCGACACATCTCAATAAATAGAGGTGAGCGTGCAACATTAAATGATATGAAGTTTTGATAGAAAAAGAAGGCAATGGTGAGATCAAGCTCTTCCCATTTCTCTTTTTGAAAAATTTTGTCCATTGGACCAAGTGTAATTGCTCTTCTTTTTGCTGCTTGTCCCCCAATAGAACTCTCAAATGGAAATTTGGTGGTGCTTTTCCTCAAAAATGGAAGGGGGTCTTCATTCTTGCTTTTTCTTGATTTTGCAGCCACATTTTCCATACCAACAGTGGACTCCTTTTCCATTTCTTTCCTCTTTTGTAAAGGAACAACTTTACAAGCTCCAATTCCACAACCTGGTAAAGCCAACAAATGGCCTTTCACACGGTAATATGTGCTTTTGAAAGAAATGTGACAAAAGTTGCATCTCCATTACACATTGCCTCCTCCCTTCCCCTTGGTGTTTGTCCCATCCTCTCTTGTGACATATTTCCACAAGGGATATTTCTCAATGTTGTCTTTAGGTCCTCCTCTTCCCTCAACATTACTTGCAGCAGACTCTGATGATATTGGGGGAGGAGGGGCATCTCCAATGGAGACATTCTTCCCCTTCCTTTGCGCCTTAATTGCTGCCTTTGATTGAGCCATGAATACTGTAAAAAAAAAAAACAAAACATGCACAAATTTGTAAAAAAAAAAATCATATACAAACTACTGTAATAGAAATGCAAAAAAATAGAGTTGAAATGCACTTACCTGGTGCTTGAATCTCCTTGCCGAATGCTCCATGCCCTTAGCTCCTTGCCCACAGCTCAAAGTATGCAAAACTGAAAGAGAAATAAGGTGAAAAACATAAGGAATAGCGCCTTTTTTAAGCGCGCGGGTTTCATTTTAGGGGATTCGAATCCCAGAATCGGGACACAATGTGTCCGTACGAACTTCGCACGGGTTTCATTTTAGGGGATTCGAATCCCAGAATCGAGACACAATGTGTCCGTACGAGTAGGTTCTCAGCATGAAGTTCATTGAGGACATTTGATGCTATGGGGCACCTTTCTGTATCATATTTCTAATCTTAACCCTCGTCATTTTATTTCATGAATAAATTGTCATTTATGCTTTTAGAATAAATTTCCATTGCTTCATTTACGTACTTGATGATATTTTTGAATGGATACTGTTGATATGTGTCTTTTGTCGGTGGGATGTAGATTCCAGGTTCTTGCACACTATCACTTCATATCTAGCATGCATCCCCACATGGAACCAAATGTTGACCACGGAGTGGCACCTGATGATTATATGAAGACTCCATGCCCAAGGATGATCCAGAGGACACTTGTACCATTAGATATCATCAGTCAACAGAGCTTTTTAACTCTACTTCTATTTTCTCATCATCTTTCTTGTACCCAGATTCCACACCCTGCGGGGAATTGTAATAAGTGATACTAGTAATGATGAGTTTTGAGTATGTAATAGGCCTAGGATGTTGGGACTCAATCAGCAAATGAGTACACCTTGGAATGGTTTTTTTTAATCTGGTTAATTATCCTTTATTTTCCAGAGGCGGATAATTTTCTAGGTTTTTTCACTCATCTTTTACCCCAAAGTCGAGGCGACGGTTTGAAGCTATGTTGCGGGGGAGCGCCCCCCCTCGATCCCGCTCCCAATCTGTGCTCCGGGCGGGAGCGACTCGAGAGCAGGTCGGGAGCGCGCTCCTGAAATGGGAGCAATTTCGAGAGCGCGCTCCCTAAAAAAATTTTCGCTCCCTGCTTTTTCGGGAGCGTTTTGCCTTTTTTACAATCTTTTTTTTATAGTAATGTTTGAAATGCAATTTTTTTTGAAAGAAACAAATAATTTTTGAGTGGGGCAGCTTAATGATCAAGTCTAGGCCCTAGTATTGATATGCTATTCATGGTAATGTTAAATTCTTAAAGTAAAAGTGACATTCTCCTTAATATTCATTTTCACCCTTTTACTTAAATTTTTAATATTACCATGAAATGACTCAAGATGTTTGAGAGTGGTTTCGGCCTCATTGGATTTCATATGGAGAAAGTAGAATTTTAGATTTCATTCAAAATCCAACAGACTTATCAGTTTTTCAAGATTTCAAGCTTGGGGGATTGCAATGTTTCCATTGACTTTTGTCATGTATTAAGGTATGGAACTCGTATTTAATCAAGAACACCAATCCCTCTATGTACCTTGATGTTAGTGACATTGTTTGTCGAATTCCTCTATCATGACCCTCCTAAAAATGTACGCATCACTCAAACAAAATCTTGACTTGACATGCTATGCTTGTTCTATCTTATGTTAATGCTTAGAGGGTGATATTAATGACAAAGATCCCTACAGATACAGAGGTAATGACAAAGATGCCTCTGGATATTAATCCTTAGAGGGTGATATTAATGACAAAGATCCTGATTTTCCAACAAGACTAAAAAATTAGACATTTCTCGTGGTGGCAAGAGGCCCAAGCATAAAAAATAGATAATAGATTTACTTCTCTTTGCTAGTTTCTAGTCGCTTTTATAACTATTGACTCTTTCATATTTATTATGATATTTTTTTAAACAATATATGACAATTTAAGGTTGAAGTTGGCAATTATAACTCATTAGTAATGAATTATGAATATGATGCTTCATGAAAGGTGAAAATTGTTTCATTTCATTTCATTTTATAACATTTCATTTCATGTTAGATATTATTTGTTGTAATGGTTACACTTAGCTTACAAGTACAACTTTGGTGATCAATGATGATAAATGTTATATATTGAATTTTGAAAGCTTGAAACTTTAAGATTGATGAATCATGAGACTCAATATGTTGTATGTTACTATGTTACTAACTTGTGGACATGGTTGATGAAGATTATAACTTCTAGATGATTGTTGTTGTATGGTTCAATCTATGTTTTTTTATGTTTTTTATATCTAATTCATTATTCTACATGTTTTTGTTGACATATATGTATCAAAATATAAAAAATATATATATTATATAAAAAACGCTCTGGGATTCGCTCCCAAATCGGGAGCTTCTGAAAATGTCGCTCCCGCTCCCGCTCCCAAGTAACATTGGTTTGAAGGTTGAGCCCTAACACATCTTAGTGTCTAAAGTCGATGTATATTACCATACTAGATCACACAAAAAATTTCGTAAAATTTGGTTATGTCTAGGTAGTCATTTTTTAATTTTTTAGATTTCCCACAGGTCAAAAATTGCAAATAAAATTGTATTTAAATTGTAATAAGTGATGTCTAGAGAAGTTTTATGGGGTATGAGTAATGAAATTTACACCTCTCACCCTCAACTTTCTACTATAACACACTTTTATGGGTTAAAAATGTCTTTTGAACCTTCAAAACCAACTTTTCCTAAGTTTAGTGGGAAATTTGGCAATTAATTAAGCCAAAAATAAAATAAATCGAGAAAAATAAATATCCACAGATGCTAAATGTTGTGGAAATGAGGTGGAAAATTATGGGGGAGTTAAAGTGAAGTCCCAAGGTGATGTGGACTCCTAAAATCAAGGAAATGACATGTGCTCAAATAAAATCGAATTTCTGGCATTAAAGGAGAAAGCTGCTTACTTGGAAATTCGAATTTGTGAAGTTAATGCACATTTGGGAGGATTTGGAAGAAAAATTGATGGAGATTTTTGTGGGAAATTGTCTCCACATGGGTTACCACCCATATACACTTGTCATTCTATCATAAAATTTGAATTGGCACATAAGAGAAGAAGAAAATGATGTCCACTTGCCAAAATTTGATTTTTACACTTGGCATTGGAGCTTCATTCAACAAATTCGAATTTCTCTTTGGGATTGTCACATCATGCCACTTGTTTAATCACTTCTACATTGGGATTGGCCCCAATGCCATTTGTCATTGTCATTCTTCATTGAGATTTGCTCTCAACTCTCTATATAATAGAGCCATGGCTCTCACATTGTATCATGTAATACGAGTTATTGTGCTTGAGAAGACTCTGCGAGATTGTATTCACTACTTGCAATATAATACAACAGTCTTTGGGGTAAGCGTGATGGTGTTCTTCTCCTTGCATGTGTGGTAAATTCTTGACTTCTTGTTATGCTTCTATTTATTTCCTCATGTCATTATTTCTTTCATACTTGTTTCAAGTTATGTTAGTATGCAGCTATCTCATATTAGCATAAGAATTAATTATTTGCTTTAGGAAAGGAAATATTCTAATGAATAATAAGTGTATCTCTAGGAATTCTTTCCACTGTACTTATTTAATTTCATGTCGATTTAATGATTTGTGGTGAAGTTTTGTAGATCAATCATTATTTTGTCAAGCTTTTCAAGCGTAAGGGGAAATTCTCGGAGGAATCAACCCATTCTTGAAAAATATTCAAGGAGAACCCGCATGTTTTGAATGCCAAAGTCACATCTATATCTTATTTGTGTCTTGCAAGGGTTCTTTCAAGTTTCTTAAAGATTTTATTTCTTGCATCAAAATATCAAACTTGGAAAATTTTATTTTTTACGTATTGTACTTCATTTATCAATATCTGGCTATTTCAAAGAGCTAAGTCATGACTAGTCAAAGAGGAGAGCTTGCTCATACTCTTTGGCCTAGCCTCTTGCAGATTATTTTTGTAACATACTTTGTTGTCATCTTGGTCTAACATTTGAGTTATTTTTGTATTATTTTGAGCAAGATAATTTCCATGCTCTGATTTGTAGACTTATTCATCTTGAAAGCATTTATAATATCCTGTGCTAACAATTTAGTGTTTCACTTTTCAGGTTTATTTTGGCTTTCCATTTGAAAACATTTCACTTCATTTTAAGCAAAATACAATTTCATTTCTTAAAGAGCAAATACTTGGAAGGCACTGGTTGTTTATGTATTTCATGACTATCTTATGATGGTTATTGCTCATATCAATTTTTTGCTTATAAATCTTAAAGAGATAATCTATTTAACTCTAACAATTCTCCTAGAAACTCACATCCTTTTTAAATTAACTTTTCATTAGGGACCACCCCCCTTAGCTAACCTAGGAGATAGCTTAAACGGAAAGAGAAGGGATTTAGTGTGACAGCCCCTTCTCTTAGTTCCCTGCCACCAACCACACCTTGTGGGGTTGAAGGCTTTTCTCACTGACTTGTAGGTAGGTATAGGCGGCAGGGTCAACACTACCAAACCAAGAATCTCAACCATAAACTACTTTTCACAGCAGAAATATAAAGCAGTAGATCAATACACAGAATGATACACAATTTTAAACAAAATTGGATAATATGTACAATCCCAATCTTCGTTATATTAAACCAAATCTGAATAATCCAACAATTTATGGTATACAAGATACAATGACAAACTTCGTTGCACAACTTCAATGTCGTATCTTGTCCTACCGGTCCTTTGCTCTCGTAGTGCTCACTGGTAGTGCCTTAGTCCATCAAGGCATCTACACATCGAGACTCCAAGAGGGTTGCCCCCTATCACTGCTGCAAGTCAAGTCTGCTACAATGAACACTAGCTCATCAATTGCTCTCTAGGTAGGCCTAATTCCCGAGCTCCAATCTGCTAAGATAGCAACAACCTTCGTCCATCAAAGTGTTGCACTTCGGCACCGATCTTCACCCAACCTTCCGCTGCTCTTCCTTCAACATAGCTCGTCTAGGGCTACTTTGAGTAGCCAACTCGTTGTCTTCCAACCAGCTCTATGACACCCACTACTTCACTGTGGGATCTACTCCAAGAAGAGGCTCTCAATCACCAAGATAAGCCTCTTAATTTGCTCCCACAAGTTGCAACTATAATCGATCCAAACTGTGGTCAAAAGTTCAAAACCATGACCCAACACAAGGCACAAACTGTTACTCCAAGTTTGTTTTGTTGTTGTTGTGACAGTGACTGGTTAGGGTATCATAGGCATACTGCAACAGCCCTAAACAAGCACCCAAACATCCCTTAATTTTTGCGGCCCTACTAAGGAAGAGTCCTCCACATACGTACTAATGTTCTGGGTGTAAATCTGCGCCAAAACCTCTCCACGTTGTCCCTGTTTTGAAGTGATTAGGCCTGCGGCCTACCACAATCCTTGTTGTCACCTACAGCCCTCCCAAAATAGAGTTCCCTTACCTCATTTGTTACCCAACAGACTTGCCTTTGACCTGCATTTAGCCCTTGACACACTCAGCCTTCTTTCAATAGCAACCAACCCTCAAGAGTCAAAACAGATCCTAGAAGGCTCCACGCTGCCTTCTTTTCCTCGTTGTAGTTGCCTCCTTCCTGTGTCCAAAACAGAAGCTAATTTGCACCCTTGCCGAGTTCCTTAGCTCTTCAATGCTGCCTTTATGTTGCACTTATTGGATGCCTAAACAATGAGCCTTCGTCCTCCTTTTATAGGCATAAAGAGGGGCTCCAACGTCTCATTTGAAGTGACACTTCTTTTGGATTGTGTTTACATCAAGTTGGCCTACTTGACAACCAAATTAATTTGTCAACTTCAAAAATTAATATCTCTCTAACGACAACTCGAATTCGGACAATTTTCATTGCGTTGGAATCGTCTTTCCAAGCACTATCATCCTCATCCATCACATGTCATAAATCCATCAATGTTTTGTCCCAAATCTCGATGGGTGCCAAAACCCCATACTTGGGTTCCAAGCCCACAAGCTGCCCTTGTGGCACTTTTCTCTCCAAACCCTGAACCCTAGGGCTTGGAGTACCTCCCAAGCTACACAAATCAACACTCCCTCTTAGCGAGGGAGGTACTTCCAATACTAGGAAGTATCTCGTCATCTTCATCACTGCTCAACACTTGCCCAACTCCTGGCACTCACAATCGCAACAATCCCTGTACAGTGAACTACACCCTCCTCGGAAGTGTCGATGTCACTATTGGAAGCAACATGCTTCTTCTTCTTATCCTGTAACTTCCACTCTTTCCATCATTCCTTCTTGGCAGTTGTAGGAGCACCCTTGCTCACCATTGACCACGTGCTCTTCTTGGGTTGCAGAGTCTCCCTCTGAATTTGCAAGCTCCCTTTCAAACTAGACTCCTTCTGAGTCTCTGGAATCTGGACCTTCTTGGGAAAGTGTATTTTCTTCTCGAGAACCTATGTCTTCTCCTCTGAAGCCCGCACCTGCACCTGCTACTCTGGAACCTGCACCTGCTCCACCTGCTTCTTTCCATGATCCATAGGCTTTTCAATCAACCTGTAGAGACCATGCTCTCTAATTGCGAATACAATCCCATCGGACTTAGAGCCTCTGAGCCTAAGTCTTGCCTTCCCATCCTGGAACAAGACCTCAAACCCTTTCCTCTCGACCATCGAGACAGAAATCACGCTATATCTGAGTCCTAGTACAAACCAGTGTTGATAATATCGGTATCGGGAAAATATCGGCGAGGGTCCGGAAAATATCTTATCGGAAATATCGGCGAAAATATCGGCAAAATATCGGCAAATATCGGCAAGCATAAAAAATGCATAATATATTCATTTTTTTCAGATTTCTAAACATATAAAGCAATAACAACATGAACTAAACACATTGGCACATAAATATGAAGAAGGCATTGATATATATGATGTCAAATAGAAATGATACATCAAACTTCAAAGGCGATACCAAATCCTGCTGATCCCTGATAATTGTCCAATCAAGGACTCAAACAAAATAACATCACATATCCTGCTGATCCCTGATAGTGAAACGAGATATCCTGCTGATCGAGTGGAAGATGCAGGACATGCATGCCTCTGGCTTGGAATCTCAGTATTAAAGGCAACATTATGATGACAAAGGGAAGTGGATTAATAGTGAAGACGGCATTCCTTATGTAGGGTTGGGGTCAGAGCTGGGAGTGCAAGAAATTAAGGGCAGGTTTGAGGAAGATCCACCAACAATTGAACACTGTTAAAGAGGCATTTGGAGACCATCCTGCAATCAAAACCAATGCCATCAACATCAAGTAGCAGATCCTTTTCAGCTACAGGAAATTGCTGGAGCACCAGATTCTTGAGGCTTCTGTCGTAAGGAATTTTGGAGAACAAGATATAAAATGGATTTTGGAGAACAAGATATAAAATGGAGTATTGAGTCTTATACCTAATCTACAAATATCCAACAGCACAGCTGTATTCCCTACGGTCAGTGACTCAGTATATTCTCGCTGCCATATCAAGGTTACTTGTCATATCGGAGATCACTGTTATACCAAGTTCATTGCCATATTATAGTTACAGCCATATCAAAAATGATTGTTCTGTATAGAACCCAGTCAAGCCTCCAAGTTACCGTTGTGCTATTCTTACATCAAAATCAGAGATATATAAATCACAGTCATGCAAACTGACTGCCATATAAAAGATCGCTGTCATAGAACAAGGTTATTGTCATGTCAAAGGGTTACTCTATCATACACGGTTACAGTCATCACAAGTATCATTTCCAGCATACATTATTCTTCACTGTCGTGTATAAGGCATATATTGAACTTTTGAAGGCATATATTGTAACTGTAAGGTACCTGTATCAGTGGACAGCGCCCCAATGGAAAACCGTCGTTGGCAGCAACCTTCCAGCGCCCCTCAAACGAAAACGACAGCACCGTTTCAGCGCCCCAATGGAAAACGACAGCACCCTCAAACCCTCGGGCCTCCTTCGCAGCAAAATGACTAAACAGATAGCGAAAAAATTCATTTATACAGCCCGGCGTAAATTTTTTTAACCCCATCCGCGATATTTAGGATCGTCGCGCGATATTTGGGAAAATATCGCCGAAATATCGTATTTATCGCGAGATTTTCAAAATCGGAAAATATCGCGCTATTTTCCGGCCGATATCTCGTTTCACATAAAATAGCGCGATATTTACGAATATCGCCGAAATATCGGCGATATTATCAACACTGGTACAAACAGTACATCCTAGAACTGCATCATACATCCTATCTCCATCTTGAACTGCACAACACCCGTTCCTCAGATCTCCAACTAACTCTTGTCGCCCAACACCATGTGCAACTTCGAGTCCCATCCAGCTAGAGTCTCAAAAACATCCTGTGACCCTGTCATATGCTTCGTTGCACCACTGTCCATGTACCATCCATCCTCAATGACAGTACTCTATGAGAAATGAGAAACCATAGCAAAGTCCTCTCCCAATCTCTTGGAGAGATCGCCCATCTCTGCTGAAGAGACAACACCAGAGACCTACTTTCCTTTCTTCTTCTCATCGTTTCCCTTCGTCTTCATCAGACATCTCAACGAAAAATGACCCATCTCGCCACAATTGGTACACTTGACTTTACTCAAGTCCTTCTTGTGCTTACACTTCATTCGTGATGCAAGTGCCACATCATCATCTGAAGCTTTCTGCTCCGGCTGAAGATCCTCGTCTCACAACTCTTCCTGAATGAAGTCATCCCACAGCCTATCCCAATCTAGCAGCTTCTCCCTAGCAACGATCCCCTTGATGAACAACTTCCATTCCTCGATGAACCCTTTTCAAGGCAATCCTTACCATATCTCCATCTGAGACAGTCACACCGATGACAGCAAGCTCATCTTTGACCTGAGACAATCTCGTTAGATACGAGGCCACGCTTTCACCCTTTAACATCTCGGTGGCCTTCAACTTGTCCTCTAATACCAGTACTTGGTTCTCATTCTTATTCTGGAACTAATTCTGAAGAGCCACCCACATCTCATGTGTGGTGTTCTTCCCGAAAAAATGAGGTATTAGGGCATCCCTCACACCATCAAGGATGATCAAGCTAGCTCTCGCATCCAAATATTCCCATATTTCCAACTCCTTAGGGCCGATTGACCTCTTGATCTCTTTGTCGGCAAAATGCCAGATCCTGTTGACCTGCAAGATCAACTTGATCCTTTCCTTCCATGGATTATAGTTGTACAACCCCTCCAACCTATCCTCATATCGAATCCCTGCTTGCAACTTCGACATTGTAGTGAACCCTTCACTCACAATGTGACCAACTCCCTCTCACGATGTACTTTGTTGCGCACAATTCTGATTTACTTACTTCCAAATAGCTCAAACACGATCTGATACCATGTTGAATTTCCACAACCTTGGGTCTAAGTTAGAGTCTTAAAATCACAGACGCAACCAAACCAAGAATCTCAACCATAAACTACTTTGCACAACAGAAATATAAAGCAGTAAATCAATACGCACAATGATACACAATTTTAAAGAAAATTCTACACTATGCACGATCCCAATCTTTGTTATATTAAACCAAATCCGAATAATACAATAGTCTATGCTATACAAGATACAGTTACAAACTTCGTTGCGCAACTTCGATGTCATATCTTGTCCTGTTGGTTCTTTGCTCCCGTACTGCTCACTAGTAGTGCCTTACTCCATCAAGGCATCTACACATCAAGACTAAAAGACGGTTGCCTCCTATAACTGTTGCAAGTCATGTCTACTACAGCGAACACGGGTTCATCAACTACTCTCTAGGTAGGCCTAATTCCCGAGCCCCAATCTGCCAGGCTAGCAACAACTTTCGCCCATCAAAGTGTTGCACTACGGCAACGATATTCACCCAACATTTAGCTGCTCTTCTTCCTTTAAAATAGCTCGTCTAGAGCTACTTTGAGTAGCCAACTCGTTGCCCTCCAACCAGCTCTATGACACCCAATACTTCACTGTGAGATCAAGTCCAAAAAGAGGCTCTCAATCACCAAGATAAGCCTCTCAATTTGCTCCCATAGGTTGCAACTATAATCGATCCAAACACTAGTCAAAACCATGACCCAACACAAGGCACAAACTGTTGCTCCAAGTTTGTTTTGTTGTTGTTGTGACAGTGACTGGTTAGGGCATCATAGGCATACTGCAACAACCCTAAACAAGCACCCAAACAACCCTTAATTTCTGTGGCCCTACTAAGGAAGAGTCCTCCACATACGTATTGATGTTCTGGGTATAAATTTGCCCCAAAACCTCTCCACGTTGTCCCTGTTTTGAAGTGGTTAGGCCTACGGCCTACCACAGTCCTTGTTGTCACCTACAACCCTCCCCAAAACAGAGTTCCCTTACCTCGTTTGTTGCCCAATAGACTTGCCTTTGACCTGCGTTTAGCCCTTGACACACTCGGCCTTCTTGCAATAGAAACCAGCCCTCAAAACAGATCCTAGAAGGCTCCACGTTGCCTTCTTTTCCTCATTGTAGTTGCCTCCTTCCTGTGTCCAAAACAGAAGCTAATCTGCACCCTTGGTCGAGTTCCTTATCTCTTCAACGCTACCTTTATGTTGCACTTATTGGATGCCTAAACAATGAGCCTTCGTCCTCCTTTTATAGGCATAAAGAGGGGCTCCAACCTCTCATTTGAAGTGACACTTCTTTTGGATTGTGTTTACATCAAGTCAGCCTACTTGACAACCAAATTAATTTGTTAACTTCAAAAATTAATATCTCTCTAACGACAACTCGGATTCAGACGATTTTCATTGCGTTGGAATCGTCTTTCCAAGAACTATCATCCTCATCCATCACATGTCATAAATCCATCAATGTTTTGTCCCAAATCTCGATGGGTGCCAAAACCCCATACTTGGGTTCCAAGCCCACAAGTTGCCCTTGTGGCGCTTTGTCCTCCAAACCCTAAACCCTAGGGCTTGGAGTACCTCCCAAGCTACACAAATCAACACTTGATCCCCATCAAAATAATCTCGATCATTGATAAATATTTTAACATCTTTTAATCTCTGTCGTCGAAAATATTTATTTTTGATGAATTTTCGAATTTCTCATAACGACCATTTTTTATTAATCCAAAAATAAATATTTTGGATTAATTTCTTCAAAAATTTAACTTGACTTAACTACCAAGGTCCAAGAGCTCAAATTTTCTTAAAATATCCATTTTTGCCTTGGTGGAGGACCTCAAAAACTTAAGTTTTATGACCCATGAATTTTTTGGTCATTTTCCACTTGGAGAAATTAATTTCTCAAGAATTAATTTTCTGACTCTAAATTAATTAATTTTCTGGCTTAGGGTTTAATTTTTATTTTGCCAGAAAAATTTAGTTAATTGACACTTGAGGGGATTAATTATTTTTCCATCTTCAAATACTTTAGCCATGGTGTCTGATTGCGAAGGACCATGCACTAAAATATTTTTTACATTAGATAATTACAAATTCAACCCTCAAAGGGGGAATAACCATTTGTTATAGACCCTTAAAATAGTTACTCAATTCTGCGACTCAACATGGTCTAGTAAACCAAGTGATCTGTAATAAAATATTATAGCCAAATAGCTTAAATTATTCCCAAATCACTTTTATAGTAGACTCGACTAAAAACACTAAGACTCATCTAAGATCTTGTCAATGAATTCCACCCTAGCTTTGGGATTTAAGCTAAAGGGAAAAACTCTATCGATTATCTGTGTTTAGAAACACGCATAATGCAGTGAGACAAAAACCTCCTAGGATGAAATTCGTCGCCAAAATCATAGGCTTACCTAGGTTGTTACATAATTAAATTGTTGTACTAGCATCATTTACATTGCAACTTGTAGAAAATGGGTGTACAATGATACATCAACATGTTGGCTGATGATTCTGAACTTTGAAAGATTTTGTACAACTACATCCTTGGACTTGTGACAAAATAGGTGCAACATCTAGCTCCATATGGGGACACGTTGCTTCAATGAAGTGACATGAGAATCTAGAATCCTGTATCCAAGAAAACAGAAGTCCATCAAATAGATATCCGCTCATAATCAAAATCATCATGCATATATAGAATATCTGCTGGAATAGAAAAAATCTACTCTAACAAACTAGAAAGTAAAGACATATAACATAAGTGCATAAAAAAAAAACTAACTAATGACATAAATGAAAGGGAGTAAGGTTATAGATACTATACAAAGGATGCCCCATGGCATCAGATGTCTTCAACATAGTGCATACTGAGCATTTGTTGACTTTCAGGCATGTCTGTGGGTTTCTTTTCGGATGTGGCATGTTGAATATTGGAGAGACTAGCCTTTTGACTCATCTAACCATCTCCCTACTCTTGGCCACCAGACACATCAGACCTCTTCTTCTTCTCTTTTCCCTTTTACCTTTCTTATCAGTGGACTATGATGATAATAATGTGACTAATGTGGCCCTTTTGTCTTGATCTTGAGACTGCTCAAATGAAAAATCTAAGGCATGCCCAACTTTATTTTGGATGTATTCCATCAAAGGTGACACATAAGTATTGTGATCACTTGGATTAACATGATATTCCTCAATTTCTTTTACAACCACAATATTTCCAGTTAACCTGCTTTTAGCAAGACAAGTGATGTTTTTGCAACACGACGGGAATTGTTCCAGTGAACTAGGAAGCTTGCAATTTGTTGCGAGTTCTTTATTTCTTTCATTATCTGACTTGTGTTGAAACTCCTCTACTTTGTCCGATCGATCATGAATGGCAGTCATCCAGTTAGAATGCTTAATTTTCATAGCACTGATTTCTTTGGCATGATTTTCTTCCATGGTGTTTTGATGATCCGCCCTTAATCTTTCTTGATTAAGTTCCATGATTTGTATCCTTTCTTTCATGGCCCTTATTTCCATCTCATGACTTACTCTCATATCTCAAATTGTCTGAGTCAAATTTTTGATAATTTCATCTCTATTTTGACCCTTCCATATTTATCCTTAAAGGCACTGATGAAAGCTTGCAAAGAATCGAAAGAATTGTTAGGCTTGCCCTGAAACCATTGCAATGCATCATCTTCCAATGAAAGGACAAAGAGTTTCATTCTGACATCCTCATGATTGTATGCAGTCGCATGAACATATCTTTGCAAAAAAGTGGTGAGCTTTCTAACATGAGTATCAGCATTCACTGTATTATTCCCTTGGAAGATCAGAAGCTTGTTTATAGCAAAACCATTTTGAAGATCATGGGGATACCCCTGAATGTTAGCAAAGTTGCAAGGACCATATAAAGCCATGAAGTTTTGATTTATAGTGATCAAAGAAAAGCAAGTGGATGTCAGGGAAGGCTTCCTGTCCGAGAAAGATTAAATGCTTACTAGAATGTAATTTGTTAAGCTGAGCTCTTAGAGCCTTTTCAAGATCGAGAGCAGGGTTAACCAAGCTACCGGGATTTCTTCTAGAGTAAGCCCTTGTATGTTGATTTGGGGTACCATCGGATGTGCTCTAGCCATGAAAATTGGTGGAGAGGCTAAAGGACATGAGATCTCCAAGACCCAGAAATGGTTTGGGCAAATTCTACCCGGTTGAAGAGATATTAAAATAATTAATATTTTTAATAGAGTTCCTAAGTCTAAACTTAGGAAAATAAAATATTAATGGGCATTAATATAAAACTGAGTTAGAAGGTTCCAAATGACATGGATCAAGCCAAATCTAAGCTTAGCCGTTGATTAGAGATGGAATCTCGGTCGTTGAAGGACCAACAGGAAAAGTATAAGAAGAGGCTTGAGAGTCAGTTGGAGAATACACCAAAGTGATCAGTCATTTGATTTTCTAGAGCAGGGTTCGCTAAGAGAAATTGAATCAATGATCAGTTGCAGCGAGGGGCAGTAAGTACGAGACAAAGAGGCAGAGATAGTGCCGAGAGACTAGTGCAAAAGCAGAGAGAGGCAGACACTAAGCCAAAGGGAGCCACCCAGAGGCAAAAGGGACTGTGCAGAGGCCAGAGGGGCCTGCGTCATCCACGTAGAGGCTGCAGGAGTGATCCAAAAGGTCGTAGAGGTTGCGCAGTGCCTCAAAGGGCTGACGCAGAGGCCAAGTGGGATGACATTGAACTTCACATTGTGCTGGAGAGGGTTTCGTGGGGCAGACTTTCCGAATATCTGCTTCCGAATAGAGAGGTATTACTGTCGGATTATTCTCTCTGTCGGTGATGCAGTGTGGCACCCAGTTGTACTCTGAAAGACTGCATAATAAAATAACCCTCAGAATTGCTACACCGGTTTTCCCAAGTTGGGTTTTTCCAGGGACGAGTTGTCCAAAAATAACAGTGTCATTTGTGTGTTTGCTATTTCTTTCAGTTGTTGATTTGTAGATGGTTGAGACTGTATTCTGTTTATTTCAATATTTATATGTCTAAATAACTTGTTCGTAGTTGACAAGTAGGAGAAATAAACCATAGAATACAAATAATATTTCTAACGGATAATACTTAGGAATTTCAACATGGTATCAGAGTGTTGCAGATCACAGGAGATCTGAAGACACCAACTGAAGCAGAGCATTTGCAGCAGAAACAACTGTCTCGACTGACAGAAGTTGTTCCTTGCAGAAAGCAGCAAAGAAGGGTTGACACAGAGGGACTGCGTCATCAGTTCGGGCCAAAGAGAGACCAGCGCAGAGGCTAAGGAGGGCAGAATAGGCTCACGAAGAGCCACACAGAGACCAAGAGGGTTGAGGCAGTTGACTAGGGGAGCATTTCAACCAGTGTCAGGATAGCGCAAAGCCTATAGGCTCAGTCCTTCAGTAGAGACTCAGAGGGAGTCGAAGAGAGAACTTCTAGAGGGAAGTAGAGACTCGGAGGAGTCGAAAGGAAGAGCAAAGAGATGGCCATGAATGGACTGAGGGATCAGGACAGGATGGATGGGGTGTCCAACTTTGTCGTCTGGAAGGCCAGGATCCTATCCATTCTAGATAGACATTGCATCAAGGCCTTCGCCTTGAGAACAGTGGCTATCCCAGTTGACCCAGCTGACAATGAAAAGTACGAGGAAGCAATGGCCAAGGCGAAATGCATAATCCTTGATGGGGTCAAGGATCATGTGGTCTAGCATATTGCCGAGAAGGAAACAGCAAAGGAAATGTGGGACGCCTTGAAGACGTTGTACCAACATACATCCATGCAGAGGAAGATGTTACTAGAGAATCAGTTGCGGTCATACCATATGCAGAAGGGGAGTAGATAGATCACTTCCTCGGCAGATTGAAGGAGATCCAAGACCAAGTAACTTCGATAGGGGCCACGCCAG
Organism: Pinus tabuliformis; assembly: GCA_031772625.1. NCBI lineage: Eukaryota > Viridiplantae > Streptophyta > Pinopsida > Pinales > Pinaceae > Pinus > Pinus tabuliformis. The sequence continues at coordinate 1,152,507,701 of CM062813.1, read as the reverse complement.
ATCAGGAGTTGATGGCGAGGACCGCCCTAAACGCAGTCTCCGAGGAGTGGGAGACATTTGTCCAAAGCATTCTGGGTAGGGCGAATCTTCCAGATTGGGAAGAATTGTGGGCGGCTCTTCGTTAAGAAGAAATCAAACGGATGTCCAAGACAAAAAGTAGTAGCAAAGGAGTCTAGATCAAGAAAGAGGAGGAAGAGGATGCAGCTCTGGCATCTGTGGGAAGTAGGAGAAGAGGAAGAAAAAGGACCTCTCCAAGATAAAGTGCTTCAACTGTGGGGAACTGGGGCATTATGCGAACTAGTGTCCGAGGAAGAAGAATAAGGGAGAGGTGTCTGACTCCAAGGCAGTGCCAGCAAAGGCGGAAAAGGAGGTAGAGGAGGATGACGATTGTGCCATGAGTGCTCATGTACCTCTAGAGAAGAGGTGGGGAGACATCGAGCTGTAGTCAAGAGGACTACAGGCGATGAGGGGCAAGATCCTTGAGGTACCCAAACTCTTGGATCATACCTTGCTACGGGAGCCCCGAAGTGAGAAGTAGCAGGATGGCAGATGTCGGTAGAAACGGATAGAAGCGGTAGAAAGTGCCACAGTGCAATAGTCTCGGGCAGCGCAGAGAGGGTTGTAGCAGTGTGAGAGGCACAAAGAGGGTTGCAGTAGTGCAGGATGGAACAGAGAGGCTTGTAGTGGTGAAAGAGGCAGGGAGTTGTTGCAGCAGCGTAGAGGCAGTAGAGGGAGCACGTGATAGCGCCAAAGGGAGCTTCAGCATCGGGAGTGTTTCTAGCTTGACAGGGATGTCTGTAGTTGGGTGGATCAGTTACTTACTTCTCAGTAATTGAGTTGCAGTGCAGTAGCAGTTAGCAGTAGCACGATGCAACATGATGAGAAGGGGTTGTAGTGCACATGTAGTGTTGGGAGAAAGGACCAGCAACAGCACAGATGCAAAGGAAGTTGTCGTACGGATGTAGCAGTGGCAGTGGCAGAGCCATGGGCAGCAGTACAGGATGCAATAGTGCAGAGGATGTTGGGCGGGGAGGCGTAGCATCAGCACAAGTACCGGTGCTGTATAATTAAACTGATGCTCAGTGTGGAGTATTACTAGAGCACAGTCCTTGCTAAGAGGGAGTGTTGATTTGGGGTAGCATTGGATGTGCTCTAGCCATGAAAATTGGTGGAGAGGCTAAAGCACATGAGATATCCAAGACCCAGAAATGGTTTGGGCAGATTCTACCACCTTAAGGAGATATTAAAATAATTAATATTTTTAATGCAGTACTTAAGTCGAAACTTAGAAAAAATAAAATATTATTGGGTATTAATATAAAATTGGGTTAGAAGGTTCCAAATGACATGGATCAAGCCAAATCTAATCTTAGTTGTTGATTAGAGAAGTAATCTCGGTCGTTGAAGGACCAACAAGAAAAGTATAAGAAGAGGCTGAGGGTCAGATGGAGAATACACCAGAGAGATCAGTCATTCGAGTTTCTAGAGCGGGGTTTGCGAAGAGAAATCAAATTAGTGATTAGTTGCAGCGAGGGGCAGTGAGTACGAGACAGAGAGGCAGAGATAGTGCCAAGAGACCAGTGCAGAAGCAGAGAGAGGCAGATGCTGAGCCAGAGGGAGCCACGCAGAGGTAGAAGGGACTGCGCAGAGGCCAGAAGGGCCTGCGTCATCCACATAGAGGTTGCAGGAGTGACACAGAGGGCCATAGAGGTTGTGTAGTGCCTCAAAGGGCTGACGTAGAGGGTTTTGGGCTGACGCAAAGGCTAGGTGGGCTGACGTTGAGCTTCAGATTGTGCTAGAGAGGGTTTCGTGGGGCAGACTTTCCGAATATCTGCTTCCGAATAGAGAGGTATTACTGTCGGATTATTTTCTCTGTCGGGTGAACCAGTGTGGCACCCAATTGAACTCTGAAAGACTGCATAATAAAAAACACTCAGAATTGCTACATCGTTTTTCCCAAGTTGGCTTTTTCCGGGGACGAGTTGTCCAAAAATAACGGTGTCACTTGTGTGTTTGCTATTTCTTTCAGCTATTGATCTATAGATGGTTGAGACTGTATTGTGTTTATTTCAGTATTTATATGTCTAAGTAACTTGTTCGTAATTAACAAGTAGGAGAAATAAACCTAAGAATACAAATAAAATTTCTAATGGGTAATACTTAGGAATTTCAACATTGTAAATGGATGAATAAGTGGAGTCGCCACCCAAACAGGAAACCAACCGAAATGTCCAAGTGCTAGAGGTGCGGATAGAGAAGATGAGCAGATTAGTGAGAGGTAAAAAGATAAGGTGTTGATAAGATGAAGGTATAAGGAAGAAATCACAATGGCGCCAAAAAATGTGGCGTTGATGGGGTAAGGAATGATGAGACAATGAGAAGGTGAAGATGATCAAGAAGAATCTCGCAACGCCAAGGTCCAATAAATTGGTCCCCGGCAATAGTGCCAAAAAAAATTCGCTTTACGGACTAAATGAAGAGATGAGAGATCAATAATGAGAATGATGATATAATGAAAAAAGATGTCGAAACCCCGGGAACAAGAAAATTCTCCCCGGCAATGGTGCCAGAGAATATTGTCGCACAAATTGTACAGGCACAGTGCGACAACAACTCAAGTCGGGGGTTGTCACTCTGATCCTAACCTCTTTCATTCTAGCTATCTCCCAACAGAAGGCTATGGGGGTAGTCCTTGTGCATGTGAAGATGAAGGACAAGTTGGCAACCAACAAGTTCAGGAGACACAATTGAATGGCCTAGCCACTTGGTTGATTTTAGCAAGTTATGAGAATAGATTTGATTAATTATGAGACCAATGCCTTATGGAGTCAACCACTTGCTTATATCAATTGAAGACCAAATGACCGGATGAACAACCGCTGCTTAATTGATGCTTGACTACCCTAGATGAATGTAAATCCTACAAACTAGGTGAAATGCAGGAATAATGGTTTATTTTAATTAGATGTCTGACTAAGTGTATCCTTTGATCTTTATTTATATTGTGCCTAGTCTCTAAAGTAAGTAGCAGAGGGCTTGGTTAACGATCCCTCTCCTTGAAATCTAACATACCCGGTGCCTCAGGCGCTGCAGAAACTGTGGCTCTGACAACTGCAAAGTCACCGTTTTAAATACTAGAGGGGCTAGACTTCTCAAGCAAAGATGAAAGGGTGTTCCTATCTTTCTATCAACCAAGCTTATGCTTGGAGGTAAATTATTAATGCAAGACTAGTTCTAGGCTGCCAATGCAAGATTAATGACTGATTCTATAATGACCAAAAGTCGTATACACAGCGGAAAATATTTAAAATACTTCGAAGACAAAGACATCCATTGTAGGACAGTGAATTTAAATTGTATATTATATAAAAGAATTGATGTAGGATGAGTACAAATGAGAATGAGGGTTTGCTTATATACCCTAGCC